>OY979708.1:34255674-34911853 GCA_963855925.1 Inga laurina
TTAGAAAATGATAAGTGGGTCAAAATTGTCAATTTGCATCTTGAAGTACATGCAGGGCTTTGGCATGGCGTGTTCACTCGGTCTACAAAACTTCGGTACATGCGGAATGATGATGATCTCATACAACAGCGCCAAAGGTAGTTACCCACTCTGTTGACTCATAAGATGATTCAATATGCTAGATCAGTTATAACTGATGTTTCGATTCGTTGTCTTTTGTATTCAATTGAAAAGATTGTATGAAGAGCGATTGTCCTGGAATTTTAGAAGAATGCCTTTTTGGAGCTTTCCTTGGCCTTCATATATAACATGTTTTCATATGCGCATTTCATTATTGTTTTTTATTGGTCTCAACATTATGATTATTGAACATTATATATTTTCTTACAAGATTACGATTTTGCTTCCTTGACGCTTGACAGTGATTGATCATGATGATGCCCCACTTTGCACCTTAATGGATGTCCTCACCCATTCAGAGGTACCATATTGCAATTTATTTGGCCCTATACGTACGGAGCTTTGAGTCCATAGCTTTCACTACCTCCGGTCCATAATATAAGATCCTATTCGTAATGCACTACGAATGAGATCTTATATTAAGGAGCAGAGGCAGTAGTATCCTGAATAATTTTGTCTTACAATTTAAAATGCTCAGTTATTCCTTTTAATGTTCTTTCCTTTTTTATTGATAAAAGTGTCTATACCACCTACCAATGCTCTGAATTCTCATTGTACTCGTTAATATTAGACATTTGCATTTGTTGATATTACTTCTCTCTCTCTCTCTCTCTCTCTATATATATATATTGTTGATATATATTGACTTGAAGAATCATAGGTGACAGCAAAATTCAGGTGTGCTGTTCGAGTAGTAACAGGAATGCCATGGTCAGCTGAAAACTTCCGCTCTAATAGTGGGATTTATAGGATGCGGCTGACCCTAGAGGATCCAACGGCCAAGATCCATGCTTATGTGTATGCTGAGGATGGGGTATCAAATATTTTTTACCTTTTCATCATTGTAGATTCTATGCTACTCGCTTAAATTGTTTTTAATTTAAAAAAGTCTTACTTGCATTCAAATAATCACAGTTCTCTGCGTTTCAAGGGGTAATGTATGCTTCTAGCATATATATATATATATACACACACACACAATTGTTGGTTTGACTTGGTGTGTGTTTGGTTAAACTAAAAAAAGCACTTTTTACCTTGAAACCATGGTTTGAGGAAAATATTGCCAAACACTTGAAAACTAAGAGAAGCACTTTTTTATCCCAAAATCATGGTTTTGGATCTAAAACCATGGTCTAGGAAAAAGCTAAATTTTTTTCCTTTTTCCTCTCTCTCCCCATTTTCCCCTTTTTCTCTTTCCTTTTTTTCTTTCCTCTTTCCTCTTTCTCTCCCCATTTCCCCTTTTTTGTCTTTCCTCTTTCTCTCCCCATTTCCCCTTTTTTGTCTCTCCTTCCTGTATTGACCTTTCTGCATAAGTTATTGCATGCCTTTTTTTTGGCAGTTGGACGATTTTTTAATTATGCCATTTGGCAGTTTGATCTATTTTTTTATATTACATAATTGACTGATGTTATAATTTAAATTTTGTAGACAAATTTATTTTATTTTAAGTATTTATTATGAAATTTAATGTGAAATAATACATAAAATATAATCTTATCCTTTATAAGTAATTATTATAAAAGTTAATGACTTTTTTAGTAATCTGACCACTAAAAAAGTGATTCTGATCCCAATACCCAAAATTGTGTTCGTTTGGAATAGTTTATTTTTTACTTATAAATGTTTATAATTCGTGATTTACGATATACGGGGTAAGTGTATAAAAGGAGTTTTATCTCGACTTATATAATAAGTGCTTATTTCCCAGAAATAAGCGATTCCAAACACTCACATTATCATTTTATCAAAAGCACTTTTTCTCAATCTATTCTATAAAGTTACTTTTACCACTTTTTCTCCCGAAACTATTCTCTAAAAGCTAATCCAAACATACTGTTAGGGCTTGTTTGATTCTGCTATCTATTTTTATGTTCTTAGAATACTTATGCAGAGTAGTTTCTTGAAACAAGTTTTGAAAACAAAATATAAAAAATATATTTGAATTGTTATTTTGAAAAACATATCTAAAATGAAGTAAAAGGTGAAAGAATAGTTTGTTTTATTAGTATGATTGTCATTATTGAAAATACAATGTTCTCCATCTCTTTTCTAATTATGTAGAACAAAGAGTAACAAAACATCGAAAAGATGTTCTGATTTTTTTTTTTTCCAAAACAAATTTGAACTTTTGTTTTTCAAAACACAACCGAAAACACATTATCAATTTTTTGTTTTGCAATACAAAAAACTATTTCGAAACAGGAAACAAAACAGACCCTTAATTCTTGCCTAATAATTTTAAAATTTCACAAGAGCAAAGTCTCATCTTTTACTTTGTCATTCATATTCTGTGTTTGATCACATCTTAATGTATTGTCATAATTCATGTAGGAAACTCTATTTGATGGTTATCCTAGTAATAGCATATTGACGCAGAAGATGAACTCGTTACTTGGAAAGATGCCATGTGATGATAGCACAGAACCCAAGCGTGATTTAAGAAATCCCCCATGGGTTCAGGTGTGCCTCAAGTCTTATTACACTTCTGAACATGATAAATGGGGCAGTAGACAATTTCGAATATTCGACACCAGGATAGTGGTAAGAGAGTGATGTTATGTTCAGAAATGCTTTTTGTTTTTCACTAGATTGTGAATATGGTGATGACGAGCATTTAGATCGCATGGCCTTTTTTGTCTGGGAAAACCATTTTGCAGGTATCTATACTTCCTCAATTTTTAATTCGATACATGTACCATTTTCTCTCTTTGATAAATCCTTTGACTTTGCTCTGTCAGTGCCACTAGCTCATGTATAGTAGCCAATAGTACTAATAGAGCAAAGTCAAAGGATTTAATAAAGAGAAAGTAAGGTACAGGTAACGAATTAAAAATTGAGGGAAAATATGGGTATGTGTGAAATAGTCTCATGATGTGTACTTGATTTCAAATTTATGTAAGTCAACTTGCACGGTAATGTTAATGCTAATTCTCTAACGGCTTGTGAGCCGTGTTTAAACTTTCTATATTATATTGATGGCACCAAATAATTCTTGGGTTAATAGGATGTTTCATCCTTATAATTTACCCTCATTTTGGTTTTAGCCCATAATAGAATTTCAAATTATAGGTTGTGGTTTCTCAAGGGGCAAAATGGTTGAGGCTTTTATTAAAATATAGGAACAAACTTTTTAGACAGAAGGAAACTTAAGAGCCTAAATCTTATGATTTGAAACTATAAAGCCAAAAATAAAAATGAGGGCAAACAGATATAAGCAACAAACATTGTATTAATTCTAGATAAAAGGGAAATAATGTCTTATTTATTAAATTAAATAGACATTTCTATATTCTTATACTTTGGCTCTTTTCTGCGAGTCATCTTGCCCTGTAACACTTGCATGTTGTGCATCTTCATCGTCCCCAACATGATTTGAAGGATAGATGATGTTTCCATGTTTACCTGTTTCATCTTCAAGAGAAGATTCCACAATGATTTCGATCTGTGGTGGCACCAAAAGATTCTTCATCTTCATCTCTTTGCTTTTGCCCCATAGAACTACGTATAATCCAATCACTATTAACACCCCTCCAATTATGCTGCATTTATACGCCAACAATAATAAGTTTCCCGATTTCAAGTAAAATTCATGAAAATATAATTTATTATTATTAAAATTTGGCTAAATAATACAAATTCATCACCTTTTGTCCTATACAAATAACTCCCCTCATCTTTGAAACTTTATAATCAACCTTTGTAAACTTTTACATTTATGAACAAATGGCTTAACATTAAAGGGTTTATTTGCATTTAATTAAAAGTTTGAGGGGTATACGCATGCAAAAATAAAGTTTAAGGGGTATATATTGAAAATTTTTGTTAGGTTTATTATTAAATTTTAAAAATTAAAGAGGTTATTTATTTCTATTTTTATTTTTATTTTTTTGGTAATGAGGCTATTTATCTATACGTGATCTTACTTTTCGGAAACTTTTATGTAATTTAACCTCATAAGTTTACCGATGCGATGCCTTTGATAGGCGATCTATAAATACCTCTGTAAGTGCACTTTAAATCTGGAACCATGTTCTCAGACCCAACCCACCTAAACTTTTTTATACTAAAAGAAATATCAAATATTAATATACACGTACCTGCCAAGATGAAGCATTTCATCTAACAAGAGAGATCCAACAAAGGCCAAGATGACAAGCAAAAGAGGGCTGAAAATTGACACAAAAAGAGGCCCTCTTTTGTGTACACACCAAGCAATCATCACCACCGTCAATCCTGATGGAACCATCCCCTAAACAAATATACATTCAATAATAAATAAATAAATAAAACGATATATATATATATAGACACACACACTCTCCATATGTGTGTGTGTGTGTGTGTAATATAAATGAATTAATAACTAAAATGATATGTATGTATATATATATATATACCGCATATGCCACAGTGAGAAGCCTGATATTCCAACCCAACTTCCATTGGCTCCAATCCCTCTCAAAGCAAAGAGCAAAGGCAATAGATATGACTGAAGACATCACAGACATTAGGAATGTGCTTGTGTAATGGCTTTTGTACTTCTCACTCATCTTACTCTGCCACAAATTAAATTTGCTCACAATATCAATCAAATCTTCAATATAATTAATACAATAATTAGATAGAGTTTTACTATTCATAAAACTTGAATATAGCGACTTATTTTTGTGCACTGTTTATACGTTATGAACAATATGTATCATTTCAATTTTATGCAATATATATTGGGTTCACTTAACTAAATATATTAGCGAGGCATTCAATGACACTAAGCATCTCATTTAAGTATTTTTTATTTCAAGTGTGAGAATATTGGTTCAACCCTTAATGAGTGTGATGGGTGTGCGAATTTCTTCCGTAACGTGAAGGATGACCAAAGAAAAAATTGCTAAATGACATCATCATGATCATTAGGGAAACAACAATAAATAATAATGAATTGAACTATAAAAAGTCGCATTATTCATAAATTGAAATCGGGATAAGAGTATTTTAATAATTTATATATTTTCTTATTTTCCTTCCTCCCCATTTATTTACTTTCGTCTAATCAAACAAGAGGGGTGCTAATACTTTTTCTCTAGTTTTCTCTTCCCTTCATTTTCTTTCCTCTCCACTTTTTTTCCTATCCAAATGGAGGGTCAATAAATAGTGTCATGCTACTAGTAAATTATGAATGTTGCTCATAACTTATGAATAGTATGATTTTATGTTATAATTTGTGGAAAAAATACAAACCTGAACTATGAGCCAAAGAGCAAAAGAGATGCTGCAGCCTAGGGCGCAGATGGCACCCAATATGGTGTTGCCACTTGAGGAGGAATTGGATGGTGCCACGTGGCCATCATGGTGATGCAATAGGTTGACGTGGAAGGAGGTTGTGTGTATTGGTACACCTTTGAAGAATGTTAGGAGCATGGCCCCACCAATTCCAATCAAAGTTCCAATTATCTTTGCCTTCCCTGCTGCTGCTTTCACATTCAATCTCTCCATTCTGATCACAATGTTAATGTTAATGCTTCAACAATAAGGTTCAAATTCATAGATGGCAAAAATTTATTTCAGTTGGGTCTCTTAATTTTATAAAATACTTTTTTTAGTCTTATAATCTCAATATTGTTAGTATTAGATAATGATTTTTTTGCACCAAAGTGACTTTTGAGAATTTTTTATCAAGATTCAGAATTTTAATGACGGCATTTTTGTTAATGAAATTAAACTAATGGTATTATGATTAGAGGATTGAGAAAACAATGTGTTAATATAATATTTGATCCTTCAGACTTGCCCACATTTTAGTTTTTATTCCTCAAGGAGTAAGATAGTTCATGTTTTTATTAAATTATACAGATCAATGTTTTAAATGGATTGAAACTTGAATGACTAAAACCTATAATTTAAATTTTGAGGGAAAAAAATCAAAAGGAGGTCAATTTTAAAGACCAAAGATTGTATTATCCCAAAAACAATTTATAAAACTAACAAAACAAAATGAAATCTTATATAAAAAAAAAATTACTAAGGCGCACTTTTACCTTTATAGAAAACTTTGAAGCCAGTAGTTGGTAATTTAAATATTAAAATTTTAAAAGAAAGTGATGAATAAAAAAAATGGTCACACAGGCCCAATGGGGGCAGGAGTTGGATTGTTGTAATAGTGTAGGCTTGGAAGATAATTTTTAGAACAAAGGGATAGGGATTTTGGTAAAATTATATATATATATTATATATATAATCTTCCGTGCATTTTTAAAATATAAAGTAAGAGAGGACTGTGTGATTATTTTAAGGAAAAATATCCATAAAAATTAGAAATGAAAGTAATTAATGAAATTATTACCCGAAGCAAAGGGCCAAGAGGAAGGTCATGACAGTATTAAGATTTGACATTGCAGAAGAAAACGTTACTGATGTTAACGCCAGCGTCTCCAAATATAATGTTTGTTGCAACGTTCCCCTGTAAATATATTGTTTTATTAATTACTCGTAATAACTAATGCTCCCTCTGGTCCTAAATTTAAGATAAAATTGATTTTTTTGAAGAGATTAAGGAAGCTAATTAAATTACTTTAGAATATTAGTATTTTTATTTTTTTCTCCAATTAATTAGTTTGACTAATAAACTAATATATAATCTAAGGATATATAACATATCATATAATTAAATAATTTATTTAAATTCCTTAATCTCTCCAAAAATAATTAATTTTGTCTTATAATTAGAACCAGAGGTAGTAAATCATTCTAGAGGTCTTCAATAGTGCTAATTCTTTTTCATGATAAGTAACTTTTTCATTGTCACATACCCAAACAAGCCACATAGCGCCGCTTGAAACAATACGGTCCACGTCATCTTTGATTTCTCTTTCCTGCAAATAATTGGGAAAAAAATAAGAATTAAAAGCTGTTTCTTAAACTTATTATTCATATGGTTCAAAATATAAGGTTTTATTGATTCATTTCATTATCCCCTCATCCAGTTTGTTTAAATTTTAGTAATTGGTCCTAAAAGTTTAGAACAATTTATATAATTAACTTTACCCAATTAATATTTAGGAATAAAATACAATTCATGATTCTAAATGATTTATTTTACTCTGCACAGATATCCTTCAATCAAAATTAATTTTGTTAATTTGAATCATGGTCAAATACTAAACGTTGGCTGTTATTTCGAAAACAATTTAAATATTGGTTTGTCATACTATGAAGGACTATCCTCTCTTGTTAGGCTTGGCTCCTATAGTTGTATATATTGAAGACATTATATTTTAAAGTTATTCTAAGATGAATAATTTCTAATTAATGTTTATAAATAATTTAAAGACAATATACATAAATATAAATATTAGTCCATATTATTTTATTTAATCTTTAATTTTTTTCCCTCTAAAATCTATAATTAAATGCTTACGGATGGACCACTATGTGTGATCCACACATGTATAGAATTAACGGGTATGAAAAACCAATATTTACATGTCCCATTTATAAATCATATAACTTTTTTGTTATATATATATATATATATATATATATATATCCAACCATGTGTACATGGTCAAAAAAAAAACACCATGTGTACGTATATATATAGAGAGAGATGACCTGTCGAAGAGGAAAGCAAGAGGAGCCATGAAAGCAGAGGCGAATATGAAGCGATAGGCTATAAGAACTCGGACGTTCATGCCGTCATAGACAGAGAGCTTGTACAGTACATTCACCACCGCAAATGTTATCTGCACCGTCACCATTAACATAGCCGGCTTCAGCCCTTCTGCCACCTTCATTACGTCGCTCCAAGTAGTCGTCGCCATCCTCCACCGCGGCCACTGCTCAGAACTAAAATTAATTGTTTATGACACAGAAATGTAGTATGTATGTAAATATGCGTGAGTTTGTGACAGAAGTAGAAGGAGGGGAGGCAAATATATAGAGACGCACAATTCAAAAAAAAAAAAAAATTAAGACTTCAATATTGGGCTTCAGTGGCTTTGTTGTCGGCCATGTCACTTTTTTTTAATGTTCTTTGAAAGCAAGGAATGAAGCTGTTTCTTTGCAATCATGGGGCTAACGGCAGCTATATATATGTTGCAGGGTTTAATATTTTACTCCCAGTCCAGTTGATGCTCTCGGAGAGATTAAAAAAATTAAATAAATTATTTAATCATAATATATATTATATATCATTAGATTATATATCTGTTTATAAAAAGAGAAAACGGTAAATATAAATATTTAATGTAATCTATTTGGCTTCCCTGATATTTTTAAAAAATTCAATTGTATCTTATATTAAAGATTAGAGGTATCACTTTGGATGTGGCCCAAAAGAGAAGTCATCATTGGATTGAGTTTTACTTATTGCTGCCAAATACACACACATAATCCCTTGTACTATGTGTACATGTGTGTGTGTGTGTGATCTTTTGTGTGTCAACTAATAATCAGTGGGTTATAGTCTCGGGGCAATAGTTTTGAGTTTGAGGCTGTCGTTTTCAGAAAATTCTGGTCACATGCATGCACAAGTCTACAAATTAAAATTTAAGAACAAAATCAAAATGTCTTTTATGCAGGGTAGTGTGTGTGTGTGTGTCCAATTACACAAAACTGTCTAAAAGCAAAACATGTCTTACACTTAAACGAGACTAAAATAAAATTACGAGCTATACATAGGGCTTAAAGTTTAATTAATTACTGGAATGTTAGGTAAGTCCATTAAGGAAATTGAAAAATTCAAATGATATTAAACCTCCACTTATGAAACTATCAGCTCCCTTATACCATCGACTCCTTTTTTTTGTTTTGTTTCCAACTAGATTACCACTACGGATATGTACGGTATATTCAAGATTGTTGTAAATTATTTTAGAATGGGATTAAAAGCATTCAATTAATTTTTCTTATTTTTTCTTCTTACATCTTCTCTTTAATAAAATTTATAGGGAAAATTATGTGATATCCCAAAAAAGAGATTTAATTATCAAAAAATGCTAATGACAAGTAAGCAGTATAAATATGCTGTCATTTCATGCATTAGAACTTATTAATACATGCTCCTCAATTATTACTAGATTTTTCGGTGGTTAAATCCCTTCCTCAGGTCCTTGTAGTAATTCCCTCAATTTTATAACCCCACCCACTTCTCCTTTTTTTTTTTTAAAGTCTAACTGAACAATTTTTCCTCCGCTCCAAATCCTTTGTAATAAACAGCGGCTACAAGAAATAACACTTTCTTTTTTTGACCTCCGATCAAATAATTGATGTTTTTGAACTTTGTAAAATACTCCCCCGGTTCTTAATATAAGATATATTTGGGAAGTTAATCTTGGTCCAAAATATAAGATATAAATTTCATATTTATCAATTTTTTTTATAATTTACCCCTATTGATGCTTCATCAATGATGATAACCAAAGAGGAGAGGGAATGAAGGAATTAAGGTAGATGACTAGGATATTTTAGAAAATACATGTCATATTTACTAAATTAACTAACTTTCTTAATCTAATAAAATTAGTTAAATATGTCTTATATTAAAGATTTGGAGTAGTTATTTTCGTTTATATATGAGGTATGAGGGAGTATATATAAGAACTATACCTTCCAAGATATAGAGTTTCATCTAATAAGAGAGAGTCCCTCTTTTGTAAAGTTGAGCCATTTGCCTCAGAGCTTCTTGATCCACCACCTTATTACCATTGTCATCATGCATAGTCTCAATTTTGTTCATCTTCCTTCTCAACTTGGATGAAACATGAAGGTGAATATAATTTGGTACTTTTATCCCCCACATTGAAGCCATTGACATCGATCGAGACTTTTGAAACCTAGCCATAACAATTCCTCGGATGATCAGATTGTTATAATCTTGCCACAAGCTTCTCTCTAACCATTACGAGGATTCAACTTCCTTATGCTCTATTTATATCTTTAAAGTCTTCTAAGGGGATACGTTCTCATTTCTTCTTGGGAAGATTTAACAAATTCAAATAAGTTCCATTCTCAATGCACAACCACTCCCCAATTTGATTTAATGCGCATGTGATGGAGAGCTTTTTACTTGAGGATGAGAGATCTCCCAATCAAAATTAATACCATGCTGCCGCTCCGGTCTTTTTTTCACAAGTAACTTTTTTCGTCTAATTGTGTAAAACTAACTGATGGTTAAGTTTAGTTATAAATAATAAATTTGTAAAAAATGTCATATGTTTTCTAAATATGCCCCTATTTATGAAAAGAGCATAGGAGAAAAAATGAATAAACAATATAAGAGAGAATGAGTATAAAATATGAGAGAAAATAGATAATATATGATTGAATAAAAGGGAATTAGTGGTTCATTAATATAAAGATATGTATTTAATAGGGATAGAAAAGAAAAAATTAGTTTAAATTTTGAGATACAAAAAAATTGTTTATTTTAAGGATCAGTTTCAAAAGAGAGAAAGTTGCTTATATATAAGACCAGAGGGAGTATTTCTTAACAATATATTTAACAATACATGGAATCAATTTTCCACCCCCTCAAAAGAGATAATCATCATAAAAAAAAAAACAACCTCAAGTCTTCTACATTTTTTCTCCTTAAGCACAAGTATCTTCTTATTGAAGGAAAATTTGTTTGAGACAATATCAAACGCTAAATATGGCGCATCTTCCTGTGAGGAAAAATCTGTGACTTTCAACCCTAACACATTCCAATCAAAGGAATTTAAAATGGGAAAATTAGAATGAATGACCCGGAGGAAAAGATATTTACTGAGAAGGAACATAAAAATTGTAAATTGTAATTACTTAGAAGGATCAAATATAAAAATATAAAATTAAAAATACTAAAATACCCTAAATAAATCTTATGCATTTCCTCTTACATTCTTTCCCACATTATATTTTTAAAACTAATACAAAATTCTAAATTTTGCTAAATTAAATAAAAATTTTCTCAATTTTCATTTTTCAGAAATTACATACATACATACATACATATATATATATATATATATATAGATATAAATGGAAAAAACATTACGCATTCTTCAATTTTATGAAAATTATAATTTGTTAAAATAACAAAAATTTTAATTAAAAATATGATTATATAATTTTAATAGAACTCAAGGTGTTTTATAATTTATTTTATATGTTAAAACAAAAACTTTTATATGGTTTATTTTTATTTTAGAAGAAATTTATGTGGGTTAAAAATTCATTTAATGTTAATAAAATTAAGGCCAAATAGGGCATTAAGTTATTTTCAATGTTAATAAAATTAAAAAAATATATTATATCGTGAAAAACATGAAATGAGTTCATTTTTTTATTTTTATAAAAAGAACTTAATTGATATCAACATTGATACTTGATAATATAAATTTGACAACTTGATGATATATTCATTAATTAAGTAATCTATTGATTATATGAACATAGAACTTGTTGAAAAATAAAAATTAAAAAAAAAATATAAGTTTGAACCATAGTTAATTAAATAATATATTAATTTTACATGAGTATGAAACTTGGTGAAAAATAAAAATTTAAAAGAAAAAATACAATCACATTACATGTGAATGATGAGAGGTTTTACTTTTAATTTTCGTTATTTTTTTAAATATGAATACAAGAGATAATGTAGGAGTTTTGATTAAGGATGATTTAATAATTTTAAATTTATATTATAATGTTTGGTCATTCTAAATAATTACAATTTTTATGATATTCTCAATAAATATATTTTTCCCTTCTAATTTTCCCATTCAAAATCATCAAATGATGGATTTTTTTTTTTGCCGGCAGTCAAATAATGGACTTTAGTGAGTCCATATTTCAACCATAAAAAAAAACACAATCGAGTCCATATTCCCAATCACCCCTCAATGGGCTCAAAGGCCCACAACTTTCTTGTGCACACAAGACTCATGGATTGCATTTTTTTCTGTTCAAATCCACAGTTTGAGCCTTCAAACTAACCCTCATGCTATCGGGCTTACTATTTTATTTACCCTAACCATTTTTTCTTTGGGCTTAGAATTCTGAACATCTCATTCGACTTTGATTACCCTTGCTGTGGTTCATTGTGCAGTCGCTTTCTTCCTCTGAATTTATTTCTTATAATCTTTAATAACAAGCTTCTTCCCCTCAGTTTCAGGCAAAATGACCCCCAAAATTGTTAATGGTCAAAGTCTACTGTTTCATTTTCCTCCTCTCCACTATCTGGAATAAGTGTCGCTTTATGTATGTGAATCAAAAGCTAGCTGAGCATTGTTAAAAAAAAGGTAATATAGTAAATGAGATAAAGAAACGACTGGTTACAACTTACAACATAATAAGTAAAATAGAGTCTTTACTTATATTTTGCTTTCACATAATCATTATTTTCCTTTTTGCATGTAATGTTCGCTTTTCCTGAGCTGTCCCCGTACATACGTATGTATGCGTGAAAATATATACTTAAAAGGACAGGAGAATAACATAAAAGTGTTCTCAAAATTGGGAAATAACATATAGGTTTTTTTACCAAAAGTTGATTAGGAAATATCAAAATGTGATAACAAATTTCTAACTTCTGAATTTATGAAATCACCCATCTGTCATTTCCCAATTTCGAGACCACTTTTCCGTCCTTTTCCCTAAAAGGATCTGCCAGAAAAAGGTGTTTTGGAAAAAAACAACAACTCTACTCTCGGGTTATATTTACTCAAATAACTAGTAGGAATGAAAATATGCTGGACCCCTAACAGGGGCTTATGGCCTAGGCTACATAAAACCTAACCTAACCTATTTATTCTTTCCCTTTCTTCCTCTTAGCACGAGAACGGGGTTATTTTGGTCCAAATCCGTTGTTTTTTGTTGCATTATTTTGTATGTGACTGCTAATAAGTTCCATTATACACTTCTCTGTTTCCTTATACAACTTTTTTGGCTGTTGTTTAATAAGAAAATGGTATGTTTCCTTATGTGTGTTTTTTTTTTTTTTTGAGCAAATCAATAGTGTAGATTCTGGAAAAAGATTGCTCCAATAGCGTTTGATAACACTTTAGAAAAAGCAAATTCTCACATCACGAAAAGCTCTCCTACTGATAACAGTATATTATTGAATATTTGCATCAATTACTGAAAAAAGTTTCTGTAAAAAAATGATTTCCCACACATTTATAAAAAGGCAAAACTCTGGGTAAAGCTAACTGAGAACTGAAGTATAAAGCAGTAAATTTAGCCCCAGAATAAAACCATCATGCGCATAATAAAAGCTTAATTTTTCTCCATTTCTTCTGATAAAAGTAGATCAAAAGAGGGGGAGAAAGTGTAAGCATAATTTTGTGGTCAATAGGATATCTTTTTTTCCCCCTTAGGAAAACAAGTATCATTACATCAAACTTCAGCATGAATTATTTCAACTGTAATAAAGAAGCGGGGAAAGGATATGCGTTGCCTATATATATAGGTCGACTATGAATTAGTTTGCCTTGCTTATTCCAGTCTTTCTACCAAAGAAGCATTTGACATGAATGTGATGGATAAAAACAGCCTACTAATTAATATGGCTATAAATTTCGTGAGGGATTTGAATTTTTCTTTGATTATTTGAAGGTTTAATTTATATATTTCACGGGCATATTTGAAATGCAAAAATGGGGGATTATCCATGAAAATTTAACTCCGTGGAATATTTGTAATACTTGATTTGAACTATGATAATCCTGAAAGACGTTTGTTGGCCAAGGTTTGTGATTTTGATAAGTCAAGAAAATATCGCAAAGAAAGGTTAATCAAGCACATTAAGTATATTTGTAAGTACTTCAATAATAAATTTTTTAAACTTTATTTGCACTAAAAATAATAATTTATGATGTATAGCTTTTATAAGAACATTTAAATTTAAACTATTAGTATGACTATATGTTTAAAGAAAAAGAAAAATAATTATTCAAGTACTTACAAACTTGCAAATATACTTACTTTGTTCGACTATTTTTTTCGTATGATGCTTTATTGACTTATCGAAGTTACTGATCTTGGCTATCAAATTCTTAGGTGGATTGTCATAGTCTAATTCAAGTATTGTGATATTTCATGGAGTTATTTTTTTTTTCATGAATTATCATTAATTTTTTGTATTTCACGGATGCCAAATGCTATATTTTAGCCATGAATAAGGAAAAAAAAATAAAAATTCATAGAAAAAATATTCAAACAAACATAGAAAACTTCACATTTCTCATTAAATTTTTAGCTATATTAGTAAGCTACACATCTTGCAAAAGTTGATTTATACATGTGTGTGTAAATATTGTTAGTATCATTCAATGATCAAGTTCTAACATGCATCACCATGATGATCATGATAGATAAAAAATTTAATCATATTTATTTTGTCCTTACATTCTCTTAATTTTTTTTTACTTAATTAAATTATCATTATCGTTGTATTAGATTTTCCTTTTACACATGTAGATATTAATATCCCATAATATGCCCTTAAATACATTTAAGCTGTGCATGGATTAATAGTAGCATAAATGACTTTTCTTCAAGTTTACTTTTAAAAACTTAACATAGATAAAAGTTAAATTGTGTACTGTAATTTATATTTGAACTGATTTTTATAAAATAGTCAGTTGGATAAATGACTGAAAAATACATTAATTTTATTATTTTTATAATAAAAATAAAAATTTATATATGGAAATATAATGTGATAATTTTAAGAGAAATATTAAAATCAAAATTATCAAAATAAAAAATGTTAGTATATTGTTGGGAAAAATTTGAAAATAATAAATTAAATTTGAGGAAAATTTGGGAAAATGTCCCCCTTGAAAATTTAATTGGTATTTTGTGGGTACAAAATTTGCAAAGAATTAATACCTAGTGTGTATAAAAATTTAACAAGTCATTTTTTATTTTTGGTAAAAAGTAGGGCAAATGCTCAAAATCCTCATTCATCCATTACAAAAAAGCGTGGGATAGAGACACCCATTAAATCACAAGAAATTAACTCTGAAAGATCAACCACCAGGTGGCCTATGAAACGCCTTAGTTCATCACCCCCATAAAGCTTGTAACGCAAAACACAATTTGAATTGCATGCTTATTCATTTACAGAAAGGGTCTATATATATATATATGAGGGAGGAACCCTAGAATTTATGGCTCTTAACAATAATATCTAATCTAATCCATGATTTCTAGTGATCCTGATCTCTAGTGATTATATAATAATTACAAATATATATTTCCTAACACTTTCCTTCAAGTTGGAATGTAGATGTTAATCAAAACCAACTTGTTACAAAGATAGTTAACACGAGTCTCATTTAAGGCCTTAATCAGAAAATCGCCCAATTGATCACTAGACCATACATACCCAGCGGCAATAAAGTTGTCCTTGATCTTATTGCGTACAAAGTGACAGTCAATTTCAACGTGTTTTATATGTTTATGAAACATAGAGTTGAAGGCTATGTGTATAACAACTTTATTATCACACTATAGTTTCGTAAGCAATGATGTGGCAAGACTAACCTCCTTTATTAACCGGCGAATCAACACAATTTCTTATACTGACTGAGCCATGGCTTTATAGTCAACTTCTGCACTAGACCGAGAAACCACATCTTGCTTCTTGCTCATCTAGGACACTAAATTTCCACCAACAAACACATAATATCCTATGGTGGATCTTCTAGTAACCTTTGACTTTGTATGATCTACATCACAAAATTATTCAATCTTGGTGTGGCCATGATTCGTATAGAGTATACCACGACCAAGTGAGCCCTTCAAGTAATGTAAGACATACTCCAAAGCTTCCTACTGAGCAATAGTCGGTGTTGTCATGAATTGGCTAAGCACACTAACTGAAAAGGTCACATCAAGGTGAGTCATCTTGAGATAGTTCAATTTCCTAATTAGTCTATGGTATCTCTCAGGATATGCAAATGATTTGATCTTCTCAAAGATCATCCCTTTTTCTCACATCCTAAGGCAACTCGTCAAACGGTATGCTATTATCAATGTCAAAAGGAATTAAGAATCATGGGAAAGCTACTTGGTGCTACTCCAAGTTTTCTGGTTTCTTTTAGCATATCAATAACATATTTCCTTTGTATCAAGAGGATGCCCTTCTTGCTTCTCTTAACCTCGATCCCAAGAAAGTACTTTAACAGACCCAAATCCTTTATTTGGAAATGAGAATTAAGAAAGGTCTTGAGTGATGAGATTCCTGAAGTATTGCTACCCATAATAACAATGTCATCAATATATACCACTAAGAGAATCATGCCGGCATCCGTTCATTGATAAAACACAAAATGGTCACACTTACTTTGATTCAGGCCAAACTTCTTAACCACAGAGTTAAACCTATCAAACCAAGCATGAGGGCTATGGTTCAAACTATATAAAGACTTCTGAAGATGTCATACCTTCCCACACTCCCCCTGAGCAACAAAACCAGGTGGTTGCTCCATGTAAACTTCCTCAAGAAGATCACCATTCAAGAAAGCATTTTTTAACATTCAACTAATAAAGATCCCAATCATAAGTGGCTGCCATAGAAATTAAGAGGTGAACAGAGGACAATTTCACCACAAGAGAGAAGGTTTTTGAATAGTTAACACCATAGGTATGAGCATGTCCCTTGGCAACTAGTTGACCCCTCAAAAGTTTCAAGATGCCATCAGCTTTTGTTTTTACCGTGAACACCTACTTACACTTGTTAGGCTTCTTTCTAGAAGGTTAATTAATGAGAGTCCCAGTACCTACCTTATCAAGGCCATCATTTCTTCTCCCATCATAGCACGCCAAATGGGATGGGCCAAGGCTTGGTGGAAAGTAGTGGGAATGGTGATAGGGTCTAAGGATGCCATAAATGAATAGGATAGAGGAGACAAGTGGTTATAGGAAACAAAGGAAGATATAGGATAGGTACAAGTACGTTTACCTTTTTATAAAGCAATAGGCAAGTCATCAGAAGTTTTAAGGGTATCAGAAGTATCAGGCATTGATTCAGGTTTAGGGGCAGGTTCAGTAGCAGGAGTAGGGAGGACTAGTTTCGGATCAGACACTGAAGTAGGCAACGGTGAGCCATGAACATGATTAACTACATTACTATCTCTTGGATGTTTCCGATACATGAGGGAGAGGTGGTTTAGCAAATGCCGGAACAGACACTTATACTTGTGGTAAATGACCTCATACACCAAGATATCATCAAGACCTTCTATTGTGTTAGGGGAATTAGGTGGAGTAAAGAAAGGAAAAAATAGTCAACTCATAGAAGGTGACATCTGTAGATACATGGTAATGACGAAGAGTGGGAGAATAGCATTGATATCCTTGTGAATCCTAGAATAGCCAGGAAAGACACACTTAAGAGACTTGGGATCAAGTTTGGTAATAGTGGGACGAACATCTCGAATGAAACAAACACACCCAAAGATTTTTGAATCAATAAGAAACAAGGGGTTTGAAGGAAATAGAGTCATGTATAAAGTGTCACCACTGAGAACAGGAGATGGAACATGATTGATAAGAAAACATGTGGTAAACACAACATCAACCCAAAAAGGTTTAGGAATGTTCATTTGAAACATTAGAGCCCGAGCTACTTCTAATAAGTGTCTGTTCTTACATTCTACAATGCCATTTTGAGCCGGTGTATCTACACAGGAGGATAGATGAAGCATTTTCAAAATTGGGTAGATAAATATTCTTTAGCATTGTCACTTATGAAGGTTTTCACAGATACACCAAACTGAGTTCTGATCTTGGCACAAAAGTTGCAAAAGTGAGTGAATAACTCAGAGTAATTTTTCATTAAATAGAGTCAGGTGGTATGAGAGAAATCATTAATAAACATAACAAAGAACTTAAATATAGGCTTGGACTCGACATGACATGGACCCCAAAGATCATAATAGACTAAATCAAAGAGAGGCGCAACCCGTTTATTGACTCGACGTGCCAAATGAACATGATGGTGTTTAGCAAACTGACATGACTCACATTCTAATGATAGAAATGAGGATACAACCTCTTCAAAGAAGACAAAGATGCATGACCCAAATGAGAATGAACATAAAAAAAGGGACGAACCACTAGAGCAAACAAGATATGGGGGCATGCTTCTGCAATGCACAATACTCTTAGCATTACCTATTGCTAAAAGGCCGCTAACAGATATGGGGGCATGCTTCTGCAATGCACAATACTTTGTAACAGAAATCAAAATCATGTCATCACCACAATGATCATCCACAAAATACCTTAAGAGAAGATTTAGAGAGCCAAAATTGATGCAGAAAGCCAAAAACCTTCCTAGAGCATCCAACCAAGGACAACTAGCCAATGAGCATTCAAACCATAATAATGTTACTGAGAATTCCAACAACCATGCCAAGGACTCAAAGACTGAAAACAAACCAAGTAGCACCGCATAAGGCATTAGGTGAGAGCAAGTACCCAGATGATAACAACAACTCAAGATCACACCAATGACCAACCAAACAACAACAAGGTAGCAATAGAAGGGCCAAGCAGAAGGAAAGTGCCAGTAGATGTAACACACATCAGTAACCGAAGGTAAGTCATAAGGTGAAAGACAATACCGCAAATCTTGCCTCAGAACACACTAAAAAGGTGTAATAGCCAGCAACCAAATTGATCACACTAGGAACCAATTAGTGACCCAACAGTAAAGACAATTGTCTCAACCCACAATCCAAGGACAAAAATATCCACACAAGAAGACAAAGAACACCTAAAACTTGCCAAAAAAATTGAAAGGAGGAGAACCCAGTTACCAAACCCGCATATATAAGTACAAAAACACTACAGCCTTGTTGGAATGAGAAGTTGATGTTGAAATTTCCAAATCACACTGAAAAAGGTTGCCGGAGATAGCCCCATGCGCCGGGGTGTGGACAAACGGCGAGAATTAAAGTGGCGTGTGAGCCTCACGTTCCATTCAAAAGCTGATTGGACCACCGGGGATATGCCAATCAGAAACTCTTGGTGCTTCGTTTCAAGAGTGTGTTCAATGTTGCCACCCACCGAAGACCTAAGCGTAGATAGGAAATCTGATAAAGATCGGAGGGAAAAAGAAATACCAAAATTTTTTTTCAAAGAACCTTAATAGGCTTTGATACCATATAACACAAAAAATAATCTGAATTGCATGCTTATTCATTTACATGAGGGAGGAGCCCTAGCATTTATGGCTCTTAACAATAATATCTAATCTAATCCCTGATTTTGAGTGATTATATAATAATTACAAATATATATTTTCTAACAAAGCTAAAGTTTGCAAGCCAATCCACAACAACATTCCCTTACCTCTACGTGTGAGAGAAACAAACATGGTAGCTGTCAATATTTACACGTATCATATGACCGACCAGGGACATTTTAGGACAATCTTTATGAATTATCCAAGGATATAATTATCATAGTTAACATGCAAATAATATGATAACAGAATGGAGAAATTTCATTAAAATAATAATGTTCAAAGTACAATGATTGGCCCTTAGGGTACAATTTCCAACATCCTCCCACTTGCCCTAGGTGCAATCATTAATTTGCCTAATTCCCATTGCCCTAACATGACGCTCATGCTTTGCCTGTACAAGTGGCTTAGTAAGAGGATCAGCAACATTATCTTCTCCTGCTATTTTGCATATCTTTGTATCACCTCTATCATTGATTTCTCTAATAAGATGAAATCGCCTGAGTATATGCTTGGTCCTTTGATATGACCTAAGCTCCTTGGCCTGTGCAATAGCACCGCTATTGTCATAGAACAAATCTATTGGATTTGAGATGGTAGGCACCACCCTTAGTTCAATAATGAACTTTCTAATCCAAACGGCTTCTTTAGCTGCATCTGATGCTTCTATATACTCAGCTTCTATTGCATAATCTGCTATAGTGCTCTGCTTGGAGCTCTTCCAGCTTACTTCTCCACCATTCAGGAGGAATACATATCCAGATTGCGATTTAAGGTCGTCTTGGTTAGTTTGGAAACTTGCATCTGTGTAACCAGTTACATAGAGCTCATCATCCAATCCACTATAGACCAAAAATAAGTCCTTAGTCCTTCTTAAGTACTTTAGGATATTCTTGACGGTAGTCCAATGACCCTCACTAGGATCTTGTTGGTATCTGCTGGTCATACTTAAGGCAAACGAGACATCCGGTCGAGTACATAACATGGCATACATGATGGATCCAATAGCCAAGGCATATGGAACCTTATTCATGCAATCTCATTGATCAGGTGTACTAGGACATAGATCCTTGCTAAGATGGATGCCATGAGACATGGGCATGTAACCCCTTTTTGAATCCTGCATACTGAACCTATGCAGTATCTTGTCTATGTATGTGCTTTGACTTAGGCCTATTAGTCTTTTGGATAATCCCTATAGATCCTAATCCCTAGGATATAGGTTGCTTCACCTAAGTCTTTCATTGAAAAGGACTGTCCTAACCAACACTTGACACTCTGCAAGGTAGGAATATCATTCCCAATGAGTAGGATGTCATCTACATAAAGCACTAGAAATACAACTATGCTCCCACTAACCTTCTTGTAAACACAAGGTTCATCAATGTTTTGAATGAATCCAAACTCTTTGACTACTTCATCAAAACGATGATTCCAACTCCGAGATGCTTGCATCAATCCATAAATGGATCTTTGAAGCTTACAAATTTTACCAGAGTCCTCTGGACGCACAAAACCTTCAGGTTGTGTCATGTACACATCCTCAAGCAGCTTTCCATTAAGGAAGGCTGTTTTGACATCCATATGCCATATTTTATAGTCATAATATGCTACAATAGCAAGAAGGATTCTGATTGATTTGGCCATTGCGACTAGGGAAAAGGTTTCATCATAGTCTTCACCATGAGTTTGAGTGAATCCTTTTGCAACCAGTCGTGCTTTGAAGACATTTATATTGCTATCCATGTCAGTTTTCTCCTTGAAAACCCATTTGCACCTAATGGTTTTTACACCTTCAGGTGGATCGACTAAGGTCCATACCTGATTGTCATACATGGATTGCATTTCAGACTTCATGGCATTTAGCCATTTCTCAGAGTTTGGTCCCACTGTGGCTTCTCGATAGGTGGTGGGCTTATTTTGCTCAATGAGCAACACATCATGGCCTTCAGTAATCAAAAATCCATATCTCTGAGGTTGATGCCGTGTCCTATCAGATCTTCGTGGACCTTGTGTTACTTGAGGAGGCTCAGCAACTTGTTGTGAGTCTTCTCTAATTTCCATCTGTGGTTCTGTACTATCTTGTGGCTCTCGAATTTCTTCGAGATGTACGTCGCTCCCACTGGTTGTTTTAGAGACAAACTCTCTTTCTAGAAACTTACCATTTCGAATAACAAACACTTTGTTATCGGTGGGATTGTAGACATAGTATCCTTTCGTTTCTTTAGGATACCCCACGAAAAGGCACTTTGTGGATCTGGGTGCTAATTTATCAGAGGCTTGTTGGTTAACATATACCTCACATCCCCAGATCTTGAGAAAAGATAAACTTGGTTTCTTTCCAGTCTATATCTCATATGGTGTCTTTTCAATTGCCTTAGATGGAACATGATTTAGTGTGAACGCAGCTGTCTCAAGGCATGTCCCCAAAAGGACGGTTGAAGATTGTTTGACTCATCATAGATCGAACCATATCTAATAGTGTTCGATTCCTCTGTTCAGAAATGCCATTCCATTGTGGTGTTCTTGGAGGAGTCAATTGTGAGATTATCCTACAACTCATAAGATGGTCAATGAATTCTTGGCTCAAATATTCACCACCTCAATCAGATCAAAGTGCTTTAATTATTTTACCAAGTTGGTTTTGTAATTCATTTTGGAATATTTTGAACATTTCAAAAGATTCAGATTTATGTTTCATTATATAGATATAGCCATATCTATTAAAGTCATCTATAAATGTAATGAAATAGACAACCTCCTCTGGCAGCTATATTTAATGGTCCACATACATCTATATGTATGAGGCCCAATAATTCAGTGGCCCTCTCACTATGCCCAGTAAAAGGTGCCTTAGTCATCTTTCCTAATAAGCAAGATTTGCACGTATCATATGATTCAAAATCAAATGAATTTAGAAATCCATCTTGATGGAGTTTAGAAATGTGTTTCTCATTTATGTGGCATAGACGACAATGCCATAGTTAGGTCGGATTCAAATTGTTTGATTTTATCCTTTTAGTAGTTACGTTATAGATATTCCTATTATTAGGATGTTCCAAATTTAATATATAATGACCAAAATGCAAATCACCATAGCATAGAAAATGTCATTACGATAAATAGAACATTTACCATTCATAGTAATGGAAGTATAACCTTCCTTATCCAAATAAGAAAGAGAAACAATGTTACTACTCAAAGCAGGAACATAATAGCAATTGTTCAAAACTAACAAAAACCCACCGGGCAGAACTAATTCATAAGTGCCTACGGCTAAAGCAACAACTCTTGCTCTATTTCCAACTCATAGGTCCACCTCGCCCTTCTTCAGCTTTCTATTATCCTTTAGACCTTGCACATTTGTACAAATGTGAGAACCGCGTGCAGTATCTAATACCCATATAGAGGAAGTAGAAAAATGAATGTCTATAACATAAATACCTGAAGCGATAGTCTCGCTATCCTTCTTGTTCTTTTTTCAGATCTTCCAGGTAGAGTTTGCAATTCCTCTTCCAATGACCGGGTTCATTGTAGAAGTAGCAGACTCCTTCCTTTGAAGGCTTTGCCTTCTTGGGTGCAGGCTTGGTTTCGGGCTTGTTTGACTCTTTGGTCTTACCACCCGAGCCATTACCCTTCCATTTGCCCTTCCCTTTCTTTTTCATACCCTTTCCTTTCTAAATCATCAAAATTGTGCTAGGCTTTTTCTTAATGCTTTGTTCAGCAGTTTTGAGCATCCCATACAGCTCAGAAATTGATTTCTCCATATTGTTCATGTTGTAGTTCATAACAAACTAGTCATAACTCTCTGGGAGTGAGTTGAGGATCAAATCCGTAGCTAACTCCTGGCTCATGGGAAATCCAAGCCTCTCAAGGTGATCAATATAGCCTTTCATCTTTAACACATGAGTATTAACTGATGCACCTTTAGCCATTTTGTAGGAATGTAAGGCCTTTGTGGTCTCATACCTTTCTTGCCTTGCCTGTTCCTGGAACATTTCCTTGAGATGTACAATCATCTCATGAGCCTCCATGAGTTCCAGATCTCTTTGGAGCTCTGGAACCATAGTGGCAAGCATTAGACAACCTACATCTACAGAGTCATCCTTATGCTTTGTGTAAGCATCTCTCTAAGCTCTTGGAGCATTGGCTGCAGGCTCCTCAGGAATGGGTTGATCTAGGACATAAGCCTTTCTTTCCTGCTTGAGAACAATTCTCAAGTTCCTGAACCAGTCAAGAAAGTTTGTCCCATTGAGTTTGTCCTTCTCAAGGACCGATCGCAACAATAGTGTAGCAGTATTACTAGTCGACATGATTTTACAATTAAAATATGCAAAGTTAGTTAGTAATCTCCCACTAAATTAACAACCCTCAATATAATAATTAGTGGGCTAAGATCCATATTTGGCTTAAACTTAAGTTCGCTTTGGCAAGACGCTTAAATTCAAGTTATTTAGGTAGGTAGCCTATTTACCAATTACATCACATGTAACTCTTAGATCTTTATGGGATTTAATCATCATATGATTTCGGCATGTTTAACCCCATCTAATGCCTTGAGATTCAAAATCATTTTGTTAATCTCAATTAAGTCAAACCAATAATGAATATTATAAGCAGCACCATTACTCAAGCTTGTCTCATCAAGATAACTTAAGTGCATCCACTTTGGTGGTTTCCACAATTGAGTGATCTAGGTTTTGACAAGTATTCATTAATTGATAGTATTATGACTTAAGATTTGATTTAGAGGGCTTAATTAATTAGTTTTGTTTATATGGATGTAATCGTGGTCGTATCTCATACAGATAAATACATATAAACTTAAAAGTAATCATGCAATGATCTTATCAAAAACATAATTTAAACGTGACACAACATGACTTACCTAACCTAAAATCCTCCCAAGCCAATGAGAGTACTTCTCTAAATAAAAAAAGAAATACATTGAGAGAACCCTTGTTTAAACATTCGAGGGGAGTGAGATGAGAAGAATGTACATCAAGAGTATTTAGAGAAAGGCACGACACACAGGCCGTATTTAAATATTACAACCCTTTGTAAAATTCTAAAGCCATGTTGTTCACCATACCCAAACAAGTATAAATAATAAACCACAACAAGAATTCATACAATATGAAAAGCAATAAATGTCATGATCATATTATATTGTGCTACGCAGAGGTGGTCCCGGCGGTCCCTAACTTCAGGTCCGCTCTGATTTCAATAAATGTCTTAAGGGATTTCAGCCCAATTTTAAAAACAACGGCCTAGAACGCTTCTGATCCAGATTGTCTACCCCAAAGTTTCGAATCCCTAAATTTGATTAGAGACCCTGACGTGTCTATACGCCATGTTCTTCACCTATTCGAAACCTAAACGATAAATTCTACTTCGGATCAAATCCAGAATAGAAATCGCGATGCCAGTATCAAAATTGAAACTTAAACATATCGCATATAATCAAAACAATTTCACCAAATTGCATAAACATACAGCACTATCTGAAAAACGCACATTAACGTTGAACATATTCCTTTTCGATTTAACATATTCGAACGTTTTCTTATCAACACACATATATATCCCATATATATCACATATATAAGAACATAAACTCAGTTTAAACGCACAATTGATCTGGCTCTGATGCCACTGTTAGGATCGGCAAGCACAGCGAAAGAATTTTAAAAATTTTCACCGATCCTAATCGAGGATCTATCAACGGCGTTTAAACCAAGTTGGAAGGATTCATACCTTTTATGATTCAAGGTTTTCATGATCTCTAGGAGCCAATACGTCAGGTCCGCTCCCTCTACCGGTATCCACACAAATGCTCTCCAACCGAGACTGCGTGCTAGCACCTCTAATATCTCCTAGGGTTTCCCTTGCAACTCTCAATTCTCATGTGCATATCAATATATCTGCTCTATCAAGTTTATAACCTATGAGGGCTATTTTCAAATTTCAAAATTAATCATCATTAATTTTGAAATTAATTAACTATTAATTATCTTGATGAGCTAATTAAATAAATTCAGTTTAAATTAAATCTGTCCAACAGTTTTAATTTAACCTATTTATTTAATCCAAATAAAGAGCCATTAGATTTAATTTATCTTCATAAATTAAATATGAGATACTATATCTCTATCATGTTAGTTATTAAATTTAATATATCTTAATAAATTAAATTTAAAACTAACACAATATAATAATATCATATAATATATATACATATACATATATATAAGATACATATATTTCGAAAATATATATCTATATAATATTATTAATGAATTTTATATTATATATATATAAATATAAAATTCGTCCACCCTAAATTAATGAAAAACTGTAATATCCTGGATTGTAATCAAGGATTAGTAACTTCAAAGTGATGTAATTAATATTAATTAAGCACTTTTGAAGTATATGTTGTGTAATATGATATAAAGATCATTAGTGATGGTTTAATGAGTATTGTGATAATCAGGGGCAAAACGGTAAATTTACCGATCGATTGGTCAGTTACTGGAGAGGAAACTCTTTGGTAATTAAAATCAATGGTTAGGATGTATTGAACAAGAGGTGGAATCAAGTGTGGATGGGAATATGTGAAATCATGGTAGGAGGAAAGAGATGATGCCAAGTGGCAAGCTATGGACCATGGATGAGGTCAAAGTTTTCAAATTCATTCCTTCTCTCCTCTTAGTCGGTTTTGCATGGGGAAGAAGGAAAGAATGATCATCATCAATATCTCACTTTCTCTCTCCATTCTCTCCATTTCCGACAAACCAAGCAAGAAAGAGAAAGGAAGGGTTTGAAATTTGTGAAGGTAAATGACTTCACAAGCTTAAACACTTTTCATTGATATTGTGCAAGTGGTCAAGAGCTTTCTTTCCATGTTTTCAGACTTGTGATTGGTGGTGTGTGGAAACTTGAGGAAATTTGAAAGTGGAAGAATCAAAATTCTGATTTCAGCAAGTGAAAGAGGTGAGTTTTTGATGAAGCTTGATGTAATTGTTTTGGCCATTGGTTTAGTTTTGTGAATTCTAGATTTATGCCCTGATTCCTTGAGATTTTAGAAGATATGAATTGAGTAGTATTTGGTGGTGTAATAGATGTCAAGTGGTGCATAGATGCCAATGATTTTGGTTTGGATTTGTGGAGAGGAAGTTGGCTATAGGTGTCTTGGAGTGGTTTTGGAGAATGAGAGATGAGATTTTGTTGTTTGAGTGGAAATTTGAGTGTTTTGTGTTTGCCAATGGGTTCTTTGTGTTAAAACAAGTGAGAATGAATTATGGTATGAGTTTTAGGACCATTGGTAGTCAATTGGTAAATTCTGGAAAATCTTATCAGTTGCTGCGTTTCTGGGCATCTGATGGGCATGCTCGAGTGAGGGAGGAGTTCACTCGAGCATGATGTGAGTTTTTGGGTATTTTGTGAAGGTTTTCGGGCAGAAAGCGCTAGCATGCTTTCTGATTTGCGAGTGAAACATGAACATGCTCGAGTGAGCATGGGCATACCCGAGTGAGGGTGTATTTTGGTGCTGCGGGTGAGCGTCTCAGGAAATCACTCGTGGGTGGATTGTCAAAAGTGAGCGTGGCACTCGCAAGTATTGAGAGGTCACTCGAGCACTAGGGTTGTGCTCGAGTGCATTTGAGGTTTGGTGGGAAGGGTCACTCTCGGGTTGTCACTCGCTGAGTCTCACTTCCTGGTGCTCGAGTGCACCTAAGGGCTCTGCTCGAGCACAGCCTCTTGTGCTTGAGTGGGAGAGTGTGATTGTGTTCAAGTTTGCTCTCGAGCAAACACTTTCTGGGGTTCACTCGCTAGTGCTCGAGTGAAATCGGGGGTCATGCTCGAGTGAAGCGACCAAAATTCAGCGTTTAGTTTTCTAAAGAGGGATCTTTGGGGGTGGCTATCCCAACCCTTTAGGCATATGTTTAGGCATTTAATGGCCATCTAAAGAGTCCAAAGGAATACCAACTTAGAGTGTTATGGAATTAAGAACTTGGAAAAGGAAATTAACCTATTGTCCCTATTTTTATTATAGGATTTGATATCTGCTATCCTCGTGAGCCTACTGTGCCAGCGACCGTCAGGAAAGGATCAGGTAGTGACTTTTCTTTCGTACCATATGTGATGCATTATATGTGTGTATTTTCATTGATTTGCGATAAGTTCGTATGTTGCGACTTATGTGGATATGTGTAAGCACCGTCAGTCCAATAGTCCCTGAGTAGCTAACAACAGATCGGGTGAGGGTTGTAAGCCTTCCCGGCAGAGAAAGGGGATGAGGATGAGGTGTGATTATGTGATTATGTGGGCCGAAAGGCTAGTTGTGAGCCGAAAGGCTGTTTGTGAGGGCCGACGGGCTAATTGTGAAAGCCAGATAGCTATATGAGCTATAAGGCTATGTTTATGCACTGCCACGCCAACAGTCTCTGAGTAGCTAACAACGGTTCGGGTTTGGGCGGTGTGCCTTCCCGGCGGAGAAAGGGGATGAGGGTGGAGTGTGATTTATGCTGCTGCTGTTGTATGATGATTTGCTTACATGTTATGTGTTTATATGTGGTATAAATGTTTAGTTACTACCGGGATTCTCTTGAATCTCATTCTTTCCTTTGACTAACCTTTCAGACAGGGCGAGTGGCTCTAAGGAGAAACGAATGACCCGGAGCGGTTAGAGTTTCCTAGGGACATTTTGTATAGGTTTGGTTGGCTATTCATTTTGGATAGGGATTACTGTATAACGTTGAGTTGTAAGTAGTTTGAATATTTGGTCTTGTAATCCCCTAATCAGGATTTGGAACTCTATATAATTATATAGATGAACCCGGGGGTTGCCGGGGTTTAAGTTATTAACTTTGATTTATGTGAATGTTAGTTAACTGCACAGGTGATTATATTCGATAATTGAAATCGGGACCGGGATAGGAAAGAAGTTTTGAAAATTTTGCAAGTTCCTACTATTTAGTGGGTAATTTAATAAGTTTTGAACTGTCCGGCGGTCCCAAACCCCCCTTTTTAGCATGCGTTATCGAATCTTAATTACGTTAATTAAGGCAGGGGGTTACAAAAACCACCAAGCCCGATCGTAGCATTTATCATCACCCGGTCAAAAGTGACTTTTGACTAGTTCAAAGCTTAGCAACTCTCATGTAGGAATCCATGATGACCTCAGGTCTAAGGGCATTATGACGTGGTTATACATGAGAAAAGCTTATGACTTGATCCATATAGCTTTCTTATAGTGGGTCGGTCCAGCACCTTGTACTCTTACAAGTGTCTAAGATTTGATTCGTATCTCCATATCTTATCAAAGTCATACTAATCTTGTTTCATCTCTGCTCCAGCATAAATGACCGACCAGGGACATTTTAGGACAATCTTTATGAATTATCCAAGGATACAATTATCATAGTTAACATGCAAATAATATGATAACAGAATGGAGAAATTTCATTAAAATAATAATGTTTAAAGTACAATGATTGTCCCTTAGGGCACAATTTCCAACATAAACTCCTTTGCAAGGACCAAGCATTCCCATGCATATCTAACCAATTAAATTTTTAATGAGTACTTTTCTTCAGTTTTTCCTAAATTTTATTATTTAATATTATTTTGGATTTTTTAGAGTAATTTTATTTTTTTGTCAAAGCAGGGAAGGATCACTTCCATTTTAGCTTATGCTTATAAGTAGTTGCCCCAAAAGACAAATTAGACAAAAACTAATCCAAACCTGAAAAAATTTATCACCATGCGTTTGGGCTCTTCTTCATATGATTTGAGGGAGAAATCGCAGGTCCAAACACACACTCTTAATGCAAAAATGGATAGTTGTCAAGACTCAATGAAACGCGTACTTGACCTCCGTAACTCCTCCTTCGTGCAATAAAGTTAAAATATGTATGGTTTCCGAGTTTAAAGAGAAAGCTAGATGTGAAAAATCTCATATTGACATACATTTAAAAGGCTGATAGATTTATATATGGCGCAGACCAAATGGATTAGAAAAAACACAAGCATTTGTAGTTATTTCTTTGTCCTCCAAGAACAAAATTTGAATTCTCTATCCATTAATAGTAATTATCTAAAAATCCATGCCTCTACAAATGTATGATCACATCATTTGGCTCTTTAAGTACTGTTTAGATTTACATTTTCTTCAAGAGCACATAGATAAGTTCTTTCAAATGACGATAAGCAGTTAGTCAAATATCTATCCATTTTTGGTGTACAGGTATATCCAATATGTTATATAAGTAGACAAGAATATTTAGAAAGAATGATTTTAGCTTTGAAAATGCAAATTGATTTGATCTAGGGTATACTCCCTTTTGATGTATGTTTAAAGGGCAGAGGGTCACCTATCTATGTACAAATGTGTTTTCTGAGATTTAAACATGTATTTTCCTTACAAATGTGAAGCTACTTATCACTTCAAGCAATAACTTAGAGCGCAAATTGATTTTTTTTGTTGCAATTGTTACTATGCAGTAATTAGTCAAGAGCACTTAGAGGTGAACATTCTCTTATGCCATAAAAATTGAATTTAACAACGATGATTCAAGGGATAATTTTTCTGGATTCAATCTTCAACTTCGAATACTTCCATGGGCAACAATCGGTGTTGACAAAGGAAGATAAAGTAACAAAGGAAGTAGTAGAAGCTTTCGTATCACCATATAGTGGGTTTTGCTAAACCAATACTAAGAATTAAGAAAAAAGGAGTACCAATGGAATATTGGTGGAGGCTGAAGGTATATGATAATATAAGTTTACACAAAATTAAACTGACAAAAAAAAAAAAAAACCTGCAAAACCCCCCATTTCGCTGACTCACTTTCTCTCATTCATTATCCTCTCAATAATAAAAAACTGCACGTAAGTCGAGAACAATACAAAAGTGCATAAGCAAACTCGTTTATGGGTGAATGATTTTGTTTTCGGATTAAAAAAAAATTGATGTCGCTATGTCATGAAACTTCATCCCGGGGAGAATGATTTTTTTTGTGTAAATTTGAAGTCGTTCCAACCTTGAAATGTTTTAAATGCAGTATGTTGGTAAATATTTTGTATAGTGTAGCAATTAGGTTTTTTTTTTTTTTTTACTGTTTTAACACACATACATATAAGCCTATGTGCACTTGCACGGATTGTACATGGAATTTTAAAAATAAAATTAATGATGGCATGAATAAATAGTGAAATAATAATGGTAATTTATTCTATTTTTATATAACATATGGTTTACTTTTTCATCGACAAGAATGGGTGTGATATTCTTAGAATGATTAAATTAGTAATCAGAGCGTGTAAAAAAAAAATATGAGCCAATGATTTTTAATAATTATATATTATGTCGTTATATAATAACTTTAGGGACTATATAAATATTGCTTTACACTTTCTTTAAGGGTAAGGTTAATTTGAATGCAAAAAATTAAGTATCAATAATTAAAATCACAATAAAAAATATAAATATAGTTATTCAGCAACCAATGTTGTAAGCCAAATATTTATCTTTAAATTCAATATTTTTAAAATAGCCATTATTTAATTTTCTAAAACTATCTTTTTTTATGCACTAAAACATCTCATATTGGTTATACATTTTTTTTTTTTTTTGCCAAATTGGTTATACATATTTGAAGTTATACATATAAGAAAATTTTAAGGATAAGTAATTGTATGAAATACGGCCTCCTGTCCTAATTATAGGACATATTTACCTAATTTTAGAGAAATTAAGGATAGTAGTTAAATTAGTTAACCATATTTATTTTTCTAAAATGCCTTTATTTAAAACTTAAAATTTAAAAAACCAGTAAAATTAAGGTGTATGTGGCATTAATGAGTTGCAAGCATTACTCACTTTATAAAATACATAGGTGTATTCTTAAATTATTATTGTGTTTGATTATTAATGAGAAAATATCAATAGGGGGTATTTTCGGAAGAAATTGACAAAAATTAGAACTTTGTCATATAATTAGGACTAATATCAACTCCCAAATGTTGTCCTATAATTAGGACCGGAGGGAGAGTAATATTTTGGATATATATATCTAGGTATATTAATTATGTTATTAATTTAATATCAATCTTACAATCTTAATATAGGTCATTTTTAATTATTTTACCCATATTTAAAAATAATTAAAATTTTGTTAGAATATAAATAGGTACGAATGTTTTAAGTTTGAGGCTTTCATTGCCAGAGAAACTCCCAGTCACACAATTCTACAAGAAGGCAAAGAAAATTCGATTTTGCATCTTGGTGTATATAGGTGTTACGAGTTTAGATAATCTATAAAATAGTGTAAGTGTATACTATCGTAATCAAGTAATATAGAAGTGAGTAGAGTATTGTTCCTACGATGATTGATCACTAAGTATCAAAATGGGTAATTTTAATTCTATTTTGTTGATCGATTAGTTGGTGATTGAGAGTACAAAATAAAACAAAAACAATGAAATATGAGTGTAGATGATATGAAATCAAATATGAGAAAAAGCTCTAGGGGTCAAATTTCACTTAACAAATTCCGGATTGAATCACTTATCTATTCTAGTCCAATTTACTCCATATGATTGATAGTCGAGTTTCCCTAATTTAATTACTAGCCTCTTCCAAGGTCAAGTAATTCTATAATTAATTGCCAATCCAATATATTCCTATATGTATTTAAGCAATTAATTATGCATTAAGATTTATGAAACTCAGTAAGGTTATACAACTCATATGAATATATTCCTATTTCATATGTAAGTCATGGTTTTAATTATAGGATCTACACACATGCATCTCCTTCCGTTCTCAACTTACATATTGAAATCATTCAAAAGATGATCAATCAAATGAAAGTATTAATAACAATAATTAAAACTCAATCATGAAGGAGAAATTAAAACCAGATTTAATAAGTTAATATTCAATTCGTCATTAGTAAGCTACGTCATCATCCTAGGAAAATAGAAATTTAGATCATAATGAAATTAAAATCAAAATAAAAATAAATTAACATTACATAAAACTAAAATGAAATTCTCATAAATACTGCATAAAACTTGAATATTAAATTTTCAAACATAAATATACAACCAAAAGATACATGAAAAATGGACAAATCTTATCGTCCATTTAGGAGGTAAAACTTTCCATGTAGGCAGCATGAAAAAAGTAATATAATCCTAAGCCTTCCATGTAGGAGACATGCAAAAAGTAATACAATACTCAGCCTTCCATGTAGGAGGCATGCTAAAAGTAATACAACGTATGAAATTAAATATAAAAAATAACACAATTTATTCATAACTGTCAGAGAAAAGATCTCTCACTGTCAGAGAATCAAACCTCTACATCTCTTCCCTCTCTCCCTTTATTTTTCGAAGAGGCACATCTATATATAGGCAGACGAAGTCCTTTCACGAGTGCCACAGTCCGTTGCTTTTTCTTTTTTCCACAGGTGCTACAGTGTTTAGTGTTTCTTTATTAACTTAAATCTTTATTATAAGTCCATTTCCCAGATCTACCCTCATTTATTAATGGGATTCTCAACCTTCTCAATCTTTTTTTTTTTTTTCAATATGAATTAATTCACTTTTTCATTACGTTTAATAGGGATAAAATAGTAACACTATCATTAATTACTCTCTAGTTGGACTTGTAGTAGGGACCAATTTTTTTTTTTTTTTTTTCTAAATTGGACTTTTAAAAATGGCGAAAATGGTAAGTAGTGAGAAATTTGAATTTCTTTTAATCGTTGATTCTATACAACCATGTGAAATAGCCCTTTAGTCGCTTCGGGGTTATCAAGAATAAAATCGAATTAATGTAATATAGCGCACAACTCGGATCATTTTACTTTGAGGAGCCAATTATGAAACTAATTCATAGTAAACTAAATAATTACAATGCAAAATTGATAAAAGTAAAATATGTATGATTGATTTTCAAAACTATGAATTGAATGCAATTAAAATTGATATTTTTGGACTTTTTGGAATAAAAATGAAATGGAATGGAAATTAGTTTTGAATAGTGTGATAAAGCCTCATAGAACAATAAATTTCATCTATAATTTGCTTTATAAGATAATGGGAGTGTGCTAGTTTGACAAAAATGCTTAAAAGACCCTTTGAGCTAGCTTGAGTTATGTGAATTAAATCTCCCACACCGGGCAAGACTTAGTTCCTCTAACCGAAACTCAATATAAAACATTAGCAATTGCAATCAAAATCCTTCAAAATACCAAACCTCAAACACCATTGAGTATAGTGCACTAATCAATGATTACTCCTGGACTTAGAAAATAATCACTTCTTAAAACACTATTAGAAACCCTTTTGTATGCAATTTATGAAATCACTAAGTTTTCTAAAATACCAAACCCCATCAACCGATGAGTCTAACATCAAAAGAGAGGAACCCCTACTTTAGAGATGTTATTAAGCACTCTTAGTATGTGATTTTGAATTAGTTAATGCAATTGGTTCTAATGCAATAAAAAATCAACTCAATATCCAAAAAATACCATGCAAGAATAGAGAGAATTATAATGAAGCATATATATAATCACATATATTGATGAGCACAACATAAACTACTTCAAATATCAAATTGATTCAAACAAAGACTAAATCAAACATATTAGTCTTACTATAAATTACAATTTCCAAAACCAAAGAAATCATAAATATATAATCAAGTTACTAACTAAAACTAAAACTCCCCTTTATAGCTCCATCAATACTTTATTTTAGGAGAAAATAAGTTCAGCCACATACTATCATGAAAACAGCTCCAGAAGCAAAATCACAGCCATAAAATACCACCAACACAGCTTCAACAAATTCCACAATTTCAGACATTGAAGCTCTTCAATTAATTAACCTATGAACACTGATTTGGAGAAAATTTGGACTGAATATAAACCAAAATCAGAGATCATCACAGCTCTCAGAGAATCATCAGCTGTGATAATGTGGGAAACGGAGGAGATTGTGGACCGTGTGAAAAAAGGTGATCTCGCCGGAGTTGATGGAGGACGACGGGGCCTGCGACAGTGACAGAGGAGAAGCACAGGGTTCTGATGTGAAGCTCTGCGGCGCTGATGCTCTGAGGTTCCAAAGTCGGACCTCGTCTCTCCCGTTCTGGTGTTGCCACGACTGTGTTTCTGGATTTTCAGGTATGAGAACGTCTGCCAGTGGTGGAGGGTGAAGGAAAGACGTCGCCAACGACAATGGTGGAAGAAATGAAGTTTGCCGGCGACGGAGATGGACAGCGATGGGAGTGTGAAGGATTGGAAGTCGATCCCTCAGCTTTGTGTTCCGGTTGTGTCTCTAATCGTGAATGAAGCTCTCTTAATCTGTTCTCGCTCTGTTCAGGCCTCACTCTGAAGCTCGCCGGCGACAGAATGTATGGCGACGGTGATGCAAGGCCCGCCGGCGAGGAGAGGAGAAGAAGACGAAGGTGGAGTTGTGATCGGTGGAGGAAAAGGTGCTTGCGGCGCTGGTTCTCTGCTTCTCTATATATCGTATATGCTCCCCCGGCTCTGTATTTAATCTCCAATTCCCTTCAGCTTTCAACTCATTCCAAATCTGACCTAAGGAGCTTCAAAACGGTGAGTTTTGGCTAGAGTGAATTGGCATTTTGTAATTTCATAATACCAAACTGTCATTTCCTAAATTCAAACCCAAATAGCAATTTTCAGATTCAATACAAATTTCTAAATATTTTCAATTGAAAACAATTTAACCAACATCAAATATTCTGAAAAATCAATGATTAAGAGTAATTATAATTTTATTGACAATTTTACCCTTTTCACTCCTAATTTAATCCATTTAGTCTTAATCTCAATTTATCTCAAAAAAAAAAACATTTTATGGTCAATTACTATAAAAAAATTCCTAATTAAAGTATAAAAATATATAATAAAAATAGGGCTTTGTCACCATGTTTGATTTCCCATGCAGGCATATAGCCAATTACATGATACAATTTTACCGGAACACTTATCGCCACTGAAAATTGTTGCCACTGTGTACATACCAAGGTATTAAAACTTAGACCGGGTATTGAACTGGTCGGGGTATTGGGTTAAGGGTCAGTGGGTCAAACCGGGGCCAAACCGGAGCTAAACCAGGACCAATCCGGTAAGAAATTGAAAATTTTAAGTTTATAGTATGAAATTCTAAAGGAAAAATATAATTTTTTTTTTAAAAATTTGAACCCGGATCGGACCGGTTCACTGGCTGGTTGGCCAGTTTCCGAGCCGGGCCTGGCCGGTCGGTCCGGTTCGGGTTCCATAACTTTGGTACATACAGGCCGATAGTTTCCGGTGATGATCAACAAGTCCTAGTGGAAAAGCTCATTCCTGTCAAGTACTACATCCGGTCAAATATAAGACTCAATTGACTTTTTTATGAGAAATTAAGAAAGCTAAATAAGTTACTTAATTATACATATGTTGTATATGATTTAATTATATATCAGTTTATAATAGAAACAAATTAGTTTGGAGAAAAAAAAATAAATATAAGTACTTTTAATTAATTTAATTAAATTTCTTAATTTCCTAAAAAAATTAATTGGGTTTTATATCCAAGACCTGAGGTACTCCCTCCGGTCCTAAATATAGGACAAAGTTTGTAGTGCAAATTACACTACAAACTTTATCCTATATTTAGGATCGGAGGTAGTATTATATTGTAGCTACAGGAACACCTTACTTAGCTACAGGTAACCGTGTGTCTTCCAAGGAACACGTGTATTCCCACTTCTCGTAATCATGATGGAATGCTCGATATTCCTTTGGAAGTGATTTTCTTAATCACAAGCCACTACAAATTAAAATAATAATAAAAAATTTGAAGGACAATTCTCATTAATTGTGGATTATAATTCCATAAGGAAGTATTATTTGTAGGACACTTTTCACCCCGAGTAATCTATGAATATTTGAATTTTTATGATGACTTCATTGTAGGTAATGAATAAATATTTATGTACAAATGCATGTTCTTAAATTATGAGACCTGTTCGCAAGATGCTAATCTTTCAACAGCCAACTTTCTAATTATAAAAAGAAAAAAAAAATCCAACTATTTGAAGAAAGAAATCGATTTTACATTTTTTCCACGGCAAACAACCATAGCAAAGCATTGCATAATTCCTAAAGCACTAAAGGTTAATGCCCAAAATACCAAAATTACTTGACACACACACACAGATATATATATATATATATATATATATATATATATATATATATATATATATATATATATATATATATATATATATATATATATATATATATATATATATATATATATATATATATATATCTTTTATCAGGTGCCTCACACATTTCGTGATGTCATTTTATTCTTTTCACCGTGTATAGCTTGATTATTTCCATTTTCTGATGGATCTTGGCGATCCCTATCAACAACGTTTGAAGTGTTAATATTATTGTTGTGGTTGCTTTTGTAGCCACCTATAGAAGATTTGACGATGATTTCAACTGAAGGGGATGATGACACGTGGAGGGTCTGTGATGGCACATCCAAAAGATTCATCTTCTTCATCTCTTTGCCTTTACCCCATAAAACCATGTATAATCCACACACTATCAGCACTCCTCCAATTATACTGCATATCATTGATTTACAATTCTATATTATAAGCCAAATTAAATCATTTCATTGCACCGTTTATAGGATTGACATATAATATAAAAAATTAAAAAAATTTTAATTAGCTTCACTAATAATTAGTCATGAACAACTATTCATGTAATCTATCAAACTGAATACATGGATACATCAGAGACATCCAAAAGAAGTATTCTTTGAATGAAACTTGTATTAGTTATAGCTTAATTTAACATATGACAATAACAATTTGAATTCTCAACATTCATACATGTTATTACATTCATAATGAATGTGATCCAAAAAAGAAAAGAAAAATCATTTCATCATTATTTTGGAAAAGGAGAACACCTAGGTTAAGTAACTTATTGTTGAAGTTTGGATTCAAGTCCGCCCTTGATGGGCCGGACTATTTGATTAGGATATAAGTAGCCTAATCAAATAAGAATAAAATCAGTATTAATTGCAGATTGATGAATAATTCAGTAATAATTATGGATTTATTAATTGAGGAACAAGTCACCATAATTAGAAAATTAATTGAGAGTCAATTAATTTAATTATGGTCTTGGAGGGCAAGAAAGAGTGCACACGTTTTCTAATTAGTGGCCACCCTAAACCACTATAAATAGGAAGTGTCTCCTTCAGTTATTCCTCACCCCTGCTATTGAGTTCTCTAGCAATCTCTTCTCTCCTACCATCTTTCTTATTCTGGTGATCTGCTGTGCAAATCACAATTAGGCTCTAGTAGTCTAATAATTGTGTGGGCACTATTATGAAGCTTTGACCCGGAGCCGAACATGGATTCGTCCCGGTACGCCAGTCCCTTCTCTCTCCTCTTTTTTTCCCCTACACTTATATCTATTAGGTTTTCCAATCACCCTCATTATTTTCCTATTATTAGTTGTTAAAATATGTATTTGCACTTGCAAATTCACTTATAAATACTTGTAAATTTTTTATAAGCTCTTATAACATAAATTATGATTTGTAAATTTTCATATGAATACTTGTTATTTTGTTATTGTTAGTTATTAAAATGCATATGTGCACTTACAACTTCACTTCCTTATATTTTGCAATTATTAGTTATTAAAATGTGTATGTGCTATTTTAAATTCACATATGAAATTTTCCTATAACTATAAGGAAATGGCCTAAGTTTTGTCCTTTCCAAAAACTAGTTGTTTTTACCTATATTGTTAAGTTCTATGACCTATGTAGTCCATTTATTATTAAGATAGGTTTTTTTTTTTTGGTTTCTTCATCTTTCTACTTCACCTAAGAGAAGGAATTCGATCACCTACCCATTATACCCATGGAGTGCCAAACTCATAACTTCATATTTAAGAAGTACTGAAGTGAGGTATTTAGAGTCATTGGGTTAGCATGCCCCAACGATAAAGATTTTTGTTGTTGATGTAATATTGCATAATTATATCCATATTATTTTTTAATTTTTTTTATCTCTTTCTTAATACATCATGTACATTTATTTTTGTGAATATAGAAAATCTAATATTTTTCGCTAGTAATTGGATTTCTTGAATTGGACTCTTTCTTTTAGTATTATTATTGAAAAAATGTACTAACTATATAATTCAAGTATGAAACGTAACTGCTTAATTACAATTAATATCTAACTCAAATTGTTTTATTGTTTGAAGAAAAAAAATTGAGAGGCAGAGATTAGATATAAATTAATATATACCTTCCAAGGTGAAGCATCTCAGCCATGAAGAAAGATCCAACAAAAGTCAAAAACAAAAGCAAGAGAGGATTAAACACTGATACAAACAAAGGTCCTCTTTTGTGCACACACCATGTTATCATCACCACAATTACTCCTGCTGGCACCAATCCCTACACACACAACAATTTGCAAGTAATATCTGAAATTTGAACAAGAAGCATTTATATGAATCAATATATAAATATATAAGAAACTCACCATATATATATATATAGTTTTTGCTATAGTATAAATACCTTTTTAGTTATCAAATGAGGATGCAGTGTAATTATAATAATCAATAACAATATAATTAACACTCCATCTGATTCTAGATGTAACAGCTAACAAAGGAATTTGTTTTGATACTAAATGTATGACCTGATCCTCAATTCATTTTGTCTCTTAAATTTATAATTTTCTCTCTAAATTATCCCTAGTAATTGCACATTTAATTTAATCAAGTGAGTAATATTCAATGCAAAAGATTAAAAAGGTTACTTTAAAAAAACCAGTATATATATTTTTAACAAATAACCAATTGAACTAATTTTTTAAATATTTACTTATTAGTTATCTAACGCTTACATTTAGGATAAAAGAAAGTAATAAATTAAAGAAATATTACATACCGCATAAGCCACAGTCAAGAGCCTTATATTCCAACCCAATTTCCATTTATTCCAATCTCTTTCAGTGCAAAGAGCAAAGCCAATAGAAAACACCGATGCTGAAAAATTCATCAATGTTGTGCTTGAGTAATGACATGGATATCTCTCACTCATCTTACTCTGCACAATAAAAATGGTAACTTTGAGTAAACGACAATTTCAAGATTAAAACGACATGTGTCAAAACAATTACTATAAGGGTCCTGACCGAGACGATGAGCCACAATGAAAAAGAGGAGATGCTAAACATGGCACAGAGTGCACCCAGGAGGGTGTTACCACCAGAGGAAGAGTGGGAAGATGCCACGTGTCTCGTGAGGGGTTGCAAAACAGTGACGTGGAAGGAGGGAGTGGGAATTCGTGCACCCTTGTAAAATGTTAGAAGCATGGCCCCACCAATTCCAATTAGAGTTCCAATGATTTTAGCTTTCCCCGCTGCTGCTTTCCAATTCAACTTTTCCAACCTGAAAAATTTATAATACAGCCTTAACCTTTATAATTTGTACTATTTTTTTTTTATCCCTATAATTTTAAGTCACACATTTTGGTCCCTAATTTTTTTTTCAGGAAAAAATATTAATCCTATATTTAAATAAAAATTCAGATCATTTTGTCGCTTAAGAGATTAAAATCTATACTTTAATACTATAGATATCAAAACGAAAATGAGGACAAATTATACTAAACATTATATTAACCTAACTAAAAAGTTTATAATTTCTCTTGTGTGTCTTTTGTACAAATTTTTTTTAGAAGATTTATAAATGATTACTTTTTTGTTTGGAAGTTCTTGATAATTTTCTCTTTTCCTAACATATTTATTTTGGGAAAAAAACTTAGATCCATTTGCTTATATCATTAAGTCCAATTTTTTAATCAAATACTGTCCTGTAGGCTTTCCTTAATAATAAAATTCACATTGATAAAATTTCAAAATTCTCTTGAGTCATTATTAATAATAAAAATAACACATAGCAAGTTTTAATTTGAGAATAGCTAAGACTTCAGGTCAAACATATTGAGAATAGAACCTAAAGGAAATAAGCGAATGGAGTTATGTTTTGTCTTCTTCTTCTTCTTCTTCTTCTTCTTCTTCTTCTTTTAATATATATTAAGACTTAAGAGAATAATAGAAAATAAAATAAAAAATATCTTCAAATATTCTGCGGCTAAAATTTTAAATTTGAGGTCTTGAAGGATAAAATTTTTATAATAGTTAAATTAAATTATAATTTCTATAATTTCTTAAAAATCTTAAAAATTAATTTTTTTCATTATAAACCAAAGTAAGGAAAATTGTACGAGTCATCAAGCAAGTCGAGGAAATAGTTCAAAGGTCAATAGTCTAACTGTAGTTGCATTGGGGTTAATCCAATCATTATAAAAAAATAATACTCCCTTCGGTCCTAATTATAGCACAACATTTGAGAGTTAATTTTGATCCTAATTATAGGACAAAATTCTAATTTTTGTCAATTTCTTCCCAAAATACCCCCTATTAATACTTTTTCAATAATAATTAAACACTAATAATTTAATAAGAGTAGATCGGAAGTTGTTGAGGGAGATTGACGACGCCGGATCATGTGAGAGCTTAGACAAGTCGTGTGTGAAGCAGAAGAGGTACAAGAAAAAACAAATAATTAACATAATTGGATGCCATTTAAATTTTAAATAAGGGTATTTTAGGAAAATAAATATGATTAACTAATTTAACCACTATCCTTAATTTCTCCAAAGTTAGGTAAATATGTCCTATAATTAGGACCGGAGGGAGTATAATGTAATTTAAATATGTAAAAATGTTTCATATATACTCCTGAAAACGCTCAACAAGGGAGGACGAACTATAAAATCTCCGTCTTAAACTCTTCATTAGACCAGTTAAAAAATTAGTTCACCGATGTATTGGTTTGGCTAACTGATCTAGATTAGGTTTTAATAGCATGTTATAAGCGTTCTTATACTTTAGAAAGAAAATTTTAATTTGTCTACCAAGAATGAAAGTGAAGCTAGTGGAAGCCAAGTAGGAAATCTCTAATGTCAAAAGAGAATGACATAGCACTGCAGCTACTAACCACACAATTGAGCTAATTAAAATAAAATATGCAAGTGCCCAAAGATGATATAAAAACAATAAATTTAAAAAAAAATCACAACAAATTTAACTAAAGAAAACCCTTTTTTGGGGGAAGAAAATGGTAATTGTACATGGTTGCACAGAAGATTTACCCAAAGAAGAGGGCCATGACAAGTGTGATGCCTGGAATGAGATTGTTCATTGCCGATGCAAACGTTGCTGTTGTTAAGGCCACCGTCTCCAAGTATAACGTTTGTGCCAATGTTCCTCTGTACATTTAATTTATATTATTTATAAACTATAATAATATAAGATGATGCCATAATGTGTCTAATTATCACTTCATTAAGACTAAAATTCTAGTAAACTTTTTTATGTTGTATACTAATAATTTTTAATTTCTTGAATATGCCTTTACCCTTGGGGCAATGACGCAGCTAGTGAGGTTCTAACCGAGGCGCATCTCTATTCTATTGCTGGTTGAAAACTATTTAATTTCTTGACTAATTCCTTAATTTTTAATTTGTTAAAATTTTTTTATCATAGAAATAAATTTTCACTTTGATTATCTAACAAAACTTAAAATTACTATGGAAATTTATTCTTAAGCTTTGAAGGTTAGAGAGATTATTTATGTATGACTCGAATTTTATAGGAAAACTGTGTAAAATTAATTCTATAAACAATAAATAAAAAAACAATAATGAAGAAGATATTAATATTGCTACCTCACAAAGGTAGTTCACCGCAAGACGATGAATATAATGCTCAATTATATATAATTTTCAAGTGACATGACGACAAAAACATAAACCTAATTCATTGTTGTTATTTTCTTTGATAGTCCATATATCGGAAACTGCAATACAGGTAAGCCCGCATATTAATATTCTAGTGACATCTATATTATTATATTACCGCATGACCATAATTAATTAGATTGCGCATCGAATTCATAATGTATGATGATAAGCAATTGAAGAAATTTAATTATCTTGAATACTAAATATAATGATAATGAATTAATACCCAAATAAGCCAGATATAAGTCCCTGAAACAGTATAGTCCAAGTCATCTTTGGCCTCTTCTTGCTGCAAACATTTCACAAACATCTTTCAATTTCACCCTAATGATTTGTACATAATATAGCAACTTTAACAAGACAGTACATAATTATATGCGTTCAATTAAGAGAAAGAGATAGGACTATTGGGGCATGTCCTATTTTTCATTTTTTTTCCTAATATTACATAGGGGATATACCTTTTTTACTCATAAATTTATACAAGCTATATGCTAGTATAATTAAGAACTGGATCGGATTAGATGGTTTAACTGAACTCACTAATAGTTCAGTTTGGAACCAAAAAAAATCATTTTCATGGTTGGACTATAGTTGAATTACCACAGTCAAAACCTAGAATTAGATTGAAAACCATAATGATTTTTAGATAATCAGATAGTTTTTAACGGGAGACTTGATCCATGGAAAAAATGCTAAAAATTTAAAAAAAAAAACATAAAAAATTGTTCCTCTAAAAAAATATAATATATTTTCTCACTATTTATAGTGATATATGGTATTATTTCGCTAAGAACTTCATATATTATATCATTATTTTGTTGATAGTTAAACTTATTATGAACTTATTTCTTTCACACACACACGTTTTTGTGTGCATATAATTATTTTTTATTAATTTTTTTAACTATTATGTCACCGATTTGGCCATTAGACCGTGAAAACCATAAACTGTTGGCCTTTCTGATTCGATGTCCAACCTAGCTTTTAAGATTTCTATATACACTATTGATCTTCTTAATATCGGTCCTTTTATAATTAAAGCTAGCTTTGTCTCTTGAGTGCAGTAAGGGACTTTTCAAACTCCGTACTCACACACAAGCTCCATGAAAAAGAAGTTACCTTAATCTTAACATTAAGCTCAATGAAAGTTATCATCATATACTTGACACAGAGTACTGAGAGGGAAATGAATTTAAAAAAAAAACAAAAAAGAAATTACCTTTCAAAGATGAAAGCAAGAGGAGCCATGAAAGCAGTGGCGAAAACAAAACGATAAGCAATAACAATTCGCACGTTCATGCCATCTACGACGACAAGTTTGTAAAGAATATTAATTCCAACATACAGTATCTGAACCAGAACCATTAGAATGGTTGGTTTCAACCCATCCACCACCTCACATATGTCCCTCATTGTCTCTTCCGCCACCACAAGGATCGGCAGCACTAACACCAACGGTGTTGAGACGATGAGAAAATATAAAAGGACAGAGAGAGAGAGAGAGAGAGAGAGAGAGAGAGAGAGAGAGAGAAGGCGAGTCACAAGAAGTGAGGTGTGTTTGTGTTTGGGATGAAATGTGCATATGAAATGAGCTATTTATAGATAATAATTGTTTTTAAATTTTGTTGAAACTGATTAAACTTATTGTTTATCTTTTTTGAAAATTATTTACTTGTGGCAGGGATTTTTCGATTGTGGTATACGTAGTGCTTCTCACTTCAGGTTCAACGGATAGTTTATATAAACTACGAAAATTAAAGCTCTTACAATTGCACGCACTACCTCTCTTAACCATGGTTTGGGCATAATTTTTTTTTCTTTTTGCACTTTGTGGGCCCCACCCTCTCACTCTCATTGGTTCTTTTTCTGTTTGTGGGTCCCACGTCACACTCCCTCTCACTCTCATTGGTTATTTTTCTATTTGTGGGTCCCACGTCACACACTCTCTCTCCATAATTTTCCAGAATCTATTCTCCTCATAATCTACTCTCTAAAATCTATTCTCCTCTTAATCTATTCTTAAAAATCTAATCTAAACACATTTTTAATCGACCAATACAGCGAGAAGTCGCATTCTCCAATATCAATATTCCTTACGTACAAATAATGCTGCAAATGTTGATTGGTTTTAAAATTAAAAAGCCAATGGGTCTTGCCTTTTATGGTTTAATTGGTCAAATGGGCAATTACACTTATGTAAAGGGTCTTGTGGCCAGCACTAAGATCTCTTCAGAAGTCTATGGTGCGAAGAGATTAGTCACTGCTACCGGCGGTGATACTCAAAGCCCACCTAAAAAAATAAATATTTAATAAAAATAGTTATACACACATATATATAAAAAATGATTCCATAATAATCTAATATTGTCAACATAATAATACCATAGTATATAAAGTATTCAAAGAGCTTTTTGAGATGGTCAAATTCCTATTTTTCTATGGGTTTTCAAAAAATTTCAATCCTTTTTTCCATGGATCCCAAAATCTGACCAAATTTCTAAAGATCGTACTGGAATTTCGAGTTTCGACTCAATGTTGGTTCAACTTTGATCTCAATTGGCTCAACTATAAAAAAAGTTCTCTAGGTCCAAACTAAATTGCTAACAATTTCAATAGACAATCCTTCCGTCTAATTCTTTAATCATTCCATACAACCCAATATATTATTAGTGTATGTGTGTGTAAATGTCAATATAAATAAATTCACATCCAAAAACAAAATATTAGTGTGTGTGTAATTAAATATAAACGATTATATAAAGCATTAATAATATCAATCATTTTGCATGCCCTTGCTCTCTCCTATTAGCATCTTATTGTACCCAAAGTTTTCATTAATGATTTTTATAACATCCCTCTTACTTAAGCAATCATGGGCTGGTAACAAATTCGAGTTTTCATTGTAAAAGCCAACTTTGGAGAATTACTTTTGGTTTTCTTTTTGAAAACTCTAGAAAGATGCATGGGAACATTATGAGGCTGTGTGAATTGCTATTGATCATTTGATTGATTTAATTAAAATGTATTCATTAATAAAAATATAAAAGCATAAATCTCTTATAAGAAATAACACCTCATATATGCCGATGCGGGTGACTAAAATCCATTTTTATGAGTGAACACATTAGGAAAGCACAGAGAAGCAGTGAACTTTACTCATCAATAAATGCTTCAATCATTAATAGTCATTGGTGATCTTCACTGTTTACTCCCTCTAAAACTTTTTTAAACTGATGACTACCCAAATTGTACAAAATGAACTATTGGTTAAAATTAGCTAAAAGTAATAAATGTATAAGAGCTTTATGTTTTTCAAATATACCCTTATGTATGAACATAATGAGTGTGAAAGAGAATGAGTCGAAAAAAGAGATGATAGAGACATGTAATTACTTGGTGGTAAAAATGAAAAAGAAAGTGCATTAAACTTTTTAATGAAGTCAAATTGTTACTTATATATAAGACCAACCCTATATAAAATAATGTTAGTTATAAAGAGCACTAGAGGGAGTATTATGGAATTAGAATATAGGAAGGGTTAAGGGGCAAAAATGCCGTGAAAGATTTAACCCAAGGGTTCTGAGTGTCTGGAAGTTTTCGAGGGGGCATTTTTGCCCCGGAAGTTGTAAAAAGAGGCCACTTTTGCCCCACTAAGACGGACATTAAATTGGAGCCGTTAAGTGTAACACCCTGCCTTTAATCACGTAATTATAATTCGATATTAAGTAATTAAATTAAATTAGAGACCGTCAAATAATTCAAAACCTATAAAATGTTCCCTTCTATAGTAGGGATTTTACGAAATTTTCAAAACTTCATTCCTCTTCCGGTCTCAAGTTCAATTATCGAATATAATCACCTGTGCAGTTTATCCACATTTAAGTAGGACAGAGTGTATAACCAAAATCCCGGCAACCCCCGGGTTCAAGTATAAAAGTAGAGTTTCAAATTCCACGTAGGGGATTACAAACCAAAATATCCACACTATTTACATCCCAAAATGTAATACAATAATCCCTATCCAAAATGATTAACCAACAAAAGCCATCCTAATGTCCCTAGGAAGCTCTAACCGCTCCGGGTCACGCGCTTCTCCTTAGAGCCAGTCGCCCTGTCTGAAAGGTTAGTTCAAAGGAAAGAATGAGATTCAAAAGAATCCCAGTAGTAACTAAACATTTATACCACACATAAGCACATAACATGTAAGCAAACCATCATGCAGCAGCAGCACATATCACACTCCACCCTCATCCCCTTTCTCCGCCGGGAAGGCACACCGCCCTAACCCGAACCGTTGTTAGCTACTCAGGGACTATTGGCGTGGCAGTGCATAAACATAGCCTTATAGCTCATACAGCTATCCGGCTCTCACAAATGGCCCGTCGGCCTCACATATAGCCTTTCGGCTCACATATCACATATATCACACTTCATCCTCATCCCCTTTCTCCGCCGGGAAGGCACACTGCCTACACCCGAACCGTTGTTAGCTACTCAGGGACTATTGGAATGACAGTGCTAACACAAATCCACGAAGGTCGCAGCATACAATCCATTTCCAATTGACGATAAAACACACATGCAATGCATCATATTTGGTACAAAAGAAAAGTCACTACCTGATCCCTTCCTGATGTCTCTGGGCACAGCAGGCTCACGAGGATAACAGATGTCAAATCCTATAATCAAATAGGGACATTTGGTTAATTTCCTTTTCCAAATTCTTAATTCAATAACACTCTAAGTTGGTATTCATTTGGACTCTTTAGATGGCCATTAAATGCCTAAACATATGCCTAAAGGGTTGGGTTAACTATCCCCAAAGATCCCCCTTTAGAAGGCTAACTTCTGCTTTTTGGGCTCTTCACTCGAGCACAAAAGGCCGTGCTCGAGCATGACTCCCGCTCTCACTCGAGCACACACGCGAGTGACCTCCAGCGAGTGCTTGCCCGAGAGCAACTCCCGCGACAAACCTACACTCTCACTCGAGCACAAGAGGCTGTGCTCGAGCAGAGACCTCGCCAGCACCCGAGCACCACGGAAGTGAGGCTTGCGAGTGACGACCCGAGAGCATCTCTCAACATCTTCCTCCACATTTACTCGAGCACAAACACCTGTGCTCGAGCACAGATCCTTAATGCTCGCGAGCACAAGGAAGTGCGGTCCCGCGAGTGTCCACCCGAGAGCAACTCCACTCCCAGGCAACAGATTCACTCGAGCACAACTCTAGTGCTCGAGTGATCTCCCAATGCTTGCTCCCAATACTCGCGAGTGCCAGCGCACTCTTGGCAACCACCCACGAGTGATCACCCGAGACGCTCACCCCCAGTGATTTCAGGCACCCTCACTCGAGCACAACATGCTCACTCGCGAGCACATTCATCCTGTGCTCGAGTGAGTTCTTCTCTCACTCGAGAAATCACCTCAGAAACCAGATCGCAGCAACTGGTAAACTTCTCCAAAATCTACCAAATGGACTCCAAGGGTTCTTAAACTTGTGTCAAAGCTCATTACCACTCATTTCAACACAATGAACCCATTGGCAACCAAAAACAACCCAAATTCAACTCATTCAACACATTCTCTCTCTAAATCATCAAACCACTCAAAACCTCCTTCTAACAAATTCCCTTATTCAACTTCAAATCAAATTCTAATCACTCCCAAATGTCAAAACTGACCAAATGAACAGTGACCCACTACTCCAAGCCTACCCTTTAATTAACATCATAATTAGGTCAAATTTCCAGAATTCTCATTGATTAGGCAAACATCTTGACATATATATCAAAATGCATTAAAAACCTACCTCTTTAACTTGCTGAAATCAACCCCTTGATTCCACCAACTTTCAGATTTGTCCCTCAATCAAACACCACCAATGGAAATTCTGAAATCATAGAAATAATGCTCTTGACCTCTTGATCAACATTAATGAAGGGTAACTAACCATATAGGACCATTTACCTTGACAAAATTCAAGCCCTTAATTCCTCTTTCTTGCTTTCTCGCCGAAAATGGAGAGCATAGAGAGAGAATGATGATGATCAGCTTCTTTCCTTTTCCCATGCACTCATAACCGACTTGAGAGGGAGAGAGAAGAGTTTGAATATTTTGACTCATCCAATGGCTCTCATTTAGCCACTTGTCACCATCCCCCTCTTCCCTTACATGAGCTCACCTAGACTCACATACACAAGATTCCACCCTTAGATCTTTCAATCTCAACCATTGATCTTGATTACTAAGGGATTTTCTCATCAATAACTAACCAGACGGTTGGTAAATTTACCGTTTTACCCCTGTTTAGCACAATACTTATTAAATCACATTACACAACATAAACTTCAAGTATGATTAATTATCATTAATTACATCATTTGAAGTCATAATTCCTTGATTAAAATCCAGGATGTTACATTAAGTGACACACTGTCAGCCAAAATTGCCATTGTCAATGAAAGCATGACTTCCTTGTGGGAAATTATGGGGAAAAATTGAGAGTTATTTTGTTTTATTTAATTTGGTAATAGAAAAATTGGGTGTGATTGTATTGGAGGAAAAATGCCGAGAGAAAGATAGAAATTAGGGCACAAAAGAGGTAAAGAGTTTACCAGGCTTGGCTTCGATCGCAGGTGTCAGAGTGTTTGAAGAAGGCAACGGAGCCTTTGAAGAAGGTGACAGAGCACACATTTTGGGTGCATGTGATGTGTGAGTATGTGAAGAAGGCAACAAACAATAGATTTGTACTGAAAAGTTAGTCAGGTAAGGAATCTTTCTATGTAACTCAGAGAAATTGTCAGGAGTGAAATTCCTTTTGAGCAATTGCCTTGTCTTCTAATAATCTTGCTTTTGGTAATATAGTTTTATTTTTGTGATTAATAATTTGGGGTTCATGGTTAATGGCATTAGATGTGGGAAGGGTGGTCCCAAAGGTGGTCTCAACGGTAGTGTGGAGTATTGGATGTATATGGAGAACTTAAGTGAGTTGAATTATAGGAAGATAGAGACCAACAAAATAAATCCACCAATAAGAGGTGGGTATGAGATATTAAGTGATTTTGTGGTTGATTTTAGGTCTTCGAGTGTGTATAATGGAGTAAAGACGAATGGGGAAGGTGATGGACGAAAGGGTAAAGGCAAGTCAATTCAAGTAGAGAAGGTGATGATAAAGTGTGCTTTTTTAAGAGTTCGAAAGTTGAAAATAGTGAAAGAAGGAAAGAACTGGAGAAAATACAAGAACAAAGTGTAGGTTTGCTTGGTGGAAAACGTGTTGAGCAAACATCTACTTGTAAGAATGTGTGTGAGACGACAGAGTTAGAGCATGATAATAGAGAGGATGATGAGGGAGATGACGATTGTAAATATGATGAAAGTGGTAGTGGGGGTGAAGATTCAGATAGTGAAGAGGAGGATGAGGGAGATGATGATTGTGGAGATGATGAGGATAAGTGTAACCCCCTACCGTAATTATATCTAAAATACAAGAATAAAGTGAAATAAAGACCAATAACAATCAAAACTCATTCTCAAACCCATCTATCAGATGGGGTTTTCACAAATACATTTCAAAAAATACAATAACCTGGTCTCATATTCACATTTCGAATACAATTATCACACGAAGATAAATCACATTCAATATATATCAGAGTGCACAACATAATAATCCCGGCAATCCCGGGTTCACATCTTCGCTAATGGATAAACAGGGTACATTCACCCATTTACAAATTCCTAAATAGGGGATTACACAAATTCATTCCAAATACAAATCCAAATACTTATATGAACATATACACATCCCAATAACCAAATACATACATCCCAAATATCCAAATATATACTGTCATCCCAATTTTTAGCTGATAACCAACAACCAAATCTACCTCCTGAAGGAGTCTTCACCGCCCTGGTTGCTTGTCCCTTCCTTGAGCCTCTTGCCCTGTCTAAAATGTTGGTAGGGAAGGGTGAGATTTAAGAGAATCTTAGTAGGATAACATTACCAATATGCATGTACGATAAATGTTAATGTATGACATGCATGCACTACATAACTCATGCTCACACAATGACAATCTGCAAGCTAAATGCTTCAAACCACATACTTATAGTCATAGCATAATTTGAAACATAACTTTAAATCATTCATATATGTTTCACATAATCAAGCAAAGCAATGACATGCATCAACACACTAACAGAGATATCAAATACATGCAGAAGTGGTAAGTTCCCTACTCTTATTCTTCCATGTATGCTCCAGCATAAGCTACTCACGATCAGGGTGAATATCAAACCCTATAAACCAAATTAAGAACATAGGGTTATCACCTTTTCCAATTCTTTAACTTCACACACTTAAAGTTGGTTATCAATCACGACCTTTAGGTGGTTACTCAAAGCCTAAACACATGCCTTAGGGATTGGGGGAAAATTAACCAAAGATCCCCTCTTAGATAAGAAAACACTGATTTTCTACTAAGGCACTCGTGTGATGGATGATGCACTCGAGTGATAACAGCTCACTCGTGCGAGTGCTTGCCCGAGAGAAATGACAGAGATAGAAGATGATCACTCCACTCAAGCATTGACCTCAGTACTCGAGTGATAGACTCATGCTTACCCGAGTCCTACCGAGTAAGGTTCAGAAAGTGACTACTCGAGAGCCATAGAAATCCTGAAGTGAAGAGTACACTCGAGCACTAGCTCTGGCACTCAAGTGATACTTCAAACTCGTGATTGCCAAACACACTCTTGACAAACAGACTACGAGTGTTTACCTGAGAAGCGGCCTTAGCACCAAAATACACATATGCACTCGAGTGAGAACCCATTTCACTCACAAGTGAGGAAATGCACTCTTGCTTTTTAACATGGAAGTGCAACCGAAAACTAAAGGGAAAAGAAGAAATATGATGCCGCACTCAAGTGAGGCTTATCAGAAGCCAAATCGCAGCAATTGACAGAATTTTCCCAAACTTCTAACATATGTTCCCAATGGTCCCAAAACTCTAAACCAAGACTATTCTTACATAATTTTACACAAGGAACCCATTGGAAACCTCAAAACAACCAAAATCATATCACAATGACATTTCCCTCCCTTGGTCACACTTATCACACACTGTACCCAATTCCATTACTTAAGCTTCCAATGTTCCAAATCAATCTCATTGGCACAAAAATACAATATGACACATTTTTAACACAATACTCAAATCAATTAAGTCATTTCACATTTATACCAAAATCAAGGCAATTTCCACAAATAACAATACTTAACCAAAAATCACAAAACTTAGATCAAAAGAGAGCTCTAACTCACCTTTTCCTCTGTCTTCAACTAGCTTTTTGATTCTTCATCTTTCCAACTTGCCTCAAGCTCTCAAACACCTTCTTTCACAAATCTAAAACCATAGAGATGAAGCTCTCATCACTATAAACAACTTAATAGAAAAGTGTTTGAGCTAAAGAGAACAAGAACAAGGCTAAAACATCACCTTAAGCTTTCTCTTTCCTCCCTTGAGCTTGGCGCCATGGAGAATGAAGGAGAGAGAATGAGATCAGTTTTTCCCTTTTCCCTTGCTCCTAGCCGACTTGGAGAAGAAGAGAGGAGAGAGGGAAGAGTTGAAATCTTGACCATGATCCAATGGTCCATATTGTGCCAAGTGTTACCATCTTGCTCCATCTTCCATGAGCTCACATAGGCGCACACACACATATGATTCCACCCTTTGATCTCATCACAAATCAATCTTAACCATTAATCTTCAAGTTACCAATGAGTTTCCTCTTTGGTAATTGACCAATTGGTCGGTAACTTTATCATTTTGCCCCTGATTATGGTAATTTTCTCTAAATCACCACCAAACACATTTATCATTCTTTTTCTTCCACAATGTGCCCTCCCCTCTATTTTAAGTCAATTTAGAGATTAATCCATAATTGACCTTAAATATAGGGTTTCAGCGCTGCTCAACACACGTTCAGATCTCAAATCACATCATAACCTCCAAAAGGGTTTATTCATCAATAATCACATATACTTTTGGAGTCATAATCCCTTAATCGAAATTTGGGATATTACAATGAGGGCTTGTGTAATAAAGAGGGCTTAAATGATAATTTTGGGCCTATAGATGAAGTCAAGTCCATGAAGAACCCAATGGGTCTAAAGAGAGGCCCTTTTTCATACTTGGTAGAACATATGCAGACAAGGGTGAGTTGTTGAGAGCAATAAATAACTATTCAATTAAGAATGGAGTGAAATTGAAGCTGTCTAAAAGTGAGCCAACGAGGTTAAGGGTTAGGTGTCAAAAAGGGTGTCTTTTTATTTTGTATGCATTCAAACAAGTCGTAAATCTAGGGTTGGTTGTGATGCCACTTCATTTAGAACACAAATGCAATAGTGTTTTTAAGAACCTTAGGGTTAAAGTGAACTAGATAGTTGAGCATTTCAAGAAGGAGGTCTAAGAGAGGCCATAATACAAGATATCAGACATGAAGAAGGATTTAAAGGATGAATTGGCCCTTCACATTAGCATATGGAAGTGCAAAAGAGCCAAGAAGATGATTATGAAGGATATGGAAGGGAGCTATGTGGATGAGGTCAATAACCTTGAAGCATATTGTCATGAGTTGATGAATTCAAATCCGGGTTCAGATGTGCCTTTAGAGCTGAGTAAGGATGCTTTAAAACATGGGATAAGGGTGTTTAGTAGAGCATATATATGCTTCAATGCTGCAAAGGTAATCAAATTTATGTCTTGTATGTTGCTAGTTTTAGAGTATATTTTTGCTTGCACTGTCTGGAACTTGATCCATATTTTAATCACCACAATCAACTGCCCAGTTATGTGGGGAAAAAAATCATAAACTGTGTCTTGTTGGTGGGAGATGGATGTAACTGTAGTTGTCTAAGTGTGGTTGCCTTGTTATTTCATTGTGTGTGTACAGTCTGTTTGTGTGTAAAAGAAGTCTGTATTGCTTGCTTCAATTCTTGCCAATGATAGTATTGTGTTATGATGATTTTTCCTAAATATATGGTTGAGGTTCATTGTTTTTTGAAAGATTGGGTGTAAGGCAGGTTGTAGACCTATAATTGGATTAGATGGGGCATTTCTTAAAAGAAAGGCCAAAGGCATTATGCTAACAGTAACAAGCTTAGATGCTGATGATTCACTATATACTATTGCATTTGGGATTACTCGAAGGACAACACTATTAATTGGAAATGGTTTATTGAATGGCTGAAGAAATCCTTAGACTTGGACACTGAAGAGCATGTGACCATAATGTATGACATACAAAAGGTATTTTCATACATGTGAAAGTTTCCAATAAACTTACTTATTTGTGGTTTTATTCAATAAATGTTGTAGGGATTATTTGTTGTTGTGTTAGAAATATTGCCACAAGTGGAGTAAAGATTATGTACAAGACACAAATATGCAAACTAGAGCAAGAAGTACAGAAGGGGTCAGTTGAAGAAGACATTCTTCTCATGTGTGTGGAGCACATTTAAGGAAATGTTCCTTAATAACATTAAAGCACTTGGAGCTCTCAGTGAAAAGGCAGCAAAAGTAGCTATATCTTATCCAGTTTAGGCATAGGTAAGAGCATATTTTAGGACTACTTCTTTATCTTGGATTGTTGATAATAATTGTAGTAAAGCCTTAATGCCTGGATTGATAATTTTATATATTTACCTACATTAGGATGATAGATAGGATTAAAGTGAAGTTAATGACAAAGTGGGTTGATGCTAAAAGGAATGTAACAAAATGGATAGGAAACTTCGGTCCTAGGTGTATCTCTTTGTTTGATGAAAATAGGTCATTGTCAATGAAGTGCATGGTCTTTTTCAATGGAGATGACGGATATGAGGTGGTTGAGGGTGAAGATAGGCATAATGTTTTTATTAATAAGAAACAATGTACATGTAGGATGTGGGACTTAATCGGTATACCATGCCAGCATGCTATATGTGCACTTTACCACGCAAAAATAGATCTAGTGAGCCTGATATCTAGGTGCTATCATAAAGACACATACTTGGCTAGTTATAGGACAAAATTCTTACCTATCCGAGGTAAGAGCTTCTGAGGTATTGAAAGTTCCAACCGTTAGAACCACCTCCAATTTGCAAACTACCAGGAAGACCTCCATTAAAGAGGAGTTGTACTGATGAGAATGGAAGGAGAAAGAAAATTGCTAAAGGGTAACAATCTTCACAGGCTAGTGGTGGAGACAATTATGCAAGAGAGGTTCCAATTCAAAATGTACAATTTGTGGTAAGGAAGGCCACAATAGGGCCACTTGTGCAAATGTAAGTACTCTTCAATTTATTTTTGTTTTATTTGATTTAATTGTCATTGATAGTGATAAGTTAAACTTCAGGCCATTTTTTTCTAAATTTGTATATTTTGGAAGCTGAATATTTGACTCTTCTTATGGAACTTGGTGAAAATTTATGGCAACCTTTTGGCCAAATTTATGGCAACAACATGATGACAATTTTATAGGTTGAAGTTGTATGCTTCTTTATGGGCATGACGACAATTTTATGGCAATATATAACTTCTAAGTAGCATCTAGACAATTTTTTGGGTTCAATGTACTCACTATTTCCTCAATAAAGACTAAAACACACATTTTCAGCGGAAAGTATGGACTTAATCTTTAGTATATGCTACCAAGACAAAAAAAATAAATGCTATTAAATTTATTATTGATGATATATCTTGATTTTGAGGTATCTTCCTTCCATGATATAGACAGAAAATAAACAGGCTATGATCAGAATTCTAATTTTTTTTGTTGGCAAAAAAACTAGTGAAAAAACAGGGCAAGAACTAAGTCCTCTTTTTAACCTCTGATTAGGATAGGGATGTTAGATCCCATATGTTTTGATGATAAAAAAAGATTGGATTAATATTACAAATGTTTTAAATAAAAGGTTTGAACAAAGTAACTAAGTTCTTGGGAGCAGGCAAAAGTATTACTCAAGTAATAAAGATGAAGTGAAAGACAAAACACAGGAGAAAGTAACACTGTGAGATTTTTGAAGGTATTACTCGAGTAAGCCCTTGGGTAATGGTCTTCATTACCTGAGGGATTACTCGAATAATGTGTGATAAATTGTTCCAGAAGCTCTCTATCAAAAATTGCATGGCATTACTTGAAGGGATCACTCGAGTAATCTGCAAAGTTATTTGGAACATTACTCAAGGGATTACTCAAGTAATCAAAGCAACAAAGGAGAATTTACTCTCATCCAAGATTTGGATGACTTTACTTGAGGGATTACTTAAGTAATGATGTAAGAAATGCAAGCATTACTCGAGGGATCACTCGAGTAATCAGAAAAGAAAAGAAATACTTACTCGAGGGATCACTCAAGTAAGCAAGTTTGTAAAGTTTTATAAAATAAATTACTTGATGGATTACCCAAGTAATCTGGTCAGATAATGTTGACTTACTCTCTGGCATATTTTTAATGAGGTTACTCGACAGACTACTCAAGAAATGGATAATAATCACTCTATTAGCTACTCTAGTAATCAGGTTACAGTCATTGACTTAACTCTACCAAATTTTTTAAAGGCTCACTCGAGTAGCCACTCGAGTAATGAAGCATGATCACTCAAGTAGCCACTCGAGTAATGCAATACAGAAAGTATGATTTTAATCTATTGTTTAATGATTTGTTATCTATAAGGCTAATCTTTCATTGTATTAGTTTCCTAAGTATATTTACAGAGAAATAATAAAGAGATCATGCATTAAGAGAAAAGTCAAACATATGATCCGCAACGTCCGAAACGCTCACCTAACACAATTGGCTAGTTTTCAAATTCAAAGAATGATCAAACGAAGCTGCATGACTCTAACAAACATGTTTGAAATGCTTCTAATGGACATCACAATTCATCTAGATATATGGAGCATTCAATGAAGAACATAACACAACAACTAAGAACATGAAAACTCAAATCGATCAATATATTCTTAGTGCTGTGTTTTCTTATATTCACTCTTTGTACTTCAGTGATTATATATTTGCTCTATAAGAGAGATTTTCATGAAAAACTCAATATTTGTTATTGAGACAGCTTAAGGTTGTGGAACCTTGAGTTGAGAATTTGATTACAACATGTAAGGGGGAGCGAGTGTCCAGTGAAGGAACTTGCTGTGTACTGAGGTGCCAAGAATCCACTGAATCTTGGAAGATATAGTGAAACTCTCAGAGAAGCTCTGAAGACTGGAGGTAGGTCAAAGTGGTTGTGGTCGAATTAGTATAACTTTCAGTGTACACTTCAGTGATATTTCTCCTTACTCTTAAATGCTTTAAATTTCCAGTCAATTTTTATATACACAATGAATTTTTTGGTATCACCAAATTCAGCCCCTCTTGGGTGAAACACTTGTACTAAGATTTGGTATCAAAGCGGAGGTCTTCTTGTTCAGGTATTACAACCTAAGAAGGATCTAATGGAAAGCATGGGTGAAGGAATTCTTCTGGAGGGAGCCTCTATCACTAGACCACCGGGTTTCAGTGGTGAACACTTCTCTTTCTGGAAAGCCAAGTTCAGAGTATTCGTAATGGCTATAGAATATGGATGGAATGAGTTAGGTGATTTTACTATTACATTTTCTTATTTGTCATTGATGTACATTTTCTTTTTTCTCCCTTTGGGATGAAAAGTTAAGTCTTAAAAATTTAATTTAACTATGAGTCTAAAAAAATTTTAATGAAAAATGAGTTATAAATACTGATTGATACAATTACAAATATGAAATTTTCAGTTACAAAATATATAACTATTATGACTCTAACAATTGATTAAGCCTCTATGTATAGCAACTTATTATAAGTTTACTTACCAAAGTTGTTTAGCCATTTAAAAATCACATGGGACCCAATTAGCATCAGTACAAAGACCTAATATTTGATACTTTCCTAGAAGCAGGGGTGCTAGAGAATAATGGATTTTCCCAAAACATAGAAAATACATGGCTAATTCAATATTGCCTCAAAATTAGTGATTCAGAACCTATTCTAGCTCTTGTAATGGTCTTTGGAAGAAAAATATATAAGAATGGGCTCAAATCTTACCCATTTGGTCTAAAAACACCCATTTGTCAAAATTAGAGGGGAAATTTGCAAGAACTTTATTGCCAGATTTCTGAAACAACTATGAAAAATAATATCTTGTAATCTAAACATCCAAAAATTATGAATTATGACTCATTTTAAAGCTTTAGATATGTACTACCCATGCATTTTAGCCATGTACTTTGCATGACACTTACCTTAGGCTTGTTCTTTATAACATCCTCATTTTTATTTCTAGAATGTAATTATAATTAGGAAATAATTATTTATGAAAAATGGATTTAGAAAGTAATTATTGGATTAAAAAAGGGTTTAGTTAAAATATGGTTTATGAAAAAAATAATGTAGAAATGAAAATATTTTATTATAAAAAGAAATAATAAAGTATATGTAACACCACAAATTTTATTCACCAATACGCTGTTAGTGCAAGCGTTTCACCCAAGAGGGGGGGTTGAATTGGGTGATACTAGAAATTTTGTTGCATATAAGAAAATCAATAGAATATTTAAAGTAGTTGAGAGCAAAGAGATATATCACCGAAGTGTACACCGGGAGTTATATTGGTTCGTTCACAACCACTTTGACCTACGTCCAGTCCTCAGAGCGTTTATGAGAGTTTCACTATATTCTCCAAGATTTAGTGGGTTCTTGGCACCTCAATACATAGCAAGTTCCTTTACCTGGACACTCGCTCCCCCTTACATGTTGTAATCAAATCCCCAACTCAAGGTTCCACAACCTTAAGTTGTCTCAATAATAAATGTTGAGTTTGTAATGAAAAACTCTCTCACAGAGCAAATATATAATCATTGAAGTACAATGAATGAATATAAGAAAATAGAGCACAAACAGTATGTTGATCGATGTGTGATTGCTTGTTCTCAGTTTTTGTTGTTGTTCTTTGAATGCTCCATATATATAGATGATTTGTGGTGTCCGTTGGAAGCATTTCAAATATGCCCGTTAGAGTCACGCAGCAACGGTTGACCATTCTTCTAATTTGAAAATTATCCATTTGTGGTAGGTAGCAGTAGGTGAGTGTTCGGACCTTTTATTTGACTTTTCACTTCTGGCATGATCTTTTCATGTCCGAAAGCTACTGGAAGATTTTTGACTTGGTTACTTGAGTGGCTACTTGAGTAATCCCTTTCCTCATGTGTTACTCGAGTAATGTTCTATATAACTTTGCAGATTACTCGAGTGGCCCCTCGAGTAACTTCTTCCAAATTTTGGCAGTGCCTCCGAAAACATTTTCTTTCAACCTTACTCGAGTGCCTACTCGAGTAACAGTGTTCCTTACTTGAGTAGTCATTGAGTAAACATAGACAACTGCCAGTGATGTTCTTCCTTTGCTCTTCCTCTCAGATCTTCTTCATTACTCCAGTGCTTACTTCAGGTAATCCTTTGTCTGCCATTTATTTACTTTGCTCAAATTCATTTGTTATCATATCCTCTTTTATCATTAGTCCAATCTTTGTTATCATCAAAACATATGGGATTTAACATTCTCCCGCTTTTTGATGATGACAAAACTTGGTGATTTTAAACAAAAGTTTTGAAATTAAGTTCTCAATCAAATGCTTTTTGAAAAATTTTCATATGAAATCTTTTGTCCAATTTAAACTTGAAAACTTTTTTGAAATAGCTTAGTAAAGATCTTTTTAAAGTTTTTGTTCTTATTTACTTGTTCACCTTGCATACACAATCAAAAACTCATTAGTCCCACAATGCAATATAACTTCAATAAAATTAACTTTAATGGCATAAAGAAACAAATTGCATAAAAAAGAATTCATTACATAATCAAACTTAGAATTCAAAGTTAAAAGCTCCCTAAAGCCCTGTACACCCATATCCCCTATGCATTTACTCAACCATTGATCACAAAATCACTCAGGTTCTTCTCCCCCTTTTTGTCTTCATCACAAAGGTGGAATCAATCATGAGGAGGAGCAGATGGCTTGGCTGCTGAGATAGGAGTGAAAGGAAATGCCAAAGATTCATATGAACCATCTGAACTTAAAGGATTTGAAGATGATGGTTCAGGGTCAAGAAGGTTTACTAGGGGTGTCTGAAGATCCTCTGGAGGATTCACTAGATCATTAGGATTGCTTTGTTTTTTAGAGTCATAAGCTTTTCTTCATTGTCATCATATTCTTTTGGTGACTTGGGAACTGGTTAACCTTTTACGATTTTTATGGGTATGTAATTCCTGTTTTGAATAACCTCCCAAATCTCGTATTCTATGGCTATAATGAACACTCTAAAATTTTCTTCCCAGAATAAAAAGTGTTCTCCATTAAAATCTAGAGATCTAGTAATTAAGGCTATATCTAGGAGTATTCCTTTACCCATGCTTGCTATTGGATCCTTCTTTGACTGTTATACCTGAATAATAAGATCTTGCTCTGATACCAAATGTTAATGCAAGCATTTCACCCAAGAGGGGGTGAATTGAGTGATAATAAAAATTTACAAAAAAATAACAATTTAGAAGCAATTAAATAAAATAAAATTATAAGTTAAGAAATAGAGAAATATCACTGAAGTATACATCAGGAATTTATACTAGTTCGGTCATAACTTAACTGACCTTCGTCTAGTCCTCAGATTGCCCCTGAGCTTTTTTACCATAGCTTCCAAGATTTAGTGGGTTCTTGGCACTTGAATATGTTGCAATTTCCTTCTCCGGACACTCGCTTCCCCTTACAATAAATACCCCACTTAAGGTTCTTCAACCTTGAGTTATTTCAATAAGAAATATTGAGTGTTTGAAGTAACTCTCTTTAAGAGTGAATGGACAATCATTGAAGTATAAAATATAGATAGAATGATGAAATAAATAGAGTACTAATAGCATACTTAAATTGTTTACAGTTTGAAAGTTGCTTTGAATGCTTTCGTATTTATAGTTGTAGTATATTTAATGACCGTTACGAGCATTCCATTTGTCTGTTACTCTGCTATTGCTTCTTTGAACATTCTTTGTATTGTAGGAATATAGCCGTTGGACAAGAGAGAATGTCAAGGTTGAAGTTCTGATTGCATTTAATGGTCTTGACAATCTACTTTTTCTGATATTCAAGGTTTTTATGTTGAAATTCCTTGAAACTTGCTTAAGAAAGATGTTGATCATTCAAAAGAATAATAACAAGCAAGGTTAAAGACTTTAACAAAAGTTTCTTTATTTCCTGGAATCTTTGGTTTCATGCTCTATTTTCTGGAACACTGAGTTATTCAAATATCATCACTTGTATTGAAATAAAATGTCTCTCTTTTTTTGTTATGACTTATTCGAATACTCTCCTCTCTATTTGAATAACTTATAAGCTATTTGCACTATGTTTATTTGAATAAACTAATCCTTATTTGAATAGCCTTTTTTGAAAACTATATGGATTTATTCGAATAGAAAGAATTGTATTTGAATACACACTATTATGAAAGTGTTATGAAAGTGTATTCGAATAAAAATGTTTGTATTCGAATAAGCTTTCTGAAACTTAAATTGTTATAGAATTATTCTGATACAACATTTGGTTATTTGAATAAGCTTTCTGAGAACCCTTATTCGAATTTGACAGTATCTATTCTAATTAGCTTTTGAAATTGAATTTTGAAATAGATGAGTTGCTTATTCGATACTACTCTCACTATTTGAATAGGTCTAACCTTAATCTTTTAATCTATCTCAGCTTTATTCAAATAGTTAACTTATTATTTGAATAACCTTTTAGAAACAAACTTGAAAAGTGAAGCTGTTATTCGAATAACAATTTGACTATTCGAATAAGTTTTGTCATATTTCAATTTAGAAGAATTGTTAAGGCTTACCATTATTCGAATAGAGTTATGTGTATTCAACTAATCTCTTTCTTCAACTGTGCATTCTTATTCGAATAGCATAGTTATTATTCAAATAATACTTTGCTTATTTGAATAAGCTAAGAGTTTTTCAAATAGCTCTTAACTGAAAACATGTTTTCCTATTCGAATAACAATTTGACTATTTGAATAATCCACAGTATTAAATAACATGAATTTCTTTAAACCAGACAATAAATCCTTATTCGAATAATTCTAAGTTTGTTATCATCAAAACTCTGAATCTAACAAAATTTTGTCTTTTAGAAACCAGCTCCAACTAGGGAAAATATTATTCATGATAGGGAATGGAAATGATTTCTAACAAAGGAAAAAAGTTGGTCATAATAATAATGAGAGCCCTTGTGAATATTTCCTTCCTCCAAGGCTTCAAAGAAAAAAATTGGTAATAGTACAAGTACAACTCTATAGCTCATACAATAGTATTTGTCTGACCGGAGGTCCTCAACTTAATTTTAAAACTACCATTTTCACTACAATTAATAAGGCAGCAATTTCCATATCTGAATCTTGATTATTATAAATTCTTCTTTGGTCTAAGTATTGGTTTATTTTATAGTATATGGAATTATGGTTGAACATATTAGAAAATATGTTAATAATATTGAGCATTAAATTACTGATAATAATATTCATGATAATAAATTCTTCTTTGGTCAAAGTACTGATTATTTTATCTTTTTTTCCAAGAAGAGGATTAAAAAAAATATGGCTAAACAAAGAACTAAAGGAGGCCCCAATACTCAAATTGCTTGTGGTGCTACTTAGACAAATCAACCTGTTGCTGTTGAGATTAATGAACCTATGACAACTAAACTTGGATAAAGAAAAACCATCCAACCAAGGGCCAAAGCTTAGGAACATTTCACTAGATTTGTGAATGAGGCAGGTAAAGCTAGAGGTAAATGTAATTACTGTGGAAATGAGAATGCATGTGATTCTAAACTTAATAGTACAACTGCACTTAACAATCACATGAAAGCCTATAGAAAGAGGACCCCTCCTGAAGAATTTACACAATTACACTTGAATTTCAATATAGAGGCTGATAAAATGGGTCTTGCTAATTGGAAATTTGATCAAGATGCTATTAGGAAAGCCTTGACATGTATGATAATAATTGATGAATTGACATTCAAGTTTGTTGAGGTGGCTGGATTCAAGAAATTTATGTTTTGTGGTTAGCCCAAATTTCATATTCACTCTCTTGGGATTTATATTGATGAAAAGGATAACTTTAAATTTGTCTAGTAAGAAGAAAAAAGTGTGCCTTACTACAGACACTTGGACTTCCATAAAAAGAGTAAATTACATGTGTCTTACTGCGCATTTCATAGATGACACATGGGCTTTCAAATAGAGGATATTGAACTTCATTCCTATTTCCAGTCATAAAGGGAATGATATTGAAATGAAAATTGAAAAATGTCTACTTGAATGGGGCATTGAAAGAGTGTTGACAATTACTATAGATAAAGCTAGTTCTAATGATGTCATTATGGACTATTTGGAAGAAAAAAATCATAAATTTGGGCTATGCAGTTATGAAATGTTAGTTCTTACACATGAGATATGTTGCACACATTCTTAATTTAATTGTCACTGAAGGGATGAAAGAAATAGGGAATTCAGTGAAAAAAGTAAGAGGTTATGTTCGTTTTATTAGGCAATCTCCCATTTGGATGAGAAAGTTTAAAGAAAGTTGTAAGGATGAAAAAATTAAAAGTAAGAAAATGTTATATTTAGAAGTATCTACTAGGTGGAACTCAACCTATTTGATGCTAGAGACTGCCCAAAAATTTGAGGCAGCCTCTAAAAGGTACAATCATAAAGATCCTTACTTTAATTTTGATCTTTAACTTGAAGTGGGAGTGCCTGAAACTGATGATTGGAAGCATGTTAGAAGTTTAATTGTGATGTTAGGTCATTTTTATGATCTTACTTTGCACACATCTGGTTCTTTATTTGTGACATATAACTGTTTTTTCCCTAAAATTTATAAGCTACATCATTTTTTGGATCAGTGGAGGAAGAGTGATGTCATGGAGACAACAAACATAGCAAAAAAAAAGAAGAAAGAGAAAGAGAAGTATGATAAATATTAGGGAAATCCTATGAAGATGAACAAACTTCTTTATGTTGTTACTGTTCTTGTTCCCTGATATAAATTAAAATGGGTGCAATTTGCTTTGTCTAAGATGTATTCACATACATTTAGTGAACAATTGGTGATACAGGTTAAACAAATTGTGATTTTTATGTATAATGAATATAATCAAAGTGTTCATCTATCAACACAATCTGAAAGTGAGCTGGTACATGGCACGTAAGAAGATCTTCATGGTGATGAAGACCTTAATGCAAAATTGGCTAAGGCAATCATTGGAACTTCTTGTTGAAGAAGGAGATAATGATATACAAAAGATAAAGCTTGGCAATATTTTTGTATACCTCATTGAATACAACTTTATAGTGTTAATACTATATTTATTGTGATATATGAAGTTTGATCCTTTTTTAAATAATTTACTAGATTTGAAAAAAAAATTGCATTGGAGATAAATGTTGATATCTTCTAGCTGCAATATGGGAAACTTAAGATTTTATAAGCAAATTTTCCTTGTCATACTTGTAATATAATCATTATAGTATAATTTTTCTTTAGTTTTTGTTTGATTTTTTTTCTTTCCTTTAGTTTTAGATGCCATTCAGGGGGCATTTAGGGAGCAAGGTAGAATATGATATACATATCAAGCTTTTTGACGTTCAATTTACTTTCTTTTGATGAATAGATGAACTTTAAATTTTAAAGATGGTTGGGCAATATGATACATGATTCAGCTTGTATTTTGAAGTTTTATTATCTATTGGACCACTCATGTGTGGTGGCATCAAAAAATGGATATTAAATTCTTGTTCAAATATGTCATTTGATGCTCTAAACCTCCAGTACAGTAATTGTAAATTATGTTATGTCATTCATTGTTTTCACTATTTTTGAATGATATTGAAATGCTTTGATACATGAGTTTGATTAGGTGAAACAAGTATTAAATGCTTATGGCTGAAATTTTTTCAAATATCTTCTTGTTCATTGGTTTTGTTGCTTAAAATTGGTTTGTATTAATTATTTTTGTTGTTTGAATTTTTCTTTGGGTTGTAGTTTGTTTATATTGGATAGGATTATACCAAAAAAAGGGCAAAAAAGGCCTAATAACTGAACTACACCAAAAACTGAATCAAAATAAGTCAGTTAGTTTGGTTTCAATTATTTCAACATTTTGGTTTCTGCTCAGTCATTAAAATAGCTTCTATTCGGTTGTTCAGTTTTTTTCAGTTTCAAACAAAAACCAAACTGAACATTGAATGCTCACCCCTAATAGTAACCCACCATCTTAATTCATTTCGGGTGAACATTAAAAGAGTCGAGAGGCGCCTATTTCTATCCTGCTCAAATAGTGACGCCATTTCAAAGCTTAGGGCAATCCCATTCAACATCAAAGAAGACTCAACCCTATTATGAAGGAAGTAGTGAAGAAGGAGTTTGTTAAATGGCTCGATGCTGGAATTATATATCCTATTTCTTATAGTTATTAGGTGAGCCCAGTCCAATGCGTCCCCAAAAAGGGTGGTATAACTGTAGTGGCTAACACCCATAACGAACTCATTCCCACTAGCACTATGACTGGGTGGAGGGTTTGTATGAACTACCGTAAGCTTAATACGGCTACTCACAAGGACCACTTCCCATTGCCTTTCATTGATCAAATGTTAGATAAACTAGCTGGAAGGGAATTCTTTTGTTTTCTTGATTGTTATTCGGGGTACAACCAAATAGTAATTGCTCCATAAGACCAAGAGAAGACTACATTTACATGCCCCTATGGTACCTTTACTTTTAAGCACATGCCCTTTGGCCTTTGCAATGCATCGGCTACATTTCAACGGTGTATGATGGCTATTTTTGCGGATATGATCGACTACACCATGAAAGTGTTCATGGATGACTTCACTGTGTTTGGTGATTCATATGAAGAGTGCTTAGCCAACTTGGCTTGAGTCTTGAAGTTGTGCGAAGACACTAATCTCATGCTCAATTGGGAAAAGTGTCATTTTATGGTGAAAGAAGGCATTGTGTTAGGCCATTGTATCTCTAAGAACGGTTTAGAAGTTGACCAAGCAAAGATAGAAGTGATTGAGCAACTTCCTTCACCTACCAATGTTAAAGGTGTGAGAAGCTTTTTAGGCCATATTGGATTCGATCAAAGGTTCATAAAGGATTTTTCCAAAATCACTAAGCCGCTCTATGCTTTACTTGAGAAGGATGTTGACTTCAAGTTTGATAATGCATGCTTGAAAGCATTTAAAGACTTGAAAAGAAAACTTGTAACCACTCTTATCATTATAGTTTCGGATTGGAGTTTGCCCTTTATAGTGATGTGTGATGCTAGCGATTATGACGTAAGAGCTATACTTGGGCAGAAAAAGGATAAAGTCTTCTATCCTATTTACTATGCAAGTAAGACACTCGATGATGCTTAAGAAAATTACACTACCACTAAGAAAGAGCTTTTGGCCGTAGTGCATGCATTTGCCAAGTTTCGGCCTTACTTGATTGGTACTAAGGTGGTGGTTCATACTGATCACTCGGCACTAAGGTACCTCTTTAGTAAGAAGGACTCTAAAGCAAGGTTGATTCGATGGGTTTTACTCTTACAAGAATTTGATCTTGAGATTGTTGATAGAAAGGGCTCTGAAAATCAAGTTGCTGACTACTTGTCTAGGTTGAGTATTGAAGATTAACATGATGGGGATTTAACCATTGATGAAACTTTTCTAGATGAGCAACTCTTTTTACTGATTCATTATGAAACTCCTTGGTATGCCGACATAGTAAATTACCTTGTGATTGGAATTATTTCTGAGGACTTGAGCTATCACCAACTGAAGAAGTTCTTACATGATGTCAAGTTCTATCATTGTGAAAAACCCTTCCTATTTCACTATTAAATGTCAGGATTGGCAGGCACAGCGGAAGAATTTTAAAAATTTTACCGATCTTAATCGGGGATCTAATCAACGACGTTTAAATCGGGTTAGAAAGAACTCGTACCTTTTTCAACTTAGGGTTTTCACGATCTCTAGGAGCCAACACGTTAGGTTCGCTTCCTCTACCGGTATCCATATGAATGCTCTCTGTAACCCCCTACCTTAATTAGCGTAATTATAATTCGATATCACTTAATTAAATTGGTTTAGAGACCGTCAAATAGTTCAAAACTCATTTAAAACTCCCTTTTATAATAGGGACTTTACAAAATTTTCATAACTTCTTTCCTATTCCGGTCTCAAGTTCAATTATCGAATATAATCCCCTGTGCAGTTAATTTACATTCATTTATATCAGAATATCTAATAGCAATCCCGGCAACCCCCGGGTTCCATTCATTCACTAGAAGGTTTACAATTCCCATATAGGGGATTACACAACTGTATTCAACTACCAATTACAACCCAAACATAATTTACAAATTCCCTGTCCAACGGGTTTAACCAACACATCCAAAAAAATAAATGTCCCTACAGGGTTCTAACTGCTCCGGGTCGTGCGCTTCTCCTTAGAGCCACTCGCCCTGTCTGAAAGGTTAGTTAAAGGAAAGAATGAGATTCAAGAGAATCCCAGTAGTAACAAAACATTTATACCACACATAAGCACACAGCATGTGAGCAAATCATCATACAACAGCAGCAGCAGCACAAATCACACTCCACCCTTATCCCCTTTCTCCACCAGGAAGGCACATTGTCCTAACCCGAACCGTTGTTAGCTACTCAGGGACTATTGGCGTGGCAGTGCATACACATAGCCTTATAGCTCATATAGCTATCTGGCTTTCACAAATGGCCCATCGGCCTTCACAAATAGCCTTTCGGCTTTTCACATAATCACAAAGTCACACCTCATCCTCATCCCCTTTCTTCGCCGGGAAGGCATACCGTCCTAACCCGAACTGTTGTTAGCTACTCAGGGACTATCGGAATGACGGTGCTTACACATATTCACAATGTCGCAGCATACAAATTTATCACAAATCAATGATAATACACACATACAATGCATCACATGCGGTACGAAAGAAAAGTCACTACCTTGTTCCTTCCTGACGTTCGCAGGCACAGTGGGCTCACGAGGATGGCAGATGTCAAATCCTATAAACCAAAATAGGGACAATAAATCAATCTCTTTTCCAAGTTTCCTAATTTCATAATACTTTATGTTGGTATTCATTTAGACTCTTTAGGTGGCTATTAAAGGCCTAGATATATACCCAAAGGGTTGGGAAAGGCTATACCAAAAACCACCTTTCAAAAGTGCAAAATACTGATTTTTGAGGGTTGGCCGCGGCCCACAAATCCACTGGCCACGGCCAAAAACAGCTCAGAAACATTTGGGCCGCGGCCCAGAATCTGCTGGCCGCGGCCAAGAAAATCCAGTTTCTTGGCTGAACTTCCAAAAATCATAACTAATTCAAGAAAAATTGGAATAAGGTGATTCCAAAGCCAAATGAAATATTTTTAAGTCCTCTTTCTAGGAAAAATATTGGACATTACTGGAAATCACCACAAAAGTACAGAATTACACAAAACTAACCACTATCCCACAACAGAGTTCAATTTCCATCCCAAACTTTGGACAACCATAACTCACAGTGCACAAAACGAAATGATACCAATTATATGTCCATTTTGAAGCTTGGGATGTGAACTTTAAAACTGGAAAGTTTCATATTTTTCCGACATCATTTGACTATTCAAAACACCAACACAAAATGACTGCCCAGCACAGACTTTCAATGGACAGATTTTCAGTTTTTCACAATTGTTTCTGATGGTTCCCATTTTCACATTAAACACCATTCCCACACCAATTTTTCCGAAGGAATCCATTGGAGCCATCAAAACAATCAAATTCCATCCATTTAGACATGTTCCACAGAAATCTTAACATGTCAACGCGATATACACACAATCCACCACAATGCAATTCCTTCCATTCCAAAAATTCCAAATCAACTCCCATGGCTCAAAGACACAATTTAACACCACATTCTATACAACACACTAATCAATTCAAGCATCCAAATTAGACCAAAAATCAGGGCAAAAATTCAAAATTCTCAAAACCAAACCAATGACCACAACAATTATACCAAAAGGTATCAAATACTCACTACAACTTCTTTCCAAAGCTATTTCTTTGATTCTTCTACTTTCAAATCCCCACAAGTTCTCAAACTCCACTAATAAAAAATATGAAACCATAGGAATAAAGCTCTCAACCCCTTGAACAATATTAATAAAGGTGAGTTGAGCATTTAGGGACAAAACCTTACCTAAAACTCAAGCTCCTTCTTTCCCTTTCTTGCTTGGTCTTGGCGAAAATGGAGGAAAGGAGAGAGGTGAGAAGATGATGGAGAAATCAGAATTTTTGGGTGCAATAAGGCCCTTGGCCGACTTGAAATGGAGGAGGGAAGAGAGAATTGCAATTGTTGACCCCTTTGACCTCAATCCATGGTTCTTGTGTTGACATGTGTCATCATCTTGCTTCTCCTTCTAAACACTCACCTAAGCACATGCACACACAATCTCACTCCTTTGCTTATTCAATCTTAGCCATTGATATCAATTAACAATTAGTTTCCTCTTCGGTAACTGTCCAATTGGTCGGTGAATTTACCATTTTGCCCTTGATTGACACAATACTAACTAAACCATCACTAAGCACCTTTATATCACATTACACCACATTTACTTCAAAAGTGCTTAATTATCATTAATTATATCACTTTGAAGTTATTAATTCTCGATTACAATCTAGGATATTACACTCTCCAACCGAGAGTGCGTGCTAGTGCCTCTAATATTTTTAGGGTTTCCCTTGTGGCTCTGAATTCTCATGCGCGTATGAGTATATCTGCTTTATCAATTTTATAACCTATAATGGCTATATTCAAATTTCAAAATTAATCATCATTAATTTTGAAATTAATCAATAATTAATTATCTTGATGAGCTAATTAAATAAATTTAGTTTAAATTAAATCTGTCCAGCAGTTTTAATTTAACCTATTTATTTAATCTAAATAAAGGGCCATTAGATTTAATTTATCTTCATAAATTAAATATGAGATACTATATCTTTATCATGTTAGTTATTAAATTTAATATATCATAATAAATTAAATTTAAAACTAACACAATATAATAATATCATATAATATATATAAATATACATATATATAATATAAGATATGTATTTCAAAAATATATATCTATATAATATTATTAACGAATTTTATATTATATATATATATAAATATAAAATTCGTCCACTCTAAATTAAACATCACCTTGTGTTGGGCCATTCTTGTGTGCGACCCTGTAGGCCCATATGAAGTTGGCAGTGGGCCAATAACTGTACTAACCCAAAAGTCGCAAGCGGCCTCTAGCAAGGCATTACGACTACCCAAATCATATGAGGATCGTTATCACGATGCAACCTGTCATACAACCATGTCACGTCCCTTTTGTGACATGATATATTGATCAAGGATAAGGCATGGATAATGTCATCCTCTTGTTCCTGACCATTACTTTCTCGATTCCTGAGTAGCCTGACAATAGAAATGGAAAATGCTTTCCATTGTAGTATGGTCATACATTTCTCATACTCACTCATCGAGGGGCCCAGTAATATCTCTCTACTAATGTGAGAGACAAATTCCATTTTGATCATTCATATTCCTCTGCATGAAAAACCACCAAGCCCGATCATAGCCTTTATCATCACTCGGTCAAAAGTGACTTTTGACTAGTTCAAAGCTTAACAACTCTCATGTAGGAATCCATGATGAACTCAGGTCTAAGGGCATTGTGACGTGGTTATACATGAGAAAAACTTATGACTTGATCCATGTCGCTTTCTCATAGTGGGTTGGTACAACACCTTGTACTCTTACAAGTGCCTAAGACTTTGATTCGTATCTTCATATCTTATCAAAGTCATACTAGTCTTATTTCATCTCTGCTCCCGCATAGATGACCGACCAGGGACATTTTAGGACAATCTTCATGAATTATCCAAGGATACAATTATCACAGTTAACATGCAAATGATATGATAATAGAATAGAGAAATTTCATTAAAATAATGTTCAAAGTACAATGATTGGCCCTTAGGGCACAATTTCCAACATTAAAGTGTTGCCATTCCTCTGAATATGGAGGCCACTTCGGCTGTAACAAGACTGCTATAAAAGTCTTGCAAGTTGGGTTTTTCTAGCCATCCTTGTTCAAGGATGTTAATGAATTTGCTCTATCTTGTGACCGGTGTCAAAGGGTTGGTAATATATCTAGGAGGAATGAAATGCCACTCAACAGTATGTTGGAGGTGAAATTTTTTGATGTATAGGGGATTGACTTTATAGAATCGTTTCTCAAGTCCTTCAACAATCAATACATTCTTGTTGCAGTGGATTATATGTCTAAATGGGTTGAGGCCATTGCTTCTCCAACAAATGATGCTAAAGTAGTGGTCAAATTCATGAAAAAGCATATCTTCACTCGTTTCGGTGCTCCAAGGGCTGTTATTAGTGATGGAGGTACCTACTTTTACAACCATTAATTTAAATTTCTTTTGAAGAAGTATAGAGTGAAGCATAAGGTGTCTTTAGCCTACCATCCTTAAACAAATGGTTAAGCTGAGATTTCCAATAGAGAAATTAAGAAAATCCTTAAGAAAATTGTGGGTATCACTCGAAAGAATTGGTCCATGAAGTTAGATGATGCACTATGGGCCTATCGCACCGCTTACAAGACACCTATCGATATGTCTCCTTACCGGTTGTTTTTTGGGAACTTATTTTGGAATTGGAACACAATGCCAATTGGGCTATTAAAAAGTTGGATTTTGATGACAAAGAAGTGGGCAACAAGAGGCTCCTGCAACTTAATGAGATTAAAGAATTTCATTTCCATGCCTATGAGAGTTCAAAGCTTTACAAGGAGAAAATAAAGAGGTGGCATGATAAGAAGATTATCTCTAAGTCTTTTGAACTAGGACAACAAGTGCTCCTCTATAACTCTAAGCTGAAGATCTTTCCAGGAAAGTTAAAGTCTAGATGGTCTAGACCTTTCACTATGGTTCAAGTCTTTAACAAGGGTGTTGTGGAGCTAGAAGGATAAGATGGTAAGAGATTCAATGTCAATGGACAGCGGTTAAAGCACTATTAGGATGGCACGGTAGAGAGGCAAACCATCACTTTACCCCTCACTGATTCCACTTGACAAAGAGAAGAGTCAGGCTGAAGCCTATAAATCAAGAGCTTCTTGGGAGGCAACCTAGTTCTCAACACTTTTTCCATTCATTTTTTCTTTTGATTTTTATGTGTTTTAGTGGAGTTATTTTTTGTTTTACCTTTTTGTAGGTAAGAAAGGTTTCCCTATGGCTGAACAAATGGAAGTACATTGGATTGGTGCTACAATAGGCAATTGATACAAGGAGTTGGAACTACAAAGGGAAGTACACCTCAAATTTTGCATTTGGAACTACTTGCTTGAATATCATTATTGTTGCATGAATGTTTATGTAAAAGGTGAATGTGAATTGAGATGGAATTTGCATGTAATGAATAGAGCTTTAGAATTGACAACTTTGTTTTCACCATATTTGAGTACATCATGCTATCCTTATGCCTTTTGATGTGGTTCGATGGTTTGTAAAGTGAGTTGGGTGATATTTGTGGAATTTAGGGTGATTTGCGAATCATTTTATGCATTTTTGTTTTTATGCGGTGTTATCATAATGTTTTGATGTGATTGACTGGTGTGTGATAAGATTTGGGTGCCATTTGTAGAAATTGGGTGAGTTAGGATAATTTAGGACCCTTATTTTGCTCTCAAATTTTGTTTTGTTTTGCTGTCATCCTTTACTGTTGCTTTGCTTTGGTGAAGCTACAACAAATGTTTGGTTTTTCTGTGAGTTGCTATGTGTTTGTGTTTGCTGCTACTTTGCTATGGCATATTGAAGGCAAAAGCAGCCAATTTTTCCATGTTTTTGTACAGTTTTCCAAGTTTGGCCTTTACTTCACTACAGCGTAGCAAAAGCAAAAACATCCAATTTTACACCCCTTCGGTCTAGTTTTCCTTGAGTTTGCCCTAACGAAGCAAAAGCGAATTCCTTCCATTTTATACCCTTTCGATGCAGTTTTCATTGAGTTCGCCCTTGCTTTGCTATAGCGAAGCCAAGGCAAACTTCTTCCATTTTACGCCCACTACTACAAATAGGGGTTTTAACGTCCCTATTTTGACACTTTTAACATCCAAAAACAAGGGGACGTCAATGTGAGGGGCATAGTATATTTTAGAAAAGACGTTCCTAAAAAAAGGGATGTCTAAAGTAGGACTTTAGATGTCCCTATTCTCAAATTTAGGACGTCTAAAGTCCTCTACTAGAGGACTTTAGACATCCCTTTTTTAAAATTGGGACATCTAAAGTCCCACTTTAGACATCCCTTTTCTCCATTTGGGACATTAAAAGATTTTATTTTCTTAGGCTGTTATACCTTAACAAGAAGACCTATGCTCTGATACCAAATGTTTGTCCAAGCGTTTCACCGAAGAGGGGGGTGAATTGGGTGATACCAGAAATTTCGTTGCGCATAAGAAAATTGACTGGAAATATAAAGTAGTTGAGAGTAAGAAGAAATATCACCGAAGTGTACACCGGGAGTTATAATGGTTCGGTCACAACCACTTTGACCTACGTCCAGTCCTAAGAGCTTCTTTGAGTGTTTCACTATATCTTCTAAGATTCAGTGGGTTCTTGGCACCTCAATACACAGCAAGTTCCTTCACCTGGACACTCACTCCCCCTTACACGTTGTAATCAAATCCCCAACTCAAGGTTCTACAGCCTTAAGTTGTCTCAATTATGAATATTGAGGTTGTAATGAAAAACTCTCTTACAGAGTAAATGAATAATTATTGAAGTACAAATAATGATTATAAGAAAAACAGAGCACTAAGAATGTGTTGATCAATGTATGTTTGTGTGTTCTCAGTTGTTGTTCTCTGTTCTTTGAATGCTCCATATATATAGATGATTTGTAGTGTCCGTTGGAAGCAATTCAAATATGTCCGTTAGAAACATTTTTCATAAAATATTACTCGGGTAAGACATAGAGTAAGATACATCAAAAACCTTAGAAATACCAGATTACTTGAATAGTTACTCGGGTGAGCATGTCTTTTCTTCACTAGTTACTCGAGTGAGCCCTCAAGTAAATTTTAAATAAGTGTGCAGATTACTTGATTACTCCCTCTAGTTATAGCATCAAATTCTTGGCCGAGAGTATCTGTTCATTAATGCTTCAAATAACTCTGCAGATTACTAGAGTGCTCCCTCGAATAATGCCTTTTTCTCACTTGGTTACTTGAGTGGATACTCGAGTAAATTGTTGCATTTCTTGGCTGAGAGCTATTGGAAGATATGTGCCTTGGTTACTCGAGTGGCTACTCGAGTAATGCCTTATGCTCATGTTGTTACTCGAGTGGCTACTTGAGTAATGGTTCATATAACTTTGCAGATTACTTAAGTGACCCCTCGAGTAACTTCTTCCAAATTCTGGTAATGCTTCTATGGTTGATATTCTTCATGATTACTCGAGTGCTCACTCGAGTAACAGCTTCCCTTACTCGAGTAGTCACTCGAGTAAGCCATGACAAAATCTGCTACTGTTGTTTTTCCTGTACTATTTTTCATTACTCCAGTGCTTACTTCAAGTAATGCTTTGCTTGCCATTTATTTACTTTTTTCAAATTCATTTGTTTGTTATCATATCCTCTTTTATCATTAGTCTAATCTTTGTTATCATCAAAACATATGGGATCTAACACTTTCTACCCCAGATGTCAACATCATCTTTGAAAAATGATGCTAAGAATTTTCCCTTGAATGCCATTACTGATACCTTGGTCAAACTCGGTGAACCTTAATGGTATAAACTAAGAGGCAAGCAGATCTATCTCAAGCAAACGAGCCTGAATGAAGAGGCCCGAATATGGTTGAACTTTATCACTTTCGACTCCATAAATGTGTTCCTTTATACTTCTAATCACTTTATCAACTATTAATTAGGTTATAACTACCGTTTAGACCAAATTTTGGCATCATAACCCCTAGGCCTATACATTTCCAAATTTCACAAAAAAAGACAATCTGGCAAAATTTCACCGATTAAATTGTTCACGGCAGCTAGAAATAGTCAATATCCAAAGGTTTGGAGGTTACCTTTCTCTTCCTTCTAGCTTTTCTCAAAGTAGCTGAACCCTAGCTCTATTTTTACAAGAAATTGAGCTTCCAAACCTTAAATTACATAGAAGAGTAGCTTAGAAATGGAGTTATACACGTTAGGAATCGATTTACTGAAGATAATTACCTTTGTAAGTTTTTTCTTCTCCTTTTCTCTCTAAAAATATGAGCTCTCTCTCTTTAGGACTCAAATGGTGTCAGTTTTGGGGAAGAAGAAGATGAAAAATGTAGTTTATAAATATGCTTGCTTATGTCATTTCATTTATTGCTTATGTCATAATTTTCACAAATACCAAATTCCAAATTTTATGTACATAAACTTAATGTTATAAGCCTAAATAACATGTAAATAATATTTCCTCTTCTTGGCCATGCTAAAGATGTCCTAGAAGGTCCTTCCATCAGCCCAATTGAATTTTCCATGTATCTCATAATTTCAAACTTATTTTCCTTCATTTTCAGATGAATTGGATATTCTAGCAGATTTTCTGCCCAAACTTTGAAAAATCATAACTAAATTTGTAGACATTGTATCAGAGTGATTCCAAAGGATATAGAACCCTTGTTAAGTCTAGTTTCAAGGAAAAATATATAATTTAGCCAATTGGAAGCAAAATTTCTAAAATTAAATTCTTTGGATGCTGCTCCAAAAACTTTCCAGTTTTTCTGGGCCAACTTCAAAAATTTACAAGTTTTTTTATATAGCTCAATGGTACCACCTCTCGCCAAACTCTCATACTTACCCCTAGGTTGAGAATTCGAGTCGTAGGGAGGCGAGAGGGAAGCACAAGGGGTATACTTATATCCTTTTGAGTCCACCTCCCTCCCACCAGGCTGCGGAGACACAACTGGTGGTGTGCTACTCCATGGAGACACAGGTAGCGAGATGTGACATTGCCTACCAAACTGTGTATCATTTGCCGTAAGTACTTTGAAAAAGGTAAAAATAAGATAAGGGTATGACAAATTCCGTCGTAATTTCTGAAGGAATTGAATTTCGTCGAAAATTCTCTAGCAAAATTAAAAAGGCAGCTCTGACGACCTCCACCTTGTTGCGTGGCACCTAGCTCTGCCACGTGGTGCAACCGTGCTCCGCCATGTATCGCGACCTCTTTTTTCTTGAAAATGAAACTCAATTTGCCCTCTCTTGGTTCGAACCCACGACCTCGTTCGTACACAGGTGATGCCTTACCGGATGGGCTCGATTGCTTTAGCGTTTTATTATTACACAATTATATATATATAATCTTATTATTTATAACCAATTATTTAAAAATATATATTTGTTTCTTATATATAAATGTAATAATAATATAAAATAATTTTATATATTTTTATAATTTTTAATATAAATTAACTTTAAATTAAAAAATTTTACATCTTAAATAAATTTCATATGACTATATTTTTGTCTAATTTCTAAAATTAATTTTTTTATTAACATTAATTAATAACTAATAAATAATTACTAACTAATAATTTTTTATTTATATTAATTAATAACTAATAAATTTTTATATGATCAGTTTACCCCTACATGGACCAAAACCTATAGTTGGAAACTTGAGGAGCCAAAACTAAAATGAGGAGAACTTGAGGGATGAAAGATGGTATTAACCCAAATTTGTAAATATTTATATGGCTAATAATATCATAATTTTAATTTTTATAAATATATTTTTTAAAAATTAAATTTAATTAAAAATAATAATTTTTTATTTTTTCCAATGGAATTAGCCACAAAATTTTTCCATCTCCATCGGAAATATTTCCGATGGAATTTTCATGGCTAATTCCATGACATAATTAGCCACAAAATCTGTCACGGAAAAAATTCTGTTGAAAACTTTTTTGATGGAATTTTCACCAAAAATTTAATATTTTTTTGTAGTGTAGTCCCCAAACACTTACTCTACCATTTAGCTCTTTAACTTAGATCTTTTTCTCTTAAATTTCGAACTTGGTTATACTTTGCCTTAAAAATTCTTTCCTCGCTCCACCTTCACATGATTTTGCACGGGAATTTCATTTTTAATTTTATAATTATAAAATTCCAATCCCTGTCCCAAATACTCCCTTGGCCGAGGCATAAGCACATAGGTACATGAACTTCACTTTTGTGAATCATAATCTAAACTTGTACTCTTGCCATTTCCCTGTACTAATTCGCTATCTAAACACATTGAACCTTAATTCAACTCCTTCCCATTAAAACTATAGCTGAGCAAACCAGGGCAAAGGAAAGGGAATCATAAACCTTAATTCTTTTATCACCAAACCGATCTTTGGGCCTTCAAACATGTCTTAGATATAACTTAATAAACTAAGACATTTTTCCATGATATAACAACCTAAAACAGTGGGTATTTTATTTAATTTCAGCCTCTAAGAATTTAACCCACAAGTATTTATTTTCATACATTAGTTCATATAACTTATACTGCACAGTTTTATTCCATTTGAGCATTTGATCTTCTTTCAAAACTTCGGACAGCATTTATCTTAGCCTAAACTCAGCCTTGCATGGGGGTTTCGGCCTTCTCTATCTTCCCCTCTCTGACTTGTTACAGCCGTCGGGTCCAAAAATGAGAAGGGGATGAGGGTGATGGAGTGGCTTAAGTAAAGAGGAATGTTTTTGTTTTTTTTTGTTAATTGCTTTGGTCCTTCACACAAGCAACTTATCACATAAGCTTCTTATCTTATTAGGGCAAAGCCCAAATCTGATACTCTTCTTTTTGGGTTAACATTGGCCCAATTTCATCCTGGGACTTGGGACTGTGAATTCACCATTTTACCCTTCTTACTGAAATTTCAAAAAGTTAATAATTAATATTTTATAAGGATTTTCTGACTTAAGTAGTTTCTTTACCTTATAATGTTATTTCACGAAATTGTATTGCCAAAAATCATCCTCTTGCTATTTCTTTTTAAATTTCTAAGGAAAATAAACTCTTAATTTCTAAAAATTAGCTTTAGAATTATTTAGGCCTGTTTTGGGAAGCTATGCCTCTTCATAAATTTTCAAAGTCTTCAAAATAACATTTCATAATATTTCCTCAATTTTTCTAGGCAATTAAACAATTTTAACACTCATTTTTCTCCTATATATCCTTAGAATTTCACCTGAAAATAGGTTTTTTGTCCTTAATTCATTTTTAAGGCATCTAAATTTTAAATAATATCCCTAAGTATCAAATATTCCTTGGAAACTTTTTTGATACTTTCCGAAACTTCTCTCTAATTCTGGGCATTTTCCCATGATTATACTTTACCCGATAATTGCTTTTATTTATACTTTTGCCCACAAACTTTTCTTATTTTGAAATTTTGAGCCAACTTAACTTATTTAATCAGTAGTCAATATTCAAGGTGTTACACTCTGCCTGCTCAAAAGGATGGAATTAAAACTTCACGATCATGTAATATATGGTTTACTGCAAGTAAGATTCAGCAAAGTTAAAATTTCTGCTAAATATTTTCCTTAAAGTAAAAATCATGTAATATTTTCCTGAAGGAAACTTTTTGGAGGCAAAGAAGTGGAGGAGAGCGTATTGGTGTTGGTCGTTGGAGCGGTATTTTGGACGGTAGAGATTTTCTGCTGAAGGAGTTGTGTTGGACAGTTGGAGGATTGGAAACTGATTAATTGTGAAGAGTTATATAATCTGATGGTTGGAAGAAAGGCATAGGTTAGTATTTTTCGAGTTTTGTTTTCTCCTTTGGAAAGTGTGTGCATTGATATTTTTTTGTCTTTAATAAAATTGACTTTTTTTGATAAAAAAAATATTAAATCAATAATTCCATTATTCTTCACAATAAATTCTAGCATATTTCAATCTAAATGAGATGAATTGAAATTTATGAGGCCTGCCCTTATCCTGGTAATTAATCACCTCTCAAAACTCAATCCATCAAAAATTTCTTATGATTAAAAAAAAAAATACAATAATCAACAATTTGGAGGAGAAATCAATTTTTAGATTTTAATTTAGAAAACAAAATTTTTTGTCCTTATAGGTTTAACCCGCGCCTGTAACTCAATCTCTCATTGTATTTTTTTTTTCCGGCTAATAATCCCTCATTGTATTAATGCAACTCAATAATCATAGTTTGATCATGTAAAATATTAGCTCCTATATTTTATAAAAAAATATTATATACCTATGTGTGAGTGTGTGTATTTCATGAATATTAGAGACTAAATTTTAAAATGGTTAAAATAATAGAAATTGAGATGTAATCAATTAAAGTTCAAATGGCTAAGTTTCAATTGAGTCATGCAAAGCTCTGGGATTGAATTGCACCACGTTAAAATTTTAAGACTGAAGTATAGATGAGTCAAAACTAAATAGACTAAAATATTAATTTTTCCAATAGTTTTACACAACATATATCAACACATTGCTCGAATATCTCTTTTTTCCTGAACCACTAAGGCTATGTTTGGATGAAAAGAAAAGTGAGAGGAAAATGGGGAAGAGGGAATACTATGAAGGAAAACTTCCCAAAATAATAAAAAAAAAAATTACTATTTTTAGGAGTTTTCCCACCTAATATTTTCTCTTCACTAATTTTCTCCCTATTCAAACATAGGCTAAAAGTTAAGACCCAAAATACCAAAAGTTTATTACTACCATGGCTTTCTAAGTGTCTGCGTCTGGGACATTTCTTGATGCAACTTGATTCTTCCCATCTGGTATTGCTTGATTCTCATTTTCTGATGACCCTTGGTGATCCCTATTAACAACGTTTGTAGATTTGACGATGATATCAACTGAAGGGGATGATGACACGTGGAGGGTCTTTGATGCTGGCAAAAGATCCTTTTTCTTCATCTCTTTGCCTTTGCCCCACAAAACCATATATAATCCACCCACTATCAGCACTCCTCCCATTATACTGCATATATCATGGATTCACATTTCTATATTATAATTTAAATCATTATACCACATTGTCATAACGAAAAGAAAAATGAAAAAATTACTGGAGAATCTCCCACTGTCAAATTCAAGGTACAGGGGTATCCATTTCTCTGATTTTATTGACCAGTAATAACGAATACCCTAATCTTATTTATAGTGTATTGAGCTCTAATCTTATTTTATTATAGTGCATCTAGCACCCTTGAAATTATTTGACCTGAAAATCATGCGATGGATGCTACTTTAACCTCAAGTTTACAAGCCAAAAATACTTGAGGACCGAGATCCTTGAGCGAGTGCAATTTATATTTAGTGAGTGAAACTCTTATACAGTTGTGTGTGGCATATCTGCGTGCGAATGTAAATGTCTTCCATTTTGCACCTATTGAAGATAGATTGCACGTGACTTCTTAAATAACTTTAAGATACTTTTTGGTCAATAAATTTTGCGACCATGGATCTTTCAACAAGTTTTCCCAGGGAAAAAAACTGAAGAGCCATGCAGAGGTATCACTGCAAAAATACTAGTGAATTAATGACGGAATTGTAAAATTCTGTCAAAAATATTACTATCAATACAAAAATTAGCGGTGGAATTTTCACTAGACTGATTCAATTCTATTACTAATTCAGTGGTTTTTTTGGTGGGTTTGTATGTGTGTTTCATACCTTCCCAGATGAAGCGTCTCGTCCAAAAAGAAAGATCCAACAAAAGCCAAAAACAAAAGCTGGAGAGGAATGAATACTGATACGAAAAGAGGCCCTCCCTTGCTTACGCACCATGCCATCATCACCACATTCAACCCTGATGCCACTAGTCCCTACATTCACAATAATTTACATATGTAACCAAGTTTTCCACTCCCCAAATAAATTTTCATGATTATCTTATTTTAAAAATTGAAATATAATTTAATGGATCAATAATTGTATATAGGCTAAATTATATAAAACTCCTCTTAACTTTGAACCATGTACAAACAACCTTCTTAACCTTTGATAAAACTTAAAAATAAATCCCCTTAAAAAGTCTATGTAGGTTTATACCCCAAACTATATTTTTGTGTAACTCCCTTAAACTTACAAGTTAAATGCATATAAAACCCTTATACTTTAAGTCATCATTTGCTGATAAATAATGAACAAAAACTTATTGTGGAGCGTTGCATGTACATATATAAGAAATTAGATAGTTCTTTTTACTAGAAATCAGGGGTGGTCACTTGGATGGAGATCAATAAAGAGGAAAATTTTAAACTTTACAAGAAGTGTTAAAATATACTTCGGTTTCTTTAATTTTACATTAAATTTCGCTTTAGACTCTTAAGCTTATAATAAAACAAATTTTTAGTCTCTTAATCTTAATATTGTTAGTCTCATTAAATGGAAAATGTTGACTCAGGTCAACAAATTTAATTGATATAACTCATCAATTAAATGATAACAAAGCATGTTTAATAAAAAATGATTAAATTAAAGGCTTAAAATTTAGAACATGCTTATTTGTCAAGCTTTAATTGCAGAGCCACAATGTAAATTTGTTGAATCATCATTTTTCATTAAATGAGACTGATTATGCTAAGATTAAGAGACTCAAAGAACACTTTATAAACTACTTGAGTAATTAAACTGAAATTTAATGTATATTTAGAGAACTAAAAATCAACTTTGATCTTTCGAAAATAGCTTAGTGAGCAAAAGCTAGATAAGCTCTATACAAAGAGTTTTGATAAATTAGCGTACAAAACTACCCTATGATTTTATAAATAATAAAACGACGTACCGCATAAGCCACAGTTAAGAGCCTTATGTTCCAACCCAATTTCCATTGACTCCAATCCCTTTCAGTGCAAAGAGCAAAGCCAACAGAAAACACTGACGCTACAAAACTCATCAACGTTGTGCTTGAGTAATAACATGGAAATCTCTGGTTCATCTTACCCTACACAAATAAAAACGATTAATTTTCGATAAACGACAATATCAGATACCAAAACGATAGGTTCCTGAACAATAGAAAGGGACCTGAACGACGAGCCACAAAGAAATGGAAAAGATGTTACCCAGGGCGCAGAGTGCACCCAGGAGGGTATTACTACGGGAGGGAGAGTAGTGGGAAGATGCCACGTGGCTGTTGTGGGGTGGCAAAAGGGTGATGTGGAAGGAGTTTGTGGGTATTCGTAGACCCTTGTATAGTGTTAGCAGCATGGCTCCACTAATTCCAGTCAGGGTTCCGATGATCTTAGCTTTGCCGCCAGCTGTCTTCAAATTCAGTTTTTCCAAGCTGAATATAAAGGAATTGATCAACAAAAAGAAAAGAGCTGAATATAAAGATATAAGTTTTATTATTTTTTAAAAAAGAAATATAAAATTTTTTATCACAAATTATTAAAAATATAGAATTCAATATTAATTTTATTTCTATAATTTACATAATTCATATTCGAATACTCAATATTTACAAAATATTTCATTTATTTTTCATTAATAAAAATTTTGATAGCAAAATTGAAATTAAAATCTTTTTAAGGAATAAGGATCTAATTCTAAGATTTTACATATTATAAGGATGAAATTAAAATTTCAGTGAAAACATACGAGCCAGTCAACTTTTTTTTTTTTTTTTTTTTTTGCAGATATATTTGTAAGACGGGAGAGTTAAAAAAGCACCTTCAAATTCAATGACTCCATGCCCAAAACTCAAACTTTTAAATATGTAGTCTTGAACAACATTTTTATATCATTAAATTTAATATCTTTAATTTTTTGGTTGCATTAATATTTTTATTTTTCCTCCAATAAATTACAATTAAATGGAAATTAAAATAGGGGAAGACAAGGAGGAAATTTAGAACAGAAGTCAAGGGAAGATTATCACGGAAACCGGCAACTGACAACAACGCAACTAAACTAAAGGGCATTGGACGGATGATGAAAACAAACAAACAAATTAAATAAACAAAAGAAAAAGGTGTAACACTTAATTTAAAAGACAAATTATTATTTTTCCTTATAATAGTTTTTAATCCACGGAAACTCAGTCTCTAAACCTATAGTTTGTATAACTCAATCTTTATAGTTTTCTTCTAGAATAAAAAAAAAATCCATGCAGTTTTGATTTAGTTGTAACTCAATTCCTAAACTTTGATTCAACAAAACCTAGAACTTATAATTTAACCATTTAAAATATTAGTATCATATTTTATAAAATAAAATTATATATTCATGTAGTTAAGCTAAAGACTAAATTTTAAATGAATATACTTGTAATGACTGAGTTGTATTGATTTTAAATTTAGAAATTAAGTTTCAACTAAATCAAAATTATAGGGATTGAGTTATACTTTTAAAAATTCTGTTTACAATTGAGTTAAAACTATATAAATTAAAGTATTATATTTTCCAAAATGAAAAAAAGAAAGTAAAGGAACAAAAAAAGAGAGTTAATGGTAGATGATCGTACAAAAGCATTACCCGAAGAAGACAGCAATGACAAAGGTGGCGGCTGGAGTGAGATTGGTCATTGCCGACGTAAACGTTACTGTTGTTAAAGCCAAGGTCTCCAAGTACAATGTTTGTGCCAATGTTCCTCTGTTATACATATTCATCAGTAATAAATACTACTAGTATGATTTTAAAAAAAAGAATAGTATATTTTCTTTTCTTTTTTTTGGAACAAAAAAATTAGTATATTGACAATGAGGAAATATGTCTAATTCTGTCAATTAAATTTAAAGTACTATTTTTAAGTTATATACTTTTTTTTTCAATTTCTTTAATTTTTTCAACTTTTTCTTACAAATAATTCCTTTATCATAATTAATTAGTGTTTTTTATTTTGTGCAAATAACTCTCGAGTTTTTATGTATTATGACGGAATATGGTGAAGACAATCCAGATCTAAGGGTATATTTGATTTATGGGGAGGGGGAGAGATTTCTAATGATCCATTATTTAGAGTTGCTTGATAAGAGGGAAATAGAGGGAGGGGAGAGAATTAGGGCTTGTTTGATTTTATTTTTTTTAAAAAAAAGTTTTTTTAAAAAACGAAAAAAAAAACTCTTTTTTGTGGAAAATAATAGAAATGAATATATAAATTTAATACCCAAATAAGCCACATAAAAGTCCCTGAAACAATATAGTCCAAGTCATCTTTGGCCTCTTCTTCCTGCAAACAGTTCGCAAGACACTGTTAATCTATATAAAATATATGAAAACTTCAATAAACCGCACCAGTCATGAGTAATTAATAAACTTATTTTTGTATACTCTCCGTGTCATGTTCATACGACAAAACTAAGTGGGTGAAAAAGAAGCTGCCTACTTCAATCTCAACATTAAGCTTAATTAATGAGAGTTCATCATCTTCACGCAAAAGTCTGAGAGGAAAATAAGAATAAAGAAAACAAATTACCTTTCAAAAATGAAAGCAAGAGGAGCCATGAAAGCAGTGGCGAAGACAAAGCGATAAGCGATAACAACTCGCAAGTTCATGCCGTCGTAGACGACAAGTTTGTAAAGAATGCCAATCCCAACGTATAATAGTTGAACTACCACCAATACTATGGCTGGTTTAAACCTATCCATCCCCTCACATATGCCCCTCATCATTGGTTTCTGCTACCGCCGCCACCGCCTGCAGAAACCTTGCCGCCGCCGCTACCGGGCTGTTGAGAGTTGAGAGAGGAAGCGAGGCTCAAGAAGTGGAGAGGGTGTGTTTAGGATATGAAATGCCGTATGGGGATGGGCAATATATTTATAGGGAAAAAAATGTAGTTCTTAAAAAGTTATAGGTATGTGATCATCATTAGTTTAATGGGATATAAAACTAATGGTTCTCAAAATTTCAGTTAATTTATAATTCAGTCCTTATATTTTATTTTATATCAATTAATCCTGTCCTCATAATTTCAAGACATAAAATAAATAGGTCTTCAATTCACTTGGCTCAACAGAAAGGAAGTAATTTTAATGATAACTTATTTGATTTGAGAGAGAGAGAGAGCGCTAATAAAAAATTGGTTATTTTATTTTAGGTAAAGATACATTCAACCCCCTAAACTACTTCTTTTTAAGAATATCTTGAATTATTTTTAAGTGTGCAATTAATAAAGTATTTAGAGGTGCAATTTTGCCCCAATAAATTTAAAAAGAAGCAGTTCCACCTCAAGTAATAGAAAGTTAACGTCCGTTTGGTGATTTTCGCAACTGGACATTTTTTTTTTAAGTAATGACAAATAATCGATAAAATTGCCACCTGGATCTCAAAGAGAATGACGAAGGGACAGGTGTCAATGGACGACAAAATTCAGACATGAAGCGCAATAAAACCATCAACATATGCACAGAAAGATGAATACACACAAAAGAAATTAAACGAACCAAATATCGATGACACTGATAGGAAAAACTATATACAAAAATTATTTCTTCTAAAGAAGATAATCATAACATAGATTTTTTTTTTGGCCAAATCATAACATAGATTTGATATTATTGAAAAAGTAGATGCCGTATCCGTCTGCGCCATCTCTTACTTTTTCTCCTTTCACTTCCTAATTTTCTATTCAATTTCGTAGCTTTACGAATTTTCTTTCTTCTTTTTTTCACTTTTCCTTTTCTTTTCCTACATAAAAAAAGGAGCAAAGTAGCATCCATCATCATCCAGATATTATTTTTCTAGTGCATCTTCTAATATTATTTTCTAATTATATCTAGCACGCTAATCTTATTTAAAAATGCATCATGCACTATAAATAAGATTAGGATGATAGAAATACAAAAAATTAACATTAATGTAAGAGCTAATATAAGATTAAAAGTTACTTCAAACATTAAAAGTTACTCCCTTGGGTTTCTAATATAAGAGCTGCATAATTAATTTGAATAAATTAAGGAAATGAACTAAATTGGTTAATTTAAACAAATATGACATGATATTCCTAAAATATCCATATGCAATATAGATCATATATCAATTTATCATAAGTTAGATAAATTAGCTTGGTGGAAAAACTAATCAATATGAGACAAAAACTGAGTTAAGATATATTATTTTTTTACTAAATCTATCACCACCTAACTCTAATTAAGGACTGATAAAAGAACTTGAATGGAATACATATTTTAGGATAAATATAATCAAGCTGCAAAAGAGGGTGTGGTGGACCTGCAGAAGAAGGAAGGAGCGTACGTGGAAGCAACTAGCGAGACTTGTATCACTTTTTGCATTACTCCAATTAATATTCTAGATCTAGGGGGCATCTTCTTCCCAAAAAAAAAAAAAGACCAAAGTGACAAATGAAAACCTGGACTTAAAACTAGTGGCGCGTGTGAGGAAAACGTGATAGGAGATTGATTCTCTCCTTTTTCGTTTGTTTTTTCATTCTTTTTAGAATTTTATGCCCACTAATTGGACATGAGCCATCCTTTTTTTAATTTAAGGATTAAGGGGTAATTTTGTTCTAGAAGTTGTCACTGAGGGGCAATTTTGTTTTGTAAGTCTAAAAAAGGGAGCAATTTTACCCTGACCGTTATCTCAATTAACTTTGACAATTTGTTGACCAAATATACCAAATTGGTAATCCACATGTCATCCATGTCAATTTTGTTAAAGTGCAAATTTTCTCCAAAAGTTCATGCGCCATCTACTTTATTTTCTTCCAAATTAAAGCTAAATTTAAAACTTTCAGGGTAAATTTGCATCTTAACAAAAATGACATTGATGACACGTGAACTGTCACCTCAACATATTTAGTTAACTAATAGTCAAACTTAATCAGGATAATAACCAAGGAAAAATTCTCCATTTTTTACACTTCCGGGGCAAACCCCCACCCCCAAAAAACTTCTAAGGTAAAATTGCCTCTCGGCAACAACTTCGGAAGTAAAATTACCCCTTAACCTTTAATTTAAATATTGAGATGAGATTATGAAAACAAAATGAGGAAGAGAAAAAAACTGAGAGGATCTAGATCTCGTGAGAAAGAGGAAGACAATGGTTAATGGCAAATGGATGTGGGAAAATATGGTGGCCCGATCAGGCAAGGCTAACCCTTGATAGGCTCTCGTTTAAAAGGGTCAGGACTAAAAGCCAACATATATAGTCTAAAATAATTCATTACTGGAGTCTCAGCCCCTGACACTATCTTCTATTTTTTCTAAAGCTAACTATTTTTTTCTCTCACCGTTCCATTAAAAAGCCTCTAATTTTGGAGGGAAGACTAGGGAGGGGAAAGAAGGGGAGGGGTCCTCTTCCTCCTTAAATAATTTTAGTCAAACAGAGGGAGGGGACTAACTCTCATCCTATCCTATTCTCTGCCAAAAACCACACCAACCATAAATTTAGCTGTTTTGAATATTGTACAACATTAAATAATGTTTCGTCCAAAAAAGGGCTTTTTTTTATTAATAGTAATATAAAATCTCCTTCATAGTGTCACTCCGTCCTAAAAACTAACTAGGACCAGTTTAATCACATTATCATGTTCCGATTGAACACTCTCCCTTTTTGGATTTTACATTGTGAATGAAATCTTATATTAAAGATTAGGGTATATAGGAGTATTTGTTTAACAAATACTAACTGTGGCCATTCTTATTTCACATTTTCAAACTAATTTTATTTGATGTTTTTCACGTAGTCAAAGTATAATGATATTTTATCTGATATTTTAAAATTTTAGAAACTCGATTGATATCAGAATTCAATTTTAAATCAAGTTAAACTTTGAGTATGATCAAAATTTTTATGTTTCCTTATTTTAAAAGTCTTTAAATATAATTTTCAAACAAATTTTAATTTCTTTAAGAATGTTTCATATATATCAACCTTAAAAATAAAAAATTTAACAATCTCCAAGACGTAATCCATTTCTAAACATCTTACAACACGAGGAAGACTTTATTATATGTTATGATGAAAGTTGATAAGTGCCATTTACTCTGCTGTTTCTCAACGATATACAGGAATTTTTATCAGAAAATTTAAAAGTTTAACTATTATTTTGTTTGAAAAGATGCGTGTAATTTTTCTTGTATAGAATTATTTATTTTATCATTAATATAATTTTATTTTGTACATTAAATAATCCGTAAAATTATTGAGAATATTTTATAAAATACTAGTGGTGGAAGACAGCGCGTAAAAAGGAAAAAATTAGAACAATTATTTGCCGTTAGCTGTGGTAGGGCTTTGCAGTTCATATTTTTTTTACCTGACTTTACAGGTCAGATTCAATTAATAGTTATTATATTTTTTATTTATCCATTGGCATAATATATATATATATATATATATTCTAACCATTGCTAGCACTCCTACACAGCCACCAATATTGCGCAACAGCACATTCTACATCATGTCGTACATGCAAACAGTCCAATATACTAATGTGTATGTGGGGAATCAAAGTCAAAGTCAAAATAGTATATGAATATAAGAGAATTATACACACACACACACATAACTAACGAAATATAATTATTTTAGGGACAATTACACCTGGTCCCAAGAAAGAAGAGAAATGAAAAAATGATTCATGAAGATTGTAAAATGAAAAAATGGTCTCAAGGAGTTGTAAATACAAGCTCCTAAAATTATTAACGAGTTATCAATATAGGCTTCTGGAATTATTAATGGGACTATTTTTTCATTTTGCAAAAGGACCATTTCTTCATTTATTTTCTTCCTTAAGACCTAAGTGTAATTCTCTCATTATTTTATTCTCCAAAGCAAATGAGCCTTTCAATTATCGTATTTTTTTTAATCATGGGTAATATTCAAATCCATAATATAATAATTAAATAAAAGTTATTAAAATTATTTATAATTTATTATATAAAAATACATTTATAATATATGTAATTGTCAATATAATAACTCCACAATGTATGAAGTTTTCAGTAATATAATGCCATAAGACTACAAATAGTCTAGAAACATATTAGTTTATTTTTAAGAGGGTCAATTTTTTTTATAGTTTCTTAATTTTTTTCAGCATTTTATCCGGGAAGTCCAAAACATGTTCAGTTTTCTAAAAATCATAATTTCAGGTCTAAATGATGGTTCAACTTTGATCCCATTCCCTGCTCAAACGTGAAAATAGTTTTCTGATTCAAACCAAATCACCAGTGAGTTTGATTAATGGCCAAGCAGTCCGATTCTTTTATTGTTGCTTCCCAATGTAATATTCTTTAGAAGGGGGAGAGCCTTATAGCAATGTCACGATGTTACCCAGTGATCTCGAGGTAAAATGTTTAAATGCTGGAATAGCCTCTTCGCTTACGGGAATGAATTTGTGTATATCTATCCCTCCCTATATCTCATTTGATGGGATCTTTGTGCATTGAGGAAACAATTTAGGCTCTCATAATCACTTTGATGAGTACCTAAACCTCATCAGATATGGACTGCCCATAAATGGTTTTAGGGGCTGCCTTTAGGAACTGTTTGGTATGAGGTATTTAGAGGAGAGGGGTAGGGAGAGAAAATTTCTAGGAGTTGGATTTTGAAAAAACTGGAGAAGTGGGTTTATAATATTTTAATAAAGAGAATACACAAAATAAAATAGAAAATTTTATGAACGGAAATATAAAGTTTTTCCCTCCCCTCACTTTTCCTCCCCTGGTAAATGTAATATTCTTTAGAAAAGTTCATCTTGCCATCTTATCTTTTACGTGTCACAACATTCCCCTCACTTGATGCGGATACCAAATATGATGAGAGTGTCAAAACAGCATATATATATATATATATAATAGTGTAATTGGCCAATTAAGGATCCTTTTTTATGTAAGAATCTGACTTGTGAATAATTTATTACATGGAATGATAAGTAAAATATTTACATATTTATTTTCCCTCATATGATGATTTTATAGACAATATTTGAGTTTAATATAATAAATTCGGGTGTAATTGATAAATAAATAAATTTTTTGGAATAAATAGTATTTTTTTAAAAATAAAAATAAAAAAATACGGAAGTGACTGTAGCAACATTTTCACTGTAGCAGACAATTACTGTAGCGGACGGAAAGCACTGTATCAAATGCACTTTTCACAGTTCTAGACATGGTTTACTGTTTAAAATCATTGTTCCATACATGGTTCACTGTAGCAACACGCTTTTCTCTATAGCAATGCATTTTTGGCATTGTAGCAACGTGTTTTTTCCCTATAAATAGAGAGCAAGGCCAAGCATATATGGAAGGGAGGGAAGAGATCTAGAGGCTTCCTTCTTTGACAATTAAAGGTCCTTCTCTGACAGGGAGAGATTTTTTCTCTGACAGTTCTAAATAAATTGTATTATTTTCTAGATTTAATTTCATGCATTGTATTACTTTTTGCATTCGTCCATCTTGGAAGGCTTATGATTGTATTATATTTTGCATGCCTCCTACATGGAAGGCTTAAGTAGTCCTCCTTTATGGATGGTATAGGTTGCCACCTACATGGAAGGTTTTACCTCCTAAATGGGCGGCTAGATTTCTCCATTTTTTATACATCTCTTGTGGTTGTATATTTATGTTTTAGAATTTAATATTCAAGTTTTATGTAATGTTTATGAAGTTTTCAATTTAATTTAGTTTTGTTGTTAATTTCATTATGAGATAAATTTTCATTTTCCTGGGGTGATGATGTAGCTTACTAATGACAGATTGAATCTTAACTTATTAAATCTAGTTTAATTTTTTCTTCACGATTGGGTTTTAATTATTATTCTTAATGCTTTCGATTGATTGGCTATCTTTTGAATGATTTCAATATTCATGTTAAGACCGAAAGAGATGTATGTGTGTAGATCCTATAATTAAGACCATAACTTGCATATGAAATAGGAATATATTCATATGAGTTGTGTAGCCTTAATGAGTTCCAAAAATCTTAATGTATGATTAATTGCTTAAATTCATATAGGAATATATTGGATTAGCAATTGATTATAGAATTACCTGACCTTGGAAGATACTAGCTAGAAATTAAATGAGGGAAACTTGATTATCAATTGTGTGGAATAATTTGGACTAGAATATATAAGTGATTCAATTCAAAATTTGTTAAGTGAAATATGACCCCTAGGGTTTTTTCTCATAGTTGTTTTCATATTATTTGCACTCATATCTAATAATTGTATTTTATTTTCTCAATCACCAACTAATCAATCGACTAAATAGAATTCAAATGACCCATTATGGTACTTAGTGATCAATCCTCATGGGAATGATACTGTACTCACTTCTGTATTACTTGATTACGACAATGTACAATTGCACTCTTTAATAGATCATCTAAACCTGTAACACGTTTTTGGTGCCGTTGCCGGGGATTGTTGTCATTAATATCAATATCAAGTAATTTTAATACTAATTTAGTCTTCATCTATAAATTTCAAAAAAAATAAGAAACAAAGAAATCTAAAAAAATGGATTATTCTCAGCATTCATTTGGTTTAATCAGTGATAAATTGTCATATCTTGGTTCTTTTTCTGGAATGCATATGGATGGAATGAGACAAAAAAATATAAATGCTGGTTTGATTGAAAATTCTTCTCCTTATAATTGTTTTTCTTGTGCTTATTGTGGAGAGTGTCATTCTTATGAGCATTGTCCATATAGTAATACTAGTCATTATGTGAGATATGATTTCACTATGAACCAAAATTGTTTTGATCATTCATTTTATCCTGGCGGAATTTTAGAGCAACAAGAGTCTTTGGATCCATATGTCAAGTATTCTTCTAATCCTCCTTTCTACTCTTATCCACATATTGAAGAACACACTCTTGAGTATAAGGAAAAGTTTGATATAGAAAGATTATGTGAGGAGTTTGCGGAATCAATAGAGAAATTTAATAGAAAGAAAAAGGAACTTACTACTAGAGTTGAGTAAGTGTTCAGAATATTAGGATATATGTAAGTCAAATTATTTCATCAGTTGAGACTATGAGGCAAAATAATTCTTTAAACATGATGACCACTTCTTGTGTTGATGATGAATTTTGTGAGGAAATTGAGGATATGAAATTGAATGAAACTTTGTCTCTCGTGGAATGTTATAAGGAACTTGAAATCACTTTTAGAGAGATTAGTGGGTGTAGTCTAGAAGAGGATCTGGTTATGGAACCTGATTTTTGTCATTTTGATGTTGAAACTGATGTGGATGTTCCAAAAACTGTTGTTCATATCTCTCCTATTGAAGTGTTGACTCTTACTGATGACAGTTAGATTTTGTGGGATGCTCTAAAATTTTAGAAACTCCTAAATCTATTTGCAAATACATATATGTTGTGCTTTATTTAAATTCAGTAAATAATTGTACTCTAAAATTGTCTATAATTGAAGAAGTACAATTAATTACTTTAAATGATCATTTCTTGTGTCTAAAACATTGTTGCTTGAAAAGAAATGAAGATAAGGTAATCATGGTGTTTGATACTTTTTATTAGTAGTTTGTTTGGGAAGTATGGTTGAAGACTATAAATTTAGCGCTACTTAGGAGGCAACCCAAGGTTTCATTTGAAGTTCTGTTGTGATTTTGTAGGACTTTTGGTAGCCCCTGATGATGTATTCCACTTTGGTAGTTACAATTTAAAAATTTTATAAAAAAATTTTAAAATTTTTTGTCTTTGTCTAGCTAAAGACATTAAAGAAGGGCAGCTATTTGCGAGGCAACCCAAAACTTCTTTCCTACTCTCTCATTTTTCTTTCTTACTCACTGAAACAAACTGCACTGCGTTGAAATTTTAGTTTTCATTTGTTTCATTTTAAGTTAACATGGAGGAATCTCTTGTAAAGCTTAAGAACAACTTCCTCACTCTTTCCAAATATGTGCTCAGGAAGATCTATAACAGTCGATTTGAAAAGATGAAGATATTCAAGTGTTTGGGACTTCCTAAGGACGTATAATGGATCATTGAAGCTAAGGTACATTTAGCATGTGAGATTCATAAATCATTTGTTAAACCTTTACCAAGAATGGGAAGAAGTTCTTACTCCAAAAAGAGAAGAGCTAAAAGAATGAATGTCTGCCATAAATGTGCAAGGTGGACATGTGATCAGCATTGTAGGAGTAAAGGTATGATTTCTATAAATGGAGAAGATAAAATTAAATTTATAAAGGATAGACTAAGTAAGGAGTCCTTGGATGATATCATTCAAACTCTTGAGACGCATCCGAGTAGTGATGTTCTTTGTATTCTTCTTGATTTAGTAGACATATTCAACAGAGAAAAAGAGCGCTACTATCTTGGGAATCTGATGTTAAAAGACCTTATTTGCCAGTTTATAAGAGAACTGGATGGGAACCAAATCCTTGATTCATAGAAAGGGTTTAAGTCGCTACTAGACATAAAACCAGAGGAAGATGTGAGCCAAAATCACAACTATTGTATATAATCATACTTTTGTTTAATCTGTCTTATCTTTTTCGTAAATTTTGTCTAAGATGTCTTTTCATTTCAGTAGCTTTTGACTTTCTTTCCTCTTTTTATTTAATTTCTTTACGCAATAGCCCATAGGTCATCTATGTTAGAAAGTTTTCAAACTTTTTTGAAAAAAGCATGATTTGTATGATTTTGTTGTCGTTGTTTTAGTGTTATATATATATATATGTACTCTTCCACTTATAAATATGTATTCTTCTACTTGTGAACACAAATGGTCTAAGAGAAAGAAAGAGAAAAAGGATATCACACAAAAATGTAGATTTACATCTATATGCATTTTTGGTGAAATTGATTCGGGCAAGGATGGAGAGTTTGTCACTACAGTAAAAGAAATTGGAAATACATTAGCTACTAGAAAGATCAATTTTGTATACGGAGGGGTATCCAGGGCCTAAGAGGAAGTGTGGCCATTTCTGCATCCATGAATGGAAGCAAGGGTTTGAGTGTAAGGATAAAAGAGTTGGAAGCTCACACTTTTTCCTTAGGACAATATTTACAGGTTTTGAGCTTGCATGAACGACTGAGACGAATGTTCTACCATGCTGAAGCTTTTATCGCTCTACCCGGTGGTTTGGAGACATTGGATGGCATTTTTAGCGTTGCATATTGGCCTAAGTTAAACTTTCATAAAAAGTCATTAGGATTGTTAAATGTTAATGGTTTTTATGATGATCTATTGTCTTTTTTTGATCATGTTGTGGAAACAGGATTCATACCCTAAGCCTCGTCACTCCATAATTTCTGCATTAACTGCTGATCAGCTGCAAACCTACGAACCTCACCCAGATCTATTAGTCAAGCAAATAGGTGGGCAATCTTCAAATAGCAGTTAGAAGTAGAATCTAGATATCACTCTTTGGTTGTAACTCTCATTAATCTTTTGGTTTTACTTTTAGCATTTTGGTTTATTGTTTGTTTTAAAAATAAAATTTCTCCAAGCTCTAGAAGACATTGAGGACAATGTTTGATTTAGGTTGGGGGAGGAATTGTGTAAAAAAAAAATCAGTTACTAAAAACCATTAGATGCATGGGGTGTGAAAAAAAATGGCAGAGTAAGAAGTTAATCTTAACTCCCGAGACACATTTTATTAGTTGCATGTTTTTTTGTTTTTTTTCTAAAGAAAATAAAAAAAGAGTAAAAGTAAAAGAAAAGAGAGTAAAAAAAAAGGGAATCTAAGCTTTCTAATGATTTTAAGAAGTATATAAGTTTGAAGAATGGATCAATTGAATGTAGAGATTTTATGGCATGAATGAACAACTAATTGTTGTAATTGGTGATGAATTTTGAGATTGAATGAACTGAATTTAAAAGCCCTTAACTGTGAGTTTTTGAGCCTATAATGATTGTTTCTCTTATGTGTGATATTCACCTATTAAGTTATCACTCTAGAACATGCTTTAAATCTGGTTAAAATTACATCTCACATGCACATTTAAAAATAATAAAGGCATTCATTTTCTTTAGTCAGAGCCAAATAGCCAACCTTACAATTATATCGTTGCTAAGCCCCTTTGAGTCTAATTGACTGTTTCTTTGTTCTCAACCCATTAACATGTGTTTTATTGATATATCAAGTGCTTTTACCTAATTCGAAAGATTAGCAGAGCGCTTGAAATTCTTGTAAAATGGGTTTTTGACAAGTCTGGGGGTGTATATAACATCAACTTTAGAGTTGTAGAGTTTTATGCAAAAAGAAAAAAATTATGAAAAAAAAGAAAGAAAAAAAGTTAAGTATTTGAATTGTGGGTTGTTGTGATGAGATAAATTTATAAGTAGCCCATTTTTCAATTACTCTATTAATTTTCTTAAATATAGCCTTCATATCATATTTTACATTCCTTTTACCCTAACTCTATTACAACCCTTAATAAGTCCTTTTGATTTGAATAATGCATAAAAATTAGGTAGTGGAGATTGAGATTTTTAGCGAGTCTATGGTAGTACAATTTTTTTGTTGAATTTGAGTGAAACACTTACCCTTAAACACTTGAGAGATTGAGAGATTGAGAGATTGAGAGAATGAGTTACACTTGCGCACTTGATTTATTCATTTTCAATTAAAGTTACAAGTTTATATTTTTGTTGGTTCATGAGTACTATGATCTCTTTATTTTTCAATTGTGTTCTTGTTTGTGACTTAACACTTCTGATTTTATTGAAAGCACTTATTAGTTACTCCTTGTCCGAGGATATCCAAGAGTTAAGTGTAGGGGAATTTGATAAGTAAAATATTTGCATATTTATTTTCCCTCATATGATGATTTTGTGGACAATATTTGAGTTTAATATAATAAATTTGGGTTAATTGATAAATAAATAATGTTTTTTTAATAAATTGTATTTTTATAAAAATAAAAAAAATACGGAAGTACTGTAGCAACGGTTTCACTGTAGCAAACAGTCATTGTAGCGGACGGGGAAGCACTGTAGCAATGGAAGCACTATCAAATGTGCTTTTCACTGTTCCAGACGTGGTTTATTGTTTGAAATCACTGTTCCAGATGTGATTAACTATAGCAACATGTTTTTCTCTATAGCAACGTGTTTTTAGCATTGTAGCAACACGTTTTTGGATTTTTCTATAAATAGAGAGCAAGGCCAAACATAAATGGAAGGGAGGGAAGAGATGTAGATGCTTCATTCTCTGACAATTAGAGGTCCTTCTCTAATAGAGAGAGATATTTTCTCTGACATTTCTGAATAAATTGTGTTATTTTCTAGATTTAATTTCATGCATTGTATTACTTTTTGCATGCCTCAATCTTGGAAGGCTTAGGATTGTATTACATTTTGCATGCCTCCATCTTGGAAGGCTTAGGATTGTGTTACATTTTGAATGCCTCCTATATGGAAGGCTTAGGTAGTCCTCCTTTATGGATGGTATAGGTTGTCACCTACATGGAAGGTTTCACCTCATAAATGGACAGCTAGATTTCTCCATTTTTCATGTATCTTGTGGTTGTATATTTACAATTTAGAATTTAATATTCAAGTTTTATGCAATATTTATGAAATTTTCAATTTATTTTAGTTTTTTTTTTTAATTTCATTATGAGCTAAATTTCCATTTTCATAGGATCATGATGTAGCTTATTAATGTCGGATTGAATCTTAACTTATTAAATCTAGTTTTAATTCTTCCTTCATGATTGAGTTTTAATTATTATTCTTAATGATTTCGATTGATTGGCTATTTTTTGAATGATTTCAATATGCATGTTGAGACTGGAAGGAGATGTATGTGTGTAGATCCTATAATTAAAACCATAACTTGCATATGAAATACGAATAAATTCATATGAGTTGTGTAGCCTTAATGAGTTCCATAAATCTTAATGCATGATTATTTGCTTAAATTCATATAGGAATATATTGGATTAGCAATTAATTATAGAATTGTTTGATGACCTTGAAAGAGGCTAGTAATTAAATGAGGGAAACTTGACTATCAATTGTGTGGAATAATTTGGACTGGAATATATAGGTGATTCAATCCGGAATTTGTTAAGTGAAATTTAACCCCTAAGGTTTTTTCTCATAGTTGCTTTCATATTATTTGCACTCATATCTAATAATTTTAGTTTGTATTCTCAATCACCAACTAATCAATCGACTAAATAGAATTAAAATTACCCATTTTGGTACGTAGTGATCAATCCTCGTGGGAACAATATTATACTCACTTCTGTATTACTTGATTACGACAGTGTATACTTGCACTCTTTAATAGAATCATCTAAACCCGTAACAAGGAATACTCTAATGTTTTGTCTGAAAAAAAGATGAACTTGGTAAAAGTGTGTAACATGCAAATTATACAAACTCTTTAAAAAGAAAAAGCTAGCTGCCTTATCTCCTACGTGTAATTAACGAAATTTCCACTTGTTCCGCACTTTGCACATATGTACCAAATATGATGAAGCATGAAGGTATGCCTATACAACATTTAAAAGTAATGTCCACATGGTAAATACTCACCCCAGTCTAAAATATAAATCTCGCTCAACCTTTTCATCAAAATTAGTTTTAAATTGAAAAAAAAAATTCCGTTAACTCATTAATTTTCTTTTAAATTGAAAACAAAAATTTAACTTTTACCCACCTATAGATGAGAAAAATTTGATAAATAAGTATTAATTAATGTTCAAGTGACTTATATCATAAACTAAATAATCTTTCAAAAGCAACTTATGTTGTGAATAAGAGAGCCTGTTAGTTTAATAACGCTAATATGAATCCAAGTTCTACCATTGATATAAGGTCGTTATTTGTGAATAATTTAAAAATACATCTTAAAATATTATTCCCGTTCTTGAATATTAGAGAATTTTGAGAGAGTTGTTTTGTTCTAAGATTATAATAAAAACTTGGCTGATGCATTAATTGCATTTTCTCACTGATATAGTACTTTTAATATATTTTACCATATCAAAAAAAATCCTTAAATCTTATTGATTATTTTGTATTGAAGTTTAATAACTTTCTAATTTACCGTATTTAATATATAATCAACTAAAAGTACAAAGTCTATGCAATACTAAATACAAGATAACATTGTACATTCATGTGTGAAATTTAATGATGTGATTTATAAATAGGAAAAAATATTCTCCCTTTATCTTATAAATAGGATTAGAGGAATATAATATAAATAATAATAATTAAGATTCATTAAATATAATATATAAGTACATACATTGGATTAACGGCATTTGTGAAAGTAATATCAATTTGTGACATATTTGACATATATAGATAACTACTTTTCATAATCTTAGTGAGGTAATTACTTGTGAAAACAATTGCTAAAAAAATATCTTTCATTACAAAATTTATTACTCAAAGGTATATAAGGTCCCAATCCTTGAGCAATTATAATACTTTTTTAGCTGTGTGCAACATATCTTTAGCTATATTTAAATATAGTGATGTGAAATGGGAAGGGGGAAGGGGAAGAGAAAGGAGGGAAGAGAGAGAAAGGGAAAGGGAAGATATAGAGGAAAGGGAGGAGGTGGTAAAAATAGTAATTTTGTTATGGTTAAGAGTCAATTTTACCTTGAAAGTTTACATACAAAAAAAGAGTTAACTAGCAGCATAATTTCATCACTCAATTGACTTAGCAACGGAATTATGTCACTACTACTAAATTAGTGATGACCTATTTAGCAATAGAATCATCGAATTCCTTTGATAAATTCCATCGCTAATCCACTTTTTCTTTTGTAGTAACAAGCTATGGTTATTCAGAAAATATTTGGCTCATTGTTGTCCTAGAAGTGTTAGGAAAAGACCATTGTCGCCCTACTTTGAAAGCATCCAAACCGATGTTTGCCACATATGACCTAATGCCATGTATGATTCCATTAGGCATGATCATGCTTTCTTTTATGGTCATTTTTGCCTCGAAAGTTTTTGCAATTGAGCAATGTCATCCTAGAAGTCTGAAAAATGCAGCGACGTTATAACACCCCAAATTTTATTCCCCAATATGCCTTGTAAACATTTGTGGCATTTAATGAAATGGAAGGGTGAATTTTGGAGAATATAATTATGTTGCTAGTGAAATTTCCGGTGAAGCAGGAAGATTGTCATATGATTTTGAATGACCAAATGATAAGCAAAAATTATGAAATTTTACAGGCTGAAACTAGACAACCTCAGTTTTAATTTAATAGGTCATATGAATCATTTAAATCTTTATACAAAAAATTATGAATTTTTTTATTTTAGCCCAAAAAACTGAAAATTTTCTGAAACAACATCCAAAGAATTTAATTTTGGGAATTTTTTGCTTTTAATTGGTTAAAGTCTATATTTTTCTTGAAACTAGATTTAATAAGAGTTCTATAGCCTTTGGAATTGCTTTGATACAATGCTTACAAATTTAGTTATGATTTTTCAAAGTTAGGGCAGAAAATTTGCTAGAATTGTCATTAAATCTGAAAATAAAGAAATAATGTGTGATGGCAAGTTTTGAAATTATGAACTACATGGAAAATTCATTTGGATTGATGGAAGGACCTCCTATGTGTCATTTACATGGGCCAAGAGAGGGAAAATATTGCAATATAATTTGGCTTATGGTATAAAGCTTATGTACATAAAGTCCAAAATATTGATTTTTGGAATTTTGGAAATTGATAAATGATTAAAGTAAGATATAATATATTATAAAACACTTCATCCTCTTCCTCTAGCCTCCAAACTGACGTGAAACAACTGAACATAGAGAGAAAAGAAGAGAACTCGCAAGGTAAGCCGATTTCTCTGATGATATAGCAACTAACGCGTATAACTCTGCTCCTAAACTTCTCTTTCATGTATTTTAAGGTGTTGGAAGCTCAATTCTTGGTGTGAGGAGTTAGGGTTTCCCGGTCACTTTAGGGAAAATCCAAAGGGAGCTTGAGGTAACTTCCAAACCTTCGAATATTGATTGTTCTGGCTGTTGTAGACAATTAAATCGGTAAAATTTCTCCGGACTGTCTTTGGTTTTAAATTTGAAAATTGAGGTGCATAAGGGTTATGCTGCCGAAATTTGTTCTAAATGGTAGTTGTAACCTAATAAAATAGTTGAAAAAGTGGTTAGGAGTAGAAAGGAACACGCCTGCGGAGTTGAAATCAAAAAACCCTGATTTTTCCTAAAGTATACCTTAGTTTCGGCCAGTTCTAGTTAGGGGCCTTAGAATTAGATTTTCAATAATATGATGACTCCATTGAGTTCAAGAGGAAAAATTAGGTAGGGTTATAGTTGGTTACTTTTTTGGAAAAGCCCGAAAAAACATAATTACGAAAACGTCCTCCTTAAAGTAGGGCTGTTAAGGGCAATTTTATCTTTTGACAGTGAATTTGGTAATTTTTAGTCTGGAAATGGATTCTTTGGGTGAAAATATGTAAGAATAGCCCCAATCAAAATTTCAAAAAAAGTTTGGTTGGATCGGGTACGGCGAGGCTCGGTGGGGTTCCTAGGGGCATTTTGGTAAATTTTCATAACGGGCTCATATTATCACAGAAACACTATGAAAGTGTCTAAATGGTACATTTTGAACTGTAGGATCGAGTGGAGAGTTGAGCTGTGACATGCTTTACGAGGCACGTAATCCAAGGTAGAAAAAGGTTTAAGGTAAGGAACTTGCCTTTCCTACAGGTATTTGATATTTGTACTGGTGTATTGATGCATGCTAATGCTTTGCTTGATTATGTGAAACATATATGAATGGTTGAAGCTCTATTTCTATTTGTGCTATGGCCATAAGTATGTTGTTTGAAACATTGAGCAAGCAGATATGTCATTGCGTGAGCATGAGTTATGTAATGCAAGCATGTCATACATTAAGCACTTATATTACATGCATATTTGTACTATTTTTCTACTAAGATTCTCTCGAATATCACCTTCCCTTACCAACAAATTAGATAGGTGTAAGCAGGGAAGAGAACTACAGGGGAGGAACGCAGTAGCGGAACGAAGACGAGAAGATGTCTGCATTTCATTGGGATGAGTTTAGATACCCTAGAGCTCTGTGTGGCTACAAAGTTTGTAATTAATATGTACGAGCCCTTATAGGGAATTTTTGTAATCATGCACATATTGTCAGTATATCTATGCTATTCCTGTGTTGCCCATCGAACAACATATTGTTTTCCACAAATACTTTGAAAAAAGGCGAAAATAAGATAAGGGTACGACATTTTGGTATTAGAGTCGAAAGCTATTCTGGAGGAGCCCAAAGTGGTTCTGGTAGAGTGGCGGTTCTAGCAAAGGATAGTATACTGATATAGTTTTGATTACACAGTGATAGGAAATATGAACGGAAGGGGGTACCAAAGGAGTGAAACATTATAGTTTGTGAGCTAGCCCCTAGAGATCAACAAATATCCAAAGGGCAGTAAGTGGTGAAATACCAAACCCAGGATGTTGTGAAACTCGAAAAGGCAAGTATGGCCAAGGCCAAGGTGCAGTCCACATATAGTATTTTGACAGTAGGAGACAATTAGTATGGCTCTCGATATAAGGGCAATCTTGGGTTACTGATGGTTGGCATAGATACAGCCGGTATCTACGTTCTGGCATGGGTACACGAAAGTTAAGCGTGCTCAACCCAGAAAAATCTTAGGTTAGGTAACCCCTTGGGAAGTTGAGTTGATAAGGTCATGGATACTTGAGAAATAGTAATTGACTTAAATATTGTCCATGACTAATGATAATTTAAGTAAGATGATTTAAATAGTACCTAGACGCATGGAGATAATGATGATATAAGTATTGATTTTAAACTGAGATAGTTCTGTCGCTGTGAATACTTCCTTAAAAAGTCCATTTGATGGGGTTATGGAAATTTGAGGTATAGTAAATGTTTTGAGGTTTCTCCATGCTAAGTAATGATTCTTAGTAACATCGTGGTGTTAAAGGTATGTAGGTATGATGTACGATAATGCATAATTAGTGGTCATTATGTCGTATATCGATCCTAAAGGATCCGAACCGATGATACTTAATGTTGAGAATAGGCAAGATTGATCTTGACTCTTAACGAACCTATTGGGTATAATTGAGGAAAATGATTTTTAATTTGTGTGATATTGAGGTTCTAGATTTCGTGACGAACCTAAAAGTTGGGTTAGAGACCTTAAGTTGTAAAATCCTACATTCCAGATAATTGTAGTGTACTGAACTAAGTACCTATGGGTATACTGAACTGAACTGAGTACTTATGGGTACACCGAACTGCACATTGCTACTCTGATTCATATCGATAATAAGTGGTATGTAATGATCAAGGATTATAGTAATGAGCTACGAGAGATGTAGTAGAACACAGACCAAGGAAAGATTAGAAATCCAATATTATCCAGGAAAGGTCAAGGTAGTAACTCTATCATTTATATACTTTGTGAATGTTTATATGCTTCGTATATGCCATCTTCTATAATATATATGCTACACAGTGCCTCCGGGTACACTGATGAATAATGCCTATGGGTAGTGCCTTCGGGTACATTGATGAATAATGCCTACGGGTAGTGCCTCCGGGTACATTGATGAATAATGCCTACGGGAAGTACCTACGGGTATACTGATATGCCCAGTTAAGGACTGAGGTATAGAATGTGTAGGGGTTGCAACAATGGTTGGCTCTAAATACATTTTCAACTGAACTGAGTTATGTGTTAGTATAATATTGCATTATATGATGTAAGGCATATACTTTATCACATTCTCTATTAACGATTAGAAGTTAGATTTTTGGGCCATATAGTCTCACAGTAAGGAGTCTCAAGGGATCCTTACAAGGTGAAAGGAGTACTAAACTGAAAAAGGTCAGAGACTCTTTCTGAAATACGCAGTTTTTTGGGTCTTATCCAATATTATTGAAAATTTATACCGAATTTCTCTAGAATAGTTTTGCCTTTGACAAGGTTAACCTAAAAAACTCAACATTATCTGTGGGATCGTAATTGGGAAAAGGGCTTCACTGAGCTGTAACAAAAATCAACATTAGTAATGATATTGATAATCCCAGATCTACAGTGGACCTTTGTCATCCTTATTGATGCCAGTAAGCAGGATTGAGAAGTGTTTTAATGCGGTATGGCCATATAATGGCTTATGCATCTAGAGAATGGAAGCCTCTTGAAAAAAAAATTTAATTAGTATCCCACACATGATCTTGAGTTAGTAGCAATTGTGTTGCACTAAAAATCTAGAGAGGTAGAGTTATGGTGCGACTATAGTGTTGTACTGTGATCACTTGTGTAACCCCCTCACCGTAATTATACCCAGATTATGAAATTAAGTGAAATGGGGACCAATAAGACAAAAACAATAGTTATAATCCCTTATCGAAGAGATGGGTATCACAAAAAACAGTTCAAAACATAATTAAACTGATCCCACATTCACTTTCGAATACAATTACCTGTGCAGTTAAATCACATTCATAAATATAAGAGTGCGAAACAAAAATCCCGGCAACCCCGGGCTACATGTATATATATACAATGGGTTTAAGGTTTCCCAAAATGGGGATTACATATCCAAAATATTATTTATATCTCATAGACATAGTAATCCCAACCAAAAACGGACAACCAACCCCCAACCAAGTGTCTCTAAGAGATCCTAACCACTCTTGGTTGTCCGCTTCCCTTTTGAGTCACTTGCCTTGTATGAAATGTTAGTCATTGGAAAGAGTGAGATTCTAAAGAATCCCAGTAGTAACAAATCACTCATACAATATATAAACACAAAGCATGTAAGTTCATCATGTTCAGTAGCAACACTATGAGTCATGGCTCGCGCCACAACTGACAGCACTCACGATTGTATCACAATGCTCTATGACCGCTTTTGTGGTAAACACTATGCCATCTTTCGTTGTAATCACTATGCCGGCTTTCGTGGTAAACACTATTCAGCAGCATCACAAAGCATAAAGCACCACAAAGCTCCACAATTTCCAACATAGTCAACCTCTACTTTAGCTTCACAAAGTAATTTTCACAATGTTCATCCCACACAAATGGCTGATCTTTTCTCGTGAGCTAGGTTATCGACAAAGCAATACAGGAAAAATTTTGGATAAATCTCTTGTAGTAGCAAGGAAGACCCAGGAAACTACGTATCTCCATAACAGTTTTTGGCCTTTTCCAGTCCAGTACTGCTTACACTTTACTGGGATCCACAGAGACCCCTTCTTACGAGATAACGTGGCCTAGGAATTTTACATCTAAAAGCCAAAACTCGCACTTACTCAATTTGGCATAGAGCTGCTTCTCACACAATGTATTCAGCACAATTCTCAAATAATGCTCATGCTCTTCTCTACTCTAAGAGTATATCATAATATCATCAATGAATACCACAATGAACTGATCGATCCAGGTATTGTCAGAAAACACGGTTCATGTAATCCATGAAAACTGCAGGTGCATTGGTTAGCCCAAATGGCATCACTAAGAATTCATAATGACCATACCTAGTCCGGAAAGCAGTCTTCGGAACATCTTCTGCTTTCACACGTAGCTGATGATACCCCGACCTTAGATCAATCTTCAAAAATACGAACCAGATAGTTGATCTAAAAGGTCATCGATTCTAGGGAGAGGGTACTTATTCTTGACGGTAATCTTATTCAACTCTTATAGTCGATACACAAATGAAGACTCCCGTCCTTTTTTTTCACAAACAAAATTGGAGCTCCTCAAGGCAACACACTGGGTCTATTAAACCCCTTTTCAAGCAAATCTTCAATCTATTTCTTTAATTCCGCCATTTCATTTGGGGCCATACGATATGGGGCTCTGGATATAGAACCAGCTCCAGGCACAATTTCAATCGGAAATTGAACTTCCCTTTTAGGAGGTAACCCACTTAGGTCATCCGGAAATACCTCAGGGAATTCATTTACCACAGGTATATTATTCAAAGACTCACTGGTTTCACCTTGCACAGAAAAGAAAACAATATATCCCTGACAACCCCTTTTCAAATATTTCTCAGCCTTAGCTGTCGAAAGGAAATTTGGGTCGACATTGATGTCCTCAATGCTTTGAGAAACAGGATACACTATCCTCTTGTTCCTACAATCTAATAATACATTATTTGCTCTCAACCAATCAAAACCCAAAATGACTTCCAATTGGTAGAGCGTTAAGCAAATCAAATCTACCACAGATTCATGACCCCTTAACGGTTACTACACAGTTCAAACAGACTTTTGTTGTTACAGCCTTCACACCCATCGGTGTGGAAACAATCAAATCAAAAGGTAAATTATACACAACCAATCCCAGACGCTTCACACAATCATATGCGTTAAAAGAGTGGCTTGCACCCGAGTCAAACAATACTCATAACACATATCCATTGAGAAGAACTATACCTTGTATCAGCTCTAGGGATTTTTGGGCTTCCTCGTGAGTCATAGCAAAATACATGGCCCTAAGCCCTCAGTCTCTATTCCTGACATGGATGTCCACACTTAATGGATGTATGCCCCACTTGTTTGCAATTGAAACAGATTATCCGACCATCGCAAGTCTTGCTATGATGTGGCTTGTTACATCGAGGACATGTCCATACTGTAGGAGCCCTCTACTGATCATAACTTTTAGACTAGTAGGGCTTCTTACCTCTGCCCCTAAACGAAGATGATCCTGGACCTTTCCGCTTTTAAGAAGCACTGCCCTTACTAGGCTTACTATGACCACCAACATCCTTAGCTAGATATAGCTCTCTTATATTTCTCTCTGTTATATGAGATTCCTCAACTTCCTAATTGAATTTGTTAAACTGATGGGTGGCTTACCTCTTCCTTATGTCATGCCTCAAACCCCGTACTAGTATATTCGAGCTCAACTCCTTATTGTCCATCTTACGAAGATAAGAAGAATACCGAGACAAGTGGACAAAATGGGACAAATACTCATCAAAAGACTCCATGTCCCCTTGCTTGATGTTTAAGAACTTAGTCTCCTTCTCAAGCCTTACTGACTTAGGAAAATATTTTTCATTAAAATGTTGCTGGAACACCTCCCAAGTCAATGGTATATTTTTGCTCCACAATGACAAAGCAACATTTTTCTACCAGCGGTCTGCATCTCCCTCAAGCTTATACACCGCTAATCGAGCTTTCACTTCTGAGGAACACTTAAGGACCTCAAAAATTTTCTCAAGATGATTAAACCAATCTTCAGCTACCTGAGGATCAAATCTTCCTTTGAATACTAGAGGCAGGTGTTTAAAGAGTTTGGAGACCCAAAACTTAAGATCCCTTTCCTCTCTAACCAGAACTCCATATGATTCAGGGTTTGGCCAAGCACAAGGAGGTGATTCAAGCCGTCGCACCGACCCTTCAGCAGTCTCTTCATATCTAGTCTCTTCTTGCATTTCCTCTCGAATCTCCTCATGAGTGGACTGACCCCGACCCTCATTGATTTTAGATTTCTCAACTCTGAGCTCTTCTCGCAGCTCAGTTATTATATCCCTCTGATCCCGAATCAACCCTATCATTTCTTGCAATGGGTCCAATGGATTATCATTAACCATCTCTACCTTAAGATTTGCTTGTTGTACTCAGTGGTGCCCTTTCATTGCTCTTTTCATTCTACAAATAATTCACCCCATTAATCCAACAATCATGGTATACACATAATTCCTAAAGCACATATATCCACATAATTAGAATGCATATGTGTATACTATAGTCATTCATAGATGATCTTATATCACTAAGGTCAAACTATGGGAGCTATCCTAGCAAACTCTACCCTTGCCAGAAACTACAGCTCTGATATAAAAAATGTAACCCCCTCACTGTAATATACCCAGATTATGAAAATTAAGTGAAATAGAGACCAATAAGACAAAAATAATAGTTATAATCCCTCATCGAAGAGATGGGGTATCACAAAAAATAGTTCAAAACATAATTAAAATGGTCTCACATTCACTTTTGAATACAATTACTTATGCAGTTACATCACATTCATAAATATTAGAGTGCAGAATTAAAATCCCGGCAACCTCGGGTTACATGTATATATATACAATAGGTTTAAGGTTTCCCAAAATGGGGATTACATATCTAAAATATTATTTACATCTCATATACATAGTAATCCCAACCAAAAACAGATAACCAACCCCCAACCAAGTGTCTCTAAGAGATCCTAACCACTCCTAGTTGTCCACTTCCCTTTTGAGCCACTTGCCTTATCTGAAATGTTAGTCATTGGAAGGAGTGAGATTCTAAAGAATCCCAATAGTAACAAATCACTTATACAATATATAAACTAAAGCATGTAAGTTCATCATGTTCAGTAGCAACACTATAAGTCATGGCTCGCTCCACAACCGACAGCACTCACGCTGTATTAGAATACTCTATGCACGCTTTCACAGTAAACACTATGCTAGCTTTCACTATAATCACTATGCTCGCTGTCATGGCAAACACTGTGTAGCAGCATCACAAAGTACAAAGCACCATAAAGCTCCACAAAGCATTTCAATGTATCACAAAGCAATAACAGACACACAATGCATGATAGGCACACATATAATATATTTACACAAAGTATAAGAGAAGAGTCACTACCTTGTTCTTTCCTAACGTTCCTTGGCACATAAGGCTCACGGGTTTGGAAGATATCAAATCCTATAGCCAAATTAGGGACAACCGATTCATCTCTTTTCCAAATTATTATTTCCATAATACTCTATGTTGGTTACCATTTAAACTCTTTAAGATGACTATTAGAGGCCTAAACACATGCTAAAAGGGTTGGAAGAAACTACCTTAAAGACCCATTTTTCTGAAACACAACACTAATTTTTGGCTGACTCACCTGAGTGAAGATGACCTCACTCAAGTAATGAGAGACTTGCACTCGAGTGAGAACGGATCTCACTCATGAGTGTTTGACAAGGAGCAACTACCTCAGCCGGAAAGTGCTCACAACACTCGAGCATAAGGCTTTGCACTCTGGTGATGACTCCAAAGTCACTCGAGTCTCTGAAAGTGCAACGCAGAAAGTGACAACCCGAGATCACATGCAACATCAGAGGAAAAGCTTACTCGAGCACTACCCTTGGCACTCGGGTGAGGAGCCCATACTTGTGAGTATCAGAACACACTCTTGAACATTAACCAACGAGTGATGACCTGAGAGCAACCTTAACCATGAACTCACACCATCACTCGAGTATCCCATGCTCACTCGAGTGATTACCAACTTCACTCGTGGATCAAGAAGTGTACTCGAGCTTCCTTTATGAAAACCCAGGAAAAACATAAAGGAGAAAGGGAAAACACACGACAACACTCGAGTGAGATCCTCCCTCACTCGAGTGATGCTATCAGATTGCCCAGATAGCAGCAACTAACAGGAATTCCCAGATTGGTTAAAATTGCTCCCAATGGTTCATAAACTCTACACAAACCTCATACCCACAAAACACTACCTATGGAACACATTAGTAACGTCCAAAACACCCAAAAACCATTTTAACCACAATCTAACTCTTGGGTCTCTAATTCACACACAATACCCAATTCCAATCAACACACTTCCAAAATTCAAAATCACATCTAACACTTAAATCACTTCCCAATGAACTAATTCCAACATCATCCACTATGAAATTCATAGTTTCAAAATTTACACAAAACCAGGGTAAATTCTAGATTTTATCAAACTTATCTAAAAATCACTATAAATATACCAAAAAGCATCAAATCCTGACATCTTCACCTTGCCAAAACCAGAACCTTGATTCTCAAACTTCTAAATTTGCACTAACACCTAAATCACCACCTTTTAAAATTCTGAAACCACCAAGATAGAGCTTTTAATACTATGAACAAGTTTAATGAAGAGGATTAGAGTATATGGGAACTATTACTCACCCAAAATTCAAGCTTCCTCTTTCTCTTTCTACCTTGATCGTCAGAAATGGAGGGATGAGGAGAGAGATGATGAGATATGATGAAGATGATGATGAAGCAACACACATTTTACCTTCCCAAAGCTCACAATCGAATAGGAAAGAGAAGAGAGAGAAAAAGTGATTGTTTGTCTTTTAGCACAATCATATGGCCCATGCAATGCCACTTGGCAACATCTTATTCACTTCCTCTATGAGCTCACATAGGTGCATAACATAGGATTCTGGCCTATAGACAATAGATCTCAACCCTTGATCTTTAATCACCAATGAGTTTTCTCTTTGGTAACTGGCCAATTGGTCAGTAAATTTCCAATTTTATCATTTTTCCCCTAGTTCCACTATGATTAATAAATCATCACTATGAACATTTATATCAATTTCACATCACATTTCTTCAAAAGTGTTCAATTACACTAATTACAATCAATCTCAAAGCCATTATCCCTTAATCTCAAATTGGGTTATTACAACTAGGATTTGAAGTATTTATATAATAAAAAAGAATTGAATATGAGAAAGCGTTACTCGAAATTATAGCTATATAAGTGTAGCAAATTTTAGGGACAAAACTTATTTAAGTGAGGGAGAATTGTAACACCCCAAATTTTATTCCCTAAGATGCCTTGCAAACATTTGTGACACTTAATAAAGTGGAAGGGTGAATTTTGGAGAATATAATTATGTTGCTTGTGAAATTTCCAGGGAGGCAGTGAGATTGTCATGTGATTTTGAATTACCAAATGATGAGCAAAAATTATGAAATTTTACAGGCTAAAACTAGATATCCTTAGCTTTAATTTGATAGGTATATGAATTATTTAAAGCTTTATACAAAAGTTAAGAATTTTTATGTTAGCCCAGAAAATATAAAAAGTTTCTGGAACAGCAAAAAAAACTTAATTCTGAGAATTTTGTGCTTTTGATTGGCTAAATTCTATATTTTTCATTGAAACTAGATTTAATAATGGTCCTATAGCCTTTGGAACCACTCTGATACAGTGTCTATAAATTTAGTTATAATTTTTCAATGTTAGGGCAGACAATCTACCAGAATTGTCATTAAATCTGAAAATAAATAAATAATGTGATGGCAAGTTATGAAATTATGAGGTACATGGAAAATTCATTTAGTCTGTTGGAAGGACCTCCTATATTTCATTTACATGGGCCAAGAGATGGAAAATATTAGTTGCAATATAATTGGGCTTATGGCATAAAGCTTATGTACGTAAAGTCCAAAATACTGATTTTTTGAATTTTGGAAATTGATAAATGATTAAAGTAAGATATACTATATTATAAAACACTTCATCCTCTTCCTCTAGCCTCCAAACTAATGTGAAACAACTGAACATAGAGAGAGAAGAGCTGAGAGTGTTTAGAGAGAGATGGAGAAAAGAACTTGCATGGTAAGCCGATTTCTCTGATGATTTAACACCTAACGTGTATAACACCACTCCTAAGCTTCTCTTTCATGTATTACAAGGTGTTGGAAGCACAAATCTTAGAGTGAGGAGTTAGGGTTTTTTGGTCACTTTAGAGAAAAACCAGAGGGAACTTGAGGTAACTTTCAAACCTTCAAATATTGATAGTTTTGGTTGATGTAGACAATTTAATCGGTGAAATTTCGTCCTATTATCTTTGGTTTTAAATTTGGAAATTGAGGTCACTTAAGGGTTGTGCAATCAAAATTTGGTGTAAATGATAGATGTAATCTAATAAAATAGTTGATAAAGTGGTTAGGAGTAGAAAGGAACACTTCTACGGAGTTAAAATATAAAAACCCTGATTTTGCTCAGAGTATACCTTAGTTTCAAATAACTCTAGTTAGGGGCCTTAGATTTAGATTTTCAATAATTTGATGACTCCATTGAGTTCAGGAAGGAAAATTAGATGGGGTTATAGTTGGTCACTTTTTTGAAAAAGCCCGAAAAAGCATAATTACAAAAAGGCCCTTGAAACCTTTAAAGCAGGGTTGCCAAGGGCAATTTTCTCTTTTGACAGAGAATTTGGCAATTTTGAGTCAGGAAATAGATTCCTTGGGTGAAAATATGTCACAATAGCCCCAGTCAAAATTTCAGAAAAAGTTTGATCGGACCGGGTCCTTAAGGGCATTTTGGTAAATTTTCATAACGGGCTCATATTAGCACCAGAAACACTATGGAAGTGTCTAAATGGTACATTTGGAATTATAGGACCGAGTGGAGAGCTGAGTTGTGACATGCTTTATGAGGCATATAATCTAAGGTGGAAAAAGGTTTAAGGAAGGGAACTTACTTATCCTATGTGTATTTTATATTTGTGCTGGTGTATTAATGCATGCTAATGCTTTGCTTGATTATGTAAAACATATATGAATGATTGAAGCTCTATTTCTATTTGTTTTATGGCCATAAGTATATTGTTTGAGACATCGAGCACGTAGATATGTCATTGTGTGAGCATGAGTTATGTAATGCAAGAATGTCATGCTTTAAGCACTTATCTTGCATACATATAGTACTATTTTCCTACTGAGATTCTCTCGAATCTCACCCTCCTCTACCAACAAATTAGACAGGTGTAAGCAGTGAAGAGAACTACATAGGAGGAATGTAGTGGTGGAATGAAGACTGGAAGATGTCTCCGTTTCATTGGAACAAGTTTAGATACCTAGAGCTCTGTGTGGCTACAAGGTTTGTAATTATTATGTACGAACCCCTATGGGGATTTTCTGTAATCATGCACATCTTGTAAATATATCTCTACTATTCCTATATTGCCCACTAAACTGCATTTCGTTTTTCACAAATACATTGAAAAAGGTGAATATAAGATAAGGGTATGACATATGTCACCTAAATTTAACAAAAAAATGAAAAAAAAGCATATGAACGATTGATAAAACACAATAAATGACATGACAAAGGCAATTAAGGATTTAATGTTAACCTCATGAAGTTCATGTTATTTTGGCACATTTACCTTTAATTTCTCACATTTTTTGGTGAATCCATACATATTTGGGGATACATGTGTAAGAAAAATGTGCCTAGTTGATATTTGTGATAAAGGGATAGAATTCTTGAGTTAAGTTTGAATATTTTGCCATATTTTATCAACTTTAGCTTTTATAAACTTTCTTGTGTTGATAGGTTATTATTTGAGCCACATGTAAAGCCATTTAAAGCGCAAATCAATTGCTAAGATGGAAAGGAGATTAGAAAGTCAATACACCATAGCAAAAATAGGAAAAGCTGAGATAAGAAGAAGAGGAGCTTTTGGCTTCAGTCAAAGCATTCTTTGGCCTCAGGCAGAAACAAGGCATAAAGTTGTTGGCTGCAACCAAAGCCTCCCTTAGCTACAACCAACGATAGTAAATGAAGTTGTACGTTTTGAGGTCAGAACTAATTCTGGAGCTTTAAACATTGAAATTCACAAACAACAATGTCATCCTTTACTTCTAGGGCGATTTGGAGGTGATTTTACAGCTTCTCTTTGCTAGGGTTTGGTATTTTTGAAGGAGATTTAAGTGGAAATTGAAGATTTGAAGTGATTCAAGTTTATTTCCTATGGTTTTCACTAAACACATGCTATGGTGTTTAATTTAAAGAATACTATGGTGCTTGGGAAGCGTCATAGCTTTTATCGCCGTTAAAACAAGCTACAACGCTTCTTGAATATATGGAAGCGTCGTAGCTTGATTATTATTATTCTTTTTAAAATATCACTTCCCTCAATGCTTCTCTAGGGAAGCATTATAGGAAGTCTTTTATTTTTTTTGAAAAAATAAATTTTCATAATTATTTTATTTTCCTAATAAAAACCTCCATTTACAATCCATTATCCACAATCCACAATAATTTACAATATAATCTACAGCAAAATGAAATAAAATAGCACGTATCTTTTGCAATATTGTGTCTTCATGTATCAAGCAGAAAAGGACTCCAGCATTTAAGTCACTTAAACTTGAGCCATACACGTTGCTTTTGCGGAGGATTAAACTAAGTATTATTATATTTGTAAGCTCAAAAGTTAAAAAACTTACAATGTATAAGAAGTTCAAGAAGACTTCAAATAAATACTTAAAAAAATTATGATGAGCATACATATAAGATTCATGATAGATTTTAACTAAAAGAAAATGTAAACCAAATGTTGAAAGATGAAAAACACTTACAAGCTAGGGAGCTTCTTAAGGTGGCCAAGACTAGGAAAAAAACACATGGGAGAGGAAGCTTTCTACAGCAACTGGTAAGTCAAATATTTGCATATTGATTTTTCCTTATATGATGATTTAATGCATGATATTTGGGTTTAATATAATAAATTTAGGTGTGATTGATAAATAAATAATGTTTTTGGAATACATAGCATTTAAAAAAATAAAAAATGAAAAAAAAAGAAAGTACTGTAGCAACAGGATCACTGTAGCAGAAGGTTAAACTGTAGCGGATGGAAGTTACTGTAGCGACAGAAGCACTGTAGAGCCATCGGAAACTATAGCTATTTGCTTACAATCACTGTAGCAGCCGCCAGATCACTGTAGCAGTCTCCGGACACTGCAGCAGTACTGTAGCACACGTTTTTCCCCTATAAATAGAGATCAATGCCAAGCTCAAATGAGGAGGAGAGGAAGTGAAGCAGAGGTTTCCTTCTCCGACAGGGAGAGGTCCTTCTCTGAACGGGAGAGATCTTTCTCTAACATTGCCGAGTTCTTTGTGTTGTTTTTTAGATTTAATTTCATGCATTGCATGCCTCCATCTTGGAAGGCTTAGGATTGTATTACATTTTTCATGCCTCCATCTTGGAAGGCTTAGGATTGTATTACATTTTGCATGTTGCCTACATGGAAGATTTTACCTCCTAAATGGACGGCCATATTTCTTCATTTTTCATGCATCTTTTGGTTGTATATTTATGTTTGAGAATTTAATATTCAAGTTTATGCAGTATTTCTGAGGATTTTATACTAGCTTTATATAATGTAAATTTATTTTGGTTTTGTTTTTAATTTCATCATGTGCTAAACTTTCATTTTCCTAAGGTGATGATGTAGCTTACTAATGATGGATTGAATCTGAACTTATTAAATCTAGTTTGAATTTCTCCTTCATTATTGAGTTTTAATTATTATTCTTAATGCTTTTGATTGACTGGACATCTTTTGGGTGATTTCAATATGCATGTTGAGACCGGAAGGAGATACATATGTGTAGACCCTAAAATTAAAACCATGACTTGCATATGAAATAGGAATATATTCATGTGAGTTGTGTAGTCTTACTGAGTTCCATAAATCTTAATGCATAATTAATTTCTTAAATCCATATAGGAATATCTTGGATAAGCAATTGATTATAGAATTGCTTGACCTTAAAAGAGGCTAGTAATTAAATTAGGGAAACTCGACTATCAATCATGTAGAATAAATTGGGCTAGAATAGATAAGTGATTCAATCCGAAATTTGTTAAGTGAAATCTGACCCCTAGGGCTTTTTCTCATATTTTCTTTCATATCATTTGCATTCATTTTAATTGTCTTTCTTTTATTTTGTATTCTCAATCACCAACTAATCAATCGACTAAATAAAGTTAAAATTGCTCATTTTGGTACGTAGTGATCAATTCTTGTGGGAACAATACTCTACTTACTTTTATATTATTTGATTACGACTGTGTACACTTGTACTATTTAATTGATCATCTGCACACGTATCAAGTTTTTGGCGCCGTTGTCGGGGATTGTTGTCATTAATATCAATACCAAATAATTTTAATACTAATTTAGTCTTCATGTAAAAAATAAAAAAATGGATTATTCACAGCATTCATTTGGTCTATTCAATGATAACTTGTCATATCTTGGTTCCTTTTCTGGAATGCATGTGAATGGAATGAGAGAAGGAAATATAAATGCTGGTTGGATTGAAAATTCTTCTCCTTATAATTTTTTTTCTTGTGCTTATTGTGAAGAGTGTCATTCATATGAGCATTGTCCATATAGCAATACCAATCATTATATGACAGATAATTTCAATATAAACCAAACTTCTTTTGATCATTCCTTTTATCCTTGTGGAATTTCGGAGCAATAAGAGTCTTTGAATTATATGTCAGGTATTCTCCTAATCCTCCTTTCTACTCTTATCTATATATTGAAGAACACACTTTTGAGTATAAGGAAAAGTATGATTTAGAAAGATTAATTGAGGAGTTTGCGGAATCAACAGAGAGATTTTGTAGAAAGCAAAAGGAAAGTAACACTAGTGTTGAGTCAAGTGTCCAAAATATTGGAATATATGTGAGTCAAATTATTTTGTCACTTGAAACTATGAGGCAAGATAATTCTTTAAGCATGATGACCACTCCTTGTGTTGATGATGATTATTGTGAGGAAATTGAGGATGTGGAATTAAATGAAACCTTAGCTCTTATGGAATGTGATAAGGAACTTGAAATCACTTTTGAAGAGATTAGTAGGTGTAGTTTAGATGAGGTTCCAGTTGTGGAACCTGATTGCTGTCATTTTGATATTGAAACTAATGAGGATGTTCCAAAAGATGTTGTTCATGTCTCTCCTGTTGAATTATTGACTCTTATTGATGAGAGTCAAGTGGATTTTATGGGATGCTCTAAAATTTTGGAAATTCCTAAATCTGTTTGCAAATACATGAATGTTGTGCTTTATTTGAATTCAGTAAATAATTATACTCTAAAATTGTCTATGATTGAAGAAGTACAATTAATTACTTTGAATGATCATTTCTTGTGCATGAACCATTGTTGCTTAAAAAGAAATAAAGACAATGTGATCTTGGTTTTTGATACTTTTGATTAGTAGTTTATGTTTGGGAAGTTTGGCTGAAGACTATAAATTTAGCGCTACTTGGGAGGCAACACAAGGTTTGGTTTGATATTTTGTTGTGATTTTGCAGGATTTCTGGTAGCTCCTGATGATGTACTTTACTCTGATAGTTTAAAAAAGAAAAGAAAAGAAGAAAAATTTAATGATAAAAAAAATTTGTCTTTGTCTAGCTAAAGACGTTAAAGAAGGGCGGCTATTTGGGAGGCAAACCTAAAACTTTTTTCCTACTCTCTTAGTTTTCTTTATTACTCTCTCATTTTTCTTTCCTACTCAACGAAACACACCACAATATATTGAGCATTTTATTTTTCATCATTTTCATTTTAAGTTACCATGGAGGAATCTCTTGCAAAGCTTAAGAACAGGTTCCCCACTCTTCCCAAAGACGTGCTCAGGAAGCTCTATAGCTATCGACTTGAAAGGATGAAAGTATTCAAGCGTTTGGGCCTTCCTAAGGACATATGCTGGATCATTCAGGCTAGGTACATTTAAAAGGTGAGATTCATAATTCATTTGTTAAGCCTTTGCCAGGAATGGGAAGTTCTTACTCCAAAAAGAAAAGAGTTAAAAGAATGAAGGTCTGCCATAAATGTGCAAGGTGGAATTGTGATCAGCGCTGTAGGAGTAAAGGTATGGTTTCTATAAATTGAGAAGACAAAATTAAATTTATAAAGGATGGACTAAGTAAGGAGTCCCTGGATGATATCATTCAAACCCATGAGATGCATCCAAGTGGTGATGTTTATCGTACTCTTTTTGATTTAGTGAACGTATTCAACTAAGAAAAATGGCGCTACTGTCTTGGGAATCTGACGTTAAAAGACCCTATTTGCCAGTTTATAAGAAAATGGATGGCAAGCAAATCCTCGATTCATAGAAAGCATTTAAGCTGTTACTGAACGTAAAACCAGAGGAAGATGTGAACGAAAATCACAACTATTGTGCATAATCATGCTTTTGTTTAATTTGTTTTATCTTTTTCTGTAACTTTTGTCTAATCTTTCTTATCTTTTCAACAACTTTTGTCTACTCTACTTTATCTTTTGACTTTCTTTCCTCTTTTTGTTTAATTTCTTCACGCAATGGCGCACTGGTCATTTATGTCGGAAATTTTTTCAACCTTCTTTGAAAAATGTGTAATTTTGTTGTCACTGTTTTAGTGTTATATATATATATGTACTCTTCTACTTGTAAGCATGTACTCTTCACTTGTAAATATGCACTCTTCCGCTTGTAAGCATACATGGTCTGAGAAAAAGAAAGAGAAAAAGGATATTTCACAAAAATGTAGATTTACATCTATTTGCATTTTTGGTAAAAATAATTTGGGCAAGAAAGGAGAGTTTATAATAGCAGCAAACGAACTTGGAATTGCATTAGCTGCAAAAAAATCAACTTTGTGTTCGGGGGAGGTATCCAGGGCGTAAAGGGAAGTGTGGCCATTTCTGCATCCATGAATTGAAGGAAAGGTTTAAGTGTAAGGGTGAAGGATTTGGAAGATCACATTTTTTCCTTAGGACAAGAGTTACAGGTTTTAAGCTTGCTTGAACGGATGGGAGTAATGTTCTACCATGCTCAAGCTTTTATTGCTCTACCCAGTGGTTTGGAGACATTGGATGGCATTTCTAGTGTTGCATATTGGGCTAAGTTAAACTATCACAAAAAGCCATTAGGATTGTTAAATGTTATTGGTTTTTATGATAATCTTTTGTCTTTTCTTCATCATGCTATGGAAATAAGATTCGTAATTGCTGCACCAACTGCTGATCAGCTGCTTGATCAACTGCAAACCTATGAATCTAAACCAGATCTACTCGTCAAGTAAATAGGTGGGCAATCTTCAGATAGCAGTCAGAAGCAGAACCCAGATACCACTCTTAGGTTGTAACTTTCCATAATCTTTTAGTTTTACTTTATTGTGTGTTTATATAAAAAAAACACCTCCTCTCAACTCTAGAAGACATTGGGAACAATGTCTGATTTAGGTTGGGGGGAGAAAAAAAATTTGTTTTTCTTTTGTTAGTTAGTAAAACCATTAAATGTATGGGGTGTGGAAAAAAATGGCAGAGTAAGGAGTTATTCTTAACTCCTGAGATGCATTTCATTAGTTGCATTTTATTACTTGCATTCTTTTTATATTTTTCAAAAAAAATTTAAAAAAAAATTATCTTGTTCAAGTGCTTTGTAATGATCTTAAGAAGTATACAAGTTTTAAGTATGGATCAATTGAATTTAAAGATCTTATAGCATGAATGAACAAATGATTGTTGCAATTGGTAATGAATTTTGAGATTGAATGAACTGAGTTTAAAAATCCCTAGCTGTGAGCTTTTAAGCCTATAGTAATTATTTCTCTTGTGTGTGATATTCACCTATTAAGTTGTCACTCTAGAACTTGCTTTAAATTTGGTTGAAATTACATCTCACATGCACATTCAAAAATGATAAAGGCATTCATTTTCTTTAGCCATAACCAAATAGCCAACCTTGCAATTATACTGTTGATAAGCCCCTTTGAGCCTAATCGACTGTTTCTTTGTTTTCAATCCATTAACATGTGCTTTAATGATATATCAAGTGCTTTTACCTTATTCAGAAGATTAGTGGAGCATTTGAAAGTTTTGTGAAATGGGCTTTTGACAAAGTGTGGGCGTGTATCTATCATCAACTTTACAGTTGCAATTAAAAAAATGAGAGAAAAAAAAGAAGGAAAAAAATTATGAAAAAAAAAGAAAATGTTAAGTGTTTGAATTGTGGGTTGTTGCAATGAGATAAATTTACAAGTAGCCCATTTTTCAATTGCTCTATTTCTTTAGCCTTTCATATCATGTTTTACATTCCTTGACCTTAACCCCATTACAACCCTTAATAAGTCCTTTTGATTTGAATTATGCATGTGAATAAGGTAGTGGAGATTGAGATTTTTAGCAAGCCTATGGTAGTGCAATTTTTTCGGTTGAATTTGAGTGAAACACTTACCCTTGAACACTTGAGAGATTGAGAGAATGAGCTACAAGTATGAACTCAATTTATTCATTTTCAATTAAAGTTACTAGTTTATATTTTTGTTGATTCATTAATACTATGATCTTTTTATTTTTCAATTGTGTTCTTACTTATGACCTGGCACTTCTGATTTTATTGGAAGCACTTATTAGTTACTTCTTATCCGAGAACATCCAAGAGTTAAGTGTGGGGGAATTTGATACGTAAAATATTTGCATATTTATTTTTCCTTATATGATGATTTTATGGATGATATTTGCGTTTAATATAATAAATTTGGATGTGATTGATAAATAAATAATGTTTTTGGAATAAACAACATTTAAAAAAATAAAAAAAATGAAAAAAAGAAAGTACTGTAGCAACAAGATCACTGTAGCAGATGGTTAGACTGTAGCAGACGGAAGTTACACTGTAGCGGATGGAAGTTACTGTAGCGACAGAAGCACAGTAGAGCCATCAGAAACTGTAGCTGTTTGCCGACAGTCACTGTAGTAGCCGCCAGATCACCGTAGCAGTCTCCGGACACTGTAGCAGTACTGTAGCACACGTTTTTTCCCCTATAAATAGAGATCAATGCCAAGCTCAAATGAGGAGGAGAGGAAGAGAAGCAGAGGTTTCCTTCTCTGAGAGGGAGAGATCCTTCTCTAACATTTCTGAGTTTTTTGTGTTGTTTTTTAGATTTAATTTCATGCATTGCATGCCTTCATCTAGGAAGGCTTAGAATTGTATTACATTTTTCATGCCTCTATCTTGGAAGCTTAGGATTGTTTTACATTTTGCATGTTGCCTACATGGAAGGTTTTACCTCCTAAATGGACGGATAGATTTCTTCATTTTTCATGCATTTTTTGGTTGTATATTTATGTTTGAGAATTTAATATTCAAGTTTATGCAGTATTTCTGAGGATTTTATACTGGCTTTATATAATGTAAATTTATTTTGGTTTTGTTTTTAATTTTATCATGTGCTAAACTTTCATTTTCCTAAGGTGATGACGTAGCTTACTAATGATGGATTGAATATGAACTTATTAAATCTAGTTTGAATTTCTCCTTCATTATTGAGTTTTAATTATTATTCTTAATGCTTTTGATTGACTAGACATCTTTTGGGTGATTTCAATATGCATGTTGAGACCGGAAGGAGATACATATGTGTAGACCCTAAAATTAAAACCATGACTTGCATATGAAATAGGAATATATTCATGTGAGTTGTGTAGTCTTACTGAGTTCCATAAATCTTAATGCATAATTAATTTCTTAAATTCATATAGGAATATCTTGGATTAGCAATTGATTATAGAATTGCTTGACCTTAAAAGAGGCTAGTAATTAAATTAGGGAAACTCGACTATCAATCATGTAGAATAAATTGGGCTAGAATAGATAAGTGATTCAATCCGAAATTTTTTAAGTGAAATTTAACCCCTAGGGCTTTTTCTCATATTTTCTTTCATATCATTTGCATTCATATTTAATTGTCTTTCTTTTATTTTCTATTCTCAATCACCAACTAATCGATCGACTAAATAGAGTTAAAATTGCTCATTTTGGTACTTAGTGATCAATCCTTGAGGGAACGATACTCTACTTACTTCTATATTACTTGATTACGATAGTGTACACTTACACTATTTAATTGATCATCTGCACACGTATCAGCAACAGAGTTATGGGAAATGGGGGAGCTAGAGAGAAAGCGAGAAGATGAAAATGAAAATAAAAATGAAAATGAAAATAGAGGGTTATGAAAATTAAATTATAAGGTGGGAGAAGCTATGACGCTTTTTGTCAAAATGCCAAAGCTTTTCAATTTTGAGAAAAAAAAAAGATAACCAATTTTTTGTTAAAAAAAATCTTAGATGGCGCTTGATTACCAGTGCTGTCTAAAATTGAACCTTAAACGGCACTTGGTTTCCAAGCGCCGTCTAAGGTGCTTTAAAATAACAAGGCACTAAAGGTGCCTTGAATATTATCAAGCACGTGCCTTGATAATTCAAGGCACTTGTGGTGCCTTGGACGGCGCTTGGAGACCAAGCACCATCCAAGGCCTATGCCTTGAACTACCAAGGCACCTCATGTGGTGCCTTAGACGGTGCTTGGTCTCCAAGTGCCGTCTAAGGCCACAATTTGAACAACACTTCATAATGAAGCATCATTCAAGGACTTTTATTTTTAAAAAAATAATATATTTTTTTAATAGGGATAATTTATCTTTAGGTTTTAACCTCTAAACTGATTCTTAAATTTAATTTTCGTTTCTTAGTATAGATAAACTTTCTCAAGAAAATATCTTATCATAGTAATGGAGTTTTGACACTTACGGAATTTCTATTATTCCACAATTGCCGCACTTTTTTTAAATAGTAGTAAATGGATTAATTTTTTTAGAAAGAATAACCCATTGTATGGCGCTTTCTCAGGCAAGTGCCATACAATGTATTAAGCAACTATGACGCTTTCCTGCTCAAGCGTTGTAGCTGTCACATGTATTCTTTTTTAAAAAAAATAAGAAGTCTCCTCCGGTGCTTGGTTGAAAAAGTGCCATAAGATTGGCACTGCTAAATCCATATTTTGTAGTAGTGTTTGTTGATTCCTTTCCCTTTCTTCTTTATTTTTCTGATATGGTTATGGCTATTTGGTGTATTTATAGTTATTTGTTAAACATGAGTAGCTAAACTTTCATTTCTAGGATTCTTTTAAACCTTTGTATGCTTGAATGTTCTGCTCTTTTGGTGGATAATGACATATATTTGTTGATTTTATCCTTTATTTAATGCTTCTAACTGATTGGCCATAATTAAGATTGATTTGTTCACTTGGGTTTGACTTGAGAGAGCTAATCTAGGTGCATAACTTGGTTAAAATCATGCTTGACTTGAAGTTTACTTGATAAATTGATGGTTTGTTGGTAAAATAAAGATATATTTAGTAACGTTGCATTGTCACATTAAGATTGTTATTTAAAGATTAATTTTTGTTGAGTATAGCAAGAGATTGTGCATTTTAATGAGAAAAGAAACTTGATTTTGACTTGAGAGAGCTTGTCAAGTGCTTTTCAACCTTAGAGTAACACTTTTATGCATTGAAATACTAGTAGAGAGGAAGTTAATAAAGTTTTATGAAATATAAAGAGGAGAAAGAATCCTAGGCTCCATTTAATCTATGAAGTTAAAGAATTATTTGCCTTTATCACTTTCTAGTTTTATAAGTAGTTTTCAAAATTCTCTTTCCATATCTAACTCATCTTAATTGAATTCACGAAGCCTCTTGCTTGATCATTTTGTTCATCAAATCTCCATGGGAACAATATCTACTTATCACTTTATTATTTGGCGTGATCCATGTACTTGCAGTGAGAACATTCACCCTACCCTTGGTATTGATATATTTCCTTTCCCTTTTAAGCATCACTGCAAACAAGTTGAGTTCATCAAAGAATCAAACATAAATCTTTAACTTTTTCAATTTAAATAATTGTTGGTATTATAGTGGGTATTACAAGTGAAGTACCGTTAGATATTGCTAACAAGAAAGCATGTGGAGCGAGCCTAAACTGATTCTAAGATGGTGATAGTAAGATATGGAGTAAAGCACCATCACGCTCTGGAATTTTTTTGGGTTTAAGGATCAGATTTACTAACAAAGTTTTAAGGAAGGAGTGTCTGTCACAATTATGTTTTAAAGGGGGCAAAAATACACATAAGGAATTAAAAGTGGAGCATCCAGCACAAAACCGTTAAATTTGACTTAACACTGTTAGGAGTTTTCTTCTCTTATAATTTAATGTTGTTAGGTCAAATTTAACATTTCTTGGGCAATTTTGATCAAACAAAAGCTTTCGAGCACCAACAGGCAAAAACTTCCGCAATTAGCTCTTCATATTCAATCAAATGAAAAGCTAACAAATGAGAAGCCCTAACTCTATGTATAGAGTTGTAAATACAATAAATATAATAATAAGTCCTAGATCTATATAAAATCAAATCTTAATCATAATCTTAAAGATGATAAAAATAATAATAGAATACCCTATTTCATCATTAATTTCTCCCTGCTTGAAGGGCTTGACACCTAAGAGTTAAAATTGAGGCACAATTTTTGGGAGGGAAGGGCAAGATAAGACATCAATTTACTATCTCAATCTTAAAATCCCTTCCAACAGGTGAGGTACTGAAAAGAAAAACCTTGACAAGAAATCAATATGATATCGTATAGATATAAATATGGTGCTAGAAATTAGTTAAAAAATAATATGTAAGATATTTAATTTATAACTTACTTATTTCCTTTTATTTATTATATTTTATTTAAAAATCCATTTTATTATTATTTTTTATATTTAAAAAAGTAACTCTTGCAAACTTATTTAGTTTTAAAAATAGTAACATCAAAATATATACTTACCAACGGACCAAACTTACGTTAAGTTGCTACCAACATAGTAGTTGAAGTTGTAAGGAGCCTCGCCCCTGTAAGGAGGAAAACACAAGTTTGAATATCGGGAAGCACATTTGTTAGGAGAGTTAAGAACTCTTTGCCCTTTAAGCTACCAAGGGGAAATCCTTGATCTAATTTTTTTTTAAAAAAAACTTAGTTCAAGTTACTTAGATCCCTTAGGTCTAATTAGCCAATGAGATTCTGTCACCTAATTATTATTTCTATACATAAGCCTTTAACCTCGTTAAAGTCGCCATTAGCCCTTAAAATTTTGGCTCAAGGCTTTTGTGAATTTGACTGAAACATATCATCTAATAAGAAGCAATAATTAAGAGAGGACGACGGCCAAGAAGAGAGGTAGCGAAAAAATTGACAGGGAAGATATCACAGAGCACATCAACAAACAAATAAGAGTTATGCCATTCGATCATCAATACATTGTTCATTTTGTTCTGATAAAACGGATTAAGATGGATTAATCTAAAAAGGAAAAAAATTAATTTGGTATCAATAAATGGATTAGAACCTTCATAAGTGAAGCACATTATCTTGAGGTCCAAGACGTGGACAATGGGAGCTAGGGGCGAACGGGAGTAGCAACAATATGAAAAATCAGATTTGTGTTTGGCCAAAAGGTTTAAAAAAGATTGTAAATCTACTACGAGTCATAGATAATAATAATAAAAAAATAATAAATAATGAATTACAATAAATTGACATTAGAGTTTGATTATTAGCTCGTTTTCTTCTTCGGATATAAGTGATGATAAGGCGATCGTCTTTTGCTGCTATAACCCATCTTTCTTCTCTCTGTTTTTTGTTTCAAATTTTTGTCAAACACTTTTGGGATCTAAAAGATTTTGGACGTATCTAGAATCTGATTGACTTACTAAATAACCCTATAAGATCATAGCACCGATATAGACTTTGATCACATTTATACAACAAATAAAGCATGGTAGAGAATAGAACAGTAAGAGAAGTATTTACGGAATTTTTTCTGTCAAATATTCAACTGACTCCCACAAACTGTATCACTCCCATATATCACATACAGGAGTTACCATGATTTGAATTTCAAATCACAAGGATAAAACTCCTTAAGACTCGTAGTTTTCCATAATTATATAATAGCTCTAAGTGAATTGGGATTGAGCCCTAATCCATTAAGGGTAGACCAGGCATATTCCAACATCTCCCACTCATACTTGGTGGATCAGATGCTATAGGTCAAGTCTCTTTCTCTTACATCATTCTTTCATACTTTGTGCTTTGCCGTAACTATGTGGGAATGACGTCTCCATTTAGGTATCTTGTACTAGAAATCCCTTTCATAGAGATCAGTAGAAAACAAACTTGTAGTACAACTTAATCATATTAATATAATGCCTCAGATATCCTAGATTTACCCTATACACTTTTCTCATGGCCAATCTAATCCCCCTTGAGTCAAGATAAAACTTATATTGTCTTACTTATTCGTATAGTATCCATCCCTAAGAAATTACCCCAGTAACATCATAAGGGACCGTCTTGAATACAAGCTTAAGTGTGTATATTCTAGGTAATCTTGTTTTGCCCATATATCATTTCGATATAAATAAACCGCTTTCCTAACATAATTTCTTTAGATCGTATCTATCATGATTATAGGAAAAATGCCAAAATAGAAAACGTTAAAATATATCTCCATGATATTGTCAAAGTCAAATGACATCTTGAAATGGTTAACCTTTTTGGGACTTATATAGCAATGAAGTAAGGATCTATTCAATTGCTTCCCAGTTGTGTTTATTTAGCACATGCGGTATGAATCACACGCTATGGTGTTACTCTTATACTATAAGAATGTATGTTGTTTCGATCTTACAATTAACACCATATAGATTTAAGTACATATACACATAGTATCTAAACCCAATTCTTTATCTTTACTTACTTGACATCAATTTTGAAGAATTTGTTGTCTAGCCATAGATATCATGAATGTGGGTATCCATGAATCAATCCATATTTATAATCATGGATCTCAATCATCTCGACTGATTGCACTATTAATTCAAGGTGACATTTAGTTGTGTTTCTTTTCTACCATATCATTTTTCTTGTTGCTTTACTAGTGAACACATATGTCTTATCTTTGCATACTACTCATGAGTGTCAAAGGCGGTCGCTTGTGTGAGAAAACCAACCTCATCCTCCTGTACAACATACTTGACATTGTATCCTTTTGCATACACATGTAAAGCCATAATGAAGTATCTATACTTCACTTCCTATACATGCCAAATTACTCATCATGCACTTCATATACTTCCTCAACCACATGCTTAGTTAGGGGACTTTACATAGGAATATGTTGTTCAAAAACAACTTTATGTGCTTTAGTATTTCTAACAAGAATCACATCTTTGTGTTTAGTCTTGATATGATACTTAAGGTCTTTTGCTCAGGTAATGGTTGTAGTGTTTTCACAATACATTAACACTAGATTTGAATTCTTACTTTCAAACTATAGATATTTTTTTATCAACATTAGCCATATTGCACGTATACTACCATAGTACATACTTAAAATGTGCATAACTATTATGTTCCCTAAGGGTGTGTTTGGTTGGAGGGGAGGAAAAATGCCCCCTCCCCTCGGTTGATTGGCAAGTTTTAGAGGGGAGCGAAGCCAAAACCATCCCAACCCTCCCCTCCTTCCCAACATTTTGCTCCTCTCCAAATTGGGGTCGTTTGGAGGGTATCTAATTTATCTAACCAATTTTTTCAGATGATTATTGTAATCCCCTTCCATAATTATATCCGAAATATGCAATTTAAGTGAAATAGAGACCAATAAGACAAAAACAACATTTACAAACTCATCTACCCAATGGGGTTTTCATAAATATATTTCAAAATCATTTATAACCTGGTCTCACATTCACATTTCGAATATAATTACTACACGAAGATAAATCACATTTATATAAATATCAGAGTGCACAACAAATCGTCCCTGCCAAATCCTGGGTCTAATATCTTCGCTAAATAATCATAAAGCACATTAGCCCATTGCTATATCTCCAACGGGGATTACACAAAGTCTTCTCAAATACACATCCCAAATACATATTAGAATACATACTCAAATATACATACATGTGACATATAATTATCCCAACATTTATGATAACCAACTACTAAACTCAAATACTCTAAGGAGTCTTCACCGTCCTTAAATGCTTGCACCATCCTCGCTCTTCCTTCCCTGTCTAAAATGTTGATAGGGGAGGGTGAGATTATAAAGAATCTTAGTAGGACAACAATATCAATATGCATGTATGATAAATGTTTAATGCATGACATGCTCGTGTCACATAACTCATGCTAACACAATGACAAATTTGTAAGCTCAATGCTTTAAACAATATACTGATGGCCATAGCATAAATTCAAACATAGCTTCAAATTACACATAATCATGCAAAGCTAAGACATGCACCAACACACTAACATAGATATCAAACACATGCAGGAGAGATATGTTCCCTACCCTTTTTTCACGTAAGCTCCAGCTCCGGCTGCTCACGATCTGTAATATCCCAATTTGGGATTAAGGGCTAATGACTCTGATATTGATTGTAATTAGTGTAATTAAACACTTTTATAGAAATATGATGTAAGTTTGATAAAAATGTTCATTGGTGATTTGAGATCAAGGGTTTAGATCTTTTAACTATGGGTCTGAATCCCATGCTTTGCATCTATGGAGCTCATGTAAAAGTGTGTAGGATGATGACATGTGGCATTATGTAGTCTCTTGGATGTCATAAAAGGACAAAATATTACTTTTTCTCTCCCTTTTCTCTCCTATGCGGTTATGTGTATGGCTAATGGGAAGTGTGCTTCATCATCATCATCTCTTCCATTTCTCATTTTCTCTCTCTTCCTTCCCCATTTTTGTTGAACTCAAGCAAGGAAAGAGAAAGTGAAAGCTTTGATTTTAGGTGAGTAATGGTACTTCTTTATTAACATCCTCTTCTCTAATGTTGTGCACCTCATTGAGAGCTTCATTGTGGTGATTTCAGAATCTTGAATAGTGTTGATTTGGGTGTTGGACGAAATTGAAAGTTGGAGAATCAAGATTCTGGATTTGACAAAGTGAAGAGGTAGGCATTTGATGCATTTTGATATATATGTTATGAGTTTTGGATAAGTTTAAGAAATTCTGGAAAATTTGCCCTAATTTATGGTTATTTTGGAATGAATGAAATTCATAGTAATTGATGTTGGAATTAGTCTATTGTGGAGTTATTTGATTGTTGGAGTAGATTTGGAAAGTTTGAATTGAGTTGAATGAAATTTATACATTGGGTGTGTCATAGAGACCTAAGTGTTTGATTGCGGTAAAAAGAGTTTTTGGGTGTTTTGGAAGTTGCCTATGTATTCCTTAGGCATGGTTAAGTGTGCATGTGCTTTGTGAGAAGTTTGGAAATCATTGGCATTAGTTTTGACCATATGGGAAATTTCTATTATTTACTGCGTTTTTGGTCTCTGATACACAACACTCGAGTGAGGGAAGATCATGCTCTAGTGCTTTGTGTATTTTCCCTTTTCTGCTTTGAGTTTTGCCTGGGTTTTATGAGTAGAGCTCGAGTGCACTTCTATCACTGTGAGTGAAGTTGGTGATCACTCGAGTGAGCAAGGGATTGCTTGAGTGATGGTGTGAGACCAAGGTTAGGGTTACTCTCAGGTTGTCACTCGCTGGCCAATACTCAAGAGTATGATCTGACTCTGGCGAGTGCAAGCTTCTCACCCGAGCACTGAGGGGTATGCTTGAGTGAGCTTGTCCCTATGATGTTGCTTGTGCTCTCGGGTTCTCACTTCTTGTCTTGCACTTTCGGTGACTTGAGTGAGTTTGGGGTCACCACCTAAGTGCAAAGATATGTGCTCGAGTGCGGTGAGCACTTTTTGGCCATGATGGTTGCTCACTTTCAAACACTCGCGAGTGAGAGCCGTTCTCACTCGAGCACGAGTGTCTCATCACTCGAGTGAGGTCATCTTCACTCGAGTAAGACAATCTAAAATCACTGTTTTACCTTTCGAAAAAGGGGTTTTCAGGGTAGTTCTCCTAAACCTTTAGGCATATGTTTAGGCCTCTAATAGTCACCTAAAGAGTCCTAAATGATAACCAACTTAAAGTATTATGCAAAGATGTATTGGAAAAGAGATTGATCGGTTGTCCCTAATTTGGTATAGGATTTGATATTTGTCGCCTTCGTGAGCCTGCGGAGCCAAAGAAAGTCAGGAAATATTCAGATAGTGAATTTTCCTTTATATCTTATGTGATGCATTGTATGTGTGTTATATCATTGGTTTTTGATGGATTCGTATGCTGCAATATTTGTGAAATTGTGTATGCACCGCTATACCAATAGTTCCTGAGTAGCTAAGAATGGTTCGGGTAAGGGGTGTGTGCCTTCCCAGCGGTAAAAGGGGATAAGGTTAGGGTGTGATATTTTGTGATTATGTGTGCGAAAAGGCTATTTGTGGGCCGAAATGCTATATGTGAGCTGTAAGGCTATTCGTACGCACTACCATACTAATAGTGCCTGAGTCGCTAACAACGGTTCGGGTTAGGACGGTATGCCTTCCCGGCGGTAAAAGGGGATGAGGGTGGAGTGTGATTTGTGTTGCTGCTGTTATGTGATGATTTGCTTACATGCTATGTGATATCGTGTGGTATGAATGATTTGTTACTACTAGGATTCTTTAGAATCTCACTATTTCTAGATGACTAACATTTTCAAACAGGGTGAGTGGTTCCAAGGATAAGTGGCCAACCAGGACTTGTTAGGGCTAGTAGGGACATACTGAAGTTTGGACCATTAGTTATCCATTTTGGATTTTAGATTTTGGGATTACTATGTATATGAGATGTAAATATGAATTTTTGGTCATGTAATCCCCATTTTGGGAAACCTTTAAACCCAATATATATATAAGTAACCCGGGGTTGTCAGGATTTTGATTACACACTATGATATTTATTATGTGATATAACTGCACAAGTAATTGTATTCGAAAGTGAATGTGAGACCAGATGAATTCTGTTTTAAACGTTTGGTTTGTTAACCCCATCTCTTGGAGATGAATAATTATAAAAATGATTTTTTGTCTTATTGGTTTCTATTTCACTTAAATTTCATAGTCCAGATATAATTATCATGAAGGGGTTACATTTTTGGTATCAAAGCTGCAGTTCCTGGTAAGGGTAGAGTTTGCAAGGGTAGCTCCCATAGTGTGGTCTTAGTTATAGTAAATCATCAATGAATAATCATCGTATACATATATCTATCTGGTTATGTGGATATATGTGCTTTGAGAAATTATGTGTATACCATAATTGTTGGATTAATGTGGTGAGTTCTTTGTAGAATGGAAAAAACAACAAAATGTCACCCCAGAGTACAACAAGTAGATCCCGAAGTGGAGGTTGTCAATAAGAATCCACCAGACCTGATACAACAGCTAATGGGTCTGATAAGATATCAGCTGGATATGATAGCTGAGCTTAGAGAAGAGCTCAGAGCTGAGAAAGCAAAGAATAATGAGGGTCGAGGTCAGTCTACTCGGGAGGAAACACAAGCAGAGACTCAAGAAGGGACACATAGAGAAGAAACGGCTGAAGGGTTGGCACGGCCACATGAATCATCTCCTCATGCTAGACCAAACCAGGAGTCATACAGAGTCCCATCTAAGGAAGAAAGAGATCTTCAGTTTTGGGTCTTTAGATTCTGTAAGCACTTACGTTCGGCATTCAAGGGGAAATTTGATCCCCAGGCAGCTGAAGATTGGCTAAACCGCCTTGAGAAAATTTTTGAGGTTTTAGTGTGTCCCTCAGAAGTGAAAGCCAACCTGGCGGTGTACAAGCTTGAGGGAGATGATGACCGTTGGTGGTGGAACATTGCTTTGTCTTTGAGGATTAAGAACATACCATTGACCTGGGAGGTGTTCCAGCAGCACTTTAATGAGAAATATTTTCCCAAGTCGATGAGGCTCAAGAAGGAGACCGAGTTTCTAAATATAAAGCAACGGGATACAGAATCTTTTGATGAGTATCTGTCCCAATTCACCAGTTTGTCCTGATATTCCTCTTATCTTTAGAAGATGGATGATGAGGAGTTGAGTTTGGACATGTTGATACGGGGTTTGAGGCGTGATATAAGGAAGAGACTCTCCACCCATCAATTTTCCAAGTTCAACAATGTTGTTGAAGAATGTCGGATCACAGAGAGTAACCTGAGAGAGTTGTATATGGCTAAGACTGTTAGTGGTCATAGTGAGCCCAGTAAGGGCGGTGGTAAAAAGCCCTATCAGGCCAGAGATCATGAACCTCCGAGATTGATGACGGAGTGGAAATGTCATCGCTGTAACCAACTACATTATGGCAAGAATTGTCGGGGTGAAATGATTTGTTTAAATTGCAAGCAACCCGGACATCTTTCTAGAGATTGCCAGCGACCGCAAGCGGAGCAGAGGTCGAGGGCTCAGGGCTGAGTATTTGCTATGACTCATGAAGAAGGCCGAAAATCCCCAGAGCTGATACAAGGTACAATTCTTCTCAATGGATATGCATTACAAGTATTGTTTGACTCGGGTACAAGTCACTCCTTTATGGCATATGATTGTGTGAAGCGCCTGGGTATGAATGTGTACAAGTTACCATTCGATCTGGTTGTGTCAACACTGATGGGTATAAAGGCTGTAACTACTGAAGCCTGTTTGAATTGTGTTATAACCGTAGAGGGTCATTTGAATTGTGTTATAACCGTAGAAGGTCATGAATCTGTGGTAGATCTGATTTGTTTACCGCTCTGCCAATTGGAAGTCATTTTAGGTTTTGATTGGTTGAGAGCCAATAATGTGTTGTTAGATTGTGGGAACAAAAGGATAGTGTATCCTGTTTCTCATAGCATTGAGGACAAGAATGTCAAACTAAATTTCCTTTCGATAGATAAGGCTGAGAAATATTTGAGAAAGGGTTGCCAAGGGTATATGGTTTTCTTTTCTGTGCAAGGAGAAACCAGTGAGTTATTAAGTAGTATACCCGTAGTGAATGAATTCCCTGAGGCTTTTTCGGATGACTTAAGTGGATTAACTATTGAGAGGGATGTTCAATTTCTGATTAAAATTGTGCCTGGAGCTGGTTCGATATCCAAAGCCCCATATCGGATGGCCCCAAATGAAATGGTTGAACTAAAAAAGTAGATTGAGGATTTGCTTGAGAAAAGGTTTATTAGACCCATTATATCGCCTTGGGGAGCTCCTGTTTTGTTTGTGAAAAACAAAGATGGGAGTCTTTGTTTGTGAAAAAGAAAGATAGGAGTCTTCATTTGTGTATCGATTATAGAGAGTTGAATAAGATTACAGTCAAGAATAAGTACCCTCTCCTGAGAATCGATGACCTTTCAGATCAATTGTCCGGTTCATATGTATTTTTGAAGATTGATATAAGGTCGGGGTATCATCAGCTGCGAGTGAAAGCGAAAGATGTTTCGAAGATTGCTTTCCGGACTAGGTATGGTCATTATGAATTTTTAGTGATACCATTTGGGCTAACTAATGCTCCTGTGGTTTTCATGGATTACATGAACCGTGTTTTCTGACAATACCTAGATCAATTCATTGTGGTATTCATTGATGATATTTTGATATACTCTAAAAGTAGAGAAGAGCACGAGCGTCATTTGAGAATTGTGTCAAATATATTGCGTAAGAAGTAGCTCTATGCCAAATTGAGTAAGTGCGAGTTTTGGCTATCAGAAGTGAAATTCTTAGGCCAAGTTATCTCATAAGAAGAGGTCTCTGTGGATCCTAGTAAAGTGGAATCAGTACTGGACTGGGAGAAGCCAGAATCTGTGGCAGAGGTACGCAGTTTTCTGGGTCTTGCAGGTTATTACCGGAGATTCATTCAGAATTTCTCCTATATTGCGTTGCCGATGACCAAGCTCACGAGAAAGGATCAGCCATTTATGTGGGATGAGATATGTGAAAATTGTTTTGTGGAGCTGAAGGAGAGGTTGACCATGACACCTGTGTTGATTTTGCCTAATCCCAGTTTGATTTACATTGTGTATTCTGATGCTAGTGGGTAGGGATTATGGTGTGTCCTTATGCAACAGGGACATGTGGTGGCTTACGCCTCTCGAATGCTCAGACCTCATGAATTGAACTATCATACTCATAATCTGGAGCTTGCGGCCATTGTGTTTGCCTTGAAGATTTGGAGGCATTATTTGTATGGTGTGATTGTGGAAATATACTGCGACCACAAGAGTCTCAGGTATCTGTATGATCAGAAAAAATTGAATATGAGACAAAGGTGCTGGATGGAGTTACTTAAAGACTACAACCTGAAAATCAAATATCATCCGGTTAAGGCAAATGTAGTTGCTGATGCTCTTAGTCGAAACACTGTGTTTGTGGCATCTATGATGATACAAGAGGGGAAGTTGATTGCTAATTTTCGAGATATGAATTTGTCAAACCAAATCATCTGTGCCAACTATACTATTTCCCAAGGGGAAAGTGATTTGAGAGCTGAGATTGAAGAAGCTCAGAGGCAAGATGGCTGGATACAGTGTAATCTGACTAGAATTAAGTAGGGAGAAGCTCAGGGCTATGATTTATCGCCTAGTGGACTAGTTCGTTATCAGAAGAGAATCTATGTTCCATGTAAGGCGGAGTTGAAATAGAAAATCTTAGATGAGGAGCATAAGAGTCGGTATACTCTTCATTCGGGTATAACCAAGATGTACCATAATTTGAAATATGTGTACTGGTGGCTGAGAATGAAGAGTGACGTGATGAAATATGTGGCAAGGTGTCTCACATGCCAGAAGGTAAAGATTGAGCACCAGAGACCGCCTGGTTTGTTGTAAAGTCCTGAAATTCCAGAATGGAAATGGGAAAGTATAACCATGGACCTAGTTATGGGATTGCCCAGGATCAGGAATTATGATGCGATCTGGGTCATTATGGACCAGTTAACGAATTCGACGCACTTCTTACTGATCAATGCTAGTTACTCTGGACAAGCTAGCAGAGATTTATATTCATGAAATTGTGAAGCTCCATGGCATACCGAAGAATATTATCTCTGATCGTGATCCACGTTTCAGTACAGCCTATCATCCTCAGACAGACGGACAGTCAGAGAGGACTATTCAGACCCAAGAACCGTATGAAGCATTGTATGGAAGAAAATGCCAATCACCATTCTGTTAGAATGAATTGTCTGAGAGGAAATTGTATGGGCCGGATCTTGTGGATCAAACCTCAGCCCAAATTCGAATCATTCGTAAGAGGCTTCTTGCAGCTCAGAGTCGGCAGAAAAGTTACGCTGACAAGAGAAGAAGGCCTCTAGAGTTTAAGGTTGGTGACCATGTGTTTCTGAGGATATCTCCTATTACCAATCACTATTTTACCTTTTGAAAAAGGGGTTTTCAGGGTAGTTCTCCCAACCCTTTAGGCATATGTTTAGGCCTCTAATAGTCACCTAAAGAGTTCTAAATGATAACCAACTTAAAAGTATTATGCAAAGATATATTGGAAAAGAGATTGATCGGTTGTCCCTAATTTGGTATAGGATTTGATATTTGTCGCCCTCGTGAGCCTGCAGAGCCAAAGAAACTCAGGAAAGATTTAGGTAGTGACTTTTCCTTTATATCTTATGTGATGCATTGTATGTGTGTTATATCATTGGTTTGTGATGGATTCGTATGCTACAATATTTGTGAAATTGTGTATGCACCGCTATACCAATAGTCCCTGAGTCGCTAACAATGGTTCGGGTAAGGGCTGTGCGCCTTCCTGGCGGTAAAAGTGGATGAGGTTAGGGTGTGATATTTGTGATTATGTGAGTGAAAGGCTATTTGTGGGCCGAAAGGCTATATGTGAGCCAAAAGGGTATTCGTACGCACTGCCATACCAATAGTCCCTGAGTCGCTAACAATGGTTCGGGTTAGGACGATGTGCCTTCCCAGCGTTAAAAGGGGATGAGGGTGGAGTGTGATTTGTGTTGCTGCTGTTTGTGATGATTTGTTTACATGCTATGTGATTACGTGTGATATGAATGATTTGTTACTACTGGGATTCTTTAGAATCTCACTCTTTCCAAATGACTAACATTTTCAGACAGGGCGAGTGGTTCCAAGGATAAGCGGCCAACCAAGAGTGGTTAGGGCTAGTAGGGACATATTGGAGTTTAGACCGTTGGATATCCGTTTTGGATTTTGGATTTTGGGATTACTGTATATATGAGATGTAAATATGAATTTTTGGTCATGTAATCCCCATTTTGGGAAACCTTTAAACCCAATATATATATAATAACCCAGGGTTGTCGGGATTTTGGTTATGCACACTGATATTTATTATTTGATATAACTGCACAGGTAATTGTATTTGAAAGTGAATGTGAGACCAGATGAATTCTGTTTTAAACGTTTGGTTTGTTAAACTCATCTCTTGGAGATGAGTAATTATAAAAATGATTTTTGTCTTATTGGTCTCTATTTCACTTAAATTTCGAAGTCTGGATATAATTACCGTGAGGGGGTTACACGAGCAGGGCGAACACCAAACCTTATAACCAAAACAAGGAGATAGGGTTAATCCCTTTTCAAATTCCTTAACTTTAAAACACTTAAGTTGGTTATCATTGAAGATCTTTAGGTGACTACTCAAAGCCTAAACACATGCCTAAAGGATTGGGAGAAACTTAATCAAAGACCATCATTTGAACCCTTGAACCCATTTTTGGCTTCATCACTCAAGTGATGGATGGCGTACAACCATAGTGTTATACTTTGCATCCAAACCATTTAATGTATGTAATATATGTTCATCAATAGTAATTGGTGATCTAGCGAGTACAAGCCATGTGAAATGAGTAAGTGACTGTAATTAGTGTAAAAATTGAGAGAAGCTTATGGTTTGAGTGTACTGAACATCCATAGAAAAAGAAAGGGAAAATATGGAAAATCAACTATAGTGGAAGCAGAGGGTGTTAACAGTGCTAGTAGTTTGTAAATGGAGAAGATAAAGCTGGTGGGGGGAAGTGTAGCTCCGGTGGCAATTGTCTCCCTCTCTATTCTAATCTGGTGCGACGGTGGCTATGCGATGGTGAAGATTCCCTCTCTTCCCTCATCCTTGAATTTTCAGTTCCCAAATCGTGGCCGTCTCTCCAAAAGAGTGTCGAAATTTGAACTCTTCTCACAGGCCTCTCAAATCTTAGCTCTCAGCACCCTCTCCAATATCCATCGGGTCTCCTTCATGATGGTGCTTCTCCTCTAGTTCTTTGAATTACTTGCCAACAACGGAAAGGATAGTGAAAGGATTTAAAGTCGCCGGCGAGGTTAGTGGGAGGTTCGTGGCTTACGGCGCTGTCTCTGTATCATATCTCTCCCAAAGCTCAAGCTTGCGGCCGCCACTCTGTTCTGTTTCTTTTGAATAAAACTCCCAGCTTCTCCTTTCATTTGGGTCGAACCTCCCTCTTTTTCAGTTGCCAGATACAATAGTAGCCCAAATCCCTGGTCAAAATGAAAGTTTTGACCACGGACCTAAATGAACATTTCAAAAGGTTTTTTGGAGGGACTTAAAGGAAAGTTTTTGAAATGTTTTGGGGTCAATCAGAATTTCCTGAAAATCCAGAATCTTTTATGTGATTTTTCCTAGGACTTTTTCTTCTTGACAAACATGTAAATTTTCGAATTTCTGGGGCCTTTTCGGTAGATTTCTCAAATTCTCAAAATTTGGGAAAACTACTGGTGAGTTTTCCTATGACCCTTTCTTCTTCACAAACATGTAAATTTCAAAATTTTGGGGCCATTTCGGTAGTTTTCCAAAATTCTCAAAATAATTAATTATGAACCTCCAAAATCTCCGATTTCTTCCAAAACACCTATAATGCAAGATAAAGCACAAAGTAACATTAAAAGCCCAAGAAACAATTGCACAAAATAATCAACAAATTATGACAAATTTGTCCCTAATTGCAATTAATTCAATAGAATTGTCCCTAGCTAAAATTAGTCCTTAATTATGCAATAATATCCAAAAAAATGCATTTAAAATCACAAATTAATAATGAAAAATCATGTAAAAATATGTTTCAATCAATTTCCCTATACTTAGACCTTTGTACTCCTGAACAAAGGCAATCAAATATAATTTTCTAAATTCAAATCACTAATGCATTTGCAATTTAAACCATTTAATAATTAAAAAGCAATGGATTAGTTATTCAAATTCCTCAAGTCAATACTAGTCATAGTCAATCAATCCAAAGAAATTAGCTAACCATACAATCCAAAATATTAGAATGAAGCACAAGAAACTCTCAAGGTATTAGTGTTTAACTCATCTCACCTTATCGAGATAATTTCACTCTAGTTCACTTAATCAACACCTTACCACAGGCTTGTAACAACTCCAATATCTCCACTACTAATAGCAATAAATGCAATAAATCAAAAGAACTCCAAAGGCTTATAATGATGGATGAAGGCTAAATGGGATGAATTAATTAGAGAAAAGAAATAGTTGAAATGCAAGTCGAAATTAGTGGATAAGTTCATAGCACTTAAATAACTTGACAACCTTTTACCAATTCTTTTTCTAAATCATGAACAAATGCCTTCTTAATATATCTTTTGCTTTCACTTCCTTTTTACAATTCTTTTCTACTTCTCTTTATTTCTTTTTCTTTTTCTTTTTTTTCTGAACTATATAGATTTTTTTTTCCAATTTTTTAAAAACTAAACTCTCATTTTTTTTTTCATTTCATCATTCTTTTTTTTTAAACTTATTTTCTTTCTCTTTTCTATATACATGGCATTTCAATATATATATATATATATATATATATATATTGTTCACCTTTCTATTGGCAAATCACTTTGATTTTAGAATACCATGAATACTATGAATAAAATAACATGCATACAATATAGGAATGACTCAAAGGGTTAAACAGATAGTCATGAATGAGGGTTTGTGTTTGAGTTAAAGGGTTTAAAATTGAATGCCGCTTTTATTTCCATCACACTAATGCAAATGTAGTTTTGAATAAGAGTAGAAACAAGTTCTAGAAGGTGAAAGACTAAGTGAACATGCACACATGAAAAGAATTTAAGGCCTAAATAACCTTCTAATAATGCTTTTCTCTAATGCTCAATTCAAAATAATCAATTTCATAGCAAACTAACCACAAAACATCTACTTAACTATTGCAAGTGCTAACCTTACAAATACAATCAATTGTAAAAGTGCTCAACTCTCAAAAGCATTAATGATATAGAAACTTTATTTTCTCAAAACAAGAAGTAAGCAAAAATCTAATTGTGGGTTCATTTCTATTCTCATTCACTTGAAAAACATAACGTGGTTTAAAAAATTGCCAAAATACTAGATTACATAAAAGCTCAAAGAATTTCCTACAAATCACATTCCAAAGTGTCAAATGCAACCCTTTACCACTTAGGACATGTATCAAAGCAAGTCATTCTTGAAATTTTTTTTGAAAATGTTTATAGTTTAAGGCATTTCTTATTTAAAAACAACCAATTAATATGATTCAAAATGTATTTCCCTCCCCTATAGTACACTTAATCAATATATTGTCCTCAATGTGGAAAGCAACAATAGTATTCTAACTTGTTCCTTAGTGAAGTGAAAAGTTGTGTCCCTGATGAGCATCATGCATTTGTCTTGTGAAACAACTTCTCCTGTATTCAATTTCCTCAGTGGAGGTGGCTCAAGATCAATCGAAAAAGGTCCAAGAATGTATGGTGGATGTTGGCTCCTCTAACTACCTTTCCAAGAATGTGTCTATAAAGAAAACAAACAAACATCAGTATCCCATCTAAAAATAGAAACATGGAGAGATTTCAAGTGAAGTAAAGGCATATTAAGTTCAAAACTCTCCAAGTAACTACCACATCCAACGAAATCAACAGTACTCCTATCAGTAGGAGTAAAAAAAAGTTAAATTTTGAAAATTCACTTGTGTTTGCAAAGTGGAAGGTGCAGAATCCAACATAGAGTTGGGGTGCACCACATCATCATTGCAATCACATGAGATGGAAGGGTAAAGAGTAGAAGAAGAAGGAGAAATTGTCAAAACATTATCTCCTGAGGCTTCGAAAGATTCAAAAAAATTATTTTTCTTTTCTAAATCGAGTGGCAAATCACAAGGTAACACTTGTTGGAAAGATTCATCAACATGTTGGATTTTAGCAATCAAAATTTCAAAATCTTTGTCACTAACAAAAGTATAAGGAAGTAATCCAATAGGAATTGCATGCATTTGACATTCTAGGTTATAAGCTTTCTTACTCACATCAAACACAATGGCATCCATGCAAGATTCAACATTTTCACAATTGACATGCTTACAATCATCAATAGTACAAGGAGGTGCATCAAGATCAATTGTAGAATCAACCCCTTCACTAAATGTTTTTTTTTTTGAAATTCAACAAGCAAGTGGCATTTATTATGATAAGAATCTATACATATTTGATCTTTCACACAAGAACATGAAAATATATCATTCAATTGATCACAATCATCTATAGTACTATAAAGAGAAGCATTTTCAACAATTGAAGCCTTACACAAAGAAGTATGAGCACATTTATCAACAAGTACAACTGAATTACTACTACTAGAACTAATAAGTTGAACAATTATATTTTCAAATAGTTGAGGGGATTCCACAATTATTTCCTCATCCTCCTCATAATCAATCAAATCATGAATTTCTTCATTAGTTAAAGTAGCAGGAAAGTATACTTCTATAAGGATAGAATCATTAGCAAATGGTAGGGGAGACTCTTCAATGTTCTATTATACTTGTTTCACTTCTTGTGCTTGTATGGGAGTAGGCACTGAAAGAGTGGAATCTTCCACTTGTGAAGTAACATGTGACTCTTGAGCTTGGACTTCTTGTTCCTCCCCTAAAGGAGAGGAAGACTCCTCTGGAAGTTGGAATCGCACCTTCTTGACTTGAATAGGTGGATTACATGGAGGCAATGGAGGATGAGTCGCTTGTGGAGTGTTACACTTAGAAGACTTTTGTGCAAGCCACTCTATTGCTTTCTCCAACTTCTCATTTTCTTTTTTCCATCGCTTTGCTTTATGTGATGGTTGAGTGAGACGTTCAATATCCTTGGCCAATCTCGCACGGACTTCATCTTGTTGGTCCATTGATCTCATTATAGAGACCATTCAATTAGCAAAAATATCCTTGTATAACTGCTCCTCATTTATAGTCTGAGTCATTAGATTTTGGAATTTTGTAATGGCTTCACTAATAGTTGATTCTTGGTGTGGCACACATGGTTGAGAATGAGGTCCATAAGATTGTTGAAATGGTGGGTAGAGAGACTCAAGATGTGGATGACATGATCAGGAAGTGGGATGGATGACATGAGGTCTATAGGGTGGGTGTGTTGGGTGATTAAGTTGAAATAAAGGTTGTTGGTGGGGTTCATGGTATGAAGAGTGGAATGGACCATCACATTCTTGACTAATTGGACTATCTTGACATCCTAACTTAGCTTGAAAAAGCTGCAATGATTGTTGAATGGAATGGATGTTGTAGTGCCCGAAATTTAGAAAACATGGAGTTGCCACCAAAGTTTTGAAAAAGGATAATTTTAGAGACTTTTTTTAGAAATGAAACTAGTCTACGAAAACCATTTAGGGTTCAAGAGTCGATTGTGTATGGGGAAGGTGTTAAGCACCCCACAACAGCCATTCATAAGAATGGTTACCGTTAGTTAATTATTTAAAAATATATATGGCCTTTAATCTTATGATAATTACCCAAATAAAAAAGAATATTTACAAAAATAAATAAAATGAAAACTAAAGGAAGAAAGGAATGTTTGTGTACAAAAAAAAAGTAAGAAAAAAATATATTTATTTACAAAGTTGGACTTCACTTAGAAAGAGAGCCTAGGGCCTACGTACCCTTTAGAGGGATCAAAGCTTATGTAGTTTAGGGGTAGAAATGCATGTCACTTTGTTTGTGTTTTTTAAGGGATAAGTTTCTTTAATTTATTGGAGAAAATGATTTTTTTATTTGGTTTATTTTTTTTATTTATGAAAGCAATTTCTTTATTTTTTTAATGAAAGAGAGTTTTTCCATTTTATTTTCATTTATAAAAATGTGTTAAAATATATTTTTTCTTTTTTTGAAAGAGAACCTAAGAAAGGGATAAAGAAAAAAAAAAGAAAAAATAGCACAAGTTAGAAGAAAAGAAAGCCAAAGGTGAGGAGACTTATGCATACATTTTATCCTTGAAAGCATTCATCCGCACACTTATTAGCCATCTGATTCATTATTTTGAGCAGCCCCAATATACATATAAAAAGCCATAGTGATTCACACACACATGAGGCAAGCATAAAGACAAGAATGAAATCATGAAAGCACAGTGAGCCAAAACGTAGAGCAGTAAAATAGATGAAGGTGCAACTAATATATTCATCATGCAATGCAAGCATTCAATAGTCATCAAAATGCCAAGAAGACACCTCAAGAAGTACTGTGGCCTACAAGCATAACTTTAGTCAACAAGCCATTATTTTAGAAAACAAATGTTGCTAGGAGAAAAGAGGATAGAGAAAGGAACAAAATAATATAAGCAAGGAGCAACAAGAGGCAATATGTTTGTGGAGATTTACCCAATATTTCAGTAAGAATGCCTCCATCTCTATGTAGGGATGTTCATTGGCTTGACAAAGAATCTCCTTCTAAACCAAGATGAAATGACTCTCTTAATAGCTACCCTTCCTCATGAAAATTATATATGAGCAATGAAATCAGAAAATAAAATTAATTCTCTACTTTGCCTCTCTTTTTCTCCCAAAATTCTTGTCAAGTTCTTGAGTCTTTGCTCTCCCCCCCCCCTTTTTTTTTGTGTCCCTTGATTCAACCCTTGTACTCTTATTTATAGTCTCAAGGCAGTGTTTTCTTCATAAATGATCCTTTTTTGAATTTTCATTTTTGAATTTTTTTTTGTATTTTATTTTAAAACAACCTAACTTGACCTTATCACGAACAATGGAGATTTTTTTTTTCTAATTTTCATTTTTTTAATATTTTTTTTTGTATTTTCTATCAATAAAATTTCTTAACTTGACCTAATCACAATTAATGAGAGATTTTTTTCCCACAAGTAATTTCCTAATTTAAACTTATCAATATAAATGAGAGATTTTTTTATTTTTTATTTTCATTTTATTTATTTATTTTCTTATATTTTCCCTACAAAAAACTTGCTAATTTAAACCTATGAATGTGATATATTTTTTATTTTTTCTTAATGAATGCCAATGCCAATTTGCACACCAATCATAATCAATAAGAGGATTTTTTTTTTCATTTTTATTTTTTATTTTTCCTTAATGAATGACAATGCCAATTTGGACACTAATCATTATCAATGAGAGGATCTTTTTTTTTTAAAATTTTCATTTTTATTTTTTTCCTTTTAATGATGATTGCCAGTTTAGACACCAATCATTATCAGTGGGAGGATTTTTTTTTATTTTCATTTATTTATTTATTTTTTAATTTTTCCTTTAATGATGATCGCCAATTTAGACACCAATCGTCATCAAGGAGAGAAATTTCTTTTTTTTATTATATTTTTAATTTTTGAGTAAGGCCCAGACAAAATAGGGTGTTCACAGATACTTTCAGAGATAGGCTCTTTCCTTTCAATTGAATCTCCTGCAGAAAAGTGAGATTGAAGAGGTAAACATTGATTACCATTAAACTAAGCCATGAGAATTCAATACAATAAATTCCTAATGAATCACAAGATAACTATCTAACTATAAACTATGAAAACTAAGAAAAAGAATATAAGAAAATACAAATGCAAGTGAAAAAGAAAGAAAAGTATCAACTTGACAAACAATGCAAATATGCTATGAATTAACTTGGAGACATGATGAATTCATACAAATGAGCTCAAAATCATATCAAATTGAAAGCAAATAACACCACACATAAGTTACCAAGTCAAAACATTGCAAGAATGCAATACAAACTACCTAAATGCAAAAATCCTAAACTATATGCAATGAAAAACCAAAAATGAAAAACTAACAAGCTTCACTCAAGAAACCCCTTGTCAAAAGTGAATTTGACAATTAGATTACCTAATAAGGAGCCAATTATTTACCTCCCCGGCAACAGCGCCATTTGATTATGACTTTTCTATGAGTTAGCCTTAGGGACCACAATTAAAATTAAACCAAGGATTGTGTATAGGCAAACATAAGATTATGATATCTTCTCAAGGAGTCTTTTATTAAATCCAAAGTAATCTATACGCCGTATAAATGCAATAAAAGTCGCCAATGAAAACCTTCAGCGGCTACAAAAAAGTCGTTGCCTATGCGACTGTCGCTGAAAGTTTTAAATTGTCACCGCTGAAGGTGACTTTCAGCAGCAACTTTTATGTCGCTGCTGAAACTATACTTTCAGTGGCGACATAAGTGTAATTTTTTTTAAATTACAAATTCCGTTACAATTTTTTAAAAAAATATTACAAATTCCATGTGTCTCTCTCCTCTACTTGCTGCCACGTGTCATCTCCACACGCTGCCACATGTCGACGTCACATAATTCCTGAAAGTGCTTCTCCTCTAGCTCGAACCTGCAACCTCATAGTGCTAACGCCTTCACGCCTGTGCTTTTGCCAGTTGCGCCGAAATAAACCTGTGTTAAATTGTTACATATTGCTATATATATAATATTACCATACACACACACACACATATATAATAATTAATTATCAACTATATATAATATTATTAAAAATAATGATAAATTAAATAAAAATGTAAACAATTATTTATATATTTAATTAAACAAAATTTTAATTAAAATTACTTAATAAATAATAATTTAATATTATAAATATTATTTTTAATATAAAATGATACATATAATATTACTAACATCTAATTTATTTTTATATAAAAAAATAATAACAAATATAATAATATCATAAATATTATTTTAGTAGAAAATTTTAAATATAATATTAATAAATAATAATATAATTGTAATAATTAATATTAAATAGAATTATTTAATAATTAATATTTTAATATTATAAATATTATTATAAAAATAAAATTAATAATTGTTTATTTTTAATAAATTTTAAAAATAAAATAAGCTGAAATTGACTTTCAGCGGCGACTCTAAAAGTCGCCATTGAAAGTATGGTTTTGGCGGCGACTTTTAATAGTCGCCGCTGAAACTCCCACTTTCAGCAGCGATAAAAAATGTCGCAGCTAAAAGTGGTAACTGAAAGTCAGTTTTTTTATAGTGTAAGAAGCCCAGTTGGCATATAATGTACTGTTTGGGAATGTGTTATTATCCACTAGGCTTTAATGAAAAAAGAAGCTTCCACAATAAGTTGCCTCTAGGTGCTTCTTTACTGCTTCTGAGCGACTTCTGACTGTTGGGGGCATTTATTGCCTTTCAAATTCTTTACTACTTCTGAACTTTTTTTTATTTTATAAAATTTTATTTACATTTTTTCACATCAATGATTAAAATATATACAAACAATATATATGTAGCATTCAATTTGGCTTATTATGCCCTTTTCATTCATTTTTCACTTAAACGGGCTTTTCAAACACTAATCCAAATAGTTCAAGCTCAGAAAAAAAGCCACTTCTGCCACCTTCAATCCAAACACAAATCACATTTACAATATGACTGTTTTGCTTCTCCATTGCTAATCAAAACATGCACTAACATGATTGATGTTGTCCGTGTCTTAACTTCCATGAGGTTGTGATGACAATTTCATGGATGATGGGCAATAAGGCGGAGTGGCGCCTAAGTTATTTCATTTTGTTTCCTCTTGTGTAATTTTTCATTCCAAAAAATAAAATTAAAAAAATCAACATGTATTAATGATAAGTTTTGGGAAAAATTAACATGCAAGTTCGTATAAATTCATCTAATTTTGAATAAAGTCCCTGATTTTTTTCCCCAAAAAAAAAAGAAAAAGAAAATAAATTATTATACTTTACACCGTTAAAGCCATCCATCCTTCTTCTTTTAATCTATTAAACAGAGCATCAACGACATTAAAGGGAAACATCTAGCAGCTGGGTGGATCAATATGTTCCACGATGAGATTTTGACTTTGAAACATATACAACAAGCATCTATTTTCTCCTTTTGAAAAACCATAAATTTTTTTACATCCAGCCATAATATAAAATCCAAATAACTAATTTAAGAAGTTTAAAGAAACTATTTAAATTATATAGTATATGTTTAATTTCTCTTTGAAATATTTATGTGAAAAAGTAATTATATATCAATTTATAAATTAGGTAAAATAATTTAGAGAAAAATGATAAATATAAATACTTTATAATAATTTGCTTATTTTCCTTAATTTTTCCAAATTAACGGAAGGCAGTTCTATTTCAGTTAGAATAATCATTGCTGTGGGAGACTTCCCAATCATAAGCCTGTTCCAGTGGGGTGGGCACGAGAAACCATCAATTCTGAGTGCGGGATTCTGTAACCACTATATTCTTTTTGAACATTTGGTTTGGAGATCGCTGCATGTTCTGAGAACGTTCCTCACATTCAGTTAATCAGGACCATGCAAATTAACTAAAATTTGGACCACGCAAAATTCGTTTAGTTGATTCAATTTTTTTTTTTTTTTTTTTACGTTTTATATTTTTCTGTAAAATTTTATTGAATCTTATGGAGTCTAAAATAATGATAATATCTTAACTGTCAAATATTTTTCAAAAAATGATTTTTTTTTTTCCATTTAAAAACAGCTAGTTGAAAAGTTTTATAATGTGGAAACTGTATTTGGTTTGTACTAATGTCACGGCAGCGATGAGTACTAAAATTAATTCCACTCGCTAACAGGTTGAATGTGAAGTGAATTAAAATTTAGTGAAACTATACAGATCTTTTTATAACACTAGTTCTGATTCTTAATATAAGGCCCAACTGATTTTTTTGGAGAAAGTAAGAAAGCTAAATAAATTATTTTAGAATATTTATATTTATCTTTTTTATATCAAATTAATTTGTTTAGCTTATAAATTGATATATAATCAAATAACACACAATATATGTTATGATTAACTAATTTAGTGGCTCTTTGAGAAAAAAAACAAAACTTTGGTTTCAAAAGTTTTTTTCTGCAAGGCGAGACAAAACTCATCTTACATATTTATCTCGTAAATTTGTAAAAACACTTCTCAGAAGCTAAAACAAACAAGCACTTTTAGCTTTCTTAGCCTCTCCAAAAATAGTCAAATGGGTCTTATATTAAGGACCAGATATAGTATCATTTTTTCTTTTTTTAATAAAAAAAGAAACTATAAAGATTCATTCGCATATTAATTTTTCCAAGTTTTTTTTGAGTAATATATGAAATTCCCCCAGACTCAACTCAATTGAGATTTGGGATTCCAATATAGTTTCTTAAAAATTATTAGTACAAAAAAAAAAAATCAACATTTGGCTGATGTTTTTACTCTCTTCAATGACTTTTTCATGTTTAAACATTTTATGTCTTCGTCTAAAATATCATACGTCTAACTAAATAGACATTGTCGAAGAACGATATATATAGATCTCATAATATTGGGAAGATCTTGAACTCATTTGAAATTCTGCAATAGTATAACAATTCAGAAAATTCATAAGCTAATTAAAAATAAATATATTATCTTTAAATTTAAAGCAATGAATTATGAGATTAAGAAAATTATCATGAACAATTGTGGACAATATTTGGCTCATTGTAGTGTGTGTGTTTATATATATATAAGATAAAATTTGTAACTCACAGGAGGACAATTTGATAATGGCAAATTGTTGTTTATTGCCTCTATCAGTGTACTATTTATATGCAGGATTTGTAACCCACGACTATTCTGTTACATACATGTAAGTAGCGGATCCATAATATTAGGAGATCCACAATTGTAGGAATATATACAATTGACTAGATCAAAGTAGGACTAAGTCAGCTACGTGGGCTCAATACAAACTGAGGGCCCAACCAAGCTTTGGGCTTGAGTCTTAACATCCCCCCTCAAACTTGGACCAGGTGACCTCACAAGCCCAAGATTGTCACAGAAGGCCCGAAACTTGGTGTGGGACAAAGCTTTGGTGAAGACATCAGCGATCTGCTCTGCCGATGGCAAATAGCGGACGACAAGCTACCGGTTCAGGACATGATCTCGGATATAATGAACATCCAGCTCGATATGCTTCGATCTAGCGTGGAAGACTGGATTCGAGGCTAGCGATGCTACGTTGAGGTTGTCATACCATTATACTGGTGGCTGTTTGAGAGACACCAAGTTCTCCGATTAGTGATTGGACCCAGGCGAGCTCCCGATGCCAATTTCGACAAGGAGCGATACTCGGACTCAGCACTGGTAAGAGCCACAATGGGCTGCTTCTTCGCTATCCAGGATATGAATGTATCACCGAGAAAGAGACAATACCCACCGATGGATCACGGATCGTCAGGGCACACGGCCCAATCCGCATCTGAAAAACCTTGAAGAGCAAGGTGGGTGGTCAGTTTGATGTGCAAAGCCATATTTGTGGTTTCCTTTAAGTACTTGAAAATGCGTTTCACAGTCTTCCAATGCACATAAGTCGTTGAGGTAAGAAACTAACTTAGCTTGTTTACAGAGAACATAATGTCTGGTCTAGTGTTTATTAGATACCGTAGTCTGCCAATCGCTTGCCTGAAAATTGTTGGGTTGTGTATAGGGCTACCATCGGTTTTAAAGTAGTGCTTGTTATTTGTCATAGGCGTTGGTACTAGGGTTGATTTAGCCATGTCGAACCTGTCTAATAAATTCATAATATACCTCTCCTGTTTCAAATAGAGTCTTGTGTCATCTCGAAAAGCCTCAACACCCAGGAAGTGGTGTAAAACTTGGGCTTGAGCGAGTAGTGTGAGGCCGGTCTCAACGATGTGTTGGTGCTTTCTTTCAACTCGACCATTTTGAGCAGATGTGTGAGGACACGAATGTCTGAATTGTATGCCAGAGTCACTAGGCTTTGTGAGAAGCTTCTATACTCACCACCACAGTCACTTGTACTGTCTTAATCCTGCGGTCAAACTTATTTTCCACTAGTTTCTTAAAATTCAGGAAGGTTGGCAGTGCCTCATCTTTTGTTTTCAAGGGATAAATCCATGAGTAGTGGCTGTGATCATCTATAAACAAAATGTAAGAGCGAAAACCATTCATAGATGTAATTGGAGAAGGTCCCTATAAATCAGTATGTATTAATTCTAGAGGTTTGGATGCTCTAGAAGCTAGTTTGAAAGGAAGAGAATGAGATTTGCCATATTTGCATGAATCACAGAAAATTTATTTATTTTCATTCATGTTGACAACTTTCAAGTTACAATACTTTATTATCTGATCTAATACTCGACCATTTGGGTGACCTAGTCTATAATGTCAAAGAAATTTAATAGACTCGTTTTTGCTTTTTGGTTGATTGACAGGTTCAACAGTGACAAAGATCTTATCTGACAAATTGATGCTGTTCAGTTCATTGAGTTGAAATATTCCACCTTCACTTGGCTTTCCCATGAGAAGTGTCTCCCTTGTTTCCTAAGCCTTCAAAGAGACACCATTGGCATTAAAAATCACATCAGCATTATTGTCAAGAGCCATTTGGTAGACACTTAATAGGTTTTTCTTTATCTCAGGAGTGAATAGCACATTGTGAAGTTTAACTCTTTTTTATGGTACATTTGAGATAGTGGCTGAACCAGTTTTTAAGACACAAACTCTATGACCATCACCCACAGTAATATTTATCTTACCATTTATGTTAGTGTGAGTCTCAAGCTTAGAGAGATAATTTGTGACATGACTTGTTGCTCCACTATCCAGGCACCACGCATCATCTACCTCTATTTCTAGGGTCACCCAGTAGGCACTGCCGAAATCAGAACCAATGGAATCTAAATTTGTTCTTCCTCCTGAGTTTTTTGTCTCTTGTTAGAAGGCACAAAGGAGCGGTCATAACGATAGAAGCAAGTTTGCACGGTATGGCCAAACCTTTGGCATAGTTGGCACTTTAGAGTCTCTTTATCATCACTGTTATTGTTGTTTGAATGTACACTACGATTACAGGTTCTTCTACCACGTCAGCCTCTATTTGAACGGTCTCCACGCCAAGTTTTGTTGAGGTTGGCACTACCTTCAGGTTGAGTAATATTTGCCATGTTATTGCTGACGAAAAGTTGAGCAAATTGAGTCAATTGATCAAGCCGCAACTCAAAGGTGTAGAGAGTTATTTGAAGTTCAATCCAAGAGAGGCTATTGGCTTGACTTGAGAGCTGAACAACCACGGGATTGTAGTCATCATCAAGGCCAGCAAGAGCTTGAATAATAAGGTCAGGTAAGGGAATTGGACTTCCTGCAAGAGTTAGTTGATCACTTAAGCCTTTGAGTTTGGCAAGATATTCATGAATATTTCACACACCCTTCCTGTACATTGTAATTTAGATCTGAGCATGATGAGGCGAGACTTATTCTGAGTACCGGCTAGTTGTTTTGCTGCTTCCCATAAACCTGCCGAGGTTGAGACGTGAGTCATCTCCAAAGAAACTTCTAAGGTCATTGTATTCAATAACCATCCAAAAAGCAGTTGATCTACAAATTTCCAATCTTCAAATTATGGGTTGACCTTGGTTTGGTCTTTGTTGGTGAGGAACTGTGGAGGACAAGGGTTTGTGCCATTGATGAACCCCTCAAGCTTGTATCCTTTGATAATAGGTAAGATATGGGTGAGCCACACAGAGTAGTTGGTTTTGTCCAACTTGACAAAACATTGTAGATTAGGAAAGTTATTTTTCTCATTGGTTTTACTAATCAAGGATGCAGATATGTGGTTGCTGGAAGTGTCAGAGGCAGTACTGTAATAATCTCCGGTGTTAGTCAAGGCAATTAGCCAAGAGAGCTCTGATACTAAGATAAAATTTGTAACTCACGTGAGGACAATTTGATAATGACAAATTGTTGTTTATTGCCCCTATTAGTGTACAATTTATAAGTAGGATTTGTAACCCATGACTATTCTGTTACATACATGTAAGTAGCGGATCCATAATATTTGGAGATCCACAATTGTAGGATCAGATACAATAGACTAGATCAGAGTAAGACTAAGTCAGCTACGTGGGCTCAATACAAACTGAGGGCCCAACCAAGCTTTGGGCTTGAGTCTTAACAATATATATGTATGTATGTATGTATGTATGTATGTATGTATGTATGTATGTATGTATGTATGTATGTATGTATGTATGTATGTATGTATGTATGTATGTATGTATGTATGTATGTATGTATGTATGTATGTATGTATGTATGTATGTATGTATGTATGAATGCATGTATGAATGCATGTATGTATGTATGTATGACAAAAATTATGTCGATTTGCTTATATTTGTGGAGTCCAATTCTTTAATCAAATCTAATCAAATGAAATTTTCTTGATAACAAAAATTTATATTTATGAAATTTTAAAATTCCATTAAACCATCATTAATAATAAAATCACACGTAACAAGATTTGATGGAAGTAACTAATGGATATGCATGGCCCAATGCAAGTAAGTTTTGTCATATACGTTAACTATTTTGAAAACAAAAATCTCACATGTATGTGCTTTGCTTTTCTTTAAGTCCATAATAATTAGGACCTATTTAATTATTTGTCCATAGAAAGATATTTGGGAACAAAAATCTCACAAAAAATGCACTAATTTTATAGGATAAATCTGTAAAAAGTCTCTATTTAAAAACTTTATTAGCTAAGAAGATCTTATATATTTTTGTACATATAAAGTACCAATGCTATGTCGTATTAAATACACAGATAGTACCTATTCTTGAATTCAGGTCCTTTTGAATTTTATTGGCGATAGTGGGTGAAGACAAACAGGACTATAGGGGCGACGGTGATAATGGCAAATGAAGTGATGCTTGACTGTTGACTATGAACTAGACCTCTCTTCTATAGATGAAGACTTAGAAGAGAGCCATGGGTGAAGAGGAGGAACATAGATGATGACGCTGGAGGAATTTTGGAGCAACAAGAGTCTTTGGATTCATATGTCAGGTATTCTCCTAATCCTCCTTTCTTCTCTTATCCATATATTGAAGAACACACGCTTGAGTATAAGAAAAAATCTGATTTACAAAGATTAATTGAGGAGTTTGCGGAATCAACAGAGAGATTTTGTAGAAAGCAAAAGGAAAGTGACACTAGAGTCAAGTCAAGTGTCCAAAATATTGGAATATATGCAAGTCAAATGATTGTGTCACTTGAACCTATGAGGCAAGATAATTCTTTGAGCATGATTCCCACTCCTTGTGTTGATGATGATTATTGTGAGGAAGTTGAGGATGTGAAATTGAATGAAACCTTAGCTCTTATGGAATGTGATAAGGAACTTAGAATCACTTTTAGAGAGATAAGTGGTTGTAGTCTAGATGAGGTTCCGGTTGTGGAACCTGATTCCTGTGATTTTGATCTTGAAACTAATGAGGATGTTCCAAAAGATGTTGTTCATGTCTCTCCTGTTGAAGTATTGACTCTTACTGATGAGAGTCAAATGGATTTTATAGGATGCTCAAAAATTTTGAAAATTCCTAAATCTGTTTGCAAATACATGCATGTTGTGCTTTCTTTGAATTCAGTAAATAATTGTACTCTAAAATTGTCTATGATTGAAGAAGTACAATTAATTACTTTGAATGATCATTTCTTGTGCATGAACCATTGTTGCTTGAAAAGAACTAAAGACAAGGTGATCTTGGTGTTTGATACTTTTGATTAGTAGTTTATGTTTGGGAAGTCTGGCTGAAGACTATAAATTTAGCGCTGCTTGGGAGGCAACCCAAGGTTTGGTTTGATATTTTGTTGTGATTTTGCAGGACTTTTGGTAGCTCCTGATGATGTATTCTATTTTGATAGTTTAAAAAAAACAAAAAGGAAAGAAAAAAAATTAAAAAAAAAATTGGTTTGGTCTTTGTCTAGCTAAAGACGTTAAAGAAGGGCGGCTATTTGGGAGGCAACCCAAAACTTATTTCCTACTCTTTCAAAACTTCTTTCCTACTCACTCATTTCTTTCCTACTCTCTCATTTTTCTTTCCTACTCACCGAAACATACTGCACTGTATTGAGCATTTTAGTTTTCATCATTTTCATTTTAAGTTACCATGGAGGAATCTCTTGCAAAGTTTAAGAACAGGTTCCCCACTCTTCCTAAAGACGTGCTCAAGAAGCTCTATAGCTGTCGACTTGAAAAGATGAAAGTATTTAAGAGTTTGGGCCTTCCTGAGGACATACGCGGGATTATTGAAGCTAAGGTACATTTAGCAGATGAGTTTAATAAATCAGTTGTTAAACCTTTGCCAGGAATGGGAAGAAGTTCTTACTCTAAAAAGAGAAAAGCTAAAAGAATGAATGTCTACTATAAATGTGCAAGGTAGACTTGCGGTCAACGCTGTAGGAGTAAAGGTATGGTTTCTATAAATAGAGAGGACAAAATTACATTTATAAAGGATAAACTGAGTAAGGAGTCCCTGGATGATATCATTCAAACTCTTGAGATGCATCCGAGTGGTGATGTTCATCGTATTCTTCTTGATTTAGTGAACGTATTCAACCAAGAAAAATGGCGCTATTGTCTTGGGAATCTGACATTAAAAGACCCTGTTTGCCAGTTTATAAGAAAACTGGATGGGAAGCAAATCCTTAATTCATAAAAAGCATTTAAGTCATTATTGGACGTAAAACCAGAGGAAGATGTGAGCCAAAATCACAACTACTGTACATAATCAGGCTTTTGTTTAATTTGTTTTATGTTTTTCCGTAACTTTTTTTTCTAATCTTTCGTATCTTTTCGACAGCTTTTGTCTACTCTACTTTATCTTTTGACTTTCTTTCCTCTTTTTGTTTAATTTCTTCATGCAATGGCCTACTGGTCATTTATGTCGGAAATTTTTCCAACCTTCTTTGAAAAATGAGTGATTTGTGTGATTTTGTTGTCGTTGTTTTAGTGTCATATATATATGTACTCTTCTACTTGTAAGCATGTACTCTTCACTTGTAAATATGCACTCTTCCGCTTTTAAGCATACATGGTCCGAGAGAAAGAAAGAGAAAAAGGATATTTCACAAAAATGTAGATTTATATCTATTTGCATTTTTTGGGTGAAACTGATTTGGGAAAGAAAGGAGAGTTTCTAACAGCAGCAAATGAACTTGGAATTGCATTAGCTACCAGAAAAATCAACTTTGTATATGAGGGAGGCATCCAGGGCCTAAAGGGAAGTGTGGCCATTTCTGCATCCATGAATGGAAGCAAGGGTTTAAGTGTAAGGGTGAAGGAGTTGGAAGATCACATTTTTTCCTTAGGACAAGAGTTATAGGTTTCGAGCTTGCCTGAACAGATGGGAGTAATGTTCTACCATGCTCATCCTTTTATTGCTCTACCCGGTGGTTTGGAGACATTGGATGGCATTTCTAGTGTTGCATATTGGGCTAAGTTAAACTATCACAAAAAACCATTAGGATTGTTAAATGTTAATGGATTTTATGATAATCTGTTGTCTTTTCTTGATCATTCTGTGGAAACAGAATTCATACCCTAAGCGACTCACCACTCCATAATTGCTGCACAAACTGCTGATCAGCTGCTTGATGAACTGCAAACCTATGAGCCTAAACCAGACTCGTCAAGCAAATAGGTGGGTAATCTTTAGATAGCAGTCAGAAGTAGAACCCAGATACCACTCTTCAGTTGTAACTTTCCTTAATCTCATGGTTTTACTTTATTGTGTGTCTATGTTAAAAAAACACCTCCTCTGAGCTCTAGAAGACATTGGGGACAATGTTTGATTTAGGTTGGGGGAGGAGAATTTTTTTTTTTTTCTTTTGTTAGTTAGTAAAACTTAGATGCATGGGGTGTGGAAAAAAATGGCAGAGTAAGGAGTTATTTTAACTCCTGAGACGCATTTCATTAGTTGCATTTTATTACTTGCATTCTTTTTATCTTTTTCAAAAAAAAAAGAAAAAAAAAACTTTATCTTGTTCAAGTGATTTGTAATGATCTTAAGAAATATACAAATTTTAAGTATAGATCAATTGAATTTAGAGATTTTATAGCATGAATGAACATCTGATTATTGCAATTGGTGATGAATTTTGAGATTGAATGAACTGAGTTTAAAAATCCCTAGCTGTGAGCTTCTAAGCCTATAATGATTATTTCTCTTTTGTGTGATATTCACCTATTAAGTTGTCACTCTAGAACTTGCTTTAAATGTGGTTGAAATTACATCTCACATGCACATTCAAAAATGATAAAGGCATTCACTTTCTTTAGCCAGAACCAAATAGCCAACCTTACAATTATACCGTTGATAAGCCCCTTTGAGCCTAATTGACTGTTTCTTTGTTTTCAATCCATTAACATGTGCTTTAATGATATATCAAGTGCTTTTACCTTATTTGGAAGATTAGTGGAGCATTTGAATTTTTTGTGAAATGGGCTTTTGACAAAGTGTGGGGGTGTATCTATCATCAACTTTACAGTTGCAATTAAAAAAAAGAGAGAAAAAAATAAAAAAAACATAGAGAGAGAGAAAAAAGAAGGAAAAAATATGAAAAAAAAGAAAATGATAAGTGTTTGAATTGTGGGTTGTTGTGATGAGATAAATTTACAAGTAGCCCATTTTTCAATTGCTCTATTTCTTTAGACTTTCATATCATGTTTTACATTCTTTTACATTAAGCCCATTACAACCCTTAATAAGTCCTTTTGATTTGAATTATACATGTGAATTAGGTAGTGGAGATTGAGATTTTTAGCAAGCCTATGGTAATGCAATTTTTTTTTTTGTTGAATTTGAGTGAAACACTTACCCTTGAACACTTGAGAGATTGAGAGAATGAGCTACAAGTACGAACTCGGTTTATTCATTTTCAATTAAAGTTACCAGTTTATATTTTCGTTAATTCATTAATACTATGATCTCTTTATTTTTCAATTGTGTTCTTACTTATGACCTGGCACTTTTGATTTTGTTAGAAGCACTTATTAGTTACTTCTTGTCCGACGACGTCCAAGAGTTAATTGTGGGGGAATTTGATAAGTAAAATATTTGCATATTTATTTTCCCTTATATGATGATTTTATGGACGATATTTGTGTTTAATATAATAAATTTGGGTGTAATTGATAAAAAAATAATGTCTTGGGAATAAATAGCATTTAAAAAAATATAAAAAATAAAAAGTAAAAAAATGAAAGTACTGTAGCAACAGGATCACTGTAGCAGATGGAAGTTACATTGTAGCGGACGGAAGTTACACTATAGCGATGGAAGTCATTGTAGCGACGGAAGCACTGTAGAGCCGTCGGACACTGTTGCAACTGCCGGACACTATAGCTGTTTGCCGATAGTCACTGTAGCAGCCACAAGATCACTGTAGTAGTACTATTGTAACCCCCTCACCGTCATTACATTTAGATTATAAAATTAAAGTGAAATAACCAATACTTACAAAATAACATTTTCGATTTCCTATCTTCTAGATAGGGTATTTACAAAACAGTTCAAAATACTAGTAATTTGGTCTCACATTCAGTTTTGAATATAATTACCTGTACAGGTTATTCGTATTTATAAATATCAGTGCGCACAACTAAAATCCCAGTAAGTCCCCGGGTTACATATATATTGGGTGTATCATTTTTTCCAAAAATGGGGATTACATAACCAAAGCAGTATTTACAACTCCAAATATATACAATAATCCTGTTCTCAAAATAGATAACCAACAGTTCCAAGTCAAATATCTCTAAGAAGTTCTATACGCTCTTAGTTATCTGCTTTTCTCAGGAGCCACTTGCCCTGTCTGAAAGGTTAGTCATAGGAAAGAGTGAGATTCAAAAGAATCCCGGCAGTAACAAATTATTCATACCACATCTAAACACATAGCATGTAAGCAAATATTCATACAGCAACAGCACAAATCACACTCCACCCTCTTCCCCTTTTACTGCCGGGAAGGCACACCATCCTAACCTGAACCGTTGTTAGTGACTCAGGGACTGTTGGCGTGGCAGTGCATACACATAGCCTTATAGCTCATATAGCCATCTGGCTTTCACAATTGGCCCATTGGCCTTTACTAATAGCCTTTCGGCTTTTCACATAATCACACTTATCATACCCCATCCTCATCCCCTTTTACCGCCGGGAAGGCTCGTAGTCCTTACCTGAACCGTTATTAGCGACTCAGGGACTATTGGTATGGCGGTGCTTACACATATCCACAAATGTCGCAGCATACGAATTCATCACAAATCAATGATATAACACGCATACAATGCATCACATATGGCATAAAAGAAAAATTCACTACCTTGTTCTTTCCGATTGTGCTTTGGCGTAGGTGGATTACGAGCAGGGCAAATATCGAATCCTATAAACCAAAATTAAGGATGACGAATTATTACCTATTCCAATTCTTTAATAACTCCTAATACTTGGGTTGATTATCACTATAGTCATTTAATCAAGTCAACTAAGGATCTAAAGTGGTCAATTAACCTAAAATTCCAATTTTTAACCTCAAAGTTCCACAATATTACATTATGCCATAAAATCTTCAATTTTCACATAGGTGACCAATCTGCCAGAATTTTTCAGCATCTTTGAAAAATCATAACTAATTTTAGAAAAATCAAAATGAGGTGATCCCAAAGCCTATTTAAAGCTCTTGAAGTCCTCTTCATAGAAAAAAAATATGAATCATTACCATAAATTACCACACAATTCCAGAATTACACAACATTCCACACTGCTCCAGAATTATGTCTAGTTTTGACATCAAACTTTGGGCAACAAGAACTCCCAGCTCAAAAACCAAAATGACACAAATTATATGTCCATTTTGAAGCTCGGAATGTGAAATTTAAGACTAAAAATTTTCAGAATTTTTATACACCAACTGCCCATTCAAAATGTCCCTACAAACTGACTACCCTGCACAGAGTTACACTTGACAGTTTCTCCAATTTTCAACCAATGTGTCCAATGGCTTCAAAATCAACAGCCAAACCTATTCCCACATAATCTTTCGTGTAGAACACAATAGTAACATCAAAATGAAAAAATTCCCACTCATTCCCCATGTCCTGTTTTGGCAGAATTTTAGGGTATTTCACAACAAACAACCACTTCACTATCTAATCACTAAGCTTAGCTCATTTGCCTCCAAACCAACATATAAGCACATACATAGGATGAAAGCTTTATGATCCCTAATATACCCTAAAAAAAATTAGGGCTGTCACAATAGCCCACTACAACTCAGCCAATTAAAACATCATATACATCAACATAATGCTCTTACTCACATCTTGCTTCTTCTTGTGTTCTTTTCTTGATTCCTCAACTTTTGTTCTTGCAAGGTGGCTGAAAACTCCTATTCTTTAAAAACAAAAACTATAGAAATGAAGCTAAGGAAGAGAGGAATAAGTTTCATGAAGGCCTTTAGAGCAAGAAATGGGATCTTGAAGGTGTAAATAGCTTACCTTTCCTTCTTGTTCCCCTTGGCTCTTACTTTCAGTCTTGCCCTTTCTCTTTCCTTTTCTTTTGCACTTGGCCAACTTGAAATGAATGAATAAGATGAGAGAATGTTTTTAATTAAATAGTTAAGAATTCTTGTAGAGCTTAAGTCGGTTGAGCACATGTGTGAGAGAGAGAGCACTTTAATTGCAAGAGATATGTACCAATAATCCTTTGCTTTATCTTTTCTCTTTCTTTCTTGATGCCATACAAATATGTGGCCCTTTTTTGTTCAAGTTATATTCTTTTATTTTTCCCACAATTGTTGACCAAAAATAATGACCAAAAGGAGTTAAAAGAAGCTTTCTACCATAATCTTAGTTTACCTCCTCACATATGTTACTTTTAGTGGAAATTGTTGACCAAGTCTTCTCCTTTTAGTTGGTGATATGTTTGTTTCTCTTTCTTGCCTCATGTTATACGAAAATGAAGCCTAGGAAAATAGATGATGATCTTTTGTAATATCTCCTTGAATAATAAAGTTAATTCCCCAATTAGCATGAGATTGTTGACCAAGTCCTCATCTTTTTATAACTTGGTCCAATTGCTTCCATATGTCATATTTAATAGCCAATAGGTATTTTTCTCTTGCTTTTCCCCTTGTCATACGTGAATCATGGCCTTTTGAAGAAGAAGATGATCTTGTAAAATATCATCTTGCAATATAATATTTAGTTGCCAATTTTGCATGTGATATTTAACTAAAGTCATAACAAAATTTCCAGAGGTAATTCTGTCACTAATCCCACCATCTATTCTGTACATTTAGCCCTTAAGTACATGTTGGGATATTACAACTGTAGCACACGTTTTTTCCCCTATAAATAGAGATCAATGCCAAGCTCAAATGGGGAGGAGAGGATGTTAGATCTCTCATGTTTTGATGATAACAAAGGATGGTATGAAAAAGATTTGATAAACAAATAAGTTTAAACAAAGTAATAACAGGGCAAATCATCACTTGAAGTAAGCATTAGAGTAATGAAGAAAGGCCAAGAGAAAAAGCTGAGAAACTTCATAACTGGCAAATTTTCTAAAGAGTTACTCGAGTAAGCACTCGAGTAATAAGGTATATAACTTCCAGTTGCTCTCGGCTTGCCAACGTTACTTGAGTAGCTACTTGAGTAACCATATAAAAGACTTCCAGTTACTCTCGGCCTGCCAACGTTACTTGAGTCTGTACTCGAGTCCCCTACTTCAAGAAATATGTTGCTCTCGACATTTTCAATCCTGCCAATGTTACTCGAGGAGCTACTGTGGTAAGCAAAACTTGAAGGTAATACTCGATTAACTTGATATGCTTTTATCTCACTTCACTCAAGTCACTACTCCAGTATGCAGGTATTCAATTACTTCTTATCAAATATTTGAATTGGATTACTCGAGTCAGTAATCGAGTAATATGCAAAGTTATTTAAATAGCACTTGAAGTATCTACCTTAGTAAGCTAAGCAAAAAATTGATGTTTACTCGAGTAAGTACTCGAGTAACCAGGTAAGCAAACTCGAAGTGCTCTCGACCTTATAATCCTACCAACATTACTGGAGTGAAGCATCGAGTAACCTAAAGTTCATTTGAGAGATTACCCGAGTTGCTACTCGAGTAACCTATGAAGTAAAGTGTGCCATACCCGAGTAAGTACCCAAGTAAACAGGTATTTTCAAGGTTTATAAATTTGTTTACTTCATGCACTACTCGAGTTATGTGATGTTCATTTATTAACTTGCTATCATTACTTTCACGATGATACTCGAGTAAGTACTCGAGTAAACTTAATGAATACTCGAGTAACTACTCGAGTATGCAAGTCCAGAAATTCATAAATCATTCCAACGTTCATTGATGTGTTTCCTATATGATTAACCCTTCATTGTATTAGTATTCTTAGCATATCAACAGATAAACAATGAGGAGATCTTACCAAATAAGGAAAGTCAAATGCAACGTTCAAACACTACCTACCGCCACCTACCGCAAACGGATATTTTTCAAATACTGGAAAAGTCAACAGTGGCTGCGCACGCTCTAATGGGCAAGAAGAAAATGTTCCAACGGTCGCTACCAACACATATATATATATATATGGGAACATCTAAACAGAGATAACAACAAGAACATATACACGAACGCATTATCAAGTTCATTACTCTGTTTTACATATACTTGTAATTCTGTACTTTAGTGATTCTTATTCACTCTGTGAGAGAGATATTTCATTCAAACTCAATATTTGTTATTGAGGTAACTTAAGGTTGTGGAACCTTGAGTTGGGATTAGATTACAACTTTTAAGGGGGAGCGAGTGTCCAGGCGAAGGAACTTGCTGGTACTGAGGTGCCAAGAATCCATTGAATCTTGGAAGTTATAGTGAAACTCTCAGAGATATTCTGAGGACTAGACGTAGGTCAAAGTGGTTGTGGCCGAACCAGTATAACTCCCGGTGTACACTTCGGTGATATTTCTCCTTACTCTTTACTGCATTATATTCATTGTCAAGTTTTTATATTTGCAACGAAATTTTTAGTATCACCCAATTCACCCCCTATTGGGTGAAACACTTGCTCTAACAGAGGAAGAGAAGCAGAGGTTTCCTTCTCCGATAGGGAGAGCTCCTTCCCTGACTGGGAGAGATCTTTCTCTAACATTTCTGAGTTCTTTATGTTGTTTTTTAGATTTAATTTCATGCATTGCATGCCTCCATCTTAGAAGGCTTAGGATTGTATTACATTTTGCATGCCGCCTACATGGAAGGTTTTACCTCCAAAAATAGACGGCTAGATTTCTTCATTTTTCATGCATCTTTTGGTTGTATATTCATGTTTGAGAATTTAATATTCAAGTTTATGCAGTATTTATAAGGATTTCATTCTAGTTTTATATAATTTATTTTGGTTTTGTTTTTAATTTCATCATGTGCTAAATTTCCATTTTCCTAGGGTGATGACGTAGCTTACTAATGACAGATTGAATCTTAACTTATTAAATCTAGTTTGAAATTCTCCTTCATGATTGAGTTTTAATTATTATTCTTAATGCTTTTGATTGACTGGCCATCTTTTGAATGATTTCAATATGCATGTTGAGACTGGAAGGAGATACATGTGTGTACACCCTATAATTAAAATCATAACTTGCATATGAAATAAAAATATATTCATATGAGTTGTGTAGTCTTACTGAATTCCATAAATCTTAATGCATAATTAATTGCTTAAATTCATATAGGAATATATTGGATTAACAATTGATTATAGGATTGCTTGACCTTGGAAGAGGCTAGTAATTAAATTAGGGAAACTTAAATATCAAACATGTGGAATAAATTGGGCTAGAATAGATAAGTGATTTAATCTAAAATTTGTTAAGTGAAATCTGACCCCTAGGGATTTTTCTGATATTTGCTTTCATATCATCTGCATTCATATTTAATTATTTTTCTTTTATTTTTGTGCACTCAATCACCAACTAATCGATCGACTAAATAGAATTAAAATTACCCATTTTGGTACTTAGTGCTCAATCTTCATGGGAACGATACTCTACTTACTTCTATATTACTTGATTACGAGAGTGTACACTTGCACTATTAATTGATCATCTGCACTTGCATCAGTAAAGAGTAGAAGAAGAAGGAGAAATTGTCATATCATTATGTCCCGAGGCTTTGAAAGATTCAAAATAATTATTTTGCTTTTCTAAATCGGGAGGCAAATCACAAGATAACACTTGTAGGAAAGATTCATCAACATGTTGGATTTTAGCAATCAAAATTTCAGAATCTTTGTCACCAACAAGAGTATAAGAAAGTAATCCAATGGGAATTGCATGCATTTGACATTCTAGGTTATAAGCTTTCTTACTCATATCAACTACAATGGCATCCATGCAAGATTAAACATTTTCACAATTGTCATGCTTACAATCATCAATAGTACAAGGAGGTGCATCAAGATCAATGGTAGAATCAACCCCTTCACTAAATGTTTTCTTTTGAAATCAACAAGCTAGTGGCATTTATCATGATAAGAATCTATACATATTTGATCTTCCACACAAGAACATGAAAATATATCATTCAATTGATCACAATCATCCATAGTACTATGAAGAGAAGCATTTTCAACAATTGAAGCATCACACAAAGAAGTATGAGCACATTTATCAACAAGTACAATCGAATCACTACTACTAGAACTAACAATTTGAACAATTATATTTTCAAATAGTTGAGGGGATTCCACAATTATTTCCTTATCCACCTCATCATCAATCAAATCATGAATTTCTTCATTAGTTAAAGTAGTAGGAAAGTATACTTCTATAAGGATAGGATCATTAGCAAATGGTAGGGGAGACTCTTCAATGTTCGATTATACTTGTTTCACTTCTTGTGCTTGTATGGGAGTAGGCACCGAAAGAGTGGAATCTTCCACTTGTGAAGTAACATGTGACTCTTGAGCTTAGACTTCTTGTTCCTCCCCTATAAGAGAGGAAGACTCCTCTAGAAGTTGGAATCGCACCTTCTTGACTTTCTTGACTTGAATAGGTGGATTACATGGATGCAATGGAGGATGAGTCGATGGTGGAGTTTTGCACTTAGAAGACTTTTGTGCAAGCCACTCTATTGCTTTCTTCAACTTCTCATTTTCTTTTTTCCATCGCTTTGCTTTATGTGATGGTTGAGTGAGACGTTCAATATCCTTGGCCAATCTCGTACGGACTTCATCTTGTTGGTCCATTGATCTTATTATAGAGGCCATTCAATTGGCAAAAATATCCTTGTATAACCGCTCCTCATTTATAGTCTGAGTAATTAGATTTTGGAATTCTCTAATGGCTTCACTAATAATCGATTCTTGGTGTGGAACACATGGTTGAGAATGAGGTCCATAAGATTGTTGAAATGGTGGGTAGAAAGACTCAAGATGTGGATGACATGATCAGGAAGTGGGATGGATGACATGAGGTCTATAAGGTGGGTGTGGTGGGTGATTACGTTGAAATAAAGGTTGTTGGTGGGGTTCATGGTATGAAGAGTGGAATAGACCATCACATTCTTGACTAATTGGACTATCTTGACATCCTAACTTAGCTTGAAAAAGTTGCAATGATTGTTGAATAGAATGGATGTTGTAGTGCCCGAAATTTAGAAAACATGGACTTGCCACCAAAATTTTGAAAAAGGATAATTTTAGAGACCTTTTTTAAAAATGAAACTAGTCTACAAAAAGCATTTAAGGTTCAAGAGTCGATTGTGTATGGGGAGGTGTTAAGCATCCCACAACACTCATTCATAAGAATGGTTACCCTTAGTTAATTATTTAAAAATATATATGGCCTTTAATCTTATGATAATTACCCAAATAAAAAAGAATATTTACAAAAATAAATAAAATGAAAACTAAAGGAAAAAAGGAACGTTTGTTTACAAAAAAAAAAAGTAAGAAAAAATATATTCATTTACAAAGTTGGACTTGACCTAGAAAGAGAGTCTAGGGCCTACGTACCCTTTAAAGGAATCAAAGCTCATGTAGTTTAGGGGTAGAAATGCATGTCACTTTGTTTGTATTTTTTAAGGGAAAAGTTTCTTTAATTTATTGGAGAAAATTATTTTTTTATTTGGTTTATGTTTTTTATTTATGAAAGCAATTTCTATATTTTTTTAATGAAAGAGAGTTTTTCCATTTTATTTTCATTTATAAAAATGTGTTAAAATATCTTTTTTTTTTCTTTTTTTGAAAGAGAGCCTAAGAAAGGGATAAAGAAAAAAGAAAAGAAAAAGTAGCACAAGTTAGAAGAAAATGAAGCCAAAGGTGAGGAGACTTATGCATACATTTAATCCTTGAAAGCATTCATCCACACACTTATTAGCCATCTGATTCATTATTTTGAGCAGCCCCAATATATATAAAAAGCCATAGTGATTCATGCACACATGAGGCAAGCATAAATACAAGAATGAAATCATGAAAGCACGGTGAGCAAAACATGGAGCAGTAAAACAGATGAAGGTGCAACTAATATATTCATCATGCAATGCAAGCATTCAATAGTCATCAAAATGCCAAGAAGACACCTCAAGAAGTACAGTGGCCTACACGCATAACTTTAGTCAACAAGCCATTATTTTGGAAAACAAATGTTTCTATGAGAAAAGAGGATAGAGAAAGGAACAAAATAATATAAGCAATGAGCAACAAGAGGCAATATGTTTGTGGAGATTTACCCAATATTTCAGTAAGAATGCCTCCATCTCTATGTAGGGATGTTCATTGGCTTGGAAAAGAATCTCCTTCTAAACCAAGATGAAATGACTCTCTCAATAGCTACCCTTCCTCATGAAAATTATATATGAGCAATGAAATCAGAAAATAAAATTAACTCTCTACTTTGCCTCTCTTTTTCTCCCAAAATTCTTGTCAAGTTCTTGTGTCTTTGCTCTCCCCCCCCCCCCTTTTTTGTGTCCCTTGCTTCAACCCTTGTACTCTTATTTATAGTCTCAAGGCAAGGTTTTCTTCATAAATGCTCCTTTTTTGAATTTTCATTTTTGAATTTTTTTTTGTATTTTATGTTAAAAACTACTTAACTTGACCTTATCACTATTAATGGAGTTTTTTTTTCTAATTTTCATTTTTTTTTATTTTTATTTTTTTTTGTATTTTCTATCAATAAAACTTCTTAACTTGACCTAATCACAATTAATGAGAGATTTTTTTCCCACAAGTAATTTTCTAATTTAAAGTTATCAATATAAATGAGATATTTTTTTTTTTATTTTCATTTTCGCTGCTGAAAGTGGTCACTAAAAATCAGTTTTTTTTTGTAGTTTAAGAAGCCCAGTTGGCATATAATGTACTGTTTGGGAATGTGTTATTATCCAATAGGCTTTAATGAAAAAAGAAGCTTCCACAATAAGTTGCCTCTAGGTGCTTCTTTACTGTTTCTGAGCGACTTCTAACTGTTGGGGGCATTTATTGCCTTTCAAATTCTTTACTACTTCTGAACTTTTTTTTATTTTATAAAATTTTATTTGCATTTTTTCACATCAATGATTAAAATATATACAAACAATATATATATATGTAGCATTCAATCTGGCTCATGCCCTTTTCATTCATTTTCCACCTAAACGGCTTTTCAAACACTAATCCAAATAGTTCAAGCTTAGAAAAAAAGCCACTTACCACCGTCAATCCAAACACAAATCACATTTACAATATGACTTTTTTGCTTCTCCATTGCTAATCCAAACATGCACTAACATGATTGATGTTGTCCGTGTCTTAACTTCCATGAGGTTGTGATGACAATTTCATGGATGATGGGCAATAAGGCGGAGTGGCGCCTAAGTTATTTCATTTTGTTTCCTCTTGTGTAATTTTTCATTCCAAAAAATAAAATTAAAAAAATCAACATGTATTAATGATAAGTTTTGGGAAAAATTAACATGCAAGTTCGTATAAATTCATCTAATTTTGAATAAAGTCCCTGATTTTTTTCCCCAAAAAAAAAAAGAAAAAGAAAATAAATTATTATACTTTACACCGTTAAAGCCATCCATCCTTCTTCTTTTAATCTATTAAACAGAGCATCAACGACATTAAAGGGAAACATCTAGCAGCTGGGTGGATCAATATGTTCCACGATGAGATTTTGACTTTGAAACATATACAACAAGCATCTATTTTCTCCTTTTGAAAAACCATAAATTTTTTTACATCCAGCCATAATATAAAATCCAAATAACTAATTTAAGAAGTTTAAAGAAACTATTTAAATTATATAGTATATGTTTAATTTCTCTTTGAAATATTTATGTGAAAAAGTAATTATATATCAATTTATAAATTAGGTAAAATAATTTAGAGAAAAATGATAAATATAAATACTTTATAATAATTTGCTTATTTTCCTTAATTTTTCCAAATTAACGGAAGGCAGTTCTATTTCAGTTAGAATAATCATTGCTGTGGGTGAGACTTCCCAATCTAAGCCTGTTCCAGTGGGTGGGCACGAGAAACCATCAATTCTGAGTGCGGGATTCTGTAACCACTATATTCTTTTTGAACATTTGGTTTGGAGATCGCTGCATGTTTTGACAACGTTCCTCACACTCAGTTAATCTGGACCATCCAAATTAACTGAAATTTGGACCACGCAAAATTCGTTTAGTTGGTTCAAATTTTTTTTTACGTTTTATATTTTTCCGTAAAATTTTATTGAATCTTATGGAGTCTAAAATAATGATAATCTCTTAAATGTCAAATTTTTTTCAAAAGATAATTTTTTTTCCATTTAAAAACAGCTAGTTGAAAGGTTTTATAATGTGGAAACTGTATTTGGTTTGTACTAATGTCACGGCAGCGATGAGTACTAAAATTAATTCCACTCGCTAACAGGTTGAATGAAGTGAATTAAAATTTAGTGAAACTATACAGATCTTTTTATAACACTAGTTCTGATTCTTAATATAAGACCCAACTGATTTTTTTGGAAAAAGTAAGAAAGCTAAATAAATTATTTTTAAATATTTATATTTATCTTTTTCATATCAAATTAATTTTTTTAGCTTATAAATTGATATATAATCAAATAATAACACACAATATATGTTATGATTAACTAATTTAGTGGCTCTTTGAGAAAAAAAACCAAACTTTGGTTTCAAAAGCCTTTTTCCGCAAGGCGAGACAAAACTCATCTTATATACTTATCTCGTAAATCATAAAAGCACTTCTCAAAAGCTAAAACAAACATGCACTTTTAGCTTTCTTAGCCTCTCCAAAAATAGTTAAATGGGTCTTATATTAATGATAAGATATAGTATCATTTTGTCTTTTTTTAATAAAAAAGAAAAGAAACTATAAAGATTCATTCGCATATTAATTTTTGGGAAAATCCCAGTAAAATACGCTGGAAATAGGGTATTCCCTATTTGGTACATTGAAACTCCAAATCCCTTATTAGTCTTGTTGTAGGAATAAGGGATTTTAAAATTCAGTGGAAAAGACTCAATTAGCCCTGAAAAAAATGCTGGCCGAACTGCATAAGAGTGGGAAAGAAAGGAAGGGAAAAAAAGCATGAGAGGAAAGGAAGGACAGTGGCATGAGAAAGACGTAAGTTTTGGAACGGTTGAAAGCTGAAGACAAAGTAGAGGTAACCAACGGTAAGTAATTCTTCTAGTGTAGAAATGATGTTGTATTGTGAATCTTCCATCTTCGTCTTCTGAGATTGTGAATAGTTGCAATGGATTTCTGGTTTTGGATGCTTGCTTTTATGGGTAAGGGGGTCGTTTGTTGAAGATGGAGAAAGGTTGCAGCTTGAAGGTAATGGGAGATTCTTGATGGTTGTGCGGTGGATTTCATTGAGTTTGGCTGTAGGAATGGTGAAGATTGTGGGTTTTTTGTTGTGAACCGTAATGGTTACTGCGAGCGGTGATAAACTTGAGGCATTTTGGTTGGGGGATGGTGTTGTTTTTAGTGAAGAAGGAGATGTGAAAAGATACCGTGTTATTGTTAATGGTACATGGAGGGTAATGCTGTGAGGGGTGTTGTTAATACTAAATATGGAGATGTTAAAGTGAATAGTGTTGTTGTTAATAGTTCATGGAGGGTGATGATAGGGTGTGTTGTTAATAATGGAGATGGATAAGTTGAAATAAATTGTGATGTTAAATGAGAATACATAGTTGTTAAAACAAACTGTAAAATATAACGTGTTGCTGTTAATAGATATAGGGTGATGATATGTGGCCGATGTTGTTAATGGTGAATATGACGGTGCTAAAACATAGGCGATTGTTGTTAATTGCCCCTGTTTGATGATGAAATGAGCAGTTACTGTGTTTCATAAAGAATGGCTGACAAAATTACTTGACTATATAATGATAACCGGCTTTGTTTAATTAATTATCTGTTTTTGTTTTTTCTGCTTGTAGGCATGTACAATGGCATGCAACAAAGGCTCAAAATCTGTGAAGGAACTTGTTTGTTATTTCCATGTTGGAGGAAAATTTGTGTGGAATGATGAAGGTAAAATTACATATAATGGTGGTTATGTGAAGTTGAAGTGCCTGAAAGAGGTGATAACACTTAGAGATTTGAGGTTGATGATATCATCATGGCTTGGTATTGATTGCAACATGTGTGAGATGAAGTATACAGTGAGGTTTGATGAAAGCATACTAATAGATTTAAATGATGATGGTGAAGTTGAAAACCTTTTTGAATATAATGAAAGGAGCAGCCATGTGTATATAGAAGCAAAAGGAAATGATGATGTATGCCACATATCAGATGACCCGCAAACGTAAGTGCAAATTTTGTAGGGATGATAGTTGTTATTTGTGAAACTGTTGTCGGTTATTAAGTAACAAAAGTTGTTATTATAATTGACTGCAGGTATGTAAATTCCTTGGGACTCTCACAAGGAAGATCTGTTGATTGTCATACCAGTGTGGAAAACCAAGATGAAGCGTGGTACTATGAAAGTGTTGCTTCGTGTACGACGGCTGAAATTGCTGGAGGATCTAATAAGCTACTTTGTGGAGTAGAGAGTGCACCTACACCTAGCCCAGAGTTGAACTGCACAAAATGGAGGGGGATAATTTCAGGAGTGATGCAGACATTTGCACACGCGAATGCTTTTAAGCAGGCTCTGTACAAGTACAACATAGCACACAAGTTTGAGTTTGAATATGTGAGAAATAGCAAGCATAGCATTTCAGTAAAGTGTAGGAGTTTAGGTTGTCCTTGGAGGGTTGCAGCAAATGCTATCGGAAAGACAACTCCAATACTACGTGTGACGACATTCAAAGATGAACATTATTATAGTGCACTAGACAATCTTAAGGTGACCCATGGTGGAAGATCTAATTTGACATCTTCCATTATAGTTGATGAGGTGAGAAATCACATTGACAAACGTCCCAATGAAATAAGGAAGATGTTGCAAACAGAATATGGTGTCACCCTTACATACAAGCAAGCATACAAGGTGAAGGAAAAAGCGATGGAAGACATACAAGGTAGACCAGAACAATCTTATATGTTAATACCTTGGATTTGTAAGCGATTGAAGGAAACAAATGACAAAACTGTTGCTGAGTGGGAAGCAAGTGGGAATAACATGTTTGAGAGAGTATTTATTGCATATGGGTGTTGTATTGAGGGATTCATGGCTGGTGCAAGACATGTGCTATACATTGATGGAACCCACTTGTCTGGACCATATAAGGGAACAATGCTTTCAGCTTCTAGTTATGATGCGGACAATGAAATTTTGCCGTTTGCAATAGCAATTGTAAAGGGGGAGACATTAGAGGATTGGTCATGGTTCTTATAGAAGATTAAACAAATAGTTGGGTCAATCGAACTCCCAATAGTGTCAGACCGTCACAATGCAATTAAAGGGTCAGTGCAAATAATTTTTGGTAGTGAACGGCATGCTTATTGTTATAGGCATGTGAAGGAGAATTTCAGTTCAGAATTGCTTAAATTAAATAGAGGTAAGAGGAAGCCAAGTGGCTGCTCAAAGGAAGATGCACTACGGTTGCTTGATAATGTTGCATATGCAAGGTTAGATGCAGATTTCGAGAGGGCAATGGATTACATACGCAAATCCTATAAAGAGATGGCTGATTGGTTGATTCACCATGGAGATATCGATAAGTGGGCGTTGAGTAAGTTTCCGTTCTGAAGGTGGGATAAGATTACAACCAACATAGCCGAATCATTTAATGCGTGGCTGGTGAAGGAAAGAAAGCACAATGTCGCACTACTTATCCATGAACATCGTGAGAAGGTTGCCAAGAAGATGTATGCATCGATTATGGCAATGCTGAAATGGAAAAATGGTGTTGGGCCCAACATAGAGTCCATAGTGAAGGAAAATGTTTGTCATGTTGAATATATGTCACCAGTTAATTATGGAGGCGGTAGGATTTGTGTCCATACCAAATATGGATCCTTAAATGTTGATCTTCGTTTGTGTAGTTGCACCTGTAAAGTATGGCAAATGTCGGGGATCCCTTGTGCTCATGCTTGTGCAGCCATCAAGCATGTCCATGGCAATGTCTATGACTATGTGGAAGGATGCTACAAAATAACAGCCCAATAAATGATTTATAAGCGTTCCATGACTCCAGTTGTGACAATCGACAAGCCAGACCCAAACAACTATATGCTGGGTTATCTGTTTGCTCAGACATTGTTGCTGCCACCTAGGACAACTAGACCTGCTGGAAGGCCAAGAACTAGTAGGCGTGAATCACAATTCCAGAATAAGAAGATTTACCATTGTACAAGATGCCATGAAGCAGGGCATACTATACAGAAATGCACAAATCCAAATCCAAACTGAAGTTGGTAAAAATTAGCTTTTGAAGTAAGCATTCTGTAGATATAAGGAGCTGCAATATTTTGAAGTAAACAAGTTGATACTAATAGAAATTTTCTGAACTTATCCTGCTCATAGTTAGCAACTCTATTGAAGTAATATGTATAGTTCTTTTTTAGGGAAAGGGGTTGCTGCATATGTCTTCATTTTTTGGTTGTGACAAGGAAACATTAGGGTGAAGTGCAATGTTAATGTTCCCTTGTCATTAGTATCAAACATCCACTGTCACAACTAAGAGTATATCTTATATAGTTATGTAATTTTGCAGCACATTATGATATAAGGTTAATGTAATTATGCCACATATAATCCTATTATGTTAATGTTATCACTGTGTTGTGTGACACAGAATTTGGCCGAATTTCCCCTGTCCATATCTGTGCTACCCTGGACCTGTACTATTGTAAATATTTGAAGTTGTTTAACAAGATATGACAGTTGTTAATAATAGAAGCGTAGTTGTTAATACTGAAGTTGAAGTTGTTATTTCACCTCTTCTTTTGATAGGTCAAAGAAGATAAAAACGTTGTGAAAAATGAGAGTGTAGTTGTTAACTATGAACCTTCTGTTGTTAATGGTCCCCCACTTGTTGAACTCCCACGCTACTAATGCCATGTACTTTTCTCAACTCTTGAAGTTGTTTAACAAGATACGACCGTTGTTAATAATGGAATCGTAGTTGTTAATAGTGAAGATGAAGTTGTTATTTCAACTAATTTTTTCAGAGGTCAAAGAAGATAACAAAGTTGTGAAGAATGAGTGTGTAGTTGTTAAATATGAACCTTCCGCCATTAAAGATACCCCACTTGTTGAACTCCAACGACAAGTACTTTTCTGACGTTATTAGTAGTTATTAGTAGTTAATAGTGAATTGAAGTTATTATTTCCCCTTTTTTCAGAGGTCAATGAGGATAAAAAGGTGTGAAAAAAGTGCCTGTAGTTGTCAAAGAAGATAAGAAAGTTGTCAAAAATGTGCACACATTTGCTAATGGTACCCCACTTTTTTCTATTCGAAGCTACCCTCAACATGCCCTTTTTTGAACTTTTTGAGTTGGTTTACAACAAGCGAAAGTTGTTCAAAAAGAGAAGCACGTTACAGGCGACATGTATAGTGTTTCAATCTCCTAAGTTGTCAAACAAGATAACCTAGTTGTTAAAAAATTACATATAGTTGATAATATAGAAACGCTCTTTGTTAACCTGCGTAAGTTGGCAAACAAGATCAAAAAGTTGTAAAACAACAACTTGAAGTTATTAAATATGAACTTCCTAATAGTGGGTTGTTACACATGTCTCATGGCATGTACACTCTTCTACATTATAATCATGTACCCTGGGTAGTACAATAATATTGGAACTTACAAATGAACACATCCCAGGTCAAAAAACATCAACTGCATAAAGTTTCCCTGTAGATGTCTAAAATAAAGCAAAGAACTATTAGGTCAAAAGTTGACGTTTGATTGGCTGCCGAGATAGAAGCTCTAGAGCATCGAGTCTTGATGAATTTTGATGGTGATTCACCAGCCACCATATAATGTCCCTCCTATATTGTTTGACTTGAGCCTGTACACGACCTAAACAGCAACAGTTCAGTTTATTGTACTTTCGAAACCATACAAAAGTCAACATACATATGAACTATTGTGGATACCTCTGTGTAATCAAGTACCACAGATGGACTACATTGGAACAACCAAATCAAGACGTGAACACTGCAATCAAGGCTACGAAATCCAGACAGTAGTCATATACCCACAAAAAATAAGGCAATGGATACAACAGTGATATACATAAAATACAACAGTCAATTCTTACAGATTATTTTGCTGAGGTACTTGAGCACTAATGATGTCTATCTGTTGCTTCTTCCCATGTCGATTGTTACTGACGAAATACACTACATCAATAAATTTGTCCCTTTACAAAAAAAAAACACAAATATGTGGGTTCAGTTGGGGAAATTTAATTGCTAATGAAATTTAAATCCATGATGTTAAAGCATAAAGTTCATTACACATGTCTCTCCTGCCAATGATTGTGGATCTTCTAAGGCGCTATTTTTCTTCCTTTTTTCGGTGGTGTCAACAATGGGTTTTATTGAGTCCAGAATATAGAGATTCCATGTTTTTGGATCCAAGCCTACACAAAACCAGTGATCCCGGACAAGTATAAGCCCTAACAGCAAATCACAATCTGCAAGATTGTACCCTAATCGATCAGGCAATAATTGGCCCTTGTAATATGAAGGTCTCCAATTCTTTCCTTTGCCAACGATTTGCAAAAAATATGCCTCTTCACTGGTCCATGTAGTTTCAGATTTGCCATCAATGCCTTGTAAACAACGGACACCACCTGAAATGCACAAGTACGTAATAAAGTCATCCCCATTAAAGTTAAAATACAAAGTCTTGAAGCCATGGTAATACTGACCCAATTGTTAACCTTATGGATTCCACCTAAAGAATACAGCTCATCCCGAGTGACGTATTCATCTTGCAATGTAACCAATTCCCTGTAATAGTTTTTTATATAAATAGTCAATACAATGTTGCAAGAAAAATATTGCACGTCCTCTTCCTTACAAGTACATCATGAAACATACATAAATCACTCACTTTTGGCCATCAATGGGTCGAGGATATTGAGAAATTAGTGTGAAAAATCTTTCCTTGTCATCAACCACCATCTTCTTTCGCGATATGGCCTTAGGCATGACAAAGGGGGACTCGATTTTCTTTTCTCTTCTAACCCTAGTTGATCTTTATAACACATTATCCTTGGTAACCTCTTCCTCCTCCACAATGTCTGCTCCTTGTCTTTGACTATCTGAGTCACTTTCATGTGAGTGCCGCTCATTTTTTCCATCATTCTCTTCTTCTTCAACATTGACAACATCCTCTTGTTGGTCTACTCCTTCTCTTCCAACCTATTTATGTTCCCCTCTCATCACTTGAACCTTTATCAACTCCTCTACAATTACACTCATCAACCGTCTATACATATCCTTCAGGTCCTAAAGCAAAAAATTAAATCAAAACTTGTTACACACACATTTGTATTAATGCATACAAACATTTACAAATTAACAAATACCTGGTCCAAATGATCAATTCCAATGTTTCCTCTATAGCAACATTCAATTTAGATGCCCTTGCTCCAAATATTATGCCCATGTTGCTGTCCCTCTCTAACTTAACCATGGTTTTTAATCGATCCTCAGTCCAGTAGTTAACAACATCAACACACTCATGTTTCTCAGTTGGCATCATTGCAAAGTGCTCACCAAAAAATATCTACCAAACAAATAGCAAAACAATAACTTAAATACTTGTCACTTAAAGCGTACTATAACATAAGTAAATTTAAGTACATACCAACAAAAAGTACATGCATCCATCGACATTGGAGTTGCCCCTCTTGTTGTTTCTCACATCCCTTACATAGTCTTCCATCTCTTTCCACAAGTCCTTAATGATAAAGGTCACCCAATCAAATTTCTGAAATCCTTTCATTGTCAACCTCATCACCTTCAGTATTCGCTCACTAATCTTTGGGCTTGCAGTGGGAGCTAGAAAGGTTAAAAGTGTGTACAACATAAAAAGGAGCTCAAAATTTTCATTATCACTGCCATTCACAATAGGCTCTACAATGTTACTGTATAGGCGTTTTGAATATTCACTCTATAACTTTGTATAAACCGGGTCATCATCATCCACCTTAGTCCTTACCACATCCCCACAGTGGGGAAGCCCAAGTAACTGCTTCACATCTAATGCAGAAATTTCACGTGTCTTGCCCCTGATTCGAAATTTGTGTGTTGCTGGATCATATGAGCGAAGCATTGACACAATCAGATCTTTTGGCAGTTTCTTGCAACCTCCAACCTCTAGCAGCTTGCTGAATCCTAATCTCTTCACCCTTTCCTTTAAACTTTCATCTTTATTTATGAAGTCAACTAATTGCTTGAATTGCCAAATTGAGCAACGAGTGATAAAAGCTACTTTCCTCTTTGCACTCTTCTTCTCTTGTCTTTCTTTCTTAGGTTTCTCAATGTATTTAGACTTATCACAATATTCCTTCCTCTCTTGGTCACTCAATGCTCTCCATGCTTTTAGGACCTCATCATTGTGCACAACACATTTGTCAGATTTCTGTGGCTTAAATTTCTTAAAAAACTCAATTCTAAACAACTGCAACCCATTGTTTAAGGCCTTACATGTATCCCCCTTATGCAACACCTTCTTCCCTTATTCGTCTAAGTTCTGCCCTTTTTCCACCACCTTTTCCCCTTCTTTAACCACCATATGCCCTTCTTCACTTTTGTTCTGCCCCTCTTTAGCCCCCTCTTCGCCTTGTTCAAACACCATCTTCTTCTGCAAAACAGAGTTATACAAACTTCAACCTCTATAACTGATTGGTAAAAAAATATCCATGTTTTGGTTTTTACAACCTCAAATAAGAACGAAAAGTTGTTATTTTTCACAGTTGTGTCGTTACTGTAGAGCCTGAACTTGTTATTTCCCCCCCATCTTGTTGTTCTCATAAGTTTCACTGGCCATGTTTTGGTTTTTCCAGTCATAATTTGTTAAACAAGAATGGATTGGTGTTATTTCTTAACGTTGTGTTGTATCTATAAAATCTTAAGTTGTTAATTGGCCCCCTAACTTGTGAGTGTCAGAAGTTTCCCTACCATTCCTTGGTTTTTCAAATCAGCAGACAGCAGTTGTTAAACATGAATGAAAGGTTGTTATTTTTAAACATGTAGATGTTATTGTAGAAACTTAAGTTAGTGCTCCTCCCCCTACTTGTTAGTCTCCCAAGTTCCACTGGTCATGTTTTCGTTTTCCACATCAGTCATTGTTAAACAAGGATAATCAGTTGTTATTGTTGAAACCTTAGTTGTTAATGGCCCCCCAACTTCGTACTCTCGCAACTACCCCTGGGCATGTCTTTCTCAATGTTAAAAAATACTTGTTAAATTTATGCCACAGTTGTTATTTTTTAACTAGGTGTAGTTACTGTAAACAAACGAAGAGTCAAACACTTACCATTCCCACTTCCCTCTCCATATACACATCAGACAAAGACACATATCAAGAATTTGATAGAAAACCCAGGTCATTACAATCCCTTCACCCACTACATACAGGATGTTCTCAATGCGGGAAAAGGGCAATATACGACAGGAAACAAGTTCATCACATTATTGTTCACCAATTGAAACCAGCACCACCACAGACAATCACAAACAGTAAAAGGCAACACATGACAGCAAATAAGCACGTCTTCATATTGCATTTTCCAATTATTATATGAACCGAAAATTTGAAAAAAAATGCCAACTTACCGCCATCTACCGTCTCCACGCACCCCACAATTCTCGACGACGCTCGAACTCCGTACAATGCCACTGCAAGCCTCTCACAAAACCCACCGGTCTCAACTCTGAAAACCACCGCAGAACGTCAACGAACCACCGCTCTCAACTCTGAAAACCCCATTCAAAAACCACCGAAGAACCTCCTGTTCCTAGCCGACAGCGCCCCCCACAGAAGAACCTGCAGTTCGCTCACCGACAACCCCCCACTATCTCTCCCCCCACCGTCAGTGACTGAACTCCACCACCGACCGTGACCAGAAATTCCCTCGTCCCCTCCGCCTTCAGTGTTTTCGCCCCCTTCACTCTGCCCTACCACACGGTCCACAAGATCGAAATGCTTAAGGCTATTTAGAACTGAAACTTAAATCATTTATGACTCCCCATATGCCTTCTTTTCTTTCCCGTGCATGCACCTCGTCAATCTTTTCTCCAAGGCTAGTTGAGTCTTTTCCACTGAATTTTAAAATCCCTGATTCGTACAACAAGACTAATCAGGGATTTGGATTTTCAATGTACCAAATAGGGAATACCCTATTTCCAGCGTATTTTACAGGGATTTTCCCTTAATTTTTCCAAGTTGTTTTTTTATTTTCAATGTACCAAATAGGGAATACCCTATTTCCAACTCAATTGAGATTTGAGTTTCCAATATAGTTTCTTAAAAATTATTAGTACAAAAAAAAAGCAACATTTGGTTGATGTTTTTACTCTCTTCAATGACTTTTTCATGTTTAAACATTTTATGTCTTTGTCTAAAATATCATACGTCTAACTAAATAGACATTGTCGAAGAACGATATATATAGATGTCATAATATTGGGAAGATCTTGAACTCAATTGAAATTCTGCAATAGTATAACAATTCAGAAAATTCATAAGCTAATTACAAATAAATATATTATCTTTAAATTTAAAGCAATGGATTATGAAATTAAGAAAATTATCATGAACAATTGTGGACAATATTTAGCTCATTGTAGTGTGTGTTTGTTTATATATATATATATATATAAGATAAAATTTGTAACTCACAGGAGGACAATTTGATAATGGCAAATCGTTGTTTATTGCCCCTATTAGTGTACAATTTATAAGCAGGATTTGTAACCCACGACTATTTTGTTACATACATGTAAGTAGCAGATCCATAATATTAGGAGATCCACAATTGTAGGATCAGATACAATTGACTAGATCAGAGTAGGACTAAGTCAGCTACGTAGGCTCAATACAAACTGAGGGCCCAACCAAACTTTAGGCTTGAGTCTTAACATCCCCCCTCAAACTTGGACTAAGTGACCTCACAAGCCCAAGTTTGTCATTGAAGCCCCGAAACTTGGTGTGGGATAAAGCTTTGGGGAATACATCAGTGATCTGCTCCACTGATAGCAAATAGCGGACGACGAGCTGTCTATTTAGGATGCGATCTCGGATATAATGAACATCCAACTCGATGTGCTTCAATATGGCATGGAAGAGATTCAAGGCTAGTGCTGCCGCACTGAGGTTGTCACACCATTCTACGGGTGGCTGTTTGAGATTGACTCCAAGTTCTCCGATTAGCGATTGGACCCAGGTGAGCTTTGACGCCAGTTTAGACAAGGAGCGATACTCAGACTCGGCGCTGGAAAGAGCCACAACAGGCTACTTCTTCACTGACCAGGATATGAGTGTGTCACCGAGAAAGACACAATACCCACCTATGGATCGCCGATTGTCAGGGATACGGCCCAATCCGCATCTGAAAAACCTTATAGAGCAAGGTGGGTGGTCGGTTTGATGTGCAAAGCCAGATTTGTGGTCCCCTTTAAGTACATGAAAATGTGTTTCACAACCTTCCAAAGCACATCAGTGGGTGAAGTAAGAAACTGACTTAGCTTGTTTACAAAGAACATAATGTCTGGTCTGGTGTTTATTAGATACTGTAGTTCGCCAATCGCTTGCCTGAAAATTGTTGGGTTGTGCATAAGGCTGCCATCGGTTTTAGAGTAGCGCTTGTTAATTGTCATAGGCGTTGGTACTAGGGTTGATTTAGCCATGCCGAACTTGTCTAATAAATTCAGAATATACCTCTCCTATTTTAAATAGAGTCCTGTGTCATCTCAAAAAGCCTCAACACCCAAGAAGTGGTGTAAAACTTGGGCTTGAGTGAGTAGTGTGAGGCCTGTCTCAACGATGTGTCAGTGCTTTCTTTCAGCTCGACCATTTTGAGCAGATGTGTGAGGACACGAGTGTCTAAAGTGTATGCCAAAGTCACTTAGGCTTCGTGAGAAGCTTCTATACTCACCATCCCAGTCACTTTATACCGTCTTAATCCTGCTGTCAAACTTATTTTCCACTAGTTTCTTAAAATTCAAGAAGGTTGGCATTACCTCATCTTTTGTTTTCAGGGGATAAATCCATGAGTAGCGGCTGTGATCATCTAGAAACAAAATGTAATAGTGAAAACCATTCATAGATGTAATTGGAGAAGGTCCCCATAAATTAGTGTGTATTAATTCTTGAGGTTTGGATGCTCTAGAAGCTGAGAGTTTGAAAGGAAGAGAATGAGATTTGCCATATTTGCATGAATCACAGAAAATTTCTTTAATTGCATTCCCGTTGACAACTTTCAAGTTACAACACTTTATTATATGATCTAATACTCGACCATTTGGGCGACCTAGTCTACAATGCCAAAGATATTTACTAGACTATTTTTTGCTTTTTGGTTGATTGACAGGTTCAGCAGAGACAAAGATCTTATCTAACAAATTGATACTGTTCAGTTCATTAAGTTGAAACATTCCACCTTCACTTGGCTTTCCCATGAGGAGTATCTCCCCTATTTCCTAAGCCTTCACAAAAACACCATTGGCATTAAAAATCACATCAACATTATTCTCAAGAGCTATTTGGTACATACTTAACAGGTTTTTCTTTATCTCAAGAGTGAATAACACATTGTGAAGTTTAACTCTTTTGTGTGGTACATTTGAGATAGTGGCAGAACCACTTTTTAGGACACAAACTCTATGACCATCACCAACAGTAATATTTATCTTACCATTTGTGTTAGTGTGAGTCTCAAGCTTAAAGAGATCACTTGCAACATGACTTGTTACTCCACTATCCAGGTACCATGCACCATCTACCTCTGTTTCTAGGGTCGCCCAGTAGGCACTATCGAAATCAGAACCGGTGGAATTTGAATTTTTTCTTCCTCCTGAGTTGTTTGCATGGTATAGTCAAACCTTTGACACAGTTGACACTTTGGAGTCTCTTCATCATCACTGTTATTGTTGTTTTGATGTCCACTACGATTCCAGGTTCCTCTACTATGTCGACCTTTATTTAAACGGCCTCCATGCCAAGTTTTGTTGAGGTTGGCACTACCTTTAGATCGAGCAATATTTGCCATGTTATTGCTGAAGGAAAGCTGAGAAAATTGAGTCAATTGATCAAGCTGCGACTCAAAGGTGTAGAAAGTTGTTTGAAGTTCAATCCAAGAGAGGCTATCAGCTTGACTTGAGAGCTGAACAACCACAGGATTGTAGTCACCATCGAGGCTAGCAAGAGCTTGAATAATACGGTCAGGTAAGGGAATTGGACTTCCTTCAAGAGTTAGTTGAGCACTTAAGCCTTTGAGTTTGGCAAGATATTCATGCATCTTTAACACATCCTTCCTGGTGCGTTGTAATTCAGATCTGAGCATGATGAGGCAAGACTTGTTCTGAGCACCAGCTAGTTGTTTTGTTACTTCCTATAAACCTATCAAGGTTGAGACATGAGTCATCTTCGAAGAAACTTCTAAGGTCATTGTATTCAATAACCATCCAAAAAGCAATTGATCTGCAGATTCCCAATCTTCAAATTCTGGGTTGACCTTGGTTTGGTCTTTATTGGTGACGAACTATGGAGGACAAGGTTTTGTGCCATTGATGAACCCCTCTGTAAGAGGCAAGCTTCACCCAAGAGGGGGGTGAATTGGGTGATGCTATAAATTTTTCGCTTGATGTGGTGATATGAAAAATATAATAGATAGAGTAGAGTTAAGAAGATTTGAACACAGAGAGTTATACTGGTTCGGCCTAACAACAAGGCCTACGTCCAGTCCTCAGAGATCAAGACCTACTGAGATTTTTACTATACCTCCAAGATTCAATGGGCTCTCAGAACGCCACAAAACAACAATCGTCCTTGAACGGACTACGAGCAGAAATATTCTCTTAACAAGAAACTTCTCTCCCCCTTACGACAAGTCTTATGTGCAGAGAAATAACCTATGACTCTTCTCACTTGCTTATGTATACAAGACTTATGAGTAGCAACGTTCTCTCCTGCTTACACCACTATAAGTCTTACGAGCAGCAATGTTCTCTACTGCTTGTATCTTATAAGACTTATGAGTGGAAGACACTACAAGGAATTCTCTCAACTGCTTCTCTCATAAGGAATAACTACCCTCTCAAGGTCCCAATACCTTGAGATCACATAAACATAAAACTTTGAATTGTATGAAGACTCTCTTACAGAGCAAATGAATAAACACTGAAGATCAATGTGTATACAGAGAAAAACTAATGAATAACAGAGACTTGGTATAGGCTTGTGAATTCTTGTGCTACGTTGTGTTAGTGTTCTCCTTGAATCTCTGTATATATATATAGTTGCTCCAGTTTTTGCCCATTTGGAAATTCTTCATTTGTGGAGCGGGACATTTGAAACCAATGGTAGACACGCGCATGTTTTGAATAATCTGAGTGCGGTAGGTGACAGCGTGTATATAATCATATTGTCTGCCGTTGTTTGACTTTCCTCATGTGGTTCAATTCAAACGTTCATATTCCTGTATCATACTTTTAAAATAATCAAAACAATGTTAAACAATGATAAAAAGTAATGATGATATGAATTAATAACAATAAATTATATTCGGGAAGAACGTTATGATACTTAGCATTTTCGGTGGTCAAACAGGGCATCACTCGAGCATGAAAAGCTCACTTCGAGTGATCTCCTATTTTCCTTCATATACCTCTGTTATCGGGTTGTGCTTGCAAAGAATATCAGAGAGATGGAATCTTCACTCGCGGGTGAAGAGGGATCTCACTCGAGCACAAAACCTCTGCTCAAGTGATCTTGCAATATTCATAGGGAATGTCTTCTCGAGTCATCACTCACACACCATTTTGACAAGAGTGAGAATTTGTACTCGCGGGTGAAATGGACCCTCACTCGAGCACACATACCTCTGCTCGAGTGGGACGCATATTCTCAAGGAATATGCTCTCAATATCATCACTCGCATCAGGATTTCAGAGGGATAAAATTTTCACTCGCGAGTGATGTGGGCCCTCACTCGAGCACAAAGACTCCTGCTCGAGTGAGAAGAATATTCTCAAGAATTATACCTTTTGAACAAGCACTTGCAACAGAATTGCACAGGGAATGAATTTTCACTCGCAAGCATTGATGTGTCACTCGAGCATATATGGGTGTGCTCGAGCACACTTGCACTTCTCTAAACTTCATGACTCTCGGCCAAGTACTCGCAGTACCCTGCTCGAGTGAATGAAGGAAGCATCCCATCACTTGCTCTCGGCCAAACACTCGGAGTACCTTGCTCGAGTGAATGAAGGAAGCATGCCATTACTTGCTCTCGGCCAGACACTCGCAGACCCTCACTCGCATGTGTGCTCGAGTGATCTAGTAATCACAAAGGGAGAATGCCTCTCGGGTACATGCTTTCTGGCTTTCTCTTACACCTGGTCGAGCACAGAGGAGATCTCTGCTCGAGCACAAACATCATGCTCGACCACTCAAGTGCAATTTCACAGCAGATATCAGTAAAACATCAAATATGCATTTGGTAACTTGGAAACTTTTCTTAACCTTCTAAAAAATATGTTTTGCACATAATTGACGTATTGTTATCATCAAAACTTGGGATCTAACATTCTCCCCCTTTTTGATGATGACAAAACTCTTTGTGATGAAGGTTTAAGAGAAATTGATTGAAATTGAAAATTTTTGAAATCTCTTCAATGTTTCCAAATGCATATCAAGTTTAAGTTTCAAATTCAAGTTTTCCTGCAATGTTTCCTCTGGACACTTAACAACCAAGATAAGCATAGTATGAGGTATGTAACTTAATAAGAACTTAATAACTTGAAACATTGAAATTTTAAAGCTTGAACCATATCATTAACTTTGGGAAAAAAACTTGAATAACATAACATAATAACTTGTAATTCAAAATGACATACATATCAAATCCTACCCAATACAGAAATCTACCCAAACACCCATATATACCCTACAGAAGCTCAGAAAACATCACACATCCTTCTCCCCCATTTTGTCAACATCAGAAGGGGGCTGTGGAGGTGGAACAAATGATACCATGGCAGTGAGAGGGTCAATGGGCTGATCAGAAGGAGATGTTGGCTGTGGTATAGAGGATGAGGGAGGTAGTGAAGGCGACCGATCAAAGGTGACATCTACATTAGACTCTGGATCAGTGAAAAGTACATGAGTCTGTGGATGAGGTGGTGAGGTGTGAGTAGTCTCTGGAGGCACCCCGGAAGATGAAGAAGGAAAATGTGAGTGCAGGAAGGTCTCCATATTGGTGATCCTCTGTGACATCTCATCCTGAGTTTTGAACATCAGTTCAAAGTTAAGATTGGCCTTGTCTACCAAATTAATGACTTGTGCTTTCATTTTCTCCACAAGCTTCTCATACTTAGTCACTAACTCCTACTTCAAACTTGATACAGCTTGATTAATTACCTCAGTCAGATGATTGGACAGAGAGGCATTGAAAAAGGATGGAGGAGGAATAGGACCTTGTGCTGATGATTGTGCCTCATCTCCTTTGGATGGAGTGGCTTCCCTCTTGGATGTGGCTTTGGTCCGACTCACCGGAAGATTGATACCCATGTGACTTAACTGAGTCTTACCAAACCTTGAGATGAGAATCCTTTCTTTTCCTTCCAAATACCAAATATTGTTTTTCATCAATATGAAGGAAACAAGTTGAGGGTAAGGTATGGTTGTGGATTTTGTTGAAGAGAAACGAAACCTTCTTATCTCATTAAAAATGATCTCCCCTACATTCCTTTGTTGCCCAGCAACCAAAGAAGCCAAGAAATAGTAATCCTTTTGAGCAAAGTGGGTAAAATTCTTGGATTTATTGACTATGCTCCTGGAATATATATAATGAAGGATTCTGTGATTATCAGGCATATCAATAGGTTTGAAAATGAGAGGGCCAATTGGGTCTTTTGGTCTCAGAATTTTAAAAACCTCATTGGCAGAAAAAGAGGGTGGATCAATAGGAGGTACAATATAACCAAGTAAATCATTTATGATCTTGGCAAAAATCATAAGGAATTTTCCTCTAACGGTAGTAGATACAGCTTCTTCAATCAACTCACCAGATCTAGACATAATATTATGAACTTTCATGTTGCAATAAAAGGTTTTCACAACAGTGGGGGAATATGGCAAATGGATATCTAGCCAGGGAGCATAGTATTGAAGATAAGGGTACAAGTCCAAATGACAACTCTTTTTCAAATAATCCAGATCAACATACACCACAGGGCAGAAGTGTTTATGCTTAAATTCATCATCATATACCTTCTGAGATAATGCCTTAAGTTCTGTTACATTGAATCCCTCAGGAGGACTGGTGATGTGATCATCCTCTGGTGCTTGTGATGCAGAAGGTGCTCCTGAAGCAGAGGCAATTGGTTGCCTATCTTGATGTAAACTTGAAACACCAGCTTGAGAAGCAATTTTCCCAACTATCTTGTCAAGTTTGGATTTCTCTATTGCTTCCCGGAGTTGTCTACTTAAAGTATCACCAGAAGAAGAGGATGATTGGGGTTGCTCTGACTCCTTTTTCTTCCCTTTTCCTTGAACCTCTTTGGATTGAGACCGAGTGATTATAGGTTCCTTGAATACCACAGCCTTTGGTTTCTTTTGAAGAGGTTGGTCTTTCTTTGAAACTTGAGGCTTTGGGTGAGGTTTCTTTGCCGGAGTCCTCTTTTTGGTATTGGGTTTAGGAGGAGGTGACGGTGAGGATGAAATTTTGGGAGATGGAGGAGTAAGTTCAGGGGTTCCAGATTCACTGGCAGCAGAGTGAGTAGAAGAAGGAGAATGAGACCTTTGAGGAATAGAAGGTATCTTTGTTCTTGCCATTGTAGGGAAAATGGAAGAAAGGCAAAAAAAACTCTTGTTTTTGAAAGAAAGACAAATGGAGATTAGGGCACAAATGAGAAATGCAGAAGGTAAGAATCACCTCTTATAGACGATCGGAAGGATGTAACGGCGATTTGAAGCTGAAAGACGTGATTGAATGATGAGAAAACGGTTGAAGGTGAAGAGTTGTGTCTTTCGAGTGAGAAAGCACTTCGAGTGAGAGGAGAAAGTGCGACGTTCTGAGCTCCCCAGTAACTAATATAAGTGACAGTGCTCGAGCATAAACCCTAGTGCTCAAGTGATGTTCATACTGTACTCGAGTGTGTTCTACCTGTGCTCGAGTGATCTTCTGGAAAAATTAAAGAAACAAGTAAAACGTACCTGGATTGTGGATTCCTTGATATATTTTTGTATCTTTGTACTTAAATCTTCCAAGATCATTTAAGTAACCATGATTTGGATAGCTTTTGCAAAGAACTTCCGTTTCTTCACTCGAGCAAGCATTCCTCACCTCAAGTATGTTCATATCATGCTCGAGTGAGAGTTCCTCACTCGCGAGTGAGTTCAATTCTCACTGTTATTTCTGATATATTCCCTTGGTATTCTTAACTCCTCTGTTAACCTCTGTTTTTCATGTCAAAGAGCAGAGTATCTTAAATAGTGCTGTGCTCGAGCAGAGCTGCTTGTGCTCGAGTGACACAGCTCATCACTCGAGCAGCACCTCCAGTGCTCGAGTGAGAATCCTGCAAAAACAAATTTTGAATACTCCGATGCTAAAGTCAGTATGGTTATCATCAAAAGAAACATTTAATTAAACTTTTTAACAAGAAAACTTACAACTCATTGGGATTAACCATTCCCAATTCTCTTCGAATATAAAGAAATTGATCTTTTGCAATTGGTTTTGTGAAAATATCCGCAAGTTGGAGATGAGTTGGTATAAATTCCACTTTGACATCTTTCTTTTGAACATGATCTCGAATAAAGTGATGTCGAATGTCTATATGCTTGGTTCTTGGATGTTGTACAGGATTTTTTGCCAAGCTTATCGTGCTAGTATTATCACAATAGATTGGAATTTCTTTTAAATAAATTCCCAAATCTTGAAGTTGTTGTTTTAACCATAGCACTTGAGAACAGCAGCTTGCCACAGCTATATATTCAGCTTCAGTCAAAGATAATGAAACTGTGTTCTGCTTCTTGCTGAACCATGACACTAAAGAACCTCCGAGAAATTGACATTGTCCACTGGTACTTTTTCTGTCAGTTTTATATCCACTGTGATCTGAATCTGAATATGACATTAAATACTCGTTCCCTCTTTTTGGATACCAGAGACCAAGCTCTGAAGTATCTCCTAGATATTTGAAAATTCTTTTTACTGTCTCTGCATGAGATACCTTAGGGTTGGATTGATACCTTGCACACATTCCCACACTGAACTGAATATCTGGCCTGCTTGCTGTGAGGTAGAGTAATGAACCAATCATTCCTCTATACTTTGTGATGTTGAAGCTAGGTCCCTTTATATCAGCATCCAACAATGTTGTAGAACTCATTGGAGTATCAGCTCCGCTAGCATTATCTAATCCATATTTCTTCAACAATTCTTTCAAGTACTTTGTCTGAGATATAAATATACCATTCTTCTTTTGTTTGATCTGAAGTCCAAGAAAGAAGTTCAATTCTCCCATCATGGACATTTCAAATTCTCCCTGCATAATCTTAGAAAATTCTTGACACATAGATTCGTTAGTAGCGCCAAAAATAATATCATCAACATAGATTTGAACTATTAGAATATCATTTTTGTTATGTTTGATGAATAAAGTTGTATCAACTTTACCTCTGACAAAACCTTGATCAAGAAGAAATTTGCTTAGTCTTTCATACCAAGCTCTGGGTGCTTGTTTCAAACCATATAATGCTTTCTTAAGTTTGAAAACATAATCAGGTTTTGTTTCATCTTCAAAACCAGGAGGCTGTTCTACATATACTTCCTCCATAATATAACCATTTAGAAAAGCGCTTTTTACATCCATTTGATAAAGTTTAAAACTTTTGATGCAAGCAAAAGCTAAGAGTACTCGTATTGCTTCCAGTCTTGCCACTGGAGCATATGTTTCCTCATAATCAATACCTTCTTCTTGATTATAGCCTTTGGCGACCAATCTTGCTTTGTTTCTCACAATGATTGCTGATTCATCAAGGTTGTTTTTGAAAACCCATTTGGTCCCTATGACCGTATGATTTTTAGGTCGAGGAACCAAATCCCAAACTTGATTTCTTTGAAATTGATTTAGTTCTTCTTGCATAGCAATCACCCAATCATTGTCAGATAAAGCTTCTTCTATATTAGAAGGCTCAATTTCAGAAATAAAAGCTGAAAATGTTACCTCATTGAGGATTCTATTTCTGGTTTTGACACCTTCATGAATATCTCCTATAACTTGATCAATTGGATGATCTTTCATATGTCTCCATGCTTTAGGTTGAGCATGATCATCGACATCTTCTATATTTTGAAAATCATTTTTTTCAAAATCATCCTGATTTGAAATAGATTTGTTTTTCTTGATTGAATCCATTTCTTCTTCATCATTAAGTTTTGTCTGAGATTCAATTTCATCAAACACAACATGAATAGATTCTTCAATAGTACATGTTCTTTTATTGAAAACTCTATAAGCTTTACTTCTATTAGAATATCCTAGAAAAATACCTTCATCAGACTTTGAATCAAATTTACCTAAATTTTCTTTACCATTGTTATGAATGAAGCACTTACACCCGAAGATATGAAGATGAGCAATATTTGGCTTCCTTCCTTTGTAAAGTTCATATGGTGTCTTTCCAAGAGATTTGCGAATATATGCTCTGTTTGAAATATAGCATGCAGTACTCATTGCATCTGCCCAGAACACTTGTGACATTTCTTTTTCATTAAGTAATGCTCTTGCCATTTCTGTAAGCACTCTGTTCTTCCTTTCCACTACTCCATTTTGTTGAGGTGTTCTAGGGGCTGAGAAGTTGTGATCTATTCCTTTGTCGTTGCAGTAATCTTCAAACAATTGATTATCAAATTCTCCTCCATGATCTGTTCTAATAGAGACAATAGGAATACCTTTCTCATTTTGAACCTTTTTGGCAAACATAATAAATTCAGCAAAAGTTTCATCTTTTGAGGCAATAAATATAGTCCATGCAAATCTTGTAAAATCATCAACAATTACTAACGTATATAAATTTCCTCCAAAACTTTTTACTCTTGCAGGTCCTACCAAATCCATATGAAGTAATTGTAAAGGTTTTGAAGTAGAAATTTCATATTTTGTTTTAAAAGAAGATTTAGTTTGTTTGCCTTTTTGACATGCTTCACAGATCATGTCGTCTTTGAATTTGAGTTTAGGAAGGCCTACAACTAAATCTTTTCTAATCAATTTGTCAAGTTGATTCATATTGACATGAGCCAAACGCTTATGCCATAACCAACTTTCCTCTGATCGACTAAGAAAACAATTTTCAGAAGAATTTGAATTTAAATCAATAGTATAACAATTACCGTCCCTTTGAGCTCGGATCTTTGCTTTGATAGTTTCTTTGTTTAGGAGTAGATCTTTCTTGCTTACTATCAAGCATTCTTTCGAGTCAAAAATCACCCAGTTATCTTTGTCAGTGCTTTGGCTTACGCTTAAGAGATTGTGGCATAATCCTTCAACATAATATACTCCGTTAATTTGAATGCCATCGGTTCTTCCCACTTCACCAATTCCAGCAATACGTCCAGATTGATTTCCTCCAAATGTCACCTTTCCTCCTTCTCTAGTTTCAAACATGGTGAACTTATTTTTGTCACCAGTCATGTGTCTCGAACATCCATTATCAATATACCATTTGTTCGCTCGAGATGCTTTGAGACATACCTAGAATAAGATGATCAGGTTTTAGGTACCCACACTTTCTTGGGTCCTTTGTGGTTAGTATTTGAATTATGTGTCCCTTTCGGAACCCATTTATATGTTCCAACAACCTGTCCCTTTTTGAAATAACACGATGAAGTATAATGTCCTTTCCTACTACAAATGGGTTCGATGTATGCACAGAATTCCTGAAATATTTAAGATAGTCTCTACTATTCTTTTTATTTTTATTATGCATAGCATTATATCCAATTCCAGATTTATCAAATGAAACTTTCTGAGAATTTAAAATAACCTTGAGAGTTTCACTTCCTTTAGTAAACTTTTCAACTATCTTTGTTAAATCTTCTATTTTCTTATCTTTCTCTTTACACATTTCATATGATGATATGGAATTACTTTCTAATTCTTTTACTTTCTTCTTATAACTAACCATTTCTTTAGCAACTTTGATGAACTTTGTATGCAATGCATTATATTCAGATAACAATTCATCATAAGAGGGTTCAGAGTCACTTACCTCAGAGTCTGATTCTTCTTCCTTAGCTACCAAGCATAGATTAGCTACTTCGTTGTTGTCATTTTCTTCGTCTGACGAACTATCACCCCAAATAGATGATAAATATGCTTTCTTTTTCTGCTTCTTTTTGTCTTTGTTTCTGAAGCATTCAGATTTGATGTGTCCTGGTTTCCCACATTCATAGCATACTATTTGTTGTTCTTTGTTTTCTTTCTTGCTTGGTCCACCTTGATAGTTCTTGAAATTCCTTTGTCCTCTTCTGTAGAATTTCTTGAACTTTCTCACGATCATTCCCATTTCATCATCACTAGGAACATCTTCATTATCAGAAGTTTCTTCTTCTTCTTTTATAGCTTTAAGTGCAACTCCCTTTTTCTTTTTATCATCGAATTCTTCAAGTTCCTTTTTGAATCTCAACTTACCTTCATACTCAGAAAGACTTCCAAAGAGAGCAGCTACGGACCTCATAGATTCTCCTTTGGCTTCTTCAATGGCTGTCACCTTTGCTTCCCACTCTTTTGTAAGAATATTAAGAATCTTTCTTACTTGGGAATTTTGATCAAACGACTTTCCAAGAGCAGATAATTGATTAACAAGATGAGTATACCTTAGTTCAAATTCTGATATGCTTTCTCCAGATTTCATATGAAATAGATCATATTCTGTAATTAAAGTGTTGATTCTATTTTCTTTGATTCCAGACGTACCTTCGTGAGCAATTTCAAGAGCATCCCATATATCTTTGGCAGTTGGTAGAGTACATATACGAAAATATTCTTTTTGACTAAGAGCACTCTGTATCATTAGAATAGCTTTACTATTTAATGTTACTAACCTTTTGTCATTCTCGTCAAACTCATCTGGGCTCTTTTTAACTGCTCTATCTTCGATTTTCTTCATTGGAACATAGTCACCATCTTGTATAACATTCCATAATCCGTACTCGTTGGCCAATACGAACACTCTGAATTTGGCTTTCCAGAATGAAAAATGTTCTCCAGCAAAACCAGGAGGTCTAGTGATTGAAGCTCCATCTGGAAGGATATTTTCACCCATTGTTGCCATTTGTCGGATCCTTCTCAAGCTGTTAGGCTCTTTGGAGAAGACGAGGCTCTGATACCAAATGTAAGAGGCAAGCTTCACCCAAGAGGGGGGTGAATTGGGTGATGCTATAAATTTTTCGCTTGATGTGGTGATATGAAAAATATAATAGATAGAGTAGAGTTAAGAAGATTTGAACACAGAGAGTTATACTGGTTCGGCCTAACAACAAGGCCTACATCCAGTCCTCAGAGATCAAGACCTACTGAGATTTTTACTATACCTCCAAGATTCAATGGGCTCTCAGAATGCCACAAAACAACAATCGTCCTTGAACGGACTACGAGCAGAAATATTCTCTTAACAAGAAACTTCTCTCCCCCTTACGACAAGTCTTATGTGCAGAGAAATAACCTATGACTCTTCTCACTTGCTTATGTATACAAGACTTATGAGCAGCAACGTTCTCTCCTGCTTACACCACTGTAAGTCTTACGAGCAGCAACGTTCTCTACTGCTTGTATCTTATAAGACTTATGAGTGGAAGACACTACAAGGAATTCTCTCAACTGCTTCTCTCGTAAGGAATAACTACCCTCTCAAGGTCCCAATACCTTGAGATCACATAAACATGAAACTTTGAATTGTATGAAGACTCTCTTACAGAGCAAATGAATAAACACTGAAGATCAATGTGTATACAGAGAAAAACTGATGAATAACAGAGACTTGGTATAGGCTTGTGAATTCTTGTGCTACGTTGTGTTAGTGTTCTCCTTGAATCTCTGTATATATATATAGTTGCTCCAGTTTTTGCCCGTTTGGAAATTCTTCACTTGTGGAGCGGGACATTTGAAACCAATGGCAGACACGCGCATGTTTTGAATAATCTGAGTGCGGTAGGTGACAGCGTGTATATAATCATATTGTCTGCCGTTGTTTGACTTTCTTCATGTGGTTCAATTCAAACATTCATATTCCTGTATCATACTTTTAAAATAATCAAAACAATGTTAAACAATGATAAAAAGTAATGATGAATGAATTAATAACAATAAATTATATTCGGGAAGAACGTTACGATACTTAGCATTTTCGGTGGTCAAACAGGGCATCACTCGAGCATGAAAAGCTCACTTCGAGTGATCTCCTATTTTCCTTCATATACCTCTGTTATCGGGTTGTGCTTGCAAAGAATATCAGAGAGACGGAATCTTCACTCGCGGGTGAAGAGGGATCTCACTCGAGCACAAAACCTCTACTCGAGTGATCTTGCAATATTCATAGGGAATGTCTTCTCGGGTCATCACTCGCACACCATTTTGACAAGAGTGAGATTTTGTACTCGCGGGTGAAATGGACCCTCACTCGAGCACACATACCTCTGCTCGAGTGGGACGCATATTCTCAAGGAATATGCTCTCAATATCATCACTCGCATAAGGATTTCAGAGGGATAGAATTTTCACTCGCGAGTGATATGGGCCCTCACTCGAGCACAAAGACTCCTGCTCGAGTGAGAAGAATATTCACAAGAATTATACCTTTTGAACAAGCACTTGCAACAGAATTGCACAGGGAATGAATTTTCACTCGCAAGCATTGATGTGTCACTCGAGCATATATGGGTGTGCTCGAGCACACTTGCACTTCTCTAAACTTCATGACTCTCGGCCAAGTACTCGCAGTACCCTGCTCGAGTGAATGAAGGAAGCATCCCATCACTTGCTCTCGGCCAAACACTCGCAGTACCTTGCTCGAGTGAATGAAGGAAGCATGCCATTACTTGCTCTCGGCCAGACACTCGCAGACCCTCACTCGCATGTGTGCTCGAGTGATCTAGTAATCACAAAGGGAGAATGCCTCTCGGGTACATGCTTTCTGGCTTTCTCTTGCACCTGGTCGAGCATAGAGGAGATCTTTGCTTGACCACAAACATCATGCTCGAGCACTCAAGTGCAATTTCACAGCAGATATCAGTAAAACATCAAATATGCATTTGGTAACTTGGAAACTTTTCTTAACCTTCTAAAAAACATGTTTTGCACATAATTGACGTATTGTTATCATCAAAACTTAACCCCTCAAGCTTGTATCCTTTGATAATAGGTAAGACATGGGTGAGCCACACGGAGTAATTGGTTCTGTCCAACTTGACAGAACATTGTAGATTGGGAAAGTTCTTTTTCTCATTGGTTTTGCTAATCAAGGAAGCAGATATGTGGCTGCTGGAAGTGTCAGAGGCAGTACTGTGATCATCTCCGATGGTAGTCATGGCGATTAGCCAAGAGAGCTCTGATACCAAGATAAAATTTGTAACTCACAGGAGGACAATTGATAATGGAAAATCCTTATTTATTGCCCATATTAGTATGCAATTTATAAGCAGGATTTGTAACCCACGACTATTCTGTTACATACATGTAAGTAGCGGATCCATAATATTAGGAGATCCACAATTGTAGGATCAAAAACGATTGACTAGATCAGAGTAGGACTAAGTCAGCTACGTGGGCTCAATACAAACTAAGAGCCCAACCAAGCTTTGGCCTTGAGTCTTAACAACATATATGTATGTATGTATGTAGGTATGACAAAAAATATGTCGATTTGCTTATATTTATGGAGTCCAATTCTTTAATCAAATCTAATCAAATGAACTTTTCTTGATAGCAAAAATTTATATTTATGAAATTTTAAAATTCCATTGAACCATCATTAATAATAAAATCACACGTAACAAGATTTGATGGAAGTAACTAATGGATATGCATGGCCAAATGCATATAAGTTTGTCATATACGTTAACTATTTTGAAAATAGAAATCTCACATGTATGTGCTTTGCTTTTCTTTAAGTCCATAATAATTAGGACCTATTTAATTATTTGTCCATAGAAAGATATTTGGGAATAAAAAACACTAGTACAGAAAAGAGTTTTTAGATCGGAACATTTAGACCGGTTATATCGAATAAGGTCTTAAAAATATGACCAGTGGTATTTTTGTAATTATGATAAAATATTAATACCGGTTATATTTATAACCGGTCTTAAAAATACGTTTAAGACCGGTTATATTTAAAACTGGTCTTATAAATAATTTAAAGACCGGTTGTAATAAAAATCGGTCTTAAAATATATACAATTAAAAAAATAAATACATGTAATATATTTTCTAGACCGGTTCTAAATATAACCAGTCTAGAAAATGTTATTTGAATTAAAGACAATTAAAAAAAATGAAATCGTTATTATTTTTAAGACTGAGTGTATAAAAAACCAGTCTTAAATATTAAAAATTTAAGACCCGTTATTATTTAATAACCAGTCTTAAATATTGATTTTAAGACCGGTTGTTAATTACAACGGGTCTTAAAACTGACCTGTATTTCAAAACGCGCCTAATTTTAGCTCTGAAATTTCATCTCAAGACTCAAGCACATCAGTGAAATCCTTGCATCTGTTCACGGTAGCTCCTCCTTTCCCCTTCTCTCTTCCGTCCTTAACTTCGCCGCCGTTAATCGAGATTTACGGTTGAATACATTGCCGTAAGGCTATTGTCGTTTGTTCCCTTTGATTGGTTTCGTTCTCAACCTCATTTTTATTGTCAGGTTTGTGTTTCAGTTGCCAGGCGTTCAATTAAATAAATGGTTTCATTTTTGAGTATTCCATTGAAATCTCTATTTTCTTTGTTTGATTATTGCAGCAAGTTGTCAACCCACTTTTTAGAAGTGTCCATTGCCTCCTAAGAGAGACCTTACTCGATTCGTAAAGTGGCCAAAGACTGTTCAGATCCAGAGAAAGAAGAGGATCCACAAGCAAAGGTTGAAGGTACTGTTAATTATTTTGAAGAGTTTTATATAAAGCATGTATGTATGAAGTTAATGTCCTTATGCTTCTGTGGACCTGGGTTTTTTTGGTTGTGTATGAGAGGGGTTCAATTTTGGTTCGATATTATTGCATGTTCAATATAGTAAAACTCTGGATAAGGTAGTGCTGATATTGCTTGATATGAACTTTGGTGTTGCTTCTGAGTCTGCCTCCTAATGCATTTATGTTCAACTTTGGAATTGCTTTTGAACGATGCCTTAATTTGTTGATAGTGTCGTGTAGTAAAATTTCATTAAACCATCACTAGCTATCCTTAAATAGTGTCCTTAAAGTGTTTTTAGACAATGAGTCATCCTAGTGAGGGTACTCGCGATCCAACTAATCCAAATCAAAGAGAGCCTAGCAATGCTCTTAGCCAAGAACACAGTGAGCCAAGTAACCGGCCTAGACGAAAGGGTAAGAGAGCCACCCGATTGAGAGACATCCCTCTCAATTGGAATACCAAGGAAAAGATTCCAATTGAGTTTGATAGTTATTGGAAACCAATCGGGCCTAATGCCTAACGGTATAGGAGTTTTGTCGGCCTCCTAGCACGCAACAAGCCTAGCATCTTGATAGAGCAGTGGAGAAATGTCGATAAAAGTGTGAAGCGACATTTTTGGGAAACTATCAAGCTCACTTACGAAATTCGTGAGAGTGAAGTCTTGTATGATAAGATAATGACGTATTGTGATGAACGTTGGAGAAAGTTTAAGACAAATCTAGCCAACAATTACGTGTATATGGAGGTGGAAGAAGGTCAGCCTCTTCCTAATTCGTGCAATCAGTATTCTTTTATTAACAAACAAACTTGGCAAGAATTTAGACGGCTTCAGACTACTTCAGAAGCATTGGTGAGTTGACTTATTTTGTAATTGGTTTGCTTATGAATTATGAATTGTCTTTATTGATTTACAATGACTTAATTTTGATTTCTTATTCGCAGGAAAAAAGGAAAAAGGCCCAAGAGAGTGGTAGAAAGAATGATTGCCCCATACAATGTCTCGTGGGGGGTATACGAAGGCCGAAAAAGGCTTGTTGGCGGCAAAACGGAAGAGATTAGAAGAAGCAGCTCAATCTGATCCTTCTGTTCTTCTTTCTCCACCATCTCCAATACGTCGCAAACAAAAGTGGTTGTTCGCTCACCAAAAGAGGAGCGGGTCTTATACGAGTGAACAATCTCGTATAGTCAGTTAGAAAATTGTAAGTATTGTTGTTGACTTGTTATTAATTATTCAGTAAACAAATTTTATTACTAACATTTGTCAATTGTGTCTAATAGGAGGAGCTTCAAACAAAAGAACAAGTCGAGGGATCGTTTAGGTCAGATGGGAAGAATGACATCCTGACCGTAGCTACAAGAAAACCTAAGCATCCTGGCCGTGTCAAGGGGATTGGAGGAGGGGTAGGCATATGGGATTAATTTGGAGCACCCCTACGCCGTTCCTCAAGTAGCATGGTGACTAGGGAGGAGATGGAGCGTATATTGGCCACTGTGAGGGCAAAAGCTAGGGCTGAGGCAGAAGCATCATTTGATGTACGATTTGAAGAAAGGTTCAGCAAGATGAAGGTGGAATAGATGATCATGACGAGTACAAGACAAGCAGATACTAGTGCTCCTCAGGCTCATTCCCTAACCCATAAACAGAGCATTAAAGGGAGTTGCAGTGGTCAGTCATCAGAGCGTCCTGGAAAAGAAATTGGTGAGCCTTGTGACTTGTTTGTGGAGGATCCTCTGAGACGATTGATTGCAGGGGGAGCATGAACAACTTGGGATCAACTGTCCACCACCAAGAAATAAAGGATGATCAAGTTAGAGTGGCAGTTGAAGAAGTGATCTTTGCAGATGCACCTCTCCCTATCCCTATTGATGACTTTAAGGTTGTGGGCGATGTGATCAACTCTTTCATCTTATGGCCAAAAAACCTTATTTCTGATGGAGCTGAGGAATCCCCTCCACTCAAGATGTTTCACGGCCTCCATTGAGTGTCATACAGCAAGTGATTCTGATGGCATATGATACGTCCTTTCAAACAAGAGATTGGCCTACTGAGTCAGCTGTTGGCAAGTCAAGGGAACAATACTATCTTGAGAGGGATGATTTAATGTCCCTGGTAGCTCCTCTACAACAACTTATGATTTTGATTGTCCAGCTTTTTTTGATGTAAGTATCTTCTCAAATTGGAAGTTAATATTTTACAAATTACACCTTTAAACTTTGATTTAATGTCCCTGCTTGAATTATTGTAGGTGCATGCATCGTAGGTTAGTTGACTCTGGCAAAACCGATAAATTTGGACTCCTATGCCCAGTTCAACTCTACGATAAAGGGACCACTGCTACTATCAGACACACATACTTATCGCACAGGCTTAGTGAAACCTCAATTGAGTGTTTCTTGGCTCCATATTTGCATGGGTAAAACACATTTATATTTCATACTATACATAATATTTTATATTTGCTAAAAAGTTTTCCCTTTTTTCAGTGATAATTGGCAATTGGCTATTTTGTGCAAGAAGAGTTATTCTGTCATCCTCCTATGCTCCCTCCACCTCAGCAAGCCAACTAGTGAATTGAAGAAGAGCTTGAACTCGTAAGTTTTCTTGTATTATTAATTACCTTTCATGAGCAAAATTTATGGAATTTGTGTAAAATAAGTAACCTTTCTGATTTTGATGATATAGGGCTATGCGGACATTCCAACACACTGTTGTGGTAGGCCTATGTGTAAGGTAAAAGACCCTACATGGATCTTGCCAAAGGTTAGTTACATATTGGTTTGTTTTAAGAATGTATTCAATAATAGGCAATGCTTTAATTTTATACTTGTTTTAACGATATCATGTTATTTTTCAAACCCGTAGGCAACCACCGGGATCCAACTTGTGTGGGTTGTATATTCTGAGGCACATGTATAATATTATTACCCTAGGCACGACAAAACTTACTGAATAGGTAAATGTATACATATTTCAAAAATTTTGTATTACTTTTATTTTTTTAAGTGAATTTAATGTTTTGCCTGGCTTTGGTGTTTCAGATGTTTGAACTTGCTAACCCCTTTCCAGAAGAAGATATTGAGCACATTCGTAATTGTTGTACTGAATTCATTTATGAACTTTTACAACAATAAGTTCTTATAAAGCTGAGGAATTTTTTTGTATATATTCATTTATGAATTGACATGTTGGTTGGTTGAATTCATTTATATTGTTGGTTGCATGATTTGACATGTTTGTTGGTTTTAACATGGTTTTTGTATATTTTGATGAATTGACTTCTTGATTGCATGATATGTCATGGTTGAATCCATTTATGCATATATATATATATGATGGTTTTAAACAAAACATTATACATGAGGATATATGACATGTTACAAGTTCCCAATTCAATGAGAAGGTTAAAGCAAAAGGAAATGGTAAGTGGAAGCAAACTGAACACCATATGACACTTAATAAGTATGGCATTGGAGATAGCAATTCAATGATGTGTTCTAGTAACTAACCTAATCACAAACAAATAAAATATATATATATATATATATAATACTTTTAAGACCGGTTATAATGATAACCGGTCTTAAAAGTTATTTTAAGACAGGTTATATTTATAGACAGTCTTAAATTTTTAATTTTAAGACCGGTTGTATGTAAAACTGGTTTTAAAATAACTTTTAAGACCCGTTATAATCATAACCGGTCTTTAAAATGTTATATAAATCGCCTTACAAAAGAGTTTTTTTAAGACTGGTACTCATCAAAACCGGTCTTAAAATTGTTGATTTTAGACCGGTTATAAATAGAACCGGTCTTAAAAGTGAGAGTTTTAAGACTAGTTACCAAACCGGACTTAAAAGTTACATACTTTTAAGACCGGCTGTATCAAGACCAGATCCAGAACCGGTCTAAAAAGTCAATTTTAACCGGTCTAAAAAGTCATTTTTTCACTAGTGAATCTTACAAAAAATGCACTAACTTTATAGGATAAATCGGTAAAAAGTCTCTATTTAAAAATTTTATTAGCTAAGAAGATCTTATATATTTTTGTACATATAAAGTATCAATGCTATGCCGTATTAAATACACAGATAGTACCAGTTCTTAAATTCAGGTCCTTTTGAATTTTATTGGCGATAGTGGGTGAAGACAAACAGGACCACAGGGGTGATGGTGATAATGGCAAATGAAGTGACGCTTGACTGTTGACTATGAACTAGACCTCTCTTCTTTAGATGAAGACTTAGAAGAGAACCATGGGTGAAGAGGAGGAACAGAGATAATGACGCTGGAAATGCTCAGCCAGACTTGGGAAAAAAAGACGCTGCTTAGTTTTCTTAACATCAAACGACACTGTTTTTAATTAATGGAGGCTCAATGGAGATGTTCCAAACCAATATTAACACACACATACAACTAATTAGTGAAGAAGAAAACATTCGTACAATAATCACATACAACTTTAATTTGATGCTTATTCAAATGAGCCTTATTTTTTTTTTGGGGAGAGTCAGTTTGAGGTTAAAAAAAGAAATGTAATTACTAACAAGTCCAAATAGCAAGCGAGCAGTAATAATCACTTGCAAAGATTTTGCCTTCATAAAAAATTGGGGAGAATATAAATATTCATGAATTTGATTATAACAAAACTTTGGAGGTAATGATTTAATAGGAAATTATAATTTGAAGCGTTGAAGATGCTCTACTAAGTTAAGACTAAAGCTTAATTGTTTTAAAATTTTCATGATTTTTACCTGTCTGTAATGATAGTTTTAGAAGAAACTTAGGGCCTGTTTGTGTTTTTGAAAAACAGTTCTTTATTTTCTTAAAAAATAATAAAGAGAGCATCCTTATTAAATCCAACTGAAATATCAAAATCCTGATTTAGGCCTATAATTTCAACAAATTCTTAATTAGGCTAAGAGAACTCATTAGAGATTTATGAATAGCTTGTAAATTTACCTTAATACCTTTGAATGTTTACTAACCGCTTCCCTTTCTTCTTAATAAAAAATCCCTCTCATCCATCGTTCTTGCTTTCTCTCCACTCATCATCTAAGAGCTTCTACCATCGGAAATTTTCTCTAGAGCTATATTAGCTTGTCAACTTTCAATTTAGGACGGGGCTTTCAATATATCAACGGGCTTGTTGTTGTGCTTGGTATTGAAAACAGAATCAATATGAGAGGGTGCCTATGATGTCCGTACACACACACACACACATATAGAGAGATATGTGCAGGTACAGAAGGGAGGGAATGAAAATTGGATGGAGTAGTCACCAAGGCTAGGAAGAGTAGCATAATCTGAAGAGGGCAAGGGAGGAAAGCATGTTAATGGCATTTATTGTGTGTCCTCTCTACAGGAAAGGTTGAATATATGAAACAAGACCTGCGAGACTGTGATGGTGGGAGAGTGAGTGAGAAGAATGGGAGGGATTCCTGACAGAGGAGAGAGAAAAGGGGCTAACAAACATTTAAGGGTATCAAAATAAATTTATAAGATTCATAAATCTCTAATGTATCCTCCTAGCTTGATTGATAATTTGTTGAGAGTGTAGGCTTGAATCAGAATTTGATATTTCAGCTGGATTTAATAAGGATTCTTCGAATAATAAAATTGTTTGAAAAACTATTTTCAATAAATTATTTTTAAAATTAAAAAAAATAGAAAGTTGTTTTTAAAAAATTTTTAAGCATTTTCTTGTTTTTGTATTTCTATTTTTTATTTTTTGAGGCCGTCACCTATCCAATAGAGTTGGTAATACAGTTCAGCTCACACTAGCCCACAGGCTAGGGGTTATGGGCCTATGTGACTTGCACTTTTACGTACTGAGAAATCACCAACTCTAGCCCGCACAATTTTTTTTTTTAAAAAAACTTTCCCCCTATCTTTTATATAGATTTTTCCTCTGTTTTTTCTGCTATGCTGGAACTTCCTTGTACACTATATTCTAATGCATATAATATAACTTATATATAAGTCATCAAGGTTGGCACTAGTACAGAAAAGGGTTTTTAGACCGGTTAAAATCGACTTTTTAGACCGGTTTTGGATCCGGTCTTGATACAGATGGTCTTAAAAGTATGTCATTTTTAAGACCAGTTTTGAAACCGGTCTTAAAAGTCTAACTTTTAAGACCGGTTATATTAATAACCAGTCTAAAAGTAACAATTTTAAGACCGGTTGTCATGACACCGGTCTTAAAAGACCTCGGTGGAAGGGGTTTTAGAGAACTTTTTAAGACTGGTTGTTAAAAATAACTGGTCTTAAAAGTAATTTTAAGACCGGTTCTAAAACTAACCGGTCTTTAAAATTTTAATTTTAAGACCTGTTCTTTTCAACAACCGGTCTTAAAATTACTTTTAAGACAGGTTATTTTTAACAACCGGTCTTAAAATTACTTTTAAGACCGGTAATTTTTATAACCGGTCTTAAAAGTGTTATATTTTGTTTTTTTTAAATGTGTGTGATTAGGTTTTTACCAGAACGTATCCTTGAATTGCTACCTGGAATGCCATACTTGTTAAGTGCCATATGGTGTTCAGTTTGCTTCCACCTATAATGTCCTTTTGCTTTAACTTTCTACTTATCATTTCCTTTTGCATTATCCTTCCACTTACCAGTTCCACTTACAATGTTCAGTAGGCATAAATGAATTCAACCATGTCATATATATCATGCAACCAACAAGCTAGTGAATTCATCAAAATATACAAAAATCATCTTAAAACCAACAAACATGTCAAATCATGCAACCAACAATATTTGCACCCAATTAACCACCATGTCAATTCATCAATATACAGAAAACAATTCCTCAGTTTTACAAGAACTCACTGTTGTAAAAATTCATAAATGAATTCAGCACAACATTTGCGAATGTCCTCAATATCTTCTTCTGGAAAAGGGTCAGCAAGTTCAAACATCTGAAACACCAAAGCCAGGTAAAACATTAAATTCACTTAAAAAAATAGTACAAAATTTTTGAAATATATATATACATTTACCTCTTCAGTAAGTTCTGTCGTGCCTAGGGTAATAATATTATACATGTGCCTCAGAATATACATCCCACACAAGTTGGACCCCAGTGGTTGCCTACGAGTCTGAAAAAAAATATGATATCGTTAAAACAAGTATAAAATTAAAGCATGACTTATTATTGAATACATTCTTATTAAAACAAACCAATATGTAACTAACCTTTGGCAAGATCCATGTAGGGTCTCTTACCTCACGCATAAGCCTACCACAAGTGTGTTGGAATGTCCACATAGCCCTAAATCATCAAAATCACAAAGGTTACTTATTTTATACAAATTCCATAAATTTTGCACATGAAAGGTAATTAATAATGCAAGAAAACTTACGAGTTCAAACTTTTCTTCAATTCACTAGTTGGCTTGCTGTGGTGGAGGGAGCATAAGAGGATGAAAGAATAACTCCTCTTACACAAAATAGGCAACTGTCAATGATCACTGAAAAAAAGGGAAAACTTTTAAGCAAATATAAAATATTATGTATAGTATGTTTGTCTTACCAATGCAAATATGGAGCCAAGAAACACTCAATTGAGGTTTCACTAAGCCTGTGCGATAAGTATGTGTGTCTGATAGAAGAAGTGGTCCCTTTGTCGTAGAGTTGATGAGGGCATAGGAGTCCAAATTTATCGGTTTTTCCAGAGTCAACCAACCTGCGATGCATCAACCTATAATAATTCAAGCAGGGACATTAAATCAAAGTTTAACGGCGTAATTTGTAAAATATTAACTTTCAATTTGAGAAGATACTTACATCAAAAAGAGCTGGACAATCGAAATCGTAAGCTGTTGTAGAGGAGCTACCAGGGACATTAAATCATCCCTCTCAAGATAGTAGTGCACTCCTGACTTGCCAGCAGCTGACTCAGTAGGCCAATCTCTTGTTCAAAAAGATGTATCATATGCCATCAGAATCACTTGCTACATGACATTCAATGGAGGCTGTGAAACATCTTGAGTGGAGGGAGGTGGAGGTGGAGGCAGAGGCGGGGATTCCTCAGCTTGATCAGAAACAAGGTTCTTTGGCCACAAGATGAAAGAGTTGATGACATCGCCCACAACCTTGAAGTCATCAACAGGGATAGGGAGAGGTGCATCTGCAACGATCACCTCTTCAACTGCCACTCTGACTTGATCATCCTTTATTTATTGGTGGTGGACAGTTGATCCCAAGTTGTGCATGCTCCCCCGTGTAACCAATCGTCTCAGAGGATCCTCCACAAACAAGTCACAAGGCTCACCAATTTTGCCGCCAGGACCCTCTGGTGACTAACCAATGCAACTCCCTTTAGTACTATGTTTAGGGTTTAGGGAATGAGCCTGGGGAGCACTGGTATTTTCTTCTCTTGTGCTGGTCATGATCATCCATTCCTCCTTCATCTTGCTGAACCTTTCTTCAAATCGTGCATCAAATGATGCTTCTACCTCGGCCCTAGCTTCTGTACTCACAGTGGCCAATATACACTCCATCTCCTCCCTAGTCACCATACCACTTGAGGAACGGCGTGAAGGTGCTCCAAAATAATTGCAATGCACAAGTTGTGCAAACATGAACAAATAATTGCAATGCACAAGTTAAAGGAGGAATCATTAGTTGCAATTGCAAAAGCAATTCCCTAAAGCAAGTTTTCGTATTGGTAAAGATTTTAAATTCAAATCGAAGGGCCGAATCAAAAGAAGGAAACCAGAAGCTACAAAATCAATATGGAAATCAATATATATTGTCACTCTTACTCAACTGATTGGCCTATGCGTAGGCATATATGGATCATTTTTATAAAAATGATACCCTTTTCTGACACATGCATGTGACAATTATGTTGATAAGCTATCCACATGCAAATAAATTCGCACTAGCTCATTGTTGGTGACCCAATCTGTATGTATATAGAGTCGTTATTCTTATTTTCTTGGCAACTTCATTCTAAATGATACTAGTCATTAGTTTAGCTGTTTGAAATACATCTAATCCAATATGTACGTTCGTTCATGTTCACATGTTGCGGCTGCTGTTTGCAAATGGAAAACCACCAAAATAAACCCACGTCCACAGTTTCAGAATAATTCAACCGTACCTTAAACCTTTACTTGAGGATCCTCTTATTCCTCTAGATTTGAACAGTCCTTGGCCACTTGCTGCAGGAATCGAACAAAGAAAATGGAGGATAAGTAATCTCACAATTTCAATGAAAAACCCAAAAATGAAATGGAAACACAAACCTGACAATAAGAACGAGGTTGAGAACGAAACCAATCGGAGGGAACAAACGACGATAGCCTTCCGACAATGAATTTAATAGTAAATCTCCGTTGACGGCGGCGAAGTTAAGGACGGAGAAGAGAAGGGGAAAGGAGGAGCTGCCGCGAACAGACGCAGGGGTTTCGCTAATGTGCTTGACTCTTGAAATGAAATTTCAGAGCTAAATTTAGGAAGGTTTTGAAATCCAGGTCAGTTTTAAGACCGGTTTTCAATTACAACCGGTCTTAAAAGTAATATTTAAGACCGGTTCTATCTTAAAACCGGTCTTAAAAAATATATTTAAGACCAGTTATTAATACATAACCGGTCTTAAAAATTGAAACTTTGTAAGACCGGTTATTAATTAATAACCGGTCTAAATTTTTGAATTTTTAAGACCGGTTTTAATTTACAACCGGTCTTAACAATAATAAACATTTTATTTTTATGATTGTCTTTAATTCAGATAATATGTTCTAGACCGGTTATTTTTAAAACCAGTCTAGAAAATATATCACATATTTTTATTTTTTTTATTGTATATATTTTAAGACCGGGTGTTTAGTAACTGGTCTTAAAATTATTTTTAAGACCGGTTTTTTATATAACCGGTCTTAAAAGTATTTTTAAGACCGGTTATATTAATAACCGGTCTTAATATTTCATCATAATTACAAAAATGCCATCGGTCATATTTTTTAGACCTTATCCGATGTAACTGGTCTAAATGTTGCAGTCTAAAAACCCTTTTCTGTACTAGTGTGGTTACTTGGTGGTCATAGTGAAAACTGAAATAGTGGAATGAGCTAGGGTTTCTTTACACTTTGGGTTAATGGGCTTGAACACAACAGACCAGAGACCACTTCACAAGTTACCTCAACATTTATAAAAACAAAAAAAATTTGTGGGCCAGCTTGAGAACCTACGGGCTAACCCTCACCAACCTATGGGTTAGACGGTCTGGCCCGCATTTTTTGGGGCCCCAAAAACTCCAACCAGACCCTTTCATAATCTATAGGCTACAAGTTGAGCCCATTTTATTGGTTCTACTATCCACTATTGACATCACACCACTAATGCCAACCACTACTATGTCAGCATCGGCGACAGCTAATGTCACGTCACCACTAGTGACAGCAGCTGCCATGTCACTTCAAGAATATATATTTTTTCAAAAAAAAAATCTGCCCAAACAAATTGTTTTTTTTCAAAACTTGTTTTTAAAAACAATTTTATAAAACTGTGTTGGAGAAAGAACAGATACAAATAGGCCCTTAATTGTTTTCTTGGTAAATTTGTATTTCAAACCAAAATGATTTAAGACTACTCCAGTATAAATGATTACTCATGTTTTTTCAAAATTCAAAGTGTTTTTGTTTCTGTCAAAATTTTATTCCTCTACTAAATAGTTCTCATCTACTCTTTTCTTGAAGTTGTGTTTCTGAAAAAAAAAAAAAAAAAAAACTCTGTAAATGTTTAATTTGCTTAATTCGCCTATCATGCTTTTGAAAAATTTGAATAACTCAAAATTTTAGAGTTTAGTCATGGCTATTTGTTTATCCTTGGTCTTTTGAGGTGAAACTCTAGTTTACTTTAATTTGTTATCAGCTCATTACCAACAGAATTCAATTAGCGACAGAATCAATGATGAAAGATTTTCTAGCAATCAATTTAGTGACGGAAATTAGTAATAGAATTTTTTATCGCTAATCTGTAATAAATATTTTGTGACGGAAATTAGTGATTGATTATTGATAGAATTCATTCTATTGCTTATTTCCTATTCTTTTGCAGTTTCTATCCACAACATCAAGACTAGGCTAGATCTTGTGATTTAGTCCTGGACATTTTTACTTATTGCTCAAGTTTACTAATATTTTGTCTTGAGATACTTAAATGGTGACATCTTTATACTCTAATTTGTTTTTTTGGTAAGAAAAAGTTTGATAAGTTGGGTCCCAGTGGCTCATCAAGGCCAGAACATACCTCCAAACTCAAAGAGTGTTTACAGAGGTTTTTATAGATTGCCCAGCAACAAGATTCTCACATCGGTGGGATTCCAACTCATAATATTATGGTTATGAACCAACCCTTTTACCAAATGGATCAAGCCTTTACTGTTAATTATACTTTAATTATTGTTGTACTAAAATATTGTTCAAATTGCTCTTGGCCTCTACTTGATTTGTTATGAGCATAATGTGAAAAAGATATCTACATGCCTAGATTTGGGCCCTGTGGGTTTTATCCAAGTCTTGTTCGAATTGTATTTTAATAAGCAGTAAATAAACTGTTGTGAGGAATTTGATCAAAGTTTTTTTTTCTTATTTTTATGCAGGGATTTGATGAAGTTAATTGTTCTTTATGTGTCTAAATCATAAATTTGGAAAGATTGAGGACATTAAGGAAGTTCACAGAGAACTTTAATATGGCCGGAGAATAAGATGATCATACAACTACATTAAAAAATCAGTAAATTATAACAACAAAATTTAGTAATGACTAATGACATTAGTGATAGAAGTAGTGACAAAAAAATTCTGTCACTAATTATTTTGTAACGGAATCAGCGACAAAACTTAGTAACAAAAAATGTTCAATATTAACAATTTTATGATCGATTAGTGACGCAATTCTGACGAATTCAATCCACGATTATTTTCAGTAGTGGAATTCATATGAGAAAGCAAATGATTATTGGCTTTTATGAAACACGTGCCTTAAAGTTCTATGTATAAGTCAACTCTAATACATCTGCATTAAAATGTGACAAAGTTCCAATTTCACCCTTATTTAATATACATTTTACCCCATATAAAACAAATTTAACATAATAATAAATTAAATGTATAATTGTACATTCATATGAAAATTTAATGATATGATTTATGGATAGAACCAAAATAAGCCTTCTCTCTATTGTATAAATAGAACTAGAGGAATATATGGTAACATGACTAGTATACTTTTTTTATATAATTATTTTCATATTTTTTATTTCAATCCAATTTTAATAATAATAATAATAATAATAATAATAAAATTATCATTATAAATTATAAAAAAATAAAATCAGATTGAGCTTTTCTTAAAAAAAACTATTTTGATTTTAATAAATCAAGATATAAAGATATTATTGTCATTATTTTTGTTTAAATTTTTTTATTATTTTTGAGGTAATATATATTTTTTAATATTTTTATTTTAAAATAAAATTTAAAAATAATTTCATTTTGATTTGAATTTATTTTTTAATTTGATGGTGTTAATCGTTAACACATTACTTTAAAAATTAAATAAGAATATTAATGTCATGTATTTCCTACGATCTCTTTTCTATAGAACATAAGAAGGGACAATATCATCTCTCCACTACTTTTCTGCTCCCCCTATTTTCTTCCCCTTCATTTTCTCTCCATTCATTTTCTCCTCCCCTAACTTTCTCTCCATTCAAACATATATATGTAAGGGACAAATTAAACGACTAATTAAATGTATTCCTTGAAAAAACAAAGAAAAAGAAATTGAAGTGGCTGAGATAATATACCTCCCAAGGCGAAGCATCTCATCCGTAAAGATCCAACAAGAGCTAAGAACAAAAGCTGGAGAGGAGTGAATACTGATACGATAGAAGCCATGCCTTGCGAACACACCATGGTATCATCACCACATTCAACCCTACTGGCATTAGTCCCTACAAATAGAGAGAAAAAGTTAAATTTCCTATATCAGGGTTCTCTCTACATAATGGATTTACTTGAAGTCTTAACTTTATGAGAAACTAGAGAAGTAACCTCGTGAGAAAATTCTAGGTAAGTTCTATGTTGCTAATATTTGATATCAAGGCTAAAATATACATTTGATTATTTAATTTTACTTTAAAATTTAGTTCGCTTAAATTTATAAAATATGTTTTTAGTTCTTGAATATATATTAACATTTTTGGTCTCATTAACAGAAAATGTTAGCTCACTAAATTTAAATAGTATATCTGTAATTAAATGTTGATGAGATATTTATCTTTAATTTAAAATTTCTAAATAGAAAAATATTTAAAATAAAATATAATAGAGATGTATAATATAAACTCTAAATATCAAAGCCCATCTTTCAAAATATAAGAAAAAAATATGAAGTTAAAAGATTAAAGTTTAATTATGTTTATCAGCATTTAATTGCACAGCCAATTTAAATTCGGTGGGCCTCTGTTAATGAGAACCAACAGTGCTAACATTAAGGGATTGAAAATATGCTTTATAAACTTAATATATAAATCTAGACGATTTAAAATATACTTTAGCATAATATTAATTTATTTTCAACTAACAAAGTTTCCCTTATAATTATGAAATAAAATTTAATTAGAAAAGAATATTTTTGTCTTTATCATTATAAATGTCGATTTACTTAAAAAATCATTATAGCTTTCAACAACTTAAGAAAATAAATAATCATTTGTGAACTCCCCAAAACGTTAACTTCATGGGAAGTGAATTCTAGAGAAATTCAATAATTGAACCAACCCACCCTTATAGAATGAAACTCTATACATTATTATATGGAGTTTCGGTAAGTGAGCTCACACTTTGCTCAAATTTAAGGCAAAAGGCTAAATTTTATCCTCTAATTCTTATACATGGTTTCAATTTAGTTTTTTAATTTTATAAAATATATTTTTAATCCTTTAGCTCTAACTCTGTCAGTCTCAAATGATAAAATTTTTGTACTAATCATAATTATTTCTTAAAACATACATTTAATACATGAATATTTGATAATGTTTTATTAATACTTCAAATTTCAATGACATTCTTTTTTAAACAAAACTAACATTGTTAATATTAAATGACTAAAAAGTAATTTATAAAATCAAGCGACTAAAATAAAATATTGGGTAAAATTAAAGTACTGGAGATAAACTATTATCGTGATCTAATACAAAATAAATTAAAATAAAATCACATACCGCATAAGCCACAGCTAAGAGCCTTTATGTTCCAGCCAATTTCCATTGACTCCAATCCCTTTAAGTGCAAAGAGCAAAGATAGTAGAAAACACTGATGCCACCAAATTCATCAAAGTCGCGCTTGAGTAATAACAGGGATATCTCTCACTTATCTTACCCTACACATGAAAAATTATTAATTTTGAGTAAACGACAGCTTTAATGATCAAAATGACAAACAACAGAGCAACCAAGGACCAGAATGACGAGCCACAGGGCAAACACCGTGATGTTACCCAAGACTAGAGCCGGGAATTCGGGCCGAGCCCGTCGGGACGGGCTCGGGCCTATGATTTAGAGGTTGAAAAATGGAAGCGGGCCTAAAAGGGCCGGCCCTGTAGGGCCGTAAGCCCTGGGGCTGGCCCTTTTAGACCCGTTTAATATTTTTTTAAAATAAATTAATAAATATAATATCATTATATCAAATTATCAATATGAGAGACACCTAAGTTCCTAATAGAGTATTAATAACAGGCAAACACTTATTAATTGATTTGATTTATTTTATTTTCTACAATGTTTTATTCATTTAAACTTAAAAAAAAAGGCTAATTTGGATATTAGATGATTATTTTAACTAAAAATTTATGAGTTTTAAAAATAATGTATACCAATTTAAAGCAAAATAATAAATAAATTGTAAAAATTTAAAAAAAAAATTTTGAATTAAAATGAGTTTAAGCTCGTTTAGGCCCGAGCCCGTGAAGGGCCGCGAGTTTAAAAAATATGGTACTTTTAAGGAAACGGGCCTAAACGGGCCGGCCCGTTTTCCCAGCTCTACCCAAGACCCATAGTGCACTAAGGGCCCATTTGGTATGCAGAATTGGTTTTGATGGAAATGGAAATGGATATGGATATGGATATTGAAATGAGGTTTGGAAGTATGTTTGGTATGTCATGGAAATGAGATATGATTTTTATGTAAAAAGACTTAAATGCCCTTTTAATTATCTTCATAGCACTGACCTTGTCAAAAAAAAAAAAAACGGACCAAACCCAACCACCACCAACTATCCAAACCACCGTGACCTTCACCGGAAAATAATACCAAAAATTGAAGATTCGTCGATCTTGCAGCCAGTAGCTAGAGATCTTGGAAGTTGCTTCATCTTCTCTGGTGTCACCATAAATCTAGAGTCGTCGTGGAGTGCCGGTTATATCTTGCAGCCAGTCGCTGGAGATCCATCGATCTTGGACCAAAAATCGCTGGAGATCTTGGAAATTGAGGATCCGTCGATCTTTCCACGACCAGCATCTTCTCTGGTGTGGATCTCGTCCCAGTCGCTGGAGATCTTCGTCTTCTTCGAAGTCGTCGTCATGGAAATCGCTGGAGATCTTGGAAGTTGATATTGCCGCCAGTTATGGTGACAAACCAAGGTGTGGATCTCTTCGTCTTCTCTGCAAATCACTGGAGATGGCTTTGTCTCTCTGAAAATCACTAGAGATTGTTGTTGTTGGTGGTTGGAGGTCGACATCACAAGTTGCCGGAGTCACCATCGCTGTCGTCTATTGCTGGTGGTCGCCGTTGGGTTGAGGTTGGTGTTTAGTGATGATTGGATGGAGATGGATTTGAGATGAGAGGTGAGGGAGGGGCAACAGTGGAATTCCATGGAATTTTTAAGAATTCCATGGGTTTTGTGATGGAATTCAAATCCATAAGTTTTGATGGAATTGGCTTCCACATGGAAACCAATTCCATGTCTACAAAAATGTACCAAACATGTTAAGCATATGGAATTGAATTCCATTTCCAAATCTATCCCTCCAATTCCAACATACCAAACAGGGTATAAGGGTATTACCGCCCAAGAAGGATGCCACATGGCTATTGTTGGGTGGCAAAAGTCTGACGTCGAAGGAGGCTGTGGGTATATATTCATCTACCTTTGTAGAATGTTAGCAGCATGGCCCCACTAATTCCTGCCAGGGTTCCAATCATTTTAGCTTTACCGGTGGCTCGCTTCCAATTCAATATTTCCAAGCTGAATATTGAAATGCAGTTTTTAGTGATTAAAAAATTTTTTATCGCCAATTATTGATCATTTTTTTAAAAAGAAGAAACTATAGTTTAAGACCTCAAATTAAAAAACAAAACATGATATATATATATATATATATATATATATATATATATATATATATATATATATATATATATATATATTTCAATAGTACTAAATTTTAATTCAAATTTAATTTTATGTCCAAACAAATATTTTCATAATTGATATTTGAATACTCAATATTTTTAAAAACTATATTATTTATTTTTCATTAATAAAATTTATAATATAAATAATGTTTTTGAATTTATAATATGAATAATGAAATCAAGAAAAAATTATTTAAACAAGAATATCTAGCTAGTTCTAAGCTTTTATATATTGTAAGGATGAAAAAAATATTATAGTGACATATACAATTGCAAGCCAGAAAATATTTTTTTGTAAATATATTTGTAAGACAGGAGAGTTAAAAATACCTCCAATGACACTCCACGACCAAAACCCAAAATTTTAATTATGAAGTCATGAAAGGTCTTGTTAGGAAAAATTCTAGAAAAATGGCGTAAATATCAAAATTCCAAATCCCTTTTGTTTACCACATTACTATTTACCAAGCTTGTAAGCAAATGCTAACATATTTTAGTAAGAATCCCTGACTTGGGATTTTCAAAATACGAATGTATTTAATAAGAAAATTTCCTTGTTTATATGATTTAAATTAAAATTTTCTTTATAGAGTTTCTGACAAAAACTTTGAAATCTAAGATATATTAGAATGCAAAATTAATATTTGTGTTCGAAGAAATGAAAGTGAAACTAGTGGAAGCTACAGAAGAATCATGCTGTGAGCACAGAGCAAACTATTCTTTCGCCTTTTTACTAAAAAGACTAGTGGAAGTCGAGTAGGAAATTCATAATTAACAAAAGTCAAGGGAATGAAGATGGGCACGACAACTTTATGCAAATAAACAACTACGCAATTAAGCTCAAGGGTTTATTGGAGGGATGATGAAAACCAACAAACAAATAAACAAAATAAAAAAAAATATGTAAACTTAATTTAAATAAAGAATTTCTGAAAAAATGTATAAGAGAATAGTAATTGTGTTTATTTCAAAAGAACAAAGTGAAGAAAAGAAAATGAAAACATTAATTTGTTTGTTTCTATAGTTTTGGCACGGTTTTAACTCAGTCATTAAACTTTGAATCAACCCAGTCATTAAACTTTGAATCAGTGCAATTCGGTCTATAGAATTTTGATATAGTTGAAATTATTGATTTTTGAACTTTAACTTAATACAGCTTAGTTTTATAGTTTTAATCATTTAAAACTTTAATCACTAAGATTACTGAAATATATAATTTTAAATCATCCGTAGTAACTAAAAGTCGGATAAAGTGAGAGTTTAGAGATTGCGTTATAACTGGATAAAAAAATAGGGGATTGAGTTGCATCGAGTTAAAGTTTATACCTGTATTATAATCAATAAAAAATTAGGGATTGAGTTGCATCGAGTTAAAGTTTATACCTGTATTATAATCAATCAATCTAAATCAATTTAAGACAAAAAAAAAATTCTCAAATAAAAATGAAAAATATGATGATGCATGATTGTAAATTAAGAAGATTTACCCGGCCTTTGAGAGTGCTTCCCCAATCAGGTATAACAATATTTAAATTTGATTTAGTCATATAGCCATAAGAAAAAAAAATTTACCCAAAGAAGAGAGCCATGACAAAGGTGGCGGCTGGAGTGAGATTGGTCATTGCCGACGTAAACTTGACTGTTGTGAAAGCCAGCTTCTCCAAGTACAATGTTTGTGCCAATGTTCCTCTTTTATATTAAAAAGTAGTAAGTACTATGGTATGATTTTTTTTAAAAAAAAAATATAGTATAGTGGATAAGGATATATATATATATATATATAGATATGTAATTTGCTGGGAACGAAACATTGTGTAATGGTATGTGTGGAGACCGTTTGTTAAACAGTTAAAGTTGGTTGACTTAATAGTCATGACAATTTTATACCATTTTGAAAACTTCATTTATATTTTTGTATCATTTTCTTAACCAACATGTTTACTAAAACTAGTCATAATTAAAACAGTATTTGAATAAAAATGGAATTAATCTCTAACTAAATATAATAAAACATTCATTTATAACCTCATATGATCCAACAAAATAGATTTACTAAGGTACAGTTTGTTGGATTGCTATTAAAAAAAAAACCTCATTTCAAACTCAATGATGGAAGGAAAAAAAAAAATGAAATCTAATTCAAATCCAAGTTAATTCGAGGTCAAACTGGTTATAATTAAAATAGTATTTGAATAAAAATGGAATTAATTCCTAACTAAATATAATAAAACATTCATGTATAACCACATATAATCCAATAAAATAGGGGTAGTACGGCACAGTTTGTTGGATCGCTATTTTTTTAAAAAAAAAAAAAAGCTAAAAATGATCTCATTCCAAACTCAATAATGGATAACAAAAAAAAAGCTACCCTTTTTTATTTGTCCAAAACTCTTAATCAAACCCATCAAGAGAATGATTCACCGGTTCACTAGTCTAACAAATCAACCCTAGTTGAGTTATAATACCATGATCTAAACAAGTTCGTAAGCTTAATGAGAGTTCATCATTCTTGGTGCCCAAGTCTGAGGGGAAAATGAGAATAAAAGAAACTAATTATGTCAAACCCCTTAACATTTTGATATTCGTAGAGTATTAAGCGTGCAGTTCTATAAGGCATATAGAAATAGTGAAAACGTACTGACATTAAGTACTTTCTTACAATACAGGAAATTCCTCGTAGGGTTTGACAAATATACACAAATACACAAAGTAGTTCAAAAGAAACAAAAGTACAATCATAAATAACTACAACAGCTTTGGTATGCACCAGGACTCTATTCACCGATAGTCGTTGCCTTGCCGTTTGAGCCACTAGCTTTAGTTGTAATGTTTGTATTGTTGAAAAAGGGTGAGATTTGATCGAACACTACTACAAATAGTGGTTTTAACGTTCTTATTTTGACACTTTTAAAGTCCAAAACTGGGGGATGTCTATGTGGGGGGCGTAGTATGTTTTAAGAAAAGATGTCCCCAAAAAAATAGGACGTCTAAAGTCCCACTTTAGACGTCCATATTTAAAATAGAGACGTCTAAAGTGAGGACTTTAGGCGTCCATATTCTGAATAGGGACATCTAAAGTCCACCCATAAGGGACTTTAGACGTCCCTTTTCCAAATTTTGGACGTTAAAAGGTTTGATTTTTTTTAAATGATTATTTATATTCTGCATTACCCAGCAAATTTAAACTAGAGAAACAGAATAGAAGATGAATTCATAAAACCACAATGTCCGTTACAAAAATGGTAAGGACATCCAACACTACTACTATATTAACATACAAGAACAACTCATACAGCCTACTACTATATATGTACAATAACAACCAAAAAGTGTCAAAACGCTGTCATCACACAACTACTAACTAATATAAATAAAAATTTTATTGATCTATATGTTAAAGAAGATATCCAGCCAAAAGATCTCTAATAAAATTAATGTCTTCATGTAGATAGGCATCTTCATTATCAAAAATTTGAAAATTAGAAAATAAGATTTGATGAAATGAATCAAGCACATTAATTAATTAGTATTTCAATTACAATACCAAAACTATTATCATTGGAGAATGAAGAAGCGATTACCTTTTCAAAATCACAAATAATTCCACTTTGAATAATGTTATACATATAAAGTATAACATAATATCCGCATTTAGTGTTGCCAGGTTGTCGAGGGCACTTTAAATCAAAGGCAATTGGTTGTTAAAATCAATAAAGGTATATCTAAAATGACTATCAATGAAAGAATTAGAATCGAAACTACTTACGGATAAAATCACTTTAGGTCTCTAACAACTTTATCCTCGCGTGACCCGCCTAGGACTCTATATGTTTGAGTCACAATATCGTGAAAATAAAAATCAACAGAAATTAAAATAACGATTCGTATTTTCAATAAAATACAAACAAAATAACTTGCGTATCAAAGACGGATTTTGTATCTTTGTCTGGCCTTTTACGCAAGGGATCAAACCAATAGACTATGTTGTGGCGAGGACATATAACACATAAACTCTAGTGGTAACTATAACAATATGTATAGTTTAAAATGAAGTTAGATGACAAGGCAATTATTTATTAAACATCTTAAATAGACAAAATGAAAATACGAACCGTTGAACAATGTCGTGTTTGCAAGAGAAAAGAATCCATACAAATCAGGTCTTTCCATGTCTGTGCAGAGGAGGAGGTGGAAGATGCTATAATAGAATTAAAATAAGGAATGAATTATTGAATGTATGAAATAAAAAACCACTACATGAATTGTACGGAAAAATTGAAAAAGAACTTACCGGATTGCAATCCCACATCTATCTCCTCCAACCTGATAAACTGCTTGAGATCTATATTGTCAATCGTGTATAGATACTCCAATGTAAGGCCCATAATCCCTTGAGGTATCTTCAAGTCAACCTGTTTAATTCCTTTGTAGCTCTGTTGCAGCCGTGCTAAGTAGGGCTGTTTCCTGGCATCTTCATCATCCTTTTAGAACATCAAAAAATAAATTGTTATTAGGATGCTAACAGATCTTCAATAATAGTAAGGTAATGCCTACCATTGGAGGTGTTGCTCCTGAACCAATAAGATTGTGAGGCTAAAGGATGAAAGATCCTATCGCCTGACCTAACATGCAAAGCTTTGGATTAGGAACAGGGATGAATGTACCTTCTTTCCCTTCTTTAACACTTGTCTTATTCACCCTACGAAAATCCTATGGAATTTGCTGAAGATGGTGGGTGGTAGCACGTGCGTGAACGAGACACTACTGCAGAATTAGGATATAACCACCCCCAAGGACGTCCCAAATTTAAAATTGGGTGGTTAAAAATAAAGGCGGTGGCATTTTCGTAATTATATGTATGCAGGGAAACCTTTAGGTGTCCCAAATTTGAATTTGGGATGTCTAAAGTGCTTCTAGGCGCGAAATATAAATTTTGTAAATTTTTTTTAGCGCCAGGAGCTGGGATTAGACGTCCCAAAATTATTTTGGGACTCTTAAACCTAGACTTTAGGCATCCCCTATGTGTATGTCAGACACTTGTCTGACATGCGTCTTCTCAATCCCATTCCCCCTCCTCACATGCGTCTATTCCCTCCTCCCTCCTTTTTTGACCCAAAACTTTACTCTTCTTCCTCCTCCCCCCACCGTCGGCCTTGTTCTTTTCTTGTTCTTCAACTCCTCCCTTCTTCAACTACTCTTTCTTTCTTCAACTCCTCCCTCCTCCACCTAAAATCCATTGAAGGACGCACGCACCAGAGGCCACCCTTCTGTAACTTCACCTCCTCCACAGGTTTTTACTCTCCTCCACCTCCTTCCTTCCATTGTCGTCCACACCACCGTGGTTCTTTGCTTTCTCCACCCTCCGGTGTACCTCCCCACCGTGCATACACCTCTGATCTCCAACGTCTTCTCTAGCTCTCCAGCACACATAGCACAGTGGGCGCCCCTTGATCAGGTTAGTTTATTTTCTTCTTGCTTTTTTTTTTGTAATAGAATGTTATATTTTCTTTTTGAAATATACATTTACTTGAATAAATTAGAGTAAAACTTGCAATGTGAAAAGCCTAGGCAATAGGAAATATCACGTTAATTGTGCTTATATATTGCTTATATTGAGATGGTTGAGATTAACCTGGTGTGTTTGGTGTGCTTATATTGCTTAAATTGTATTCGGGAACTCCACTGCAATGGTTTATTTTCTTTTTTAAATATAAATTTACTTGAATGAGTAGGGGTTATTTTAATTTTAATCAAGGGAAAATTCCACATAAAGTTGCCTCAAATAGGAAAATTCTAAATTTGGTTGTTAAACTCAACAAATCCCTAATTAAGTTATTCATAACTTAGTTTTGTGTATATATATTACCATTAATTAGTATATATAATAAAATAAAATATGATTTGTTTAAATTAAAGAAATTCTTGTATTCCAAAGGAATTATGAAGAATAATTCAAGCTAAAACTAAAAAGAAAACCATAACTCCAATATTCATTAAATGATTTTTATCTAAATATTTTCAATAAAACAATTTTATTTTTGGAAGAACTCAACTTAAAATTGTTTTGTTAATAAAAGATAATCAAAATTCATAAATTATAGAATTTTGACTTTTGCGATATATAGTTTGGTTTTTAACGTTGATGAAAGTCGTTTTTTTTAATTCCATTAATGAAAATCTTTTATATATATAATATCACAGGAGTAAGACTTTTTGTGATCAACAAATTTTAATTTTTTCTCTTAAAAAAAATTCAGGTAGAAATTAAAATTTTGTATTGTCAATATTCAACTAAAAATCATCTTATTGTAATTGGCGTTTTGCTTTCTTTCTTTTTTTTTTTCTTTTGGCTTGCATTATTCTAGAGTATCCTTCCAAACCTCAAAAAAATTCTTTAATTTAATCTTATTATATTTATTTTATTATACATTAATGTTTATATACATATACTTATTAAAAAAATAAGTTACATAGCACTAAAAACCCTTTTAAGAGGAGAGAGGAGACTAGGAGGGGGCAATAAAGTTATTAAGCCCGTATTTTAAAATCTTAAATTGGGTTGATAACTTAATTAGGCAAACCCATCATATATCGTTGACAATTGTACTAAACGTGTGAATGTTATTGGGAATGCCTTAGGTGGTAACAAAATGGATCATAGTTGGATGAATGCTTTGAGAACTAGTGAAGAATATGAGAAAGGGGTGGAAGAATTTTTTGAATTCGCTAAAAAGAATGCTCCTGCAAAAAATGGGAAGTATTTTTGTCCTTGTGTCAATTGTTTGAATGAGAGTCAACGGGATGTTGATGTCATAAAGGATCACCTACTTTGCGATGGAATAAATCTGTGATACACAAGGTGGATATGGCATGGTGAGGAAGTAACGGATTGTCCGTCGCACAAGAAGGAAGATGTGGATATCATAGGTGAAGATAGAATGGAGAAAATAATTCACGATGTTGAGGCATAATCTTTTACGCAGTCGCAGGAGTATGACAGCCTGCGGAGTGATGCAGAGACACCATTATACTGTGGGAGTAAATACACGCGGCTGACGGGAACATTACATTTGGTTAACTTAAAGGCAACTTGTGGGTGGACCGATAGTAGTTTCACATTGCTCCTTGAACTATTGTGTGATATGTTTCCAGAGGATAATGTACTTCCAAATCGTATGTATGAGGCCAAGAAAATCCTGTCTACGATGGGTATGGAGTATAAAAAGATACATGCTTGCCCTAATGACTGCGTATTATACAGAAATGAGTATGGAGGTCTTAGTGAGTGTCCTAAGTGTAAAACTGCACGATACAAAGTGAAAAAAGATGGTGGTTGTGGCAATGTGACAAGTAAAAAGCAACCTTTAAAGGTTATGTGGTATCTTCCAATAATACCACGTTTTAAAGGTTTGTTTGTGACTGCAACAAAAGCGAAGAAGTTGAGATGGCACTCTGATGAGAGAATATCTTATGGGAAATATCTTCGGCACCCAGCTGTCTCTCCACAATGGCAAAAAATAGATGAAATGTTCCCTCAATTTGGCAGCGAGCCGAGAAACCTTTGGCTTGGCTTTGTACAGACGGCATCAATCCGTATGGAACTCTTACTAGCACACATAGTGCATGGCCGGTTCTCTTTGTAATATACAACTTGCCTCCCTGGCTATGTATGAAACGTAAGTATATGAAGCTATCTATGATGATTTCTGGACCAAAACAGCCAGGGAACGATATTGATGTCTATTTGGCACCTTTGATTGAGGACTTGAAGAAGTTGTGGGAGGAAGGCGTAGATGTGTTTGATGCTTATAAGAAGGAGTCTTTCAAGCTACTTGCAATGATTTTCACAACGATAAACGAATTTCCTGCATACGGAAACTTGTCAGGGTATAGCATTAAGGGTCTTAAAGCATGCCTAATATGTGAAGCAGACACACACTCCCAACAACTAAAGCATGGAAGAAAAACTGTCTACCTTGGCCACAGGAGGTTTCTTCATCAGTTCCACCCGTATCGTAGGCTAAGAAAGCGTTTTAACGGCTTATCGGAGTATGGAATGGCTCCAAAGGCATTAACCGGAGAGGAAGTTTAGAGAAGAGTAGAACGTATCAATGTCACTTTTGGTAAGAATCAGAGGGTTATGGGTAAGAAGAACATATGGAAGAAGAGATCCATTTTCTTTGATCTTCCATATTGGCGTTCGCTTGACGTGAGACACAGTATTGATGTGATGCATGTGGAGAAGAATGTTTGTGATAGCCTTATCAGTACGCTTTTACACATACTAGGGAAGACTAAGGATGGGATTAGTGCAAGATTAGACCTTGTTGATATGAGAATAAGAGAACGATTACATCCACAACTAAGAGAAGATGGTAGGAGGGCATACATGGAGCCAGCAGCGCATACACTATCAAAAGCATAGAAAAGAAGTTTGTGTGGGTGTTTGCATGAAATTAAGGTGCCATAAGGGTATTCCTCAAATGTGAGAAGAGTAGCCAAGGTTCATTCAATCCAAGTAGACGGATGGACATCTTGTCAACGGCTATTGGGAAGGCAGATGACCTTGGTCGTGTTCGAGGAGAGACACGGGGAGTTAGTGCCGTGAGGTGTTTTGGACGAGACTCACGCTATTCGTCACAAGCTATACCTAGCAAGGACCTTATGGCCAAGATTCGAGAAGACCTCGAACGAGAGATCGAGGCCAACCTTCGCGACAAGCTCCAACAAGAGCTGTTGCCAGAGGTTCAACTTGAAATGGCAAAGATGTTCGAAGCGCAAAAGGCAAGGGACAAGCATATAACTCAGGAATCCTCGACCTTCAATAGCACCAGAGGAAGTTAAAACCCTCTGGAGGAACCACTTGGTGACCCTTCTCCCACTCCAGTGTCAGGAGACCCTTCCACCCTCTATTTGGATGATCCACTATTGCGTGTTGTTGCTGATGCTCTCGTTCACACAAGTGCTACCACCCACTATCATCAGCAAATTTCGTAGGATTTTCGTAGGGTGAATGTGACGAGTGTTAGAAAGGGGGAAGAAGGTACAACCATCCCTGTTCCTGATCCAAAGGTTCGCACGTTAGGTCAAGAGATAGAATCTTTCATCCTTTGGCCTCACAATCTTATTGGTTCAGACGCAACACCTCCAATGGTAGGAATTACCTTACTATTACTGAAAATCTGTTGGCATCCTAATAACAATTTGTTTTTTGATGTTCTAAAAGGATGACGAAGATGCGAGAAAATGGCCCTACTTAGCACGACTGCAACAGATCTACAAGGGCATTAAACAGATTGACCTGAAGATGCCTCTAGGGATTGTGGGCCTTACATTGGAGTATCCCTACACGATTGACAATACAGATCTCAAGCAGTTTATCAAGTTGGAGGAGATAGATGCAGGCTGGGTGAAATTTGCAGTCCAGTGAGTTTTTTTTTTCAATTTTCCCATAGAATTCATTTAGTGGTTTTTTTATTTCATACATTCAATAATTCATTCCTTATTTTAATTCTATTATAGCACCTTCCACGGTCTCTACACAAATATGGAAAGATGTGATTGGTATGGATTCTTATGTCCTGCGAATACGACAGGGGATACTTGTACTGTGGCGCATAGGACTCACTATGTCGGCTACGCAATGGGAGAGACCAAACTTCATTGTTATCTAGCACCCATTATTCAACGATTCGTATTTTCATTTTGTCAATTTAAGAAGTTTAATAAATAATTGTCTTCTCATCAAACTTTATTTTAATGTGTACATGTTGTTAAAGTTATCACTGAGTTTGTGTGTTATATCTCCCCGCCGCAACTTAGTCTATTGGTTTGATCCCTTGAGTAAAAAGCCAGACAAAGATACAAAATCCGTCTTCGACACGTAAGTTATTCTGTTTGTATTTCATTGACTCTTAAAAAAAATGAATACTTCTAATTTCTGTTCATTTTGATTTTCATGATAGTGCTTGTCAAACATATAGAGTCCTAGGTGGGTCACGCAAGGGTACAGTTGTTAAAAAGCCAAAGTGGTTTTATCCGATAGTAAGTAGTTTCGATCCTAGCTAATTGTTTCATTGACGGTCCTTTTAGACATACATTTATTGATTTTAACAACCAATTGCATCCCTTTGATTTAAAGTGCCCTCGGCAACCTGGCAACACTGAATGCGGATATTATGTTATACTTTATATGTATAACATCACTCAAAGTGGAATTACTAGCGATTTTGAAAAGGTAATCGTTTCTTCATTCTCAAATGATTATATTTTTGGTGTTCTAATCAAAATGCTAATTAATTCATTTGCTTGAGATTTATTTCATCAAAGCTTACTTTCTAATTTTCAAATTTTTGATAATGAAGATGCCTACCTACGTGAAGACCTTGATTTGATCAGAGATCTTTTGGCTGGACATCTTCTTCAACATATAAAGCAGTAAACGTTTTATTTTATATCAGTTTGTAGTTGTGTGATGATAGCGTTTTGACACTTTCTGGTTGTTATTGTTGATATATATAGTAGTAGGTTGTATGAGTTGTTATTGTATGTATATATAGTAAAGATTGTAGTGCTGAATGTCCTTACCATTTTGTAATGGACAGTGTGGTTTATGAATCTATCTTCTATTTTGTTTCTGCAGTTTGAATTCACTGGGTAATACAGAATGTAAATTATGGTATAAAAAAACCTAACCTTTAGACGTCTCAAATTAAGAATTGGGATGTCTAAAGTCCCCCCAGTATGGGACTTTAGACGTCCCAAATCATAATTTGAGACGTCTAAAGTCCCTGACTTTAGACGTCCCAAATTGTCATTTGGGAAGTCTAAAGTCCTACCCTGGGGGGACTTTAGACTTCCCAAATGACAATTTGGGACGTCTAAAGTCTCACTTTAGACATCCCTTTTGTTTGGGACATCTTTTCTTACAATATACTACGCCCCCAACATATACGTCCCCCCGTTTTGGGACGTTAAAGGTGCCAAATTTGAGATGTTATAGCCCTTTTTTGTAGTAGTGAGAGCATCGGCAACAACACGCAACAATGGATCATCCAAATAGAGGGTAGAAAGGTCTCTCAACGCTGGAGTGGGAGAAGGGTTGCCAAGTTGTTCCTCCAAAGGGTTGTAACTTCCTTTGGTACTAGGGAAGGCTAGGGATTCTTGAATTCTATGCTCGTCACTTACCCTATGCGATTCGAACATCTTTAGCATTTCAAGTTGAAGCTCTAGCAGCAGCTCTTGTTAGAGCTTGTCACGAAGTTTAGCCTCGAGCTCTCATTCGACTTCCTCTTGAAGCTTGGCCACAAGGTCCATACTAGGTCCAGCTTGTGACGAATAACATGAGTCTCATCCAAAATACCTTGCGGCACTAACTCCCTGTGTCTTTCCTCGAACACGACCAGGGTCATCTGCCTTTCCAATAGCCATTGACAGGATGTCCATCCATCTACTTGGATTGAACGAACCTTGGCTACTATGATCTTCTAGTTCATCCTGTAGCATACAGTTTGTCATAAATGAATCAAAACCACTCTAGATATGAAAAAATTAGGTACTTATGGTATAACTACTTACAATCCTCACAACAATGTCAGCAACAACTGGATTTATGTATTTCCCACCCTTAATCCTCCCTGCTTCCCATTTTTTGTGACGTGGAGGAGGTGTCGGGGCCTGGATAATAATGCTAGGATCTGATTCCACTATTTCCTTCATTTTCTCTAACTCTTCTTGCATCATTTGCCGCTCAAGCTTCCGATAACCACCACGAGACACGTAATGCTGATATTTATTTTTTGCTTGCCTTTGTGTATTTACTGCACTTAATTCCTATGAATGAAAAAAAATCAATGATATCAAGTATATCAAAATCAAAAGCTCTATATCATTATGACAGAAATCTTACCAAAAATTGAGGATCTTCCTGTGATACCACAAACAACCTTCAGTCCTCTGGAGACAAATACGAATATTACTGACATGGATCATGACCCCTAAGTTTGCCTTGAATGTACCTCACTGTTAGCTTGTTCTTGAAACCTTTCTAGCTTAGACGAACCTCCCCCAATCCAGTACTTGTACATCTCCTCAATGTCTGGGACATCATATGTTTGCTGCAAGGTAAAACACAAGATAATTACATTAGAAGCAATAGAAATAAAGCTACAATTATCATAGATATATTAAAACTTATATACCAAATCATGTCTTTCATTTTTCAAGGAACCAATCTCCAATTATCATAGGTAATGCGTACTTTGCTTCGACCTAAATACCCTAAGTAGCCAATGAAATGGTCTTCCTCAGTACCAACTGGATTCAGATTGGCATCGAAGTCTATATACAGCTTCTCTTGTTGATGTTTGTAACGTGCAACCAATGCTCCCATCTTTGCACAACCTCTAACCCTTCTTGCAATGGGTTCATCTCTAGGCCTTTTGTCATCTCTAGGGTTTTGGTCATCTCTAAGCCTTTTGTCATCTCCAACACTTTGTGATGAGTCACTAGAGTTGTCTATATTCCTGTTAACACAAAAAACATCATCAGATACGTAAATAAATTACAATAAAAATAAAATAAATTAAGCAGTAGGAAAACAAAAAAACCACACACAATTTCCTTTTATAAGTTAGGCTCTTACTCTATATTGTTTCCTATATTCCTTCACCATGGTCATTTCTTACAGCATATTCTTCATCATCTACCAATTCTACTTCATTTGTTCTAGGTGGAGTTGTTGTGAAAGGTGGTGTGTCATCAAGGTTGAAGGTCGGATAACCATACTTCTGTTTTTTACTTTTAAGCACAATGGACAATTTTTTACTCGCAAGATCTGTGACATAAAACACTTGTTTTGCCTGGCTTGCTAGAATGAAGGGCACATCTCTATAGCCAACTCTTCAAAGATTGATTGAGACAAATCCAAATAGTTTATCTATTACCACATCATTATTGCTAACCTACTTACATTTGAATAAAGCAACTTTGAACTTGTCGTATGTAATCTCCCATATTTCTTCTATAACTCCATAATAGGCCATGGACGCTAATATAGGGTTTTTGTCTCTCGAACTGGAAAAGTGCATGGCTTCAGCTTCTACCATTAACCCATTATTTTGCATAGTACTTCTATCATCTTGCTCTTTTGTGTAGAAAGAATAGCCGTTTATATCATAACTGGTCCAAGTAATGACCTAAAATGAAGGCCCCCAAGCTAGCCACTCGATTGTCTCAGACACATCAGTCTTGTGCAAAACCTTTTCCTTGAACCACTATATGAATGTCTTGTTTTTCTTAATAGCAATCTGCATGTCATTCTTCCTTGGATTCCTCTTCTTCAAAGTCTTTCTGTTTTCATCTATGTAAGGTTGAACTTCTTCTATATTATTTAGGATATGCAAGTGTGCTTGCAACACCTTTGCACGAGGAACATTCTTCACTTTTAGTCCTCATGTTCCCTTGCTTCTCCCCTCTTCATGCTGAGATTGTTCCTTCTTCCCTGACATATAATCTTTGCAAAACTCCATAGCCTCCTCAACTATATATCTTTCTACTATTGAGGCTTTTGGTCGATAAGGATTTTTAGTATACCCTTTTAAGATCTTCATGTATCGCTCAAAAGGGTATATCCACCTCAGGTAAACTGCCCTTACCAAATGAACTATCAAATGCATCATTATATCAAAAAATGAAGGAGGAAAATGCATCTCTAGTTGCGATAAAATAATGTAACCCTCATTTTCCAGTTCATCCAACTTTTCAATGTCAATGACTTTGTTATAGATAGCATTGAAGAAAATGCACAATCTTGTTATAGTGGTTCGTACTTCATCTTTCATTATGCCTCTAATAACTACCGGTAATAGTTGTTTCATCAACACATGATAATAGTGGGACTTCATTCCCACTAACATCAAATCGTCCATTGAGACACATCTTCTCACATTCGAGGAATATCCTTGCGGCACCTTAATTTCATTCAAACACCCACACAAACTTCTCTTCTCTGCTTTTGATAGTGTATGAGCTGTTTGCTCTATGTATGCCCTCCTCCATCATCTCTTAGTTGTGGATGTAACCATTCTCTTATTCCCATAACAATAAGGTCTAATTACGTACTAATCCCATCCTTAGTCTTCCCTGGTATGTGCAAAAGCATACTGACAAGGCTATCACAAATATTCTTCTCCACATGCATAACATCAATACTGTGTCTCACGTCAAGCCAATGCCAATTTGGAAGATCAAAGAACATAGATCTCTTCTTCCATATGTTCTTCACACTCATAGTCCTCTGATTCTTACTAAAACTGACATTGATACGTTATATTCTTCTCTAAACTTCCTCTCTGGTTAATGCCTTTGGAGCCATTCCATACTCTGATAAGCCATTAAAACGCTTTCTTAGCCTATAATACGGGTGGAACTGATGAAGAAACCTCATGTGGCCAAGGTAGACATTTTTTCTTCCATGCTTTAGTTAATGGAAGTGTGTGTCTGGTTCACATATCAGGCATGCTTTATAACCCTTCGCGTTGTACCCTGACAAGTTTTCGTACGCAGGGAAGTCATTTATCATTATGAAAATCATTGCACGTAGCTTGAAGGACTCCCTCTTATAAGCATCAAACACATCTACACCTTCCTCCCACAACTTCTTCAAGTTCTCAATTAAAGGTGTCAAGTAGACATCAATATCGTTCCCTGGCTATTTTGGTCGAGAAATCATCATAGAAAGCATCATATACTTACATTTCATACATAGCCAGGGTGGCAAGTTGTATATTACAAGGAGAACCGGCAACGCATTATGTGTGCTAGTAAGAGTTCAATACGGATTGATGCCGTCTGTACAAAGCCTAAGCCGAAGGTTTCTCGACTCGTTGCCAAATTGAGGGAACATTTCATATATTTTTGCTATTGTGGAGAGTCATCTGGGTGCTGAAGATATTTCTTATTAGATATTCTTTCATCAGAGTGCCATCTCAACTTCTTCAGTTTTGTTGCAGTCACAAACAAAAATTTAAAACATTGTATTATTGGAAGATACCACATAACCTTTAAAGGTTGCCTTTCAGTTGTCATATCGCCATAACCACCATCTTTTTTCACTTTGTATCATGCAGTTTTACACTTAGGACACTCACTAAGACCTCCATACTCATTTCTGTACAGTACGTAGGCATTAGGGCAACCATGTATCTTTTTATACTCCATACCCATCGTAGACATGATTTTCTTGGCCTCATACATATGATTTAGAAGTATATTATCCTTTGGAAACATATCAAACAATAGTTCAAGCAGCAATGTGAAACTACTATCGGTCCACCCATAAGTTGCCTTTAAGTTAACCAAATGCAATGGTCCTATCAGCCGTGTGTACTTACCCCCAGGGTACAACAGTGTCTCTGCATCACTCCGCAGGCTGTCATACTCCTGCGACTGCGTAAAGGATTCTACCTCAACATCATGAATCATTTTCTCCATTCTATCTTCATCTATGACATCCACATCTTCCTTCTTGTGCGACGGACAATCCGTTACTTCCTGACCATGCCATATCCACCTTGTGTATCGTAGATTTATTCCATCACAAAGTAGATGATCCTTTATGACACCAACATCCCATCGACTCTCATTTAAACAATTCACACAAGACAAAAATACTTCCCATTTTTTGCTGGAGCATTCTTTCTAACGAATTCAATAAATTCTTCCACCCCTTTGTCATATTCTTCATTAGTTCTCAAAGCATTCATCCAGCTGTGATCCATTTTGTTATCACCTAAGCCATTCCTAATAACACTCACATGTTTAGTACAATTGTCAACGATATAGGATGGGATTGACTTTTTTCACTTTTTTCAACAAACACTTCGACAGCATTTCCCCTTAAAAGTAAGATATACCAAAATTTCAAGCAACCCTATCTTAGTTATTAACTCTGTATTCTTAGCTATTGATAATATAATTCTCCTATGAATATAGAAAAGAATATAGAATTTCAAATAAATATTCAATTTTTTTTCTATTCTAGGAGAAAAAGAACTTATAACAATTTGAAGAGAAGGATTAATAGAATATATTTCAATCTATTTTTATTAAGTATATTGTGTTTCTTAATAATCAATTATATGTTTATTAATGATCAATATCTTTATCTTATTAATCTCTTTATCTTAAAATAAGATTTTCTCCACTACACTTATAATAATCATACTATCTAATCTTAAAAAAATAAAAACAACCATATTAAACAAACAAAAATTACTATGTTTAATTGTTGTTCATTTCACAAAATCAATCAATAGCTCCATTTATTTATAATAATATACATACGTTTTTTTCCTCTCAATTTCCAAGCTCCAAACATATAAAACAATATATTGTTGCATAACTACTAGCTAACAATGATTCTATGGTTCTGGCCAAAAAACACAAAAAAAAATCAATCACAAGGTAAAATCAACTAGAATAATATAAAATAATTTCACATTGCAAGTTTAAATTTAATTCATCAAGTAAATTCATATTTAAAAAAAAAACTAACCTGATGAAAGGGGGAGCCTGCGTGCGTCACAATAGAAGGAAGGAGGTGGAGGAGCCTACGTCACAATGGTATGTGCCTTGCTTGAATCTTCTTCTTCTTGTTTAGTCTCATCTTGATTTCTTCAAAATCCGCAGTTATTGAATTCGTAACAATAAGAAGGGGTTTTGAGTGAGGAAGTGAATTAGGGAGCACATCACAAAATAGGCAATAAAGGAGGAGGAAGAGTAAAGTTGAAGAAGACAAAGAAGGGAGGAGGAAGAGTTGAAGAAGACAAGAAGGGAGGAGGAAGACACAGAACAAGCGACGGAGGCAAATAAAGGAAGAAGGAGGGAGTTGGTGATGGTCAAAAAGTAAAGGAGGTGGGGTGTGTGAGAGGACGCATGTCAGACAAGTGTTTGACATGCGTCTAAGGACACCTTTAGGTGTCCCAAATGCCATTTGGGATGCCTAAAGGTGAGTTTAGGCATCCCAAAACAATTTGGGACGTCTAAACCCAGCTTCTGGTGTTTAAAAACAATTTGGAAAATTTAGATTGCACGCCAGGAAGAACTTTAGGCATCCCAAATTTCTAAAGGTTTCCCTATGTACACATAATTACAAAATGCCACCGCCTTCCTTTTTAACCACCCAATTTTAAAATTGGGACGTCCCATGGGGTGGTTATATCATAATTCTGTAGTAGTGGAATCTCAATAGCAACATGCTTTTTAGGCATATATAATGCGAAAATAAATATGCAATACACCATGTCATGTAAGATGACAGAATGCTGTGTGCACAATGTCTAAGGCCTAATGACTATTTGCAACCTTAGCTTAACTCTGTGCCTCTGTTGGGTCTCAGGCTACAACTAAGCTAATATTCGTGTCCCAGACACGATACTCATGTTACAAAAGATGGCATACACAAACATACATTAATAATATATTGTGTGAAAGAAAGTGTTACTACCTGACTCCTATTTCGGATCCTTGGTTTATCCTAAACTTTGGTTCCGGCTTGGGAAATTTCCAGTTCCAATAAAAAATTAGAGTTACAAGTAACTAATTATTACTTGTACTATTACTGCCTTTAAGTCAAATTCTGCCAATTATCTAATATAGTTATAACAGATTTGGCACAGTACAATTCTGCACAGTGCAGTTTCACTGTTTCTAGAAACTGGCAGATTTTCAGTCAACTTTGGAAAATTATAATTAATTCTAAGAAATTCCAAATTAACTAATTCTAAAGCCTATGTGAAGCTTTTTAAATTTACTTTCCTAGAAAAATACCCAAAGCTAGTCACTATTATCACATTTTTCCCAGAAAATTTGTAAAACTTCCACTATTTTAGATTACATTTCAGAAACAAGGCACAACTTCAAAAATCTATATCTTTTAGTATATAAGTCCAAAAATTATAACCTACTTGTCAAATTAAAGCTCTAGGAGTCCACTTTAAACCTAAAAGGTTTCATTATAATTGGACTAGGTTTGACTAACGAAATTCACTGCACATTAACACTGTTTCCAGTGAAACAACAAACAACATTTACTTTGAACTTCAATAAATTCCAGATTTACATACAAATTCCCAAAAATCATGAACACATGTATTCCCACACAATTTTCCCTTCTAAATCCAATGGAACCAATATTCCAATGCCTTCCCCCTATTTTACTCTAATCGAAACATGCACCGTTAGGAGAAAATTGTGTTTTCTTGATTTTCTCTTGATCAATCACTCCCTTTTCACTTATAATCACAAGATTAACTACTTAAACAATAAATAAATATGATTCATGGAAATTTTGGCAACATAACATCTTAGGATTTCATCTTCCCAATTTCACAAAATCAACATAACCAAGCCAATATCAACAACAACCACCAAAACAACCACTACAGAAAAACACTGAATTTCATATGGAATTTAGAGTTTTCGATGGAATTTCAAATAGAAATAATAGCATTACAAACAAATTTTCGACAAAATTTAGATTCCGTTGGAAATTTTTGACGGAATTTCTGACAGAATTTATTTCAATCGCAATTTCCAACAGAATTTAATTCCGTCACAAATTCCCTCACAATTTCTGACGGAATATTCTGTTCGAAATTCCCTCACAACTTTCGACAGAATTGAATTCTATCTCAAAATTATTTTTTATTTTTTAAATTTAAAAAGCCATGTGGAACCTTTGGTGACCACCCCCCTCATCTCCTGCGGCGGCGCGTGGCAACTCTAACGTCGTCCAACTTGTCACTGGCGCCCAGATCTGCCACGTGCCGCAACCTCGCTTCACCACATGTCAACACCCATTTCCATTTTGATATATACAGAGTAATAGAGACCGAACTCTACAGGCATACAAAAAAGTACAAATATACTGATAAAAGTGTTTGTTTAGAAACCAGAATCAGCCATACAGAATTCGAAGATATTTATAACTTTGTACATAACTTATCCAAAAATATTCAGATTAAAGACCATATATAACCAAGGTCTTCATCTTGGGAAACATGCCCGTTAGTTTTCCATATCTACATCCCCTCCTTTAGAGCCGCTGGCACCCGCTAAATTGTTTTGTTTAGAAAAATGGGTGAGATTCTAAGGAATCCTAGTAGAAACATTATATAAAATGTGAAAAGTAAATATGATATGCGCCATGTATGCACTAATTAATGAACAATATAAACACGTCATTTTCATGTATACATGAATAGGGCCCAGCCCCACTAATCATACACTGGTTGGATTCTCAACTCTTAGTGTAAGTGCACCTCTGGCACTAACTGTCATTCTCTAGGCAAACCATGTTGATTAATAAGGCACATTTACAAACAATGGCAACCACACAATCATATAACTATGGCATGATGTATGAAGGATAATGTTCCTACCTCAAAGCTCTATCAACCCCTTTTCGTGTGTCTGGTAAAACATGTTGACTTTTGGCTCCCGACTCGGTCTTAAAATATTAAATGTACAAGAAATAGGTCATAACCTATCTAGGTATCATTTTAGACACATCCATAGTGTTTCTTGTGGTTATATTAGCCTATGATGAAAATTTACCAAAATGCCCTCGAGACCCCGGCCCAGCCCTGTCGTTCCCAACCCGATTGTACTTTTTTCAAAATTTTGACTAGGGCTATTCTGCAATATTTTCACCCAAAGAATCCATTTCCAAGCTCAAAATTTTCAAATTCAATGTCAAATTACAAAATTACCCTTGACAGCCCCACTTTAAGGGTTTTAGGGGCGCTTTTGTAATTATGCTTTTTTGTTTTTTCCTAAAAAGTGACCAACTATAATCCCACCTAATTTTCTCTCCTGAATCCAATGGAATCATCAATTTGATGAAAATTCAACTCCTTCCCCCAGGTCTGGACTTGGACAAAATTTAGCCAAGAAGAAGGGAAAAATTGTAGTTTTGTGTGTTAACCCTTAACGCTTATGCTTTTTCGCTTCTAATCCATTATTAAGCCATTTAAACACATTCTAACCATGATTTAAAGAAATTTGGGCAGCATAACCCCTTAGGGTTAGGACTTTCCAAATTTACAAACTCAGCAAAAACCACCAAATCCAACCATACACATCAACAATCACAACATACTAATATGGATTTGAGATTTGTGAAGTTACCTCTTGAGTTCTTGAACTTTCTCTCTCTAAGCATCCTCCTCTCTGGCTCCTTAAGCTTAGGATGAGCTTGTTAAATCATGGACTTTATAGAAAGGAAGAGATTAGAGAAGATCTTATGCAAGATTAGAAGGAAAAACCTTAAGAAATCTCCACTTACCTTAATCTTTCACTTCTTCCTTCTCTCTAAAGCTTGAGTTTCTTATGCTTTTCTCTCTCTCTCCTCCCTTGGCTTTGGACATGCAAATGGGATAGGAAAGATGAAGGAAGAGTTTCTAAAATATATCTCATTTCCCTTAATTTTTATTATCCCAAAATTCCAATTTATGATGACACTTGTACTACACTTGTACTTGATCTTTTCTCCTTCCAATTGGTGTCATAAGCTTGAATTAGCATTGAACCACATCTTCCTCCTCTTGTGTGACGCCTAGGAGTCCTCTTCCCACACCAAGTTGGGCTTTAGTTCCTTTAATCAAACCACATGCACACTTAATGATATTTTACTCCAATTCCACATGCTCATATTCTAACAATTATAATTTAATCCTTTACCTTAGGATAGTGACACTTGGCATGTTTATAAGCCAAATAATTATTTCCCTTCCTATTTTCTTTATTCCACAATTAACACAATTACCAATACATTTTATTTTCAAATTTTGGGAATAGTGCCAATTCTAATAGATTTTCTGCCCATACTTTGAAAAATCATAACTAAATTTATAGACATTGTTTCAGAGTGTTTCCAAAGGCTATGGAAACCTTATTGAGTCTAGTTTTAAGAAAAAAATATGAACTTTAGTCAGTTAGAAGCACATCATTCCCAGATTTCATTATTTTAAATGCTGCTCCAGAGACTAACCATATTTTCTGGGCTAAAATTCAAAAATTCATCTCTTTTTGCACATAGCTTCAAATAATTCATATGACATATCAAATTAAATCTTAGGATGTCTACTTTCATCCTGTAAAAGTTCATAATTTTTGCTCATCATTTGTTCTTCCAAAACCATATGACAAGCTCACTACCTCGAGGGCTATTTCACTGAAAACACTGTTCACCTTTCAATTTTCAATATTTAATTTCTTTGGCCTTAAATATTCACCATTTTATTGAATATATAAAATAATTACAATATATTCTTGGTGAATAAAATTTGGGGTGTTACAGTGCTCCCCCACTTAAATAAATTTGTCCCCGAAATTTGCTACACGTTCATAACCATAAACTCTGGGGTAACACTTCTGCACATGTCTTACTAACATTATTACCATTAATCAAGATATGCTTATATAGACTAAGATTCCCTGAATTTCCTCGATTGACTTTTTGCTTATAATTCATCATATCTACCATCTGCACTCTCTTACCGCTTAATGCGCCAATGACAACATTAGCCTGCCCTGGACAACATTTACATTCTAGGTCTTAATTTTTCAACAACTTCATCTACTTACATTGCATCATATTTCACTTGTTTTTATCATACACACATTTCAATCTTTGTGATCACAATACAACTCCACAATTATGCCATAAAGGCAACGTTTCCAAACAAACATTATTACCATATGCTCAAGATTATGGATGGAATAGTTCAATTCCTGAAGCTTCAACTGACATGATGCATACGCCCTCACCCGGTTCACATCAATTCATATCTCATTCCATGCCTACTCACATATGAGATTCAATGCCCTTCCCAATCCATACCGACTGGCATCAGTAAAGACAATAAAGGCTCACAATGGATATGGGATTATCAATGTTGAAACATTAATAAATTTTAGTCATTAGCTCTCCGAGCACCTATCACAATCATCATCCCATGCATAATGTTAATTTATGTTAAATCTCGATATAGACATCTCATAATAATCAACAATACTCAGAACATTGCGTATCATAACCACAGTTTCTAGCCTTCTTAGTTCAGTACTGCTTCCACTTTACCAAGGTCCACTAGGATTCCTTGCTATGAGATTAGGTGGCCCAAAAATGTTACCTCTGAAAGCTATAACTCCCATTTACTTGACTTGGCATAAAGTTGTTTTCCCCCTCATCATGTGCAATTCTATTCGTAATTGTTACTCACGTGTCATTTTACTCTGTGAGTTCACCAATAGGTCATCAACCAACCAAATTCATGTCCACTAGTGATTACAGCTAAGCCATGCAGCCATGCAACAGTAGACAATCAAGTCCATTAGTGATTCATGTCTCTCAGCATTCATTATACCATTCACACATACATCGACTATGACAACCCAGACACCCGTGGGTGTAGGCACATTCTATTCGTATGGGAATCGACGCATACTTACCAATTCTACTACCTTTTCTAGGGTAGCCCATTCATATACTCCAAAACAAATTCTAGAGAATTCGTCAGCCTACCAGGCTGTTAAAACATGATTCCCTACTACCCTTTATTCATACCTTTTAACACACTATCTGCCATCCACCAATCGACTTCGATTAAAGCCTTAAGTTTGTAGAATAGCAGGTAGATCAATTCTTTCTTTCATCATGATACTTTATCCTCATTGTACGGGGAAACCAAAAGCCACTTATACATTTTATTCTTTGTCTCAACCTTGAGACCCTATCTTATAGCTACCTTTGTTCTATCAAGAAATATTCTCATGCAATAAGGGAATATTATATTATCAAGATCTTTCCCTATACTAGATTAGCAACTAGCAACCTCAAGAAACCTTATAACATATTTTGATTCATTTTAATACCATGTTTTAGTACCTCAAACAATCCAAGTCAATTCAAATTCCTAAGAAATTAGTTTAACGATTGTGTATGATTCTTGGATAATAATTCCATGCCTAAAACCTCAGCATTAGTTAAGCCGGGAAATCACTTTCCTCAATTCCATTGATGATCACTAGTACAATACAATTCTAAATAAATTCGCCACTTAAGGACATATTAGTCCACTAGGTCTTAGGGCCTTTGGACACATAAGTCTACTATAATATGCGGCATGTAAAATTTTACAGCCTAGAGTCCGTAACCCAATTTTTAGGTCTATCATGAAAATCTAGAACCTTAACATCACATACATTGAAAATCATTTTTCTTAATCATACCTAATAGATTTTCTAAGATTCATGATTAGTAGCCTATTCTAACCTTCAAGGTATTCGGGTATTATCCTTAAAACATTACTGTTACTGAAGGTTTAATACTATCCATAAGGTTCAACCTTTCATCATGGAATAGAACCACAATGCAACCAATTCATATTTCGGTTAAAGCATTATCTTATCTTAGATCAAATTCAAGCCTATCCTCAACCATCAGCATCTTCAGATCAGATCCTCTAGGATCACATTACTATATAATTACCCTACATTATGTATCATATTCTAATACCTCAAGCTTCTTAGGCCATATAAGATGCCTAAGGAGTCAACTCAGCTACTAAGTCTAATTTTTAGGTTACCATTCTTTCAATCACATCTTAAAGCCTCAATTTTATCAGGGTCAAAATCATATCACCTCAATCATCCCTATCGTCCCCTCTTATCTTTCAGAAGGATTTAGGGAATTTACCAACTACTAACCTATTCTCTATTATGTTCTTATCGAGGACTAGTTTCCAATATTTAATCAAGTACCTAGCATCACTAGGGAGTATATATAGTGAATAAATAATTAAACTTGAATCATACATTACTCTATTGAATTGGTATTAAAAGAAGCCACACCTTTAATAAGTTCATGAGATTTTGTGCCCTTTTCCTGATCTATTACATGAACCTTACGAGCTCCTAGTTTAGTCTCCTCTAGCTATTGCTTCTATGAGCAATTCTTAGCAATATGCCCCAGCTTATTGCAATGGAAGCAAGTAAACGACTTACATGGTTTTGATCTAAACGGAACTCTGCCACAAGGTCTACCAAGGTGAGGTGGCTTTCAACAGTGCCAATAAATTCTACTTCTAGAGAAACCCTGGCCTCCTTGGCCCCTAGATTTATTCAGTCTTTTATTATTACCCTCGTACAATTCATTCTGCTCTTTGTGTTTTTGTGAAAAACCTCCATTACCAGATATATTCCTGTAGTTGTCACTTTTATCGGGGTGCAAGCTTGACATGTCATTTTCGGCAAGTCGACATTCTTCAACCACTTTGTCAAACACTGTAAAGTGTTTAGAAATCAATTTCTTGCTTAATTCTAGCTTCAACCCTAGTATAAAAATATCAGAGCTCCACTCCTTGTCATCTCAATGTCTTAGGTATTCATCGAAACTTTCTTCACTATCTTGTCATATGTTAAGGAATTCCTTTTCTTTTGCTAACTTGTCTGGTTGAGAGAAATATATTTCATTAAATTTCCCCTGGAACATTTCCCATGCTACTAGAATATTCCATACCTGTAGAGTCAACGATGTATTCCTCCACCATATATCCGCCTTTCCTTCTAGTTTGAGAGCGGCTAGTTGAACTTTAATATCATTGGTGTACATCAGTCTTGTGAAAATTTGCTCTAGTACGGTTAACCATTCTTCTTCTTGTAGAGGATCGAATCTCCTAGGGAAAGCAACAAGTTGTTGTTTCTCAAATCGTTTCACCCATGTTTGAAAAACATTCGTTTCATAAATGAATGCGAGTGGTAGCTCCAAATGAAGTTGTGCAGATGAATTATATTCACCTACTTGCCTTTCAAGATTTCTAATCTTCCCTGTCTCCATCGTAACTCGCGCAGTTCATCTCTAAAATAATTTATCACAAGTTGTTGTCATGCCATCGTGCTCCGAATTTGTTGCATAGAGTCTGGGCTATCTTCCCAATGTGGGTCATAATCTCCTTCCCTCATATGCACCATCTTGGTACCTCGCTAAATGAAAATAAGGAAAAATAAATTTCCATATAGATGCAAGGGTATTTTCATCATGTCATAATAATTTTGGGTACACAGATATGTCATTTGTAACATAGATCAGCTATTTACAGTAGCTACATAAAGTTAGGAACATCATACAACCTATAAAATACTGTATATGCCATATTAATGCCTCTTATATTACAAACTCTTAATTTATAGGCAACTTTCCAGGGGTTACCCATCCTAGGATTACCTTGGGTCGAGCACGCTTAACTTTCGGGGCCCCATGCAAAAGCATAGACACCGGCATTATCTACTTCCAACCACCAGTACCATGAGACTACCCTTGTCTCAAAAATCATGCCCATTGTCTCTGGGCATAAAATTACTGTGTATGGTATAGTATCAGTCTAGTACATACACAATATCAATTTTGATACCATTATTTGAATTGTTACTACTGGTGTTCTGATACTGCCATTGCGTGCATTAATTCTCTTATCCAGCTCACTAGTACCATTGATACCGTTGACTGGACACTGGTACCTCCTTCGCTTGTGTTGATTTTATTGTTATCTGATACCACTGACACTATTCTGATACCAATATCACAAGTGTGGGTATCATTGCTATGCGCACTAGAACCACCGATATCGTCAACTGGGTATTTGTACTATTTCTACATGCACTGATACTATTACTTCCTGATACCACACTGATATCATCTCCAGATGCACCAGTACTACCAATACTGCAATATGGGCACTGATATCACCTTTGAGTACATTGATACCCTGCTTCCCTAATACCACCGTTACCGTCCCGATACCGCTCTATCACAAACCTACTCCCCTAGTACCCTTGTCTTTATAGACTGCTACCCCATAGAAATACTCTAACTAGGGGTACCCTGGTTCACTAACAAGAGTGATCCCTCATGTTCCTCGCTCGAACTGCTTAAACTTCAACTGCTCATGGTTCCTATCACTATGCAAAAAAAAATCCTGTTAGTATACTATTCTGATAATGCAAGAATCGCTTATTAGCTCTGATACCAAAAATGTCAACACCTGTTTCCATTTTGATATATACATAGTAATAAAGACTAAGCTCCACAGACATACAGAAAGTATAAATATACTGATAAAAGTGTTTGTTTACAAACTAGAATAAACCATACAAAATTCGAAGATATTTATAACTTTGCATAGAACTTATCCAAAAATATTCTGATTAAAGACTATAAATAACCACGGTCTTTGTCTCAAGAAACGTGCTCGTCAATTTTCCATATCTACGTCCCTTCTTTTAGAGTTGCTGGCACCACTAAGATGTTTTGTTTAGAAAAAAGGGTGAGATTCTAAGGAATCCCAGTAGAAACATGCTATCGTTTATATAAAATGTGAAAAGTAAATATGATATGCGCAATGTATACGCTAATTAATGAACAATATAAACATGTAATCTTCATGTATACATGAGTAGGGCCCAGCTCCACTAATCATCCACCGGTTGGATTCTCACCAACTCCCAGTATAAGTGCACTTCTGGCACTAACTGCCATATCTAGGCAAACCATGTTGATTAATAAAGCACATTTAAAATAATGACATCCACACAATCATATAACTATGACATGATGTATGAAGGATAATGTTCCTACCTCAAAGCTCTATCAACCCCTTTCTATGTACCTCGTAAAATGTGTCGACTTTTAGCTCCCGACTTAGTCCTAAAATATTAAATATACAAGAAATAGGTCATAACCTATCCAGGTATCATTTTAGACACTTATATAGTGTTTCTTGTGGTTATATTAGCCTATGATGAAAATTTACCAAAATGCCCCTGAGACCTTAGCTCGGCCCCACCATACTCGGCCCAACTATACTTTTCCTAAAATTTTGACTAAGGCTATTCTGACATATTTTTGACCAAGTAATCCATTTCTAAGCTCAGAATTTCCAAATTCAATGTCAAACTACAAAATTGCCCTTGACAGCCCCACTTTAAGGGTTTTAGGGGTGTTTTCGTAATTATGCTTTTTCAGGCTTTTTCCGAAGAAGTGACCAACTGTAACCCTGCCTAATTTTCCCTCCTGAATCCAATGGAATAATCAATTTCATTAAAATCCATCTCATTCCCTTAGGTCTGGACTTGGACAAAATTTAGCCAAGAAGAAGGGAAAATTTGTAGTTTTGTGTTTTAACCCTTAAAGCTTATGGCTTTTCACTTCTAATCCATTCTTAAGCCACTTAAACACATTCTAACCATGATTTAAAGAAATTTGGGCAGCATAACCCCTTAGGGTTAGGACTTTCCAAATTTACAAACTCAACAAAAATCACCAAATCCAACCATACACATCAACAATCACAACATACTAGTATGGATTTGAGATTTGTAAAGTTACCTCTTGAGTTCTTAAACTTTCTCTCTCTAGGAATCCTCCTCCCTCTCTCCCCTTGGGCTTAGGATGACCTTGATAAACCATGGATTTTATAGAAAGGAAGAGATTAGAGAAGATCTTATGCAAGATTAGAAGGCAAAACCTTAAAAAATCTCCACTAACCTTAATCTTTCTCTTCTTCCTTCTCTCTAAAGCTTGAGGTTTCTTAAGCTTTTCTCTCTCTCCCCCCCTCCCTTGGCTTTGGACTTGTAAATGGAATAGGAAAGATGAAGGAAGAGTTTCTAAAATATCTCTCATTTTCCCTTAATTTTTATTATCCCAAAATTCCAATTTATGATGACACTTGTACTACACTTGTACTTGATCTTATCTCCTTCCAATTGGTGTCATAAGCTTGAATTAGCATTGAACCACATCTTCCTCCTCTTGTTGGCCGATAAAGTGACGCCTAGGAGCCCTCTTCCCACACTAAGTTGGGCTTCAATTCCTTTAATCAAACCACATGAACACTTGATGATATTTTACTCCAATTCCACATGTGCTCATATTTTAACAATTATAATTTAATCCTTTACCTTAGGATAGTGACACTTGGCATGTTTATAAGCCAAATAATTATTTCCCTTCTTATTTTCTTTATTCCGTTATTAACACAATCACCAACACATTTTATTTTCAAATTTTCGGAATAGTGCCAATTCTGGCAGATTTTCTGCCTAAACTTTGAAAAATTATAAATAAATATGGAATTTAGCAAGTTGGAACCTTTATTGAGTCTAGTTTCAAGGAAAAATATGGAATTTAGCAAGTTGGAAGCACATCATTCCCATATTTCATTTCTTTGATCGCTGCTCAGAGACTTTCCTGATTTTCTGGGCTAATATTCAAAAATTTATATCTTTTTGCATATAGCTTCAAATGATTCATATGACCTATCAAATTAAATTTGGGATGTCTACTTTCATTCTGTATAATTTCATAATTTTTGCTCATCATTTGGTCTTCCAAAACCATATAACAAGCTCAATGCATGCAGGCGATTTCACTGAAAACACTGTTTACCTTTCAATTTTCAATATTTAATTCCTTTGTCATTAAATACTCACCATTTTATTGAATATATAAACTAATTACAATATATTCTTGGTGAATAAAATTTGGGGTGTTACACCACGTGTCGCAACCTCGCTCCACCACATGTTGCAACCTCTTTATTCCTGAAAATGCAACTCAGCTTGCCTCTCCTTTGGTTCAAACCCATGACATCGTCCGTACAAGCGTGATGCCTTACTGGATGGGCTCGGCTGCTTTGGCATTCTATTATTATACAATTATATATATATATATATATATATATATAATCTTTTTACACATAATCAATTATTTATAGATATATATTGGTTTCGTATGTATAAATGTAATAGTAATATAAAATAATTTTATATATTCTTATAATTTTTAATATAAATTAACTTCAAATTAAAAAATTTTACATCTTAAATAAATTTAATATGAAAATATTTTTTTTTCTAATATCTAAAATTTTTTTATTAACATTAATTAATAAATAATAAATAATTATTAACTAATATTTTCTTACTAATATGAATTAATAAAAAATAAATTTTATTTTTTATAAATAAATTTTTATATGACTATTTTGCCCCTACAAGGACCAAAACATATTATTAGAAACTAAAAATAGTTTAGAAATTATGAAATAATAATTTAAAAATAAAATTAAAAAAATATTAATTAATAAATAATAAATTTTATAAAAATAAATTTTTAAAATTATATTTAATTAAATAATAATAATTAATTAAAAATTAATTATTTTTTAAATTTGCAAACTAAATTCAATTCCATCGCCAATTTCTGTTGGAAATTCGCGACGGAATTATTCCGTGGCAAAAGACGAAATTTGCCACGAAATTTTTTTCATTGCAAATTTTGCCATTGAAAAAATTCCGTCAGAAACTTTTTCAACAGAATTTCTGACAAATTTCCGTTGGAATTTGCCACAGAAAATTTTTGTCAGAAATTTCATTTTTTTTTGTAGTAAACAACCTATTAACCATTAAGATTAAGGTTTTTGAGTTACCTCTTGATTTCTTGGCTTTTTCTCTCTAGGACGTCACCTTCTCTCTCTCTTTCCTTGAGATTTTTCTTGCTAGCCATGATATTTATGGAGGAGAGGAGATTAGAGGAGGTTATATATGAACTAGAGAGCTTAAACACTTGAATTTCACAGTTACATACCCTTGATTTTTCCTGCTTGAGCTTTCTTTGGCTTCTAGCTCTCTCTCTCTCTCTCTCTCTCTCTCTCTCTCTCTCTCTCTCTCTCTCTCTTTCTTATGTTGGACGAATATGAAGGCTTGGGAAGAGGATATTAGCTATTTAAAATATCCAACTCCACCTCCTTAAAGAATTAATATTTAATTGGAATTTCCACATGCGTTTTGCTTAAGCTTTATCATTGTTAACTCAACATAGTTGTTTCTCTTTCCTCTTGACTAAAATGACGTAGAGGAGGAATATTCCAAATGAACCAAGGAGTTTCTTCAATTACTTCATCCATTCCCTTACAATAAATGGCAAGATGACCATTTATTATAAAATCAACTTTTGAATTTTCAAACTTTAGCTTTTTACTTGATTTAATTGCTTCAACTTGGCGATTGGAATTTATTCATAAACTCCCTTTTGCCTTTTGTCAAAAGTGACGAGAATGGAGGCTTCAAGGTGGTCAAATATACTTCTTCAATTACCTATGGAATGTTCAAATATTGACCATAAATTCTTATATTACTTTTTTGACTTTTCAACTCTAAATTTTACTTGGCCAAGGATTTTTCTCTTATTAAGTTAATATGAGCTAAGTATTTCTTGCTCCCTAATTTAGCCAAAATTTATCCCAATTAAGGGGGAAAACAGATGGCTTCTTGCTTCATTGGTCAAATGACCATTTTGCCCATATGTTTTTTCCCATTTTTACACTTGCTAGAAAATATGGAAGAATGTTCATTAAACTTTGAAAATTCATATCTAATTGCACAAATGCCCAATTGGTATGGTTTCAAAGGCTATGTCATCTTTATTAAGTCTATTTTTAGAGAAAAATATAGCTTTTAGCCAACTAGAAGCTCATAATTTCCAAAATTTTTATTTTTGAACACTGTCACAGAAGCTTGCCAGTTTCACTAAGCTAACTTCAAAAATACATAACTCTTTATGTATAGCTCCAAATGGCTTATATGACCTATCAAAGTAAAGCTTGACATGTCTACTTTTATATTGAAAAATTTCACATTTATTGGATGTCATCTAGTTATCCAAAAACACATGACAATCATATTGCCTTATAAGAAATCACACCAGCAGCACATTCCAATTCACCAAAAATCACCATTTTATTTCATTGAATGCCATAAATATTTACAAGGCATGTTGGTGAATAAAACTGAGGTGTTACAAATTACCTTTCGAATATGAAAGCAAGAGGAGCCATAAAAAGGGTTGCAAAAATAAAACGATATGCGATGACAACTCGCAAGTTCATGCCACCTTAGACAACAAGTTTGTAAAGAATGGCAATCCCAACGTATAACAATTGAACTACCACCATTACTATGGCTGGTTTAAACCTATTGAATCCCTTCTTTACTTTGACAATTTTCAAAGTGTCTGCACATAGTTTAGTGGGCAAACATAAATAACATCTACATACTGTTATAAATTACTTGATTATTTTATAGGAATTCCCCACAAGGTTGGTACATGATAATTTCAAATCTCAAAAATAATAAAAAGCTCGCAGATAACCAACAACAACTCTTGAATCTAGACCGAAATCTTCAGTTGCTGGTATTTACATCTTTGCCCTTTGAGTCGTTTCCTTCAACTTGATAAATTATACATTTATGGAAAGGGTGAGATTCAGAGAAATCTCAGTAGTAACATCCATCAATCATATAAAATGTGAAAGATAAATATGCAATGCGCCATAAAATGTAATTGAACAATCATATTGAAAACATGTTTGTGCACACTGTTCAGGGCCAAATGACTGTTCAGATCCCTACTTGTCTGTCTACCTTAGTTGGGTCGTATAAGGCCGAACTGTACTTGTGCTTTTCCCATACCACAGCTAGGTTCTATACAGTGTATTTCATAGTTGAGTCCTACTAGCTCGGCTGGTACTTGAGCTTTTCCCACCAGATGACATTTGTGCTTTTCCCGTACAATAGCTAGATATTGTGCCCCAGGTACTATTCATATAACTAAACATGGCATACTCAAAGTATACAAACAATCACATAGTGTATGAAAGATAAATTTACTACCTGAAATCCCTTTCCCTGCTTGTATTATCTGTCTAATACCTTTGATCTGGCTTGGGCTACTGACAAGTTCTAAAATTCCAAATTTACAATAAATAAGTTATTAATCATTCATGTCTTATTCTAAACTCATGTTGTTAGTTATCTTAGCTTAAAACTGTGAAATGACCAAAATACCCCTGGAGACTCAGCCTAAGTCCCTTTATACCTAGTTTAATTGTACTTTACCAAAAATTATGACTTGGGCTATTTCCGCACAATTTCACGTATAGAATCCATTTTTGACCACAGATTTGACAAATTCATGCTCAAATTATAGAACTACCCTTGACAGCCATTATGTTAGGGTTTTAGGGGTAAAATTGCCATTTCACCTCCTAAAGCTTCCATACTTCACATTTTACATGTCCCTTACACAATTTTCCATTCTAAATACAATAGAATAATCAAATTCATGAAATCCAGCTCTAACCTTGTGAATAGTAGCTGACCAAATGTCATGAAAGTTTAGGAAAAATGAGGTTCATTGATTTCAATCCATAAAACATGTCCTTTTCACCTTAAATCACTTGTTTAATCACTTAAACACCTTTTGAATATGATTAGTAAAAATTTGGGAAGAACTTCTCCTTAAGCTTTATGCATCCCAATCATGAAATCAAAAAATTAAATGGCACAAATTCAACAACAACAACAACCTTGAATCAACCAAGAAAACAAGGTTTATTTGATTACCTTTACTTCTCTCTCTTTTCTTCACAAAACCATGGCCCTTCTTCTTCCGTTTTTTCTTGATTTTGTTCTTGCTACATGTTTGTTCAAGTAGGATACAAAGATTAGAAGAGATTTCCAAGAGATTGAAGGCAAGAGCACATGAATTTTACCACCGAACTTACCTTGGTTGTCTTCTTGATCTCTTGCTCTCTTTCTTGTTCTTGCTCTTCTTCAAAACTCTCTCTCTCTCTTCTTTTCTCTTGTGTTGGCCGAAAATGGCCTTTGAGAAATGGTTAAGGGCTCTTAAAATATCATCCTTCCACCTCCTTAAAATAATATTATTTTAATGCTAATTAGTCACATGATTTTTAACTAATAGCACCATCTAGTTGAACTTGTCTTTAATGACTTCCATTTGGCATGATTTATAGCCAAGTATTTATTTTCTACTTCCTTTCTCTTTTTGAACGAAATTGATGCCCTGTTGAAGGAACAAAATGGCTTCTTCAAGAAGCAAATTTCCACCTCTTTAAATAATAATATTTAATTTCTAATTAATCACATGTTCTTGAATACTTTATGTTTCCTTTTCCATTTGGCTTATAAGTCTTCCACATGGCAAGATTTATAGCCAAAATATTTATTTTCCTTTTCTCTTTTCTTCTTGGGCAAAATTGGCCATTAAAATATAGAAAAATCAAGAACCTTCTTGATTATTCAACAAATGACCATTTTGCCCTTACATTTCATCCTTTTTTGCATGACATCTTGTCTTCCTTCTTCCCTTTTTGTTTTGGCTGAAATTTTGCTTATCATTTTTTACAAAAATTGTGCTCTTTCCTTCTTCATTTCCTACTTATCAGTATTCACTATTCTCCTGATAAGTTAGCAGAAATTTATATCAAGGGGATAGTGCGGTTACATGGTACACTAAAGAATATCATTTCATACAGAGATCCTCGCTCACTTCGAATTTCTAGAAAGTATTACACGAGGCTTTAGGTACAAAAATTATATTCAGCACAGCATACCATCCTCAGATAGATGGACAAATAGAATGAACCATATAGATATTAGATATATGAGAGCTTGTGTCATAGATTTCAAAGGAAGTTGGGACAAATTCATTGTATTTGTAGAGTTTGCCTATAACAATAGTTATCACTCGAGTATATAGATGGCTTTATATAAGGTACTGTATGGAAGGAAATATCAATCACCCTTGCACTAGATGGAATTGTCTAAGAGGCGATTATTGGGGCTAGACATAGTTGATTAGACAATCGAGTAGATCAAGTTAATTAAGCAGAGATTACTGATTGCTCAAAGCTGACAAAAGAGCTACGCTTATAAAGGGTGAAAACCTCTAGAGTTTGATTCCAGTCATAGGCATTGGCATGGCACTAAAAGTGAAGAAGCTAAATCTAAGGTCTATTGGCCCATTTGAGATCTTATCAAAGATTGGCAGTAGCATATTGGATAGGTTTACCCCTAAACCTGAGCAGATTGCATGATGAATTCCATGTTTCCCAGTTGAAGAAATATCAACCTGATCCAGAACATGTGATTGAATATGAAGATATGGATATGCGGGATGATTTGACATGTGAGATCATGCCTTACTGAATCATCAATCAGCAGGAAAAACAACTCAGAAACAAGAGTATCTCATTTATAAAGGTTGTCTGAAAGGGATTAACTCCTAGAGAAGCAACATGGGAAATAGAAAACAATATGCGAAAGTGTTACCCGAAGTTTATGGTTATGTACATGCAGCAAATTTCGGGGACAAAATTTATTTAAGGTGGGCAGAGCGTAACACCCCATTTTTATTCACCAATATGCCTTGTAAATATTTATGGCATTCAATGGAATTCAAGAAGCTAGTAAATTTCTGTTTTCATGAGAATTGGGCTAAAGTAAGACATAAAGCTAAGTTTTGTCTTCTAAAAAGGCCACTATTAAAGCCCATTATTAAAGCCCTAAAATGGAAGAATAAAAGAGCATAATATTTGGCCCAATTTTAAGTGGAATTTCGGCCATGAAGAGAAGGGAAGGAAGAAGGCCCAAATTAAATTCAAGAATAAAAGGGAAAAATGGTAATTTTCTAATTAAGTTATGAGCTAATTATTTTCCCAATAATTTGGGGCCATTTTCGACCAAGTGAAGAAAAGAAGGGGAAAATAAATATTTGGGAATAAATATCCCAATTTTAGAGCAATTGTGACCAAGTAAAATCAAGTTGGAAAAATCAAAAAGTATCAAGTTGGAAAAGTCAAAATTGTGTCAAATTTTGTACTTAATTAATTAATTGATGAAAGAGGATTTTGGAAATTCATGAAAGAAAATTTTATTCCCCTTTGTCTTTGATATTTTTGTCTAAATGGGGAAATTAGAGAGAAAAAGTATTTACTTGGATGATAATAGTGCCTTGCGTCATCATCTTGCATCAAGCAAAAAGATGAAGCAAAAAGTAAATCACATGGTTAATTAGCAATAAAATACATTATTTTGGGAATTGGATGAAGCAACTAAAGAGACCTAATTGGTTTATTTGGAACCCTCAAGTGGCATCAGTTTGGGCTAAAGGGAAATAATTAAGTCCAATTGATTAAAGATAAGCTCAAGCCAAAAGCACATGTGATAATTTCATTAAAATGTATTATTTTAGGGAAGATGAAGATTATATTTTATGAGCTCTTCTCTTTCCATTCGAGCCTCATATTTCAGCCAACTTGGGAAAAATAGAGAGAGAAAGAGCTTGAGGAATTGCAAGAGAAAGGAGAGGTTCAAGAAGGAAAAATTTAAGGTAAGTTGGTGAAATTCAAGTGTTCTTGCCTTCTAGTTTGTGCAAAACCTTCTCTAACCTCTATATCTCCAGGAATATCATGTGTAGCAAGCAAAATTTAAAGAGAAGAGAGAGGAAGGTGAAAGAGGCAAGTTTCACCCAAGAGGGGGTGAATTGGATGATGTGATAAATTTTTTGATTGATGCGGTGATATGAAAATAACTGTAGATAGAGTAGAGTTGAGAAGATTAGCACACGAAGAGTTATACTGGTTCGGCCCAAATCACAGGCCTAGGTCCAGTCCTCAGAGATCAAGACCTACTAACATTTTCACTATTCTTCCAAGATTCAGTGGGCTCTTGAAACACCGTAAAACAACAATCGTCCTTGAATGGACTACGAGCAGAAATATTCTAACATTTAGAAATTTCTTTCCCCCTTACGACAAGTCTTATGTGTAGAAAAACAAACCTATGTTCTTTCTCTCTCGCTTACATATACATATCTTATAAGCAGCAACGTTCTCTCCTGCTTACACCCCTGTAAGTCTTACAAGTAGCAACGTTCTCTACTACTTGTACCTTATAAGACTTATGAGCAAAAAGTCCTACTAGGAATTCTCACAACTGCTTCTCTCATAAGGTTCTCTACCCTCTCAAGGTCCCTGTACCTTGAGATCAAATGAAAATAGAATTTGAAGTGTATACAGTTTTTCAAAGAGAAAATATAATAAACATTGAAGTACAAAATGAATACAGAGAAAATATGAATAGCAAAGACTCATGAATTTTCTTATGTGAATTCTTGTTCTGAGTTCTTGTTTTTTATGGTCTCTGAAGCTTTGCATTTCTAGTCAATTGATTTTTCCCGTTGAATAATAATCATTGTGGAATGGAGCTCTTTACTGTGGAACAACATGCGTACGTTTGAAATCTTTGAACAAGATATCGTGGTAAGTACGTGCTCGGTTGGTCGTAATGATTATGTCTGCCGTTGTTTGACTTCCTCTGAGCCTTTCTAATTCAAACGATCAAACTCTTTTTTCACACTTGAAATATATGTTAAATGATGTTAAATAATAATAAGTGAAAATAGAATGAATAAATAATATTAAACTATTTACGGTTTGATCGCTATAAGTCTGTTGCGTTTTGGCTTCTGACAGGGTATCACTCGAGTGCACTGAGACATCACTCGAGTGTATCTTCATATTTCCTCTTCTGCTTCTGCTTTTGTGTTACACTTTCACGTGATTTTGAGAGAGTGTATTTTCACACTTACGAGTAATATGGGTCTTTACTCGAGTCCATCTAGTCTCACTTAAGTGCATATGTATCTTGCACTATAAACTCTCGTCTCTAGATAACACTCACATCCTATTTTTTCAAGAGTGTGATTTTACACTTGCAGGTGATGTGGGGCCTCACTCAATTACACTGATCCTCACTTGAGTGAACAATATATTCTTATATAAGATACTCTTTCGCTTTAGCACTTTCATCAGGAATAGAGAGAGTTAGATTTCTCACCCGCGGGTGCTGAGGTATCACTTGGGTGCAAGTACTTTCCACTTGGGTGTACTTGCTCTTCTATGCTTTGGCTGATTCTTGGGCAAACACTATCTATGCTTCACCGCTTAAACTCGAGTGTAGTTTTCTTTTTGAGTTACTCTTGCTCTCGGGTGAACACTTCCTGTATCACACTTTGCAGTACTCGAGTGAACTTAAGGCTATCACTAGAGTATTGAGTCCATACTAGAGTGGAATGATCATTTCCTATCCCTGACATTGCTCTCTGTCAAACACTTGCATGAGTGTGTCTTCATGCTCGAGTGCAAATCACATCCTCACTCAGTGTTGTGTCCATCACTCGAGTTGTCTTGGTATTTTCTGCTAGAGTCTGCATCTGTCAAACACTTTCAGTTCAACACTCACTTGTGCTCTAGTGCAAAAGTGCTTATCACTCGAGTGCTAGCTCTATCATTCCAGTGTATCAGTAAAAATCACAGCAATAACCTATGAACTTTGTGAGATATATTTGGTAATATTTTCAATCATTGCAAAACATGAGTTTCTTACCACAACACACAATGATCTTTTGTTATCATTAAAACTTAGAATATAACATTCTCCCCCTTTTTTATGATGAAAAAACCTTTGTGATGGATTTTAAAAACTTGATTGAAGTGAAAATTTTTGAAAACACTTTCAAAATTTCCAAATGCATATTCACTAAAGTTTAGACTCATTTTTCAGATAACCTCATAAGTTTCCTGTAATACTTCCAATGGACACTTAAAGCCAAGATAAGTCATAGTACCATAATATTTGAACTGAAAACTTAGAAAATCATGAAAATGACCAAATATTGATTAATGAACTTGTAGAGTACAATGGCAAGTCGTAAGCAACATCTACCCATGAAACCCAAATACATCCAAATAAACCAGAAAAAAATTCAAATACAGAAAAACTACCTAATACTCACCCTTAAACCAAAATACTCCCATATCATAACATAGTAGCTCAAAACCATCATATATACTTCTCCCCTGTTTTGTTAGCAGCAGAAGGGGGCTGAGGGAAAGTAATATCAATTGGTGGGGTATATATCAACATGGCGGTGGATAGGTCAAATGGCTCAAGCATAAAAGGTGGAGATGATAGCTGAGGAGCAGTGGCTGTAGGTGTTGAGGATGATGGCCGGTTATAAGTGACATCAATGTTTAAATGAGGAGTACATGTGTCTGAGGCTGGGAAGGTAAAGCCGTAGTAGGAGTAGACTCTAGAGGCACCTCAGTAGAAGCAGTCAGAAGATTAGTACTTAAGTAGATCTCTATGTCAGTGATTCTTCAAAACTGATCTTCTTGTGCCTTGTACATCATATCAAAGTTGGCATTAGCCTTATCCACAAATCTTGAGACTTGAGTTTCCAGCTTGTCTACCAATTTTTTATATTCACTCAACAATTCCTTTTTCAGGCCTGTCACAGCTTGATTGATCACTTCGGTCAAATAGCTTGGTAGAGAAGCATTTAGAAAAGATGGAGGTGGAATTAGGCCAGGTGCAGAAGACTGAGCCTTATCTCCTCTTGATGGAGTGGCTTCTCTTTGAGATGCAGCCCTGGTTTGGCTAACTGGAAGATTGATACCCATATATGTCAATTGTATCTTGCCAAACCTTAAAATGATTACCCTCTCAATTCCCTCCAAATACCTTACTTTGTTATGCTTTAGGATGAGAGACACAAGTTGTGGATAAGGAATTGCGGTGGATCTTGATGAAGAAAATCTAAATCTTCTCATCTCACCAAAGATAAGCTCCCCCATATTTCTTTGTTGACCAGCTAAGAAAGAGGTCAATAGATAGTAGTCTCTCTGAGCAAAATGGGTATAGTTTTTAGACTTATTGACAATGCTATGGGTGTATATGTAATAAAGGGCATGAATAGAGTCAGGCATATCAATAGGGTTAAAGTTAAGAGGGCCTATAGGACCATTTGGCCTTAATTGCCATAAGTTTTCATTGGCAGAGAGTGTAGGAGGATTGGAAGGGGGTATAACATAACCAAGGATATCATTTATGATAGAAGGAGATATCATAATATGTTGACCTCTAACAATGGTAGACATTGTTTCCTCTGTCAATTCTCCAGCCTTAGATTTTATGTTTTAGACTTTCAAGTTGCAATAAAAAGTTCTCACAACAGAAGGGGAATATGGAAGATGTATGTTCAATTAGGGATCAAAATAACCAAGGAAAGGTTGAAAATCTAGACTACATTTTTTCTGCAGATAATCTAAGTCTACATAAACTATAGGGCAGAAACTTCTATGAGCAAACTTAAAATCATATACCATTTGATCAAGTGGCTTTAATTCCTTAACATTGAAGCCTTATGGAGGGTTTTTTTACTTGTTCTTCCTCTAGAGCCTGTGAAGTAGAAGGTACTCCTGAAGCAGTTGCACTGGTCTGGCCAACATGATGAGAGCCTGAGGCATCGGTTTGGGAGGCAATCTTGCCTACCAAGGCATCGAGCTTCGATTTGTCTAATGCTTCCCGGAGGTGCACATTAAAGGAATCATTAGAGGAAGACTCTTAAGGTTCTTTATGGTAGTCGTCTTTCCTCTTCCCTTTACTTCCTTCATTTGTGAATGAGTGACAACAGGCACTTTGAAGACAACTTCCTTTGGTTTCTTTGGTGGAGGTTTATCCTTCTTAGCCATATTAGGCTTAGGATGAATCTTCTTAGCCATAGTTCTTTTCTTTGTGGTTTTCAGCTTTGGAGGCGGTGTTGGAGTAGAAGATAGTGATCGAGTTAAAGATGAATTATATAATAGAGCTGCTATTAGATATTCAGTCTTACTGGCTTTAGAATGAGGAAGTGAGGGTGTTGGAGAGCTTTTGGAACCTTAAGGAATCTTTGTTCTCACTATTTTGAATGAATCAAATGTGGACTGAGAATTAATAGCACAAAAAAAACTTGATGAAAGATTTAGAAAGTTTTTAGGTCAGGGCAAGGAAAAAGAGATTTCTGATGGAAAAATATGACTTTTCTGTGATGATTGAAGGGTTGTAACTGAAATTTGAATGCATTTAAAGTGTTTAATCACTGGGGGGAATGATCAAAAGTGAAGAGGTATAGCTGTCGAGTGAAGAGACACTTACAAGTGAGAAAAAGAAGTGCGATGGTCTGAGCTATCACGTGTATGATATAAGTCCCAACACTTGAGTGATAATGCTAGTGCTTAAGTATTATTCATACAGCACTCGAGTGACACAATTTGGTGCTCGATTGTAAAACACAAATTACACAAAGCATGTAAACTCGTACCTAGTTTAAGCATGTAAGTGCTCGAGTGTTCTTACTGTACTTCAGGTATGTTCATACAGCACTCAAGTGATATTCTTCCCTCACTCGAGTAAAGTCTGACACTTAGGCATGCTCAAGTGAGTTCCAAGAGTTCTTACAAACTCTGTTAATCCTTGTTTTACATAGCTAGAAGCATAGTATAAGATACAATATCACACTCGAGAATGTATCTTTGACTCGAGTGCTAATATGCCTTGCACTCGAGTGATCACTCCAACACTCACATGACAGACTTGTAAAAACATTTTTTATATACTCCGATGCCTAAGTCAATATGATTATTATCAAAACTTATATTAAACATAGTAATTAACAAGAAAAACTTACAACTCATTGGGATTAACCATTCCCAATTCTCTTCTTATATATATGAATTGATCTTTAGCTATCGGCTTTGTGAATATGTTAGCGAGTTGAAGATGTGTTGATATGAATTCTACTTTAACATCCTTCTTTTGTACGTGATCTCGAATAAAGTGATGTCAGATATCTATGTACTTTTTTCTTGAATGTTGCATAGGATTCTTGGCCAAACTAATGGTGCTAGTGTTGTCACAGTAAATTAGTATCTCTTTTAAGTATATCCCCAAATCCTGAAGTTGTTGCTTCAACCTTAGTACTTGAGAACAATAGCTTGTTGCAGCTATGTATTCAGCTTCAGTAGAAGATGATGACACTGTGTTCTATTTCTTGCTGAACCATGATACCAGAGAACCTCCAAAGAATTGACATTGACTACTGATACTTTTCCTATCAATTTTATATCCTCCATGATATGAATCTAAATAGGCCATCAAATATTCGTTTCCTCTCTTTGGATACCATTGGCCAAGTTTTGCAGTGTTTCCTAGGTATTTGAAAATTCTTTTTACAATCTCTACATGTGATACCTTAAGAGCAGATTGATACCTTGCACACATCCAACACTAAATTGTATACCTGGCCTGCTTGTTGTTAGATAGAGTAATGAACCAATCATTCCTCTATATTTGGTTTTGTTGAAGTCAGGACCTTTTCCGTCAGTATCCAATAATGTTGTAGAGCTCTTTGGAGTATCAACTCCGGTAGCATTGTCCATCCCATACTTCTTCAATAACTCTTTCAAATATTTTGTTTGAGATATAAATATCCCATTCTTCCTTTTCTTGATTTGAAGTTCAAGAAAGATGTTTAATTCTCCCATCATGGACATTTCAAACTCTCGTTGCATAAGCTTAAAAAATTCTTGACAAAGAGATTCATTAGTAGCACCGAAAATAATTTCATCAACATAAATTTGAACAATTAGAAGATCATTTTTGGTATGTTTAATGAAAAGAGTTGTGTCTAATTTTCCTCTGACAAAGTTTTGATCAAGAAGAAATTTTCTTAGCCTTTCATACCAAGCTTTGGGTGCTTGTTTCAAACCATACAAAGCTTTCTTAAGTTTGAAAACATTATCAGGTTTTGTTTCATCTTCAAAACTAGGAGGTTGTTCTACATATACTTCCTCTATAATATAACTATTTAGGAAAGCACTTTTCACATCAATTTGATAAAGTTTAAAACCTTTAATACAAGCAAAGGCTAAGAGTACTCTGATTGCTTCCAATCTAGCCACTAGAGCATATGTTTCCTCATGATCAATACCTTCTTCTTGATTGTAGCCTTTTGCAACCAATCTTGCTTTATTTCTCACAATGATTGCTGATTCATCAAGTTTGTTTTAGAAATCCCATTTGGTTCCTATAACCGAGTAATCTTTAGGTCAAGGTACCAAATCCCAAACTTGATTCTTTTGAAATTGATTTAATTCTTCTTGCATAGCAATTACCCAATCATTGTTAGATAATGCTTCTTCAATATTAGAAGGTTCAATCTCATAAATGAAAGCAGAAAAAGTTACCTCATTAAGAATTCTATTTCTAGTTTTAACACCTTTGTGAATATCTCCAATTACTTGATCAATTGGATGATCTTTAATATGTCTCCATGGTTTTGTTGAGCATGATTATCAACACCTTATTTATTTTGAAAATCATTTGGTTTAAGATCATTATGATTTGAAATAGTTTTGCTTTTCTTTATCAAATCTATTTCTTCATCATCAAAAGACTTTATCTGAGAATCAAGTTCATCAAACACAACATAAATGGATTCTTCAACAGTACATTTTCATTTATTATAAACTCTATATGCTTTACTTCTATTGGAATATCCTAGAAATAAACCTTCATTAGACTTTGAATCAAATTTACCTAAGTTTTCTTTACCTTTGTTGTAAATGAAGCATTTACATTTGAAGGTATGTAGATTAGTAAGATTTGGTTTTCTTCCCTTGTAGAGTTCGTATGGTGTCTTTCCAAGTAACTTGCGAATATATGCTCGATTTGAAATATAGCATATAGTACTCATAGCTTCTGCCTAGAACACTTGTGACATTTCTTTTTCATTGAGTATTGCCCTTGCCATTTCAGTGAGAACTCTGTTTTTCCTTTCTACTACTCTATTTTGCTGAGGTGTTCTAGGTGCAGAGAAGTTGTGATCTATTCCCACGGTTTTGCAGAAGTCTTCAAAAAGTTGATTATCAAATTCTCCTCTATGGTCTGTCCTGGTAGAGACAATAGAAATATCTTTCTCATTTTGTACCTTCTTAGCAAACAAAATAAATTCGACAAACGTTTCATCTTTTGAAGTAATAAATATAGCCCATGTAAATCTTGTAAAGTCATCAACAATTACTAAAGTATATAGATTTCCTCCAAAGTTTTTTACTCTTGCTGGACTTACCAAATCCATATGAAGTAATTCTAGAGGATTGGAAGTAGAAATCTTATACTTTGTTTTGAACAAAGATTTATTTTGTTTGCCTTTTTGACATGCCTCATAAATTATGTCGTCTTTGAATTTAAGTTTAGGAAGACCAACAACTAAATATTTGCTAATCAATTTGTCAAGTTGATTTATATTAACATGATCTAGACACATATTCCATAACCAACTCTCCTCTGATTTGCTAAGAAAACAATTTTCAGAAGAATTTGAATTTAAATCAATAATATAATAGTTACCATCCCTTTGAGCTCGGATCTTTGCCTTGATAGATTCTTTGTTAAGCGGTAGATCCTTCTTGTTTACTATCAAGCATTCTTATAAATTAAAGATCACCCAGTTATCTTTGTTAGTGCTTTAACTCACACTCAGGAGGTTATGGCATAATCCTTTAATGTAATATACATCATTGATTTGAATACCATCGAATTTTCCTACTTCACCAATTCCAGCAATACGTCTAGATTGGTTACCTCCAAAAGTTACCTTTCCTCCTTCTCTGGTTTATATCATGGTGAACTTATTTCTATCACCAGTCATGTGTCTCGAGCATCCACTATCAATGTACTACTTGTTTGCTCGTGATGCTTTAAGACATACTTAGAGTAATGTGATCAAGTTTTAGGTACCCACACTTTCTTGGGTCCTTTGTGGTTAGTATGCATTACTTTTGGTACATGCGTCCCTTTAGGAACCCATTTGTACATACCAATGATGTCCTTTTCTAAAATAACATGATAAAGTATAATGTCCTTTCCTATTACAATAACTACATGATGCAAATGGATTTGATGTGTGCACAAAATTCTAAAAATATTTGAGATAAGTCATACTGCCCTTTTTCTTCTTTCCTCTGTTTTTATCCTGATCAGACTTATGTCCAATTCCAAATTTATCAAAAGAAACTCTCTAAGATTTTAGTATAACTTTAAGAGTTTTACTTCCTTTAGTAAATCTTGCCACAATGTTTGTTAAATCACTTATTTTCTTGTCTTTTTCTTTACATAATGTATATGATGATATGACATTACTTTCTAATTCTTTTACTTTCTTATGACTAACCATTTCTTTATCTACCTTGATTAATTCAGTATTCAATACATTATATTTAGATAATAACTCATCATAAGTAGGTTCAGAATCACTTACCTTGGAATTCAATTCTTCTTCCTTGGCTACCAAGCATATATTTGTAAATTCGTTGTTCTTACTTTCGTCATTCGACGAGTTATCACCCCATATGGATGATATGAATGCTTTCTTTTTTTTGCTTCTTCTTGTCTTTATTTTTGAAGCATTTATATTTGATGTGTCCTAGCTTTCCACATTCATAGCATACTATTTGTTGCTCCTTCTTTTCTTCTTGCTTGACCCACCTTGATAGTTCTTGAAATTCTTTTGGCCTCTTCTATAGAACTTCTTGAACTTCTATACATCTTCATTTTAGAAAGACTCTTCTTCCTTGATAGCCTTAAGTGCAACTCCTCTTTTCTTTTTATCATCGAACTCTTTTAGTTCCTTCTTGAACCTCAACTTTCCTTCATACTCAGAAAGGCTACCAAAGAAAGTAGCTACGTATCTCATTGATTCCCCTTTAGCTTCTTCGATAGCTGTTACTTTTGCTTCCCATTCTTTTGTAAGAATGTTGAGGATCTTTCTTACCTGGGATTTTGGTCAAATGATTTCCTAAGCACCGATAGTTAATTAACAAGATGAGTATATCTGAGTTCGAATTTTGTGATTCTTTGTCCAGTTTTCATCCAAAACAAATAATATTCTATAATTAGAGTATTGACTCTATTTTCTTTGATTCCAGATATACCTTTGTGAGCGATCTTAAGAGCATCCTACATATCTTTGGCTGTTGCTAGTGTGCAGATTCGGAAATATTTGTTTTGACTTAAGGCACTCTATATCATTAAAATAGCTTTACCGTTTAACATTACTAACCTCTTGTCATCTTCGTCAAACTCCTCTAGGCTCTTTTTAATGACTCTATCTTCAATTTTCTTTATTGGAACATAGTCACTATCTTGTATTACATTCCATAGACTGTATTTGTTAACCATCACGAACACTCTGAACTTGCTTTCCAGAAAAAAAATGTTCTCCAGCAAAACTAGGAGATCTAGTGATAGAAGCTTCTTCTGGAAGGATGTTCTCACCCACTATTGCCATTTACCTGATCCTTTTCAAGCTGTTAGGCTCTTCAAAGAAGACCTTGTTCTGATACCAAATGAAAGAGGTAAGCTTTACCCAAGGAGGTGAATTGGGTGATGTGGTGATATGAAAATAACTGTAGATAGAATAGAGTTGAGAAGATTAGCACACGGAGAGTTATACTGGTTCGACCTAAATCATAGGCCTACGTCCAGTCCTCAGAGATCAAGACCTATTGAGATTTTCACTATTCTTCCAAGATTCAATGGGCTCTCAGAAAGCTATAAAACAACAATTGTCCTTGAATGGACTACAAGCAGAAATATTCTAACACTTAGAAATTTCTCTCCCCCTTACGACAAGTTTTACGTGCAAAAAAACAAGCCTATGATCTTTCTCTCTCGCTTACGTATATAGGTCTTATGATCAGAAATGTTCTCTCCTACTTACACCCCTGTAAATCTTACAAGTAGCATTGTTTTCTACTGCTTGTACCTTGTAAGACTTATGAGCAGAAAGTCCTACTAGGAATTCTCTCAACTGCTTCTCTCGTAAGGATCTCTAATCTCTCAAGGTCCCTGTACCTTGAGATCAAATGAAAATAGAATTTGAAGTATATACAGATTTTCTCACAGAGAAAATATAATAAACATTGAAGTACAAAATGAATACAGAGAATAACAGAGACTCATGAATTTGCTTGTGTGAATTCTTGTTTTTTATGGTCTTTAAAGCTCTGCATTTATAGTCAATTGATTTTGCCCATTGAATAATAATCATTGTGGAACGGAGCATTTTACTGTGGAACAACATGCGTACTTTTGAAATATTTGAACAAGATATCATGGTAGGTACGTGCTTGGTTGGTCATAATGATTCTGTCTACCGTTCTTTGACTTCCTCTGACCCTTTCTAATTTAAATGATCAAACTCCTATTTTACACTTGAAATATATGTTAAATGATGTTAAATAATAAAAAGTGAAAATAGAATGAATAAATAATATTAAACCATATTTGGATTGATCATTGTAAGTCTGTTGCGTTTTGGTTTTTGACAGGGAATCACTCGAGTGCACTGAGGCATCACTCGAGTGCTTCATTATATTTCCTCTTCTGCTACTGCTTTTGTGTTGCACTTCTATGTGATTTTGAGAGAGTGCATTTTCACACTTGCGAGTAATGTGGGTCGTCACTCGCAAGTGTGATATGAAAGGAGGAATAGGAATTATGTGAGAATTCATCCTTTAACATGCTAGCTCAACTGCTTGTCTTTGAAGCATTTTCATGGTCAGTTAATATAAGAGTGTATAATTTGCTAAACCTGGCAATCATGATTGAAAATTTTGGTTCTATTTTTTTTTTAATTTCATATAAATGGATTTTGCTTTAAAGTCAATTGTCTTGGTCAATCAATGACTACCTCAACTCTTTTGCTTACTTAGCTTGATGCAGCAATAACCATGGGATAGATAATTAAGTCCCTAAGTGTTTGAACTTTGAAGGCATTTTGAGCTTTCATAACTTTTTTTGTTACTTTGGTTTGAACTCTAATCAACCAAATCCTATTATTCAAATATTGGCAATATTGTTAAATAGTTGAGAATAACAATCCCAAGGTGTAAGTATGAATTTACTTTTTTATATTACTTTGGTTTCAACTCCCATTCGCCAATTAATGATCTTGTTGTGACGAAAATAATTGTTCCTTTTGTTTTATTTTCTTGTGAGTATGAATTTTACTTTAGTTCTATATCACTACATTGTTGAAATAACTTTTTGTTATGAATTTCAATGAACTTGTTTAAATGAAGGTAATGTGTGCAATTTAGCTTCAATTTATGCATCGAAAAATATTTCTAGAGTATGGATTCACAAAATTATATTAAGTTTTGAAGCTGACTTGAGTACTCTCTATGTTGAGTATGTCATGTGATTAATTATTGACATTGTTATATTTTTCCTTTTGGCTTTCTCTACCATTTTATCATATTTAAATTATTGAGTTAAAGTTGTTAATTTTTCATCTGATTGAACATAAAATAGTTCAACAATTCAATTTCTCATATAGCCTTCAAATCATGTATCGTGACTAAATACGGCTTTTACTAACAATATATGATTTATCAATCGGTATAGTTTTAGACCATTCATGGTACAAATGTTTGCAAAATTAGTGCTCCTTCGGTCTTTAATATAAGACATATTTTGGGAATTGATCTCGGTCTTAAATATAAGACATAATTTACATATTTGTCAATTTTATCCTAATTTACCCCCGATTGAAGCTTTCTTAAACTTTAAAATTGTGCTTGTTATAAGGAAATTGTTGCCTATTACCATCCTATCCCCTTGATATTTTCTTGTACATGATAATTTTACAAATGATGTGAGACGGGCAGCTGAATTTCCTCCCAACAATCACAGAAGAGACTATTTAAACCAAACAATTCCTAATTTTGATCCACACATAGGATTTGAAGGCAATGCTAGTTCTCATGTATGAGAATATTTTGAATTATGTCAGACTTCATTTCCATCCTATGATTTTTTTTCTTAATTTAGTATTTCTTTTGATTTATTGATGAGTTATAATATAATTGAGATTGTTAACATGTATTGTTATTATTATTGCTGTGATTGGTAATTGGTTGTGCTTTATCCTGCAAGACGTTGGAAGTTATGTGTATAAAGGTTTAAACTACTTTGTAGAAACATGAAAAGAGAAGCAAGGTGTTACAAACCCAAGTCCAAAAAGAAAGCTCAAACGTTTAAAAATACTAGTCTATTGAGTATAAGAGCCCCTTAAACTCTTAGATTTCATTTTCATGTGAAGCTCTCCAAGGTGAGACTCATAATACTAAGTCACTGTACTGATGAAGAAAAATATTTTAGGGAAATTAAGGATGGCATTTATACCAACATAATATGTAGAAGTTAAAGAGGGCATTTATACCATGGTGGTGTTCTTTTTAGGAAAATTAGAGGCTAGGGGTTATTCCCTAGTATTGATACAAATTTGACTTCATGAGAAAATAAACATAAATTGACAAAATTGACCTCTTTCTTGTATGTTCCAATTAACATATTTTTCCTCTTTTGATAAGTTAGTGGTATAAGCTTTTTCATGTCTAGAGGCTGTAGTAATTTTTTAGAAGACATAAACATAATTACAAATTGAAGTTGTTATTTGTTTAATTATTATTGTTTAATTTTTTCTATTTAGTTTCCAATGAAAAGATGTATTTAATTTGATTTCAAAGTTTCATTGGTTTAATGAATTTGTTGGATTTGAGGTGCTGACATTGTCCTGAATATGAACTGCCTTAATTAGTTTAGTTTCATTTAAATTAAGCTGAGATGGTTTGTTATTTTGATTTTGGGATGTCTCACATTTAAGGGGAAATGCTACCAAAATTTTGAAAAACAAAATAGTAAAAGGCAGTCCCAGTGTTGACAATTATTCTAAACTTGAGTGTTAATGGGAATGACATAAGTGGTAATAAAATGGATTATAGTTGGATGAATGCTTTGAGAACAAGTGAAGAATATGAGAATGGGGTTGAAGAGTTTATTGAATTTGCTAGAAGGAACGCTCCAGGAAAAAATGGAAAGTATTTTTGTCCTTGTGTCAATTGTTTAAATGAGAGGACACAGGATGTTGAAGTTATAAAGGATCACCTACTTTGCGATGGATCACAAGAGCTCGAGGCCAACCTTCGCGACAAGCTCTGACAAGAGCTGTTGCCTGAGCTACGAGTTGAAATGATGAACATGTTTAAATCGTAGATGGCAACTTCCGGGCATAGAACCCATTCATCCTCAGCCTTCCAAAGCACTAAAGGAAGTTACAACCCGGTGGAGGAACCACTTGGTGACCCTTCTCACACTCCAGCACCAAGAGAACCTTCCATCCTCTATTTAGATACCCTACTGCAGCATCCCGTTGCAGATTCTCTCATTCACAAACAAGCTACTATCCACTATCATTAGCAAATTCCACAACATTTACGTAGGGTAACTGTGACCTGTGTTTGAGTGGGGGAAGAAGGTATAACCATCCCTATTCTTGATGACGAGGTTGCCACATAGCTCAGGTGAGAGGATCTTTCATCCTTTGGCCTATAAATCTTATTGGCTCAGCGGCAACACCTCCAATGGTAGGAACTACCTCACTTTTACTTTAGATCTGTTGGCATCCTACTAACAATATGTTTTTTTATGTTCTAAAAGAATGAGCAGGAAGCAGGCAAATGGCCCTTCTTAGCACGACTGCAGTAGATCTATAAAGGCATTAAGCATATTGATTTGCATATGCCTACAGGGATTATGGGCCAGGAATTAGAGTATCCCTTCACAATTGATAAAGAAGACCTTAAACAGTTCATTAATTTGGAGGAAATAGATGTAGGATGGGTTACATTTGCAATCTTATAAGTTTTTTATTACCTATTTTTTCCTTCATTTAGTGAAGTGGTTTTTTGGTTTCATATACTCACTAGCTAATACATTCATCATTTTAATTCTATTATAGCTCCTTCCGTCGTATATGCATTGACATGCAAAGAGTTGATTTACATGGATTCTTGTTTCCTGCAAATACAACAAGGGATAAGAATACAGTGCAAAAAAAGGACTCACTATACTTGCTTCACAATGGGAGAGAACAACTATCGTTCTTATCTTGCACCGATTGTTCAAGGGTATGCATTTTAATTTTGTCCATTTAAGATTTTTAATAAATAATTGTCTTGCCATCTAACTTCATTTTAATCTGTATATGTTGTTATAGTTACCACTAGAGTTTGTATGATCTCTGTCCTCGGTTCAACGTAGTTTACTGGTTTGATTCCTTGCGCAAAAGGCCAGACAAAGAAACAAAAAACGTCTTCAACACTAAGTTATTTTGTTTGCATTTCATTGATTCTTGATTCTTGACTTAAATGAATTGTTGTAATTTCTGTTGATTTTCATTTTAATGATAGGGCAACCCAGACATATCGAATCCTTGAGAGGCCCTGCGATCGTAAAGGTGGCAAAAACCTGAAATGGTTGTATCCAAAGGTACGCAGTTTTAAATCAAGTTCTTTTGATTGACGATTGTTTTAGATATGTCTTTATTGATTTTAACCATTTGCTTTTGATTTATAGTGCCCTCAACAACCTGGCAACTGGGAATATGGATACTATGTCTTACTTTATATGTTTAACATCATTCAGAGTGGTATTACGACAAATTTTGAACAAGTAATCACTTCTTTATTCTCAAATGATAATATTTTGGGTGTTGTAATTCAATTGCAAATTAATTCACTCATTTGATTCATTATTTCATTTAAGCTTATTTTCTAATTTGCATATTTTTGACAATGAAGATGCCTACTTATATGAAGACATTAATTTGATCAGAGACTTTTTGGCTGAACATCTTCTTCAACGTATACCAGAGTAAATTTTTTATTTATATTAGTTAATTAATTAGTAGTCTGTGTAGGACACACTTTGTGGTGGCTACCTATATCTTTTTTATTTGATTGGTTAGTTTCAAAAGTTTCTGTATTCCAAGGTGCGAATTAGAGTTGTTGTTGTACATAATATTAGATTGTTGGATAACATTTTTATTAGATAGTGCTGAACTGCTGTTGTTTCCATTCTGGTTTATGCAATATTTCTTCTATCCAATTTCTGCAGTTTAAATTTGCCGGATAGTGATATATGTATATATAAAAGGCCATTAAAAAAAACTTTAGACGTTCTAAAGTGTGTCAGAAACACTTTAGATGTCCCCACTTTGGAGTGGGGACGTCTAAAGTGCGTCAGAAACACTTTAGACATCTCTAGTTTGGACTGAGGACGTCAAAAGTTCTGCATATGGACGTCCCCAGCTTTGGGGACGTCATTGACAGTTTTTTTCTACATCCCTCAGATAGACGTCTTCCTGTTTTCAGACGTTAAAAAGCCCAAAAAAGGGACGTTAAAAGCATTTTTTGTAGTAGTGATATAAAAGCTCTTGTACTCTCAATGATTCAAGGATTAAGCATTGAGGTTTCAATAATATTCTAGTGGTTCTTGTGTCCTTTCTACACCAATCCTTCAAATTCTAACAAGTCTTTTATCATCAAAACATAATTTCACATTTCCCCCCCTTAAATACCATACCAAAATTTCAGAATCTTTTGGAACCTATGAACAATTATGTTGCTTCAGTGGGCATTTAATGAAATTCTCCCAAATATTTTGGTTTCGAAAAGCATATTGTTCGGTCATGCTAGTTTGTGATCCTACTATCTGTGGAATGTAATTATGCGATAAGCTATATCTGTGAAGAATCAGAATAATGACCATTTTGCTTTGAGGGTAAAATGAATATTTTCTGAAAATCATGCTCCATTATGCCTTTTTTTATTAAAAAAAATGGATTCATTATATTGGTGTTTTGACGTGGACTCATCACTTGGCAATTTTTTTGGGCCATCAAAAGATAATTTCATTAATCAAAAGCAAATCCGGAAAGACCAACAGACACATCAGCTAAGACATTCATGGAGCTATCCACTATTAAATGTTAGAGATGGAATATACTCCCTTAGATCATTTTTTATAAGCAACTTTTTTTTTATTGCACAAAACGAACTAGTGGTTAAAATTATTTAAAAACAATAAATCTGTCAAAAAATCTTGTCTTTTCTAAATATGACGAAAAGTGTATAGGAGAGAGAATGAATAAAAATATTATGAGAGAGAATAAGTAATAAATCATTAAATGAAAGAGAATTAGTGGTGAGTGAGGGATAATTAATACCACTCTGATTCTATTTATAAGTCATTTTTAACCAAAAAAATTGGTTCTATTTTGAAGTCCAGTTTCAATTTAGTAAATGAGATTGTGACCATTTTGCCTCTATTTATTGTACAAATGAAAAAATAATTTAAAGATAGATAAAAAAGAAATAGTTGAAAAGTACTCATTCATAAATGAGGGCATAGTTGAAAATTTACCCTATAATCATTCAGTTAACTTTCTCACCTTAGTATGTGAGATTTAGTTAAAAGAGATATATAAATAAGACCAAAATGGTATAAAGTTATGTATTTAATAGAATTAGAAAAGAAAAATGTAGTTTAAATTTTGAGATAAAAAGGGAAGTTGTTTCTACTTAGTACTAACCCAAAAATGAGAAAAAACTGCTTATAAAAAAGACAAAGGTGTAAAAAGTAAAAACACAATAACAGATCCTCAATAATGGTTTCCTCCGATTCAGTGTCATCTGATTGTAAGCGCATGAGTTAAAAAAGCTGATCACTCTCTTTCTGACAAGTTATATATAGATTAATTTTTAATTAGTTCAACAAAGAACCCAAGAGATAAACTCTTCATTTTAATTTGAAAAGTAAAACTTCTTTTTCTTTCTTTTTTTTCTTGTAACAAAAACTTAAAATTCTCAATTCATTCATTCTTTCAAAATAAAGTGGTTCATGGGATATTTATATCCTAACGTATTCTTAAAACTGAAGATAACAATTTTATCAATAATTCACATCAAAATTTAATTTAAGCAAATACACTATATCCCATAAAAGTATCTAAAAATATATACTAATATATATCTCATATAGAACATGTGAGTAATTTGAGACAACAATTTGATCAAGAATACATATCAAAATTCTATTTATGCCAAATCACTTTAAGGCTCTAATAACACTATTGGGTTTTAAGTATACATGCAATAGAATAAAATTTAAAATTTTTGTCACTCCACCAAAAAAAAAAAAAAAAAAAAAAAAAAACACAGAACCATCCATCAGCGCAGCTTTGCTTAAATTGAATTAGAAAATGGACACTTACCAAACTGAGCTTGAAATCCTATCCTCAAGTTTCCCTTTAGTAGCATAGATCACAGGTGCTTCTCCTTGAACGAACACCCTTCACTAGTATCTACATGAACGGAACACGAACCACAATTGGCTGTTGCATCCAAGAAATAGTGACACGTAATTTCCTTGTGTGCCTCAAGTGTTAAATATACTCAAATGTTGTATATACACTATGTGGAATAAAGAAGTACTCCTCCGATATTTAATATAAGACATATTTACCTAATTTGATTAGATTAAGGAAGTTAGTTAAGTTAGTTAATATGACACATGTTTTCTAAAATACTTTTGTCACCTTCCTTAATTCTCTAATTCTCTCTTCTCCTTGATTATGATTGACGGAGTATCAATAAGGGGTAAATTAGAAAAATGTAGACAAATATGAAATATTGTCTTATATTTATGATCAAAATCAACTCCCAGAGTATATTTTATATTAAGGAGCATAGGAGTAAGTCACATTGTTTCCACATACTCAATACTGAGCCTTTTCCGCAGGACGCAGTGGATGACACGTGACGTAGAAAGCATGACAACTATCCCTTCTCTTCATCCATAAATACTAAACCATCTTCATAGACAAACCATTAAACCCTACTCAACCATCTCGCTCTCTCTCTCTCTCTCTCACTCTCTCTCTACCATAACTATTTGTGACGGGCTCGTGGTGGTTCGTTCCTACAGTTAACGAGGACGAAGATGGCAGATGTTTGGAGAGTGGCTGAGAAGTTGAAGCCGGCGTTGTTAATGACGGCGCTTCAGTTGTCATACGCTGTTACCAATGTGTTGTACAAGATTGCCGTCAATGATGGCATGGACGTGAGAATCATCATTGCTTATCGCTATATATTCGCCACTGTGTTCCTTTCTCCAATCTCCCTCTTTCTGGAAAGGTTAATTCATTTCTATCACGCACAGACACACACGTATGTTACGATGTTTATGTTGTTTGTCATGAACGCTGCTATAATCTTCCATGGTGGTCAGGTTTTATTTTTGATACTCTGGGGGTTTTATGAACATCATGGCTTTTAAATAAAAGAAAAGTATATACATGCACGCAGTAAATTATGATTACTTAAGCAAATAATAGGTTGGTAATACTATAAAAGATAAGGTGGTCGTAGTAGTGGAGATATTATTGGAAATCACCGTCATATAGGCAAATGATCACACATACGCACGCACTTACTTTAGTTTGAAAGCTTTGTAGTTCAATGAAATCCTATAGAACAAAAGACCTAAGAGCTTTTTGTCGAATTGAGTAATTTATTTATTGTAAATTATTTGCAGGAATAAAAGACCAAAGATGACTTGGAGCATACTGTTTCAGGCATTTCTTTGTGGGTTATTTGGGTATGTTTCAAGTCACTAAAAATTATTCAGGCCATAAAAAAATAATTGATTAATATATGTTGTGTTTCTGGTTATAAGGTAATTCTCACTCACATCCTTTTTTATAAGGTATATGAGAACATATTATTGGTCATTTTTATTATAACGTACCGTATGCGATATTTTTACAATTGTTTTTATTATTGTTGGTTTATATTTTCTTAATTTGGCTCTTTAATTTTTCAAATGATTATTTTAATAAGGTTAAAGTTTAAATTTTGTTATTTTTTAGATGAAGATAATAATTTTAAGCCAGTCCATTCCTTAGTTTTCGATAGAAATATTGGAAGTGATTAATTAAAAACAAGTAGGATGAAAAATAGCTTAGCTTCATATGATTCCTTTTATTAATGATAAGGAGGTTCATTAAAATTAAAAAGAGACTGAAATAGAAGTAAAAGAAATTCATAAGTGATATTTTCGTCTTTTTGGGAGGACAAACTTGTCAAGTGGCAAAGCATAGAAATATACTATTTTTCAGACGATTGCATATTTAATGGACTGTCTCAGTAAATATTTACATGCTTATTCTGAATTGTTCTATGTTTCCATGTCTAGTGAGGTGACAATCAATTCATTCGTTCTATGCATAACTATTCAGATTTTTTTTTTTTTGGGGCCAGTATAACTGTTCAGATTATGTATTATCGGTGAGGGGGAAAAAGCATAAATTAACTGATATTATATGATGATACTACTTATTACGCAGAGGAGCACTGTCACAAAACTTTAACTTGGAATCATTGGCTTTAATTTCTGCAACATTTGTTCTGGCAATGGCCAATCTGACTCCATCCATCACCTTTCTCATGGCCGCCTCCCGAGGTTTAGTTTCAATATTGCATTTCAGTTTCTTTTTTAAATTTATATTTTCGATTATTGTTTATATTTTTTTTATAATTATCTTATGAAAGTGTGTGTGTGTGTGTGTGTATTGCTTTAAATTGTGAATACAGTTTGGAAAGACTGAATTTGAAAACAGCAGCAAGACAAGTGAAGATCATTGGAACAGTAGTAGCATTAGGTGGGGCCATGACTCTAACATTCTTCAAAGGCATAAAATAAACTATGTGTATAAATCAAAGACCCTTTCAAGGTAGAACATGCTAGCATTGCAATAAGCAACATCATTCTGGCAGGATATGTAGGGGTGCTCCATTACCATAGGCTTTACTAGCAACTCAGGCTCTAGTTAGGCAAGTAACTTGCTACAATTGCCAGAAACCAGGGCACTATCCTAAGGATTGCCCATAGTGGCAGCAACAACATGTGGAGCCCAGACAGAGAGCTCAGGGTAGGGTTTATGCAATTACTCAGGAAGAGGCCAGAAAATCTCCTAAACTGATACAAGGTGCAGTTTACCTTAATGGTAATTCAGTACAAGTAATATATGATTCAAGTGCTAATCATTCATTTATTGCATATAATTGTGTGAGACGACTGGGCCTGAGGGTACACAAATCCCCATATGATTTGGTTGTATCTACACCATAGGTGTTAGAGTTGTTACAACCAAAGTCTGCCTAAATTGCATAGTAAATGTCGAGGGACATGAATCAACAGTGGATTTGATTTGTCTACCATTGCAAGGCTTAGAAGTGATCCTCAGAATTGACTGGTTGATTGCAAATAGTGTGTTGCTAGACTGTAGAAGGAAATGGGTTATTTACCCTAATCTGCAACCACCTGTTAGTACAACAATCAACATTAACTTTCTTTTAGTAGCTAGAGCTGAGAGATGTCTGCAGAAAGGTTGTCAGGGGTATATGGTATTTTTCTCCATACAGTCAGAAGTTGGAATAGCATTGGAGAGTATCCCTGTTGTAAATGAGTTTTCAGATTTATTTGTGGAAGATATCATCGGATTACCTCTAGACAGGGAAGTGGAGTTTCCTATTGACCTTAAGCCTGGACTAGGACCAATATCTAAAGCCCTATACAAAATGGCTCCATTTGAAATGGAAGAATTGAAAAAACTAGATAGAGGAGCTTTTAGAGAAAGGGTTTAGATGACCCTGTGTTTCATCCTGGGGAGCTCTAGCGCTCTTTGTCAAGAAGAAAGATGGAAGCCTACGACTCTGTATTGATTACAGGGAGCTAAACAAGGTAACCATCAAGAGTAAATACCCACTCCCCAGAATTGATGATTTGCTCGATCAGTTATCTAGTTCCTGTGTATTCTCGAAAACTGACTTGAGATTGGATTATCACTAGCTTAAGGTAGAAGCAGAAGTTGTATCAAAAACTACTTTTTGAACCAGATATAGCCATTATGAATTCCTTGTAATGCCATTTGGGCTCACTAATGCACCTACCGTGTTCATAGACTACATAAATCAAAATTTCTATCCGTATCTGGACCATTTCATAGTAGTCTTCATTGATGATATTCTGGTATACTCGCGGAGTAAAACCGAACACAAGAAACATCTGAGAATAGTATTGAAAATTCTGAGAGATAAGCAACTCTATGCCAAGCTGAGCAAATGTGAATTTTGGCTTTCAAAGGTTAAATTTCTTGGCCATGTAGTCTCACAGCAAGGGATCTCAGTGGATCCTAGCAAAGTGAAAGCAGTACTAAACTGGAAGAGGCCAGAGACTTGTTTTTGAAATATGTAGTTTTCTGGGTCTTATCGGATATTACAGAAGATTTATATAGAACTTCTCCAGAATAGCTTTGCCATTGACAAAAATAAGTAAAAAAACTCAACACTATTTGGGGACCACAATTGTGAGAGGAGCTTTACAAAGCTGAAACAAAAATTAACAACAGCCCCAATACTGACAATCCCAAACAGTTGACTTTCATTGTCTTTACTGATGCTAGTGGGCATAGATTAGGAAGCGTTTTAATGCAGCATGGCCATGTAGTGGCTAATGTATCTAGACAGCTGAAGCCTCATGAACATAGTTACCCCACATATGATCTTGAGTTAGTGACAATTATATTTGCCCTAAAAATATGGAGATATTATCTCTATGGTGCGACTGTAGAACTGTACTATGACCATAAGGGCTTGAAATATTTATATGATCAAAAGAGCTCAATATGAGACAGTGCAAATGGATGGAGCTACTTAATGATTACAACCTGGAGATAAGATACCATTCAGGAAAGGCTAATGTTGTTGTTGATGCATTGAGCCATAAAATAGTGCAAGTTCTAGCCATGATTATTCATGAGCAAAAACTGATCGAGGATTTCAAAGATCTCAACCTGGCTAATCAGATTTTGATTTGTGGCAACTATATCAGCCAGGCTGAGAATGACTTAAGAGCAATAATAGAAGAAGGTCAAATACAAGATAGACGAGGCTAGTCTATCAAAGATATGATTGAGCAAGGAAAAATTTAGGAACATGATTTGTCACTAAGTGGATTATTTAGACACAAGAAGCAGGTATATGTTCCACCACAATTAGAGTTGAAATGACAAATCCTAGAGGAGGCACAAAAGAGTTACTCTGCACCTAGGAGCAGACAAAATGTATCATGACTTAAAGCCCATGTATTGGTGGCCAGGGATGAAAAGAGATGTAACAAAGTTCGTTGCTTGTTGTCTTACATGTCAGAAAGTAAAAATTGAGATCAACAACCATATGGACTTCTAAAAAACCTTGAGATTCCTGATTTGAAATAGGAAATCATTACTATGGATTTCGTGATAGGATTACCCAATATCAAAAATCATGACGTGATATGGGTAATAGTTGATTGATTTATGAAGATAGCCTATGTCCTACCTATCGGCATTCACTACTCTCCTGATAAGTTAGTAGAAATTTACATTAAGAAGATAGTGTGGTTACATGGTACATCAAAGAATATCATTTCATATAAAGATCCTTACTTTACTTTTAATTTTTAGAAAGCATTGCACGAGGCTTTAGGTACTAAGCTTAGATTCAGCACAACATACCACCCTCAAATAAATAGACAGATAGAATGAACCGTACATATATTAAAGGATATGTTAAGGGTACGTGTCATATATTTCAAAGGCAGTTGGGAGAAATTCCTTGCACTTGCAGAGTTTTCCTATAACAATAGTTATCGCTCAAGCATATAGATGGCTCCATATGAGGCACTGCATGAAAGGAAATGTCAATCTCTCTTGTCCAGGGGAAGAATTGTCTGAGAGGCACTTATTAGGGCTAGACATAGTTGATAATACAACCAAAATAGATCAAGCTGATAAAGTAGAGATTACTGACATCTCAAAGCTAACAGAAGAGCTACGCTGGTAAAAGACAGAAACCTCTAGAGTTTGAAGTCAGTGACCACGTGTTTATGAAAGTTTTACTGGTCATGAGCATTGGTAGGGCACTGAAAGTGAAGAAGCTAAATCCAAGGTCTATTGGCCCATTTGAGATATTATCAAAGATTGGGCTAGTAGTGTATTGGATTGCTTTACCCCAAGACTGAGTAGATTGCATGATGTATTCCATGTTTCACAGTTGAAGAAATATCAACCCGATCCAGAACATGTGATTAAATATAAAGATGTGGGTATATGAGATGATTTGACATATGAGGTCATGCCTGACCAAATTATCGATCGACAGGAGAAAAAAGTCAGAAACGAGAGTATCTGTTTATAAAGGTTGTCTGTAAGGGATTAACTCCTAGAAAAGCAACATGATAAACAGAAGACGATATGCGGAAGCGTTACCTGGAGTTTATGGCTATGTACATATAGCAAATTTTGGGGATGAAATTTATTTAAGGGGGAGAGGCATATGTAACCCCCTACCTTTACAATTGATATTATGGTTCAAAAACGTGCCACAAGTTAAATTGGAGACCAACGAAGAATTCTAAACTTATAAAAGTCCCAACTTTAAGATAGGATTTAGTTCTGTGATAAAGTGGGCTTTTCAAAACTTTTCACAATTTAAAACTATTTGGCCTGCTCAGTTTTGTTCCATTCATTCATATTAGAGTATTCAAAGAAACTCCCAATGACACTCGGGTTTCAATCTTCACTATAAGAGCCTACAGGGCATATTTGCCCATTTTCTAATGGGGATTACAAAAAACTACACATATCTACCAGTTTCTATTTAGGCGTCCCCAGTTTGACCGGGGAAACCTAAAGTAATACTTTAGGCTTGTCTAATTTGACTGGGGATGCATATAATTAGCTACTTTATCCTTTCCCCTTTTCTCCTTTCTTTGTCTCTGCCTCATTCTGCCTTAACTTTCTCATTTCTTTGTCTTCATTTTCTTATTTCTCTGAAAGGCTAATACCTCCTATCTTGTTGCTCCTCCATTTTCTCTTCTTGGTCATCCATCCTTCACTTCACCAACTTCATTTTGCCTCAACTCGTCACTATCGTTGCTACTAGGCTTGCGCCATTGGTTTGCTCTCATTGTCGCCATCATATCCTCCCTCTCACCACTGTGTGTTGTCTTCCTCTAAAGTATCGACTACAGGTTTCCTTCCAACCACGCCTTTATAATATTTATTTTGTATCTCTCACACCAACCGTACTTGGTGTTGTTACTCATGCCTTAGAATTCATAAAAAATAAAATATATTTATCATTTCATATTTATAACTTTACAAGGAAAGAAAATTATTTCTTTGTTATCTGTTCAGATTTGCAACTTGTTAAATATATTCTATGATCCTAACAAGTAGAGTTGTAAGAATCTTTTTGGCCAATAAGTTATATTTGAGAGTCAATTGTTCAGTCATTGGAACTGGAAAATTTTACAAGTTAAATTTCAATCAACCCATCTTGAAATACTTGTTTATGTTAGTGCAAGTGTTTCACCCAAGAAGGGGGGTGAATTGGGTGATACCCGAAAATTTCGTTGCGTATAAGAAAATTGATAGAATATTTAAAGCAGTTAAAAATAAGGAGAAATATCACCGAAGTGTACACCAGGAGTTATACTAGTTCGGCCACAACCACTTTGACCTACGTCCAGTCCTCAGAGCGTCTCTGAGAGTTTCACTATACTCTCCAAGATTCAGTGGGTTCTTGGCACCTCAATACACAGCAAGTTCCTTCACTTGGACAGTTGCTCCTCCTTACACGTTGCAATCAAATCCCCAACTCAAGGTTCCACAACCTTAAGTTGTCTCAATAACAAATATTGAGTTTGTAATGAAAGACTCTCTCAAAGAGCAAATATATAATCACTAAAGTACAATGAATGAGTATAAGAGAACAAAGCACTAAGTGTATTGATCGATGTGTGTTCTTAGTTCTTGTGTCTTGTTTTCTTCTCTTTGAATGCTCCATATATATAGATGATTTTTAGTGACCGTTGGAAGCAATTCAAACTTGTCCGTTAGAGTCGTGCAACAACGGTTGACTATTCTTCGTATTTGAAAACTATATGTTGGCGGTAGGTAGCGGTAGGTGAACGTTCAAACTTTTATTTGACTTCTCAAATCAGTCATGCTCTTTCATTGTTTCTCTATAAATGTACTTAAAATACTAATGCAATGAAGAGTTAATCATATAGATAACAATTTAATAAACATTCAATCAAAAAATAATTTGTGGACTACCTTACTCTAGTGGCTACTCGAGTGATCAAGTTTGTTACTCGAGTGGTCCCTCGAGTAAACCTGTCAAAAATATGGCAGTGAGCAGATTAACATTTTAAATCGGATATCACTCGCGTAAGACCTGGTGTGATATATTACAAACCTTGAAAATACTTAATTACTTGAGTGGCTATGTTTTTACCTTCACAGATTACTCGGGTGATCACTGTGGTAAACGGCTTAATCGAGTGGCTACTCGAGTGGGCCTTTATGTTTCCTCACACCTTACTTGAGTGGTCCCTCGAGTGGCTTTCGAATAACCCGATATATTACTCGATTACACCCTCGAGTAATAGCATTAAATTCTTAGCCGAGAGTTTACTGTCTCGTTACTCGAGTGGCTACTCGAGTGGTACTTCAAATAACTCTATAAATTACTCGGGTGGTCCATCGAGTAATGCTATTTTCTCATTGGTTACTCGAGTGGCTACTCGAGTGATATGCTGCATTTCTTGGCCGAGAGTCACTGGATGATTTTTGACTTGGTTACTCGAGTGGCTACTCGAGTGATGCCTCTAAAAATCTTGTTACTTGAGTGGCTACTTGAGTAATGGTCTATATAACTTTACAGATTACTCGAGTGATCCCTCAAGTAACTTCGTCCAAATTTTGGCAGTGCCTCATTGGATGAAATTCTCTTTGCTTACTCGAGTAGCTACTCGAGTAATGGCTTCTCTTACCCAAGTGGCTACTCGAGTAAGCCTTCACAAAATTTGTTGATTACTTCCAGTGCTTACTCCAAGTGATGCTTTGCCACTTTGTTTAAATCCATTTGTTTGTTATCAAATCCTTTCATATTATTGATCCAATCTTTATTATCATCAAAACATATGGGATCTAACATTCTCCCCCTTTTTGATGATGACAAAACTTGGTGATTTTGAACAATGTTTTTTAAGTTGAGTTTTCAAACACATGCTTCTCAAATTCTTTTCATATGAAATCATTTGTTAAATTTAAACTTGAAAACTCTTTGTGAAATAAATTATTAAAGATCTTTTCATAGTTTTTGTTCTTATCATTAATTGTTTACCTTGCATATATTATCAAAACCACATTAGTCCCAAAATGTAATATAATTTTAATGAAATGTCATAAAGGAACAAATTACATAATGAAGAAGTTAATACATAATCAAACTTAAAACTTAAAATCGTTCAAGAACAAAAAGAAATAAATCACCTAAAAACCCCATACATCCAAATCCCAATCTATAGACTCATCCATTCTTCACAAATTTACTCAAGTTCTTCTCCCCCATTTTGTCTTCATCACAAAGGTGGAATCACTCATGAGGAGGAGTAGGTGGCTTGGCGGCTGAGATGGGAGTGACAGGAAAAGCCAATGACTCATATGAACTATCAGAACTTGAAGGATTTGAAGATGATGATTCAGGTTCAGGAAGATTCACTGGCGGTGTCTGAAGATCATCTGGAGGATTCACTGGAGAGATGAAGGGTAAGGAACCAGAGAGGTAATCTCTACTTCCTCTGTAGCAACCGGTGAAGACACAAGTACCTCCTCAGTGTGTGCAGGAGATGTAATGGATGTAGGTGTGGGATCAGACTGAATAGGCTGAGGTGGTTCATCAGAGGTGATGCGAATGGGCTCAGATATTTTAGGATCTGGCATAGAGAATAAGATATTGCTGGGTCCACTCTCAGAGGGTTTATGCTCAGTAGCGATAGAGGGTCCAGGTTCAGAGGTAGGTATGGGCTTAGGAATATCATAAGGACTAGGAGTAGAAGATCCAAATGCCATAACATCAAATCTAGCAACAATGGATCTTAGAAGTTCACACTAGGCACGTTGTTCAGCAAGCAACTCTTCGTGCCTCTTGTCCATTGTCTCCACAGGTTGTCCCATTTTCTCATTCATGTGGGTAATCAACTCAGCATTGGTATTTGCAATATCAATGTGGAAACTCCTCACAATTTTCTCCATAAATGTTTTAATTGGGGCACCAAAGAAGGATAGAGAAGATGTATTGGCTGGAGCAGAAGACTGTGTGTCATCATTCGGCTTGTTGCTGTCTCAATCTTCTTCTTTTTCTTTAGGCTTGCTTCAAGAGGTGTCTTCAGAGGAATCTCAATTTCAATTTTCCAATTTGATTCCTTCCCACTGGTGCTAACCTCTCTACTAGTTCCATTCTCTCCAAATACCAGATCTTGTTCTTCTTGAGAAACAGGGAAATTAATTGAGGATAAGGCATTGGAGTAGTTGGTTTTCCCTTATATCTATATCTCTTGATCTCACTGAAGATATACTCTCCCAAATCTTTTTCCTCTTTAAGGATCACTGAGGCAAATTTCCTGAAGTCCTTCTCCATGAAGTGAGTGAAGTTGTTGGATTTATTCACCATGGCTCTAGAGTAGATATACCATAAGACTATATGGAAATCACTCATATCACTCGGATTGAAGTAGAGAGGTGCCACAATCTCACTAGGTCTAAGAATAGAAAAAAATTGGTTTGGAGAAAGGTTAGGGTAATCATCATCAGGAGGATTTTCTATTCCTAACCAGTTATTGATTCAGGAGGTGAGATAAGAATTATTTAACCTCTAACCTCGGAAGTCATTTCTTCTTCTACTGACTTCATAACAGGATCATTAATTGGTTCGAGGTTACAATAGAAATGTCTCACTATTTTGGTGCAAAAAGGAAGCTTGACAGATAACCAAGGCATATAGGAATCGAGGTAGGGACTAAGATTAAATTTCAATACCTCTTAAAGCACCTTGTAGTCAATGTAGTGCATCTTGCACACATTCCTTCTTGCAAAATGGCTCAGCAGGTACTTCTGTGATTCCTTGAGCTTTTTCACATTAAATCCCTTTGGAGGAAATATGATTTCTTCATCCTTCTCCTCAGTTAGCTTTAAAGTTTGCCCTTTAGATTGGAAAGCTTCCTTAAACATGCCTACCATGACTTTGGTAAGCTTCTTACTGACCTTAGGCTTCTTTAGTGGCTTAGGAGTAAAGGTAGGTGTGTCTAAAGAATCAGAGGAAGGAGAAGATGGCTCTTTTATTGTTTTGCCTCTTCCTGGAAGTGAACTCTTCTTGGATTGAGCTCTTGTGGCAATGGGCTCCTTGATCACAACCCCTTTCACCTTAGGTTTGGTTTGCGGTTTGGCTTTGGCTTTGGGTTTAGGAGACATTTTCCTCTTCTTGGTAGGAGGAGAGGAAAGTGAATCAAAAGGTTGATAAGGCTCCGATGACTCAAAAGGAGTACTAAGGTTGGGAGATTTTGTCCTTACCATTGTGATTTTAGAAAATGAGAAGTTTCAGGAAAAAACAGGGATAAATGTTACAAGTTTCGGACAGTTATTCAGAGATATCTGAGAGGTTTTTGAAGCTATGAATCACTGGGTTTTGACAGTAAAAGGAAGAAAAAGATTCCTTGAAAAAATTTTGTGAGAGCACAGAAGAATAACTCGAGGAGATTTTGTGAGAAATGACCGAGTTCCAAGTAGAAATTACCTAAAACCCGACGTCACTCGAGGGCTTACTCGAGTGATCATCATTATCACTTCGGTAGCTACTCGAATGATCACATGAAAAATTTTAAAATGCAATAATTTTGAGTGCGTACCTAGCATGAATAATATTGTAATTATCCATGTATATTCCCTCGATCATTAGATGACTCTTTAGAACAGATTTGTACAAAAAATTAGTTGATTTAAAATTTGCACCCAGGTTCACTCGAGGCCTTACTCGAGTAACATTGAACATCACTCGAGGCCTCCCTCGGGTAATCTGTCTCTTCACCTTCTGACTGTTTATTTTCAACCGTTGTGTCGTTTCATTTGAAATTAATGCTTTATTGGCACATTTCCAAGTTCATTACTCGAGTGGCTACTTGAGTAATGCATCCATTACTTGAAGTTGTCACTCCAGTGATACATCTATTACTTGAAGTTGTCACTCCAGTGATGCATCTATTACTTGAAGTTGTCACTCCAGTAATGTTGTCCTCTATTAACCTTTGCTATTCATACCCCAAAACAGAATATTATGATTCTGCAAAACAAATTACTAGAAACTCTGATGCTTAAGTTAGTAATCATCAAAACATCAATAAATAATATCATCTAACATTTTGCAAACACTAAATAACTTACAACGCATTGGGATTTACCATTCCCAATTCTCGTCTAATGTATAAAAATTGATCTTTAGTAAGGGGTTTTGTGAAGATATCTGCTAGTTGAAGATGAGTTGGAATGAATATTACTTTAACATCTTTCTTTTGGACATGATCTCTGATGAAGTAATGTCTAACATCAATATACTTGGTTCTAGAATATTGAATAGGATTCTTTGCCAAGCTTATCGTGCTAGTGTTGTCACAGTATATTGGTATTTCTTTTAGATAAATACCAAGATCCTGGAGTTATTGCTTTAGCCATATTACTTGTGCACAACAACTTGATACCACAACATACTCAGCTTCTGTTGATGAAAGGGACACTATATTTTGTTTCTTGCTAAACCAAGATATAAGTAAGCCTCCAAGAAACTGGCCTTATCTACTTGTACTCTTTCTGTCCGTCTTGTATCCTCCATGATCAGAGTCTGAGTATGCAACTAGGTATTCACTTCTTCCTTTAGGATACCAAAGACCCAATTTTGGCATGTTAGCAAGATATCGGAAGATTCGTTTGACGGTTTCAGCGTGTGACTCTTTTGGTGCTGATTGATATCTTACACACATACCCACATTGAATTGAATGTTAGGCCTGCTTGCAGTGAGATAGAGTAATGATCTAATCATTCCTCTATATTTTGTGATATTGTAATCTTTTCCCTTGACATCCGCATCAAGAATGTGGTTGAACTCATGGGTGTGTCTGTTCCATTTGCTTAATCCAATCCATACTTCTTCAATATATCTTTCAAATATCTTGTTTGAGATATGAAGATTCCATTCTTTCTTTGTTTGATTTGAAAACTGAGAAAGAAATTTAATTCTCCCATCATTGACATCTCAAACTCCCCCTGCATTATCTTAGAAAATTCTTTGCATATAGTTTCGGTAGTAGCACCGAAAACTATATCATCAACATATATTTGCACAATTAATATATCATCACATTTCCGTTTTGTAAAAAGTGTTGTATCGACTTTTCCCCGTACAAAACCTTGATCAATAAGAAATTTATTGAGCCTTTCGTTCCATGCTCTAGGAGCTTGTTTTAAACCATATAAAGCCTTTTTGAGTTTGAAAACATGGTTAGGTTGGGTTACATCTTCAAAACCTGGAGGTTGCTCTACATATACTTCTTCCATGACGTAGCCATTTAGAAATGCACTCTTTACATCCATTTGATAGAGTTTGAATCCTTTGATGCATGTGAAGGCTAAGATTACTCGTATAGCTTCCAATCTAGCCACTAAAGCATATGTTTCCTCATAATCAATTCCTTCTTCCTGATTATAACCTTTGGCCACCAATCTTGCCTTATTTCTGACAATTATTATGGATTCATCAAGTTTGTTATTGAATACCCATTTAGTGACAATGATCGGATGATCCTTAGGTCAGGGTACCAAATCCCAAACTAGATTTCTTTCAAATTGATTTAGTTCTTCTTGCATTGCTATAACCCAATCATTGTCTGATAGGGCTTCATCAATGTTAGAAGGTTCAATCTCAGAGATGAATGCAGAAAAACTTACTTCATTGAAAATTCTATTTCTAGTTTTGACTCCTTCATTCACATCTCCTATGACTTGATCTAGGGGATGACTCTTATTGTATTTCCAGACTTTAGGTTGACCTAGTGACTGATCTTCTTCCTTGGTTTGATAAACTTCTAGAATAAGAGATTTAGAAATAGATTGACCATTTTCTTGATTTAAAACAACTTCCTGCTCATCTTTAATGGTTTTTTCAGAGGATTCAAATTCGTCAAATACAACGTGAATTGATTCTTCAACAACACATGTTCGTTTATTGAAAATTCTATATGCTTTACTTCTGTTAGAATATCCTAGGAAAATTCCTTCATCTGTTCTCGAATTAAATTTTCCTAAGTTATCTTTACCATTATTATGAATGAAACACTTACAACCGAAGATATGTAAATGAGCAAGATTCGGCTTCCTTCCTTTATATAGCTCGTATGGTGTCTTTCCAAGGTTTGTTCTAACGTAGGCTCTATTTGAAATATAGCATGCTGTGCTCATGGAATCGGCCCAGAAAACTTGAGACACGTTCTTTTCATTTAGCACTGCTTTAGCCATTTCAGTGAGCACTCTATTCTTACATTCCACGACTCCGTTTTGTTGTGGTGTCCTTGGAGCAGAGAAATTGTGATCAATGCCATTAGAATCACAATATTCTTTAAAGGCTTGATTTTCAAATTCTCCACCGTGATCTGTCTTGATACCTTCAATGGACATGCCTTTCTCATTTTGCACTTTCTTGGCAAAAACAATGAATTCTGTAAAGGCTTCATCCTTTGATGATAGAAAAATAGTTCATGTAATTCTAGAGAAATCATCAACAATGACCAATGAATATAAGTTGCCAGCAAGGCTTTTAACTCTCGCTGGACCAACTAAATCCATATTTATCAATTGAAGTGGTCGATTTATTGTAATCTCATTTTTTGATTTGAAAGATGATTTAGTTTGTTTACCCTTTTGACATGCGTCACAAATCAAGTCGTTTTTAAAACTTACTTTAGGTAAACCAAGAACTAAATCCTTTTTGAGTAGTTTTCCTAGTTGGTGCATGTTGACATGAGCTAGTCTCTTATGCCATAACCAACTTTCATCGGCATTGCGCAAAAAAAAATTTTTAGAATCATTTCTATTTATATCAATTTTATACCAATTACCTTCTCTTTTTGCTCTGAGCTTTGCCTTGATATTTTTCTTATCAAGTTGTAAGTTTTTCTTGTTGACAATCAGACATTCTTTTGAATCAAATATTATCCAGTTGTCCTTATCTGCACTTTGACTTACGCTCAACAAATTATGACACAAGCCTTCAATGTAATATACATCTTTGACTTGTATTCCTTTGTCGTTTTTTATTTCACCAATTCTTGCTATCTTTCCAGATTGATTTCCTCCAAATTTTACCTTTCCACCTTCCTTAGGTTCCAATGTGGTAAAACTTTTGAAATCTTCGGTTATATGTGTAGAGCATCCACTGTCTATGTACTACTTGTTGTTTTTGGATGCTTTGAGACATATCTACAATCAAATACGATTAAGTCTTAGGTACCCACTTCTTTTTGGGTCCTTTTGGGTTAGTACAAGAAATTTTTGAAATATATGAACCTTTAGGTACCCATTTGTAGGTTCATATCGTTCCTTTCTTCTTATGAATGCATGATGAAGTATAATGACCTTTTCTATTATAATAATTACAATGTGCAAAAGGATTTGATGTATGCATAGAATACTGAAAATAATTCAAGTATGATTTACCTTTTGCTTTCTTTCTTCCTTTCCTTCTGTCTGATTTTGGATCATATCCAATTCCAGATCGATCATTCACAAATCGTTGAGCTTTTAAAATTACATTTAGCATTTCACTTGCTTTAGTGAATTTTTCAAGAGATTTAGTAAGATCAATGTTTTTCTTTTTCAAAGAAGTACAATTTTCACAATTCTTTTCAAAATTCTCTTTAAGTTCTACTTCAAGAGCTTTGTTTTTCTTTTTGAAAACAACTAGTTCTTTGACTAATTTGATGAATTCAGAATGTAAATCATTATATTTAGAAAGTAGTTTATCATAGGTAAGATCAGAATCAGTTACCTCTTCTTCTGTTTCCTCTTGAGCAACTAGACATATATTGGCTACTTCCTCTTCATCGCTTTCTTCGTCAAAAGAACTACTCCCTATATGACATATACAAAGGCTTTCTTCTTGTTATAGAATTTGCCTTTTCTCTTTTCTTTATTCTTCTGAATCAGCTCTTGACATTCTGATTTGAAATGTCCTGGCTTTCCACATTCATAGAAGATAATGTGTTCTTTATTGCTTGTTCCTCCTTTCTGAAAGTTTTTGAATCCTTGGCCTTTCTTGTAGAACTTTCTGAATCATATCATGATTAGGCCCATTTCATCATCATCAAGCTCTTTATCTTCATCTTGTTCTTCTTCTTTAACTTTCAGTGTTAGACCTCTTTTCTTCTTGTCACCAATATCATCTAGTTCTCGTTTGAACTTTAATTTGCTTTCATATTCAGAAAGACTTCCGAATACAGAAGCAATTGATCACATTGATTCACCTTTTGCTTCCTTAATTGTAGTGACCTTTGCCTCCTAGTCTTTAGAGAGAATATTTAAAATCTTTCATACTTGAGTGTGTTGATCATAGACTTTTCCAAGTGTTGTAAGTTGATTGAAAGGTGAGTATATCTAAGTTCAAATTCAGCTATGGACTCACCTGATTTCATTCAAAGTAGATCAAACTCAGTAACTAGAGTATTGATTTGATTTTCTTTTATTCCTGAAGTTCCTTCGTGAGCTATTTCCAAGGATTCCCATATTTCTTTAGCCGTTGGAAGAGTACAGATCCTGAAGTACTCATTTTGACTCAAGGCACTTTGAATCATTAGAATTGCTTTGCTGTTGAGTGTAATGATTTTCTTGTCATTTTCATCATATACTGCTAGTGTCTTGGGAACTCTTAGTGAATCTATAATCTTTTCAGGTTTGTAGTTTCCACTTTCAAACACATCCCATAACCTATATTCAGTAGCCATTACGAAGACTCTGAACTTTGCTTTCCAGAATGAGAAGTGTTCGCCATTGAAACCCGGAAGTCTTGTGATAGAAGCTCCGTCGGGAAGAATGCCTTCACCCATGCTTGCAATTGGATCCTTCTTAGGTTGTTAAACCTTAAGAAGAAGACCTACGCTCTGATACCAAATGTTAGTGCAAGCATTTCACCCAAGAGGGGAGTGAATTGGGTGATACCAGAAAATTTCGTTACGTATAAGAAAATTGATAGAATATTTAAAGTAGTTAAAAATAAGGAGAAATATCACCGAAGTGTATACTAGGAATTATACTGGTTTAGCCTCAACCACTTTAGCCTACGTCCAGTCTTCAGAGCGTCTCTGAGAGTTTCACCATACTCTCCAAGATTCAGTGGGTTCTTGGCACCTCAGTATACAGCAAGTTCCTTCACTTGGACACTCGCTCCCCCTTACACGTTGCAATCAAATCCCCAACTCAAGGTTCCACAACCTTAAGTTGTCTCAATAACAAATATTGAGTTCGTAATGAAACACTCTCTCAAAGAGCAAATATATAATCACTAAAGATAAATGAATGAGTATAAGAGAACAAAGCACTAAGTTTATAGATCGATGTGTGTTCTTAGTTCTTGTGTCTTGTTTTCTTCTCTTTGAATGCTCCATATATATAGATGATTTTTAGTGACCGTTAGAAGCAATTCAAACTTGTTCGTTAGAGTCATGCAGCAACGGTTGACTATTCTTCATATTTGAAAACTATCCGTTGGAAGTAGGTAGCGGTAGGTGAACGTTCGGACTTTTATTTGACTTCCCAAATCAGTTATGCTCTTTCATTGTTTCTCTGCAAATGTACTTAAAATACTAATACAATAAAGAGTTAATCATATAGATAACAATTTAATAAACATTCAATCAAAAAATAATTTCTGGACTACCTTACTCGAGTGGCTACTCGAGTGATCAAGTTTGTTACTCGAGTGGTCCCTCGAGTAAACCTGTCAAAAATATAGCAGTGAGCAGATTAACATTTTAAATCAGATATCACTCAGGTAAGACCTGGTGTGATATATTATAAACCTTGAAAATACTTAATTACTCGAGTGGCTATGTTTTTACTTTCACAGATTACTCGGGTGATCACTGTGGTAAACTGCTTACTCGAGTGGCTACTCGAGTGGGACTTCATGTTTCCTCACACCTTACTCGAGTGGTCCCTCGAGTGGTTTTCAAATAACTAGGCAGATTACTCGATTACACCCTCAAGTAATGGCATTAAATTCTTGGCCAAGAGTTTACTATCTGGTTACTCGAGTGGTACTTCAAATAACTCTGCAGATTACTCGGGTGGTCCCTCGAGTAATGCTATTTTCTTACTGGTTACTCGAGTGGCTACTGGAGTGATATGCTGCATTTCTTGGCCGAAAGTCATTGGAAGATTTTTCACCTGGTTACTTGAGTGGCTACTCGAGTAATGGTCTATATAACTTTACAGATTACTCAAGTGGCCCTTAGAGCAACGTCGTCCAAATTTTGGCAGTGCCTCACTGGATGAAATTCTCTTTGCTTACTCGAGTGGCTACTCGAGTAATGGCTTATCTTACCCAAGTGGCTACTTGAGCAAGCCTTCACAAAATTTGTTGATTACTTCCAGTGCTTACTCCAAGTGATGCTTTGCCACTTTGTTCAAATCCATTTGTTTGTTATCAAATTCTTTCATATTATTGATCCAATCTTTGTTATCATCAAAACATATGGGATCTAACAGTTTAATTCATGCACAAAGTTTACATTAGAACCTATATATACCACCCACATCTCTTCGGCATGCCAAACCACAAAACTCAATAGTTTACATATAAAGTTCATAGTTTCAATATTTGCTCTATTCTGAATTTGCCATTGATTTAGCAATATGGCTTCACTCTAAATACCCAGTGGTCCTTATTTGTATGTTGCTCTTGCTTGCTCTATGCCTATCCCAATTTAGAGGCTCCAAAGCCATGTTTTACTCTACCGTTGATGGTAAATAAATAATTTTTTGCCTTGCAAAGTTATAAATATGAGAAGATAAGTGATGATATGGTTATATGTGAATAAATATAATCTTGTATATATGTGAGCCTAATCAATATTTGAAGTAAAAGTTAAATTGACATAAATGTTGTATCATGTCTGTAGGTTATAGCAATTTTTTTGAAGACATAAACATAATTAGAAATTGAAGTTGTTATATGTTTAATTATTATTGTTTAATTTTTTCTATTTAGTTTCAAATGAAAAGCAAGTACTTAATTTGACTTCAAAGTTTCATTGGTTTAATGAAATTGTTGGATTTGAGGTGCTGACATTGTTCTGAATATGAATTGCCTTAGTTAGTTTAGTTTTATTTAAATTTAGCTGAGATGGTTTGTTATTTTGATTTTTAGATGTCATACTTTTAAGGGAAAATGCTGCCAAATTTTTGAAAAAAAAATAGTAAAAGACAATACCAGTGTTGACAATTATTCTAAACTTGAGTGTTAATAGAAATGGCATAGGTGGTAATAAAATGGATTATAGTTGGATGAATGCTTTGAGAATAAGTGAAGAATATGAGAATGGGGTTGAAGAGTTTATTGAATTTGCTAGAAAGAATGTTCCAACCAAAATGGGATGCATTTTTGTCCTTAGACCAATTGTTTAAATGAGAAAAGACGGGATGTTGAAGTTATAAGGGATCACTTACTTTGTAATGGAATAAATCTTCGATACATAAGGTGGATATGGCATAGTGTGGAAGTAACTGATTGTCTATTACACAAGAAGGAAGCTATGGATGACATAGATGAAGATAGAATGGAGAGAATGATCCACGATGTTAAGGTAGAATCCTTTGCGCAGTTGCATGAATATGACAGCTTACGGAGTGATGCAGAGATACCGTTGTACCCTGGGAGTAAGTACACAAGGCTGATAGGAACATTACATTTGGTTAACATAAAAGCAACTTGTGGGTGGACTAATAGTAGTTTCACATTGCTGCTTAAATTGTTGTGTGATATGTTTCCAAACGATAATGTACTTCCAAATCGTATGTATGAGGCCAAGAAAATCCTATCTATGATGGGTATAGAGTATAAAAAGATACACGCTTGCCCTAATGACTGCATACTATATAGAAAGGAGTTTAAAGGTCTGAGCGACTGCCCTAAGTGTAAAAATCCATGATACAAAGTGAAGAAAGATGGTGGTTGTGGCGATGGGACAACTAAAAGGCAACCTTTAAAGGTTTTGTGGTATCTTCCAATAATACCGTATTTTAAGAATTTGTTTAGGACTACAAAAAAAGTGAAGAAGTTGAGATGGCAATTGGATGAGAGAATATCTAACGAAAAATATCTTCAGCACCCTGCTGACTCTGCACAGTGGAAGAAATTAAATGAAATATTCTCTGAATTTGGCAGTGAGTTGAGAAACCTTCAGTTTAGGCTTTGTACAGATTGCATTAATCCATATAGAACTCTTAATAGCACGCACAGTGTGTGACCGGTACTCCTTATAATATACAACTTGCCTCCCTGGCTTTATATGAAAGCAAGTATGTGATACTTTTTGGACTAAAATAGCCAAGGAATGATATCGATGTCTACTTGATGCCTTTGATTGAGGACTTAAAGAAGTTATGGGAGGAAGGTGTAGATGTGTTTGATGCATATAAGAAGGAGTCCTTCAAGCTACGTGTAATGATTTTCACCACAATAAATGACTTCCATGCATATGAAAACTTGTCAGGGTATAGTGTAAAGGGGCATAAAGCATGTTCGATTTGTAAAGCAGACACTCACTTCCATCAACATAGCATGGAAGAAAAACTGTCTACCTTGATCACATGAGGTTCCTTCATATGTTCCACCTGTATCATAGGTTAAGAAAGCATTTTAACGGCTTACTGGAGCATGGAATGGGTCCAAAGGCATTAATCGAAGAGGAAGTTTATAGTCGAGTGGAACGTATCAATATCTTCTTCGGTAAGAATCAGTAGCATGTGGGTGAGAAGAACATATGGAAGAAGAGATTAATTTTCTTTGATCTTCCATATTGGTGTAGTCTTGACATGGGACACAATATTGATGTGATTTATATGAAAAAAACATTTATGATAGCCTTGTTAGTACACTTTTGCATATACTAGGGAAGACTAAGGATGGGATTAGTATGAGACTAGACCTTGTTGATATGGGAATAAGAGAACGGTTACATCTACTACTAAGAGATGATGGTAGAAGGGCATACATGGAACCAGCAGTGTATACACAATCAAAAGCGGAGAAGAAAAGTTTGTATAGGTGTTTGCATAAAATTAAAGTGCAACAAAAGTATTCTTCGAATGTAACAAGTGTGTGTCAACAGATGATTTGAAGTTACTGGGAATGAAATCTCATGATTATCATGTGTTGATGCAACAATTATTACCAGTAGCTATTAGAGGCATCATGAAAGATGAAGTGGTAACCACTATAACAAGATTGTGCATTTTCTTCAATGCTATCTATAATAAAGTCATTGACATTGAATCCTTGGATGAACTGGACAATGAGGGTTATATTATATTGTCCCAATTAGAGATGCACTTTCCGCTTTTATTTTTTGATATAATGGTGCATTTAATAGTTCATTTGGTAAGGACGGTAAGGCTCTGCAGTCCAGTTCACCTGAGGTGGATGTACCCTTTTAAGCAATACATGTAGATCTTAAAATGGTATTCTAAAAATCCCTATCGACCAGAAGCCTTACTAGTTGAAAGATATGTAGTTGAAGAGGCTATGGACTTTTGTAGCGATTATCTATCAGGGAAGAAGGAATAATCTCAGTCTGAAGAAGTGAGAAGCAAGGGAACACGAGGATTAAAAGTGAAGAATATGCCTCGTGAAGAGGTGTTGCAAGCATACTTTATATCCTAAATAACATGGAAGAAGTTCAACAGTATATAGATGAACACAGAAAGAGATTGAAGAACATGAATCCAAGGAAGAATGACATGCAAATTGCTATTGAACAAAACAAGACATTCAGAGAGTGGTTTGCGGAAAAGGTTTCACATGAGACCGGTGTGTCTTAGAAAATAGAGTGGCTAGCTTGGGGGCCTTCGTTTCAGATAATTACTTGGACCGGTTATGATCTAAATGGGTATTCTTTCTACACAAAAGACTAAGATGACAAAAGTACCATGCAAAATAGTGGGGTGATGGTAGAAGCTGAAGCCATGCACTTTTCCAGTTTGAAAGACAAAAACCCCATATTAGCCTCCATGGCCTATTATGGAGTGATAGAAGAAATATGGGAAATTACTTACAACAAGTTCAAAGTTGCTTTATCCAAATGTAAGTGGGTTAGCAATAATGTTGTGGTAATAGATCAACAATTTGGATTTGTCTCAATTGATCTTGAAAGAGTAGGTTACAGGGATGAGCCCTTCATTCTAGCAAGCCAGGAAAAACAAGTGTCTTATGTTGCAGATTCTGCAATTAAAGAAAATTTCCATTATACTTGAAAGTAAAAAACAGAAGCATGGAGATCCGACCTTTAACCTTGACAATACACCACCTTTCATAATTAATCCACCTACAACAAGTGAAGTAGAATTGGTAGATGATGAAGAATTTGCTGTAAGAAATGATCATGGTGAAGGAATATGGGAAATAATATAGAGTGAGAGATTAACTTAGAAAATAGTAATGTGTGTTGTTTGTTTTGTAAATGGTTAGTTTATTCATATAATTATAATTTATTTACCTATCTAACAATGATTTTTGTGCTTACAGGAATATGGATAATTCTAATGACTCATAAAGTGATAGGGATAATAAAATTGATAGACCTGAACCTGTTGTGAGAAGAAGGGTTAGAGGCAGCACAAAAATAGGAGCATTGGTTGCATGTCATCAACATCAACAGGAGAGGCTGTATATTGAGTTTGATGCCAATATGAACCCAATTGGTTCAGAGGAAGATCATTTTATTAGCTATTTAGACTATTTGCATTGAAGCAAAGTTTGAATTATCTATGATAATTGGAAGGTGGTTCCCCAAAAAATTAAAGACATGATTTGGCAACAACTTCTAGTATATAAGTTTCGATACATCTGTATTTATAGCTTTATTTCTATTGCTTCAAATATAATTATCTTTTGCTTTTACTTGCAGCAAACCTACGATGTCCCTGAGACCGCAGTAATGTATAAGGAGTGGATGAGGGAGGTTCATCTATTATGGAAAGATTTCAAGAACAAGCTTACAGCAAAGTATATTAGAGGATTGGAGGTTCATTTATCTTGAGGGGTCAACATCCATATCAACATTATTCGTATTTGTCTCCAGAGAACTGGAGGTTTTTTATGGCATCACGAGAATATCATAACTTTTTGTTAAATTTTTTTTCATCATATTGTTTTATTTGAATATAGTCGACATGATTGATTCAGTTTTCATTATTTTCCTTTCACAAGAATTAAGTGCATCAAATACAAAGAGGCAAGCAGCTAATAAGTATCAGCATTGCATGTCTCATGGTGGTTATTAGAAGCTTGAACGAAGGATGATGGCAGAAGAGTTGGAGAAAATGAAGGACACGGCTAAATCAGATCCTAGCGTTGTGGTTTAGGCCCTAGCACCTCCTCCACATCACAAAAAATGGAAAGCATAGAGGATTAAGGGTAGGAGGTTCATAAATCCAACTGTTGCTGAGGTTGACCCGAGGATTGTAAGTAGTTGAGCATAAGTACATAATGTTTTTCATATTAAGAGTGCTTAATTTTCATTTATGGTAAATTTTATGTTGTAGGATGGACTGGAAGATCATAGTAGCCAATGTTTGTTCACTCCAAGTAGACAGATAGACATCTTGGCAACAATGATTGGGAAGGTAGATCACCCCCGGTCATGTTTGAGGGGACCTAGGGGGAGTTCATGTCATGAAGTATTTTGGATGAGCCTCACAATATTATTCGTCACAAGCTGAACCCAGTAGGGAGCTTGTGACCAAGATTCACCATGAAGTCGAACAAGAGCTCGAGTATAAACTTCATTCCAAGCCCCGACAAGAGTTGATGCCAGAGCTACAAGCTGAAATGACAAAGATGTTTGAATCGTATATGGAAAGTTCCGAGCATAGAACCCAAGAAACCTCGGCCTTCGAAAGCACCAAAGGAAGCTATAACCCACTGGTGGAACCACTTGGCGACCCTTCTCCAACTCAAGCACCGAGAGAACCTTCTATCCTCTATTTGGATGCCCCACTGCTACGTGTAGTTGCAAATGCTCTCCTTCACACATAAGCTACCATCCACCATTATCAGCAAATTCCAAAACATTTATGTAGGGTGATTGTGACGTATGTTTGAGAGGGGGAAGAAGGTACAACCATCCCTATTCTTGATGAAGAGGTTGCCATAATAGGTCAGGCTGGAGGATCTTTCATCCTTTGGCCTTTAAATCTTATTGGCTCAGCCATAACACCTCCAATGGTAGGAACTACCTCATTTTTACTTGAGATCTGTTAGCATCCTACTAAGAATATGTTTTTTTATGTTCTAAAGGATGGCCAAGAAGCATAAAAATGGCCCTTCTTAGCACGACTGCAGCATATTTATAAAGGCATTCACTAGATTGATTTGCATATGACTTTAGGGATTGTGGGCCTGAAATTAGAGTATCGCTTCACAATTGATTAGGAAGACCTCAAAGAGTTCATTAAGTTGGAGGAGATAGATGTAGGATGGGTTAAATTTACAATCCTGTAAGTTTTTTATTTCCCATTTTTTCCTTCATTTAGTGCAGTGATTTTTGGGTAATATTCACTAATACATTTATCATTTTAATTCTATTATAGCATCTTCCAATGTATATGCATTGACATGCAAAGGCATAATTTATATGGATTCTTGTGTCCTACAAATACGACAAGGGATTCGAATACAATGGAAGCAAGGACTCACTATGTGGGCTACATAATGGGAGAGATCAAATATCGTTGTTATCTAGCACCGATTGTTCAAGGATACGTATTTTAATTTTGTCTATTTAAGATGTTTAATGAATAATTTCCTTACCATCTAACTTTATTTTAATTTGCATAAGTGTTATAGTTACCATTGGAGTTTGTGTGTTCTCTTTCCTCACCTAAACATAGTTTATTGGTTTGATTCCTTGCGTAAGGCCAACTAAAGAAACAAAAATTGTCTTCAACACCTAAGTTATTTTGTTTGTATTTCATTGGTTCTTGATTCTTGACTTCAATGAATTGTTCTAATTTCTGTTGATTTTCATTTTAATGATAGTGCAACTCAGACATATAGAATCCTTGGTGGGCCATGCAATTATAAAGTTTTCAAAGACCCAAAATGGTTTTATCCAAAGGTAAGTAGTTTCAAATCAAATTCTTTTGATTAACGGTCATTTTAGATATATCTTTATTGGTTTTAACCATTTGATTTTGATTTATAGTGCCCTCGACAACCTAGGGGTGCTGAATGTTGAATTATGTCTTACTTCTATGTATAACATCATTCATAGTGGAATTACAAACTATTTTGAACAAGTAATCGCTTATTCATTCTCAAAAATTGGATAATATTTTGTGTGTTGTAATTGAATTGCAAATTAATTCATTCACTTGATTCATTATTTCATCTAAGCTTATTTTCTAATTTGTAGATTTTTGACAATGAAGATACGTACTTATATGAAGTCATTAATTTGATCAGAGACCTTTTGGCTGGACATCTTTAATATATAGAAGTGTAAAGTTTTTATTTATATTAGTTAATTAATTAGTAGTTTTTGTAGGACACAACTTTTTGACAAACTTTGTGGTGGTTATATATATTGTACATATAATTAGTAGAGTTGTTGTACATAGTATTAGATTGTTGGATAATATATTTATTAGATAGTGCTGAACTGCTGATGTTGTTTTCATTCTTGCTTATGCAATATTTCTTCGATCCTATTTCTATAGTATAAATTTGCTGGATAGTAAAAGATTTTTTTAAAAAAAAACTTTTAACGTCTGTAAATAAAAAAAAAAGACGTAATTAACACTTTAGATGTCCCCACTTCAAAATGGGGACCTCTAAAGTAGGGGGCACACTTTAGACATGCCCAGTTTGAAGTAGGGACGTCTAAAGTCTGGACGTTATTGCCAATTTTTACTACATCGCTCAGATAGATGTCCCTCTATTTTCAGATGTTAAAAGGCCTAAAAAAGGGATGTTAAAAATGATTTTTTGTAGAAGTGTCCCTTGAACTGTAGATCTCTTCCATTTCAGGTTGGCACCCATGCGAGTCTTAATTCAACTTAGTGTGTGGTTCTGACTCCAAAGGTTGAACTGACCCTTCAACCATTTCTTCATGATTCATCTCTTTCGGTTTTAATTGAACTCTATCCTCATCATTCTATTTTGCTTTCACCTTCTGAAGCTCATCTCTCAATTCATAAATCATATTTCACTGCTCCAACAACATATCCATCATCTGTTGTATGGGGTCAAGTAGATTGTGGCTTATTTCTTCAACCTCTGGTTCTACTCATTAAATCTCTAGTCGAATCATTGTGTTCTCCTTACTCTAACACAAATGATTCACAACATTAATAACTCACTAAGTGTATACACATGCTCCTTAAAACTCACATACTCGCTAATAATAGGAACATTCATGTGTATACAACAATAGTCATGGGTTAACAATCATTACTATGACAAGGAATTATGGCAACTATGCCAGGAACTTCAATTTTGATACCAAAAATGTAATGCCCTACCTTCATGCTGATATTATGGTTTGAAAACGCGCCATCAAGTTAAATTGGAGACCAATAGATAATTCAAACCTTATAAAAGTCTCAGCTTTATGACAGGATTTGGTTCTATGATAAAGTAGGCTTTTCAAAACTTTTCACAATATGTTTAATTAGGTCACGTTTTCACATTTTAAAACTATTTGGTGTACTCACTACCGTTCCATTTATTCATATAAGAGTACTGAACCAAATTTTTGACAAAACTCGAGTTTCAATCTTAACTATAAGAGCCTACAAGGCATATTTGCCCATTTTCAAATGGGGATTATAGACAACTACACATATCTACCACATTGGTCTATATTTACATTTACAGTTATCCCAACATTTGATAACCAACATAAAAAAAAAATTTCCTAGCCACTAACCACCCTTGTATACCTGCTTTTCCTTGTACCTGTCTGCCCTAGCTGTAGGTTAGTAATGGAAAGAGTGAGATTCATAGGAATCTCAGTAGTACCAATTTCAATCATATTATATATAATGAATAAGGATGTAAGCATTTATCACAAAGCAATAACACAACACATTCTTAGCAGTTTATGCATTGATGCATGACGAATGTCATAACATCTTTCATGTTATACACTTTCACGTTATTATGACAGCTTTTGCTAAGTTCACAATAGTGTAAACACGTAACGACCTCTCCTGTACATTGTACCGAGACTTTTGGCTAACTTACCCTTGCTTTTTTATGTAAGGACCTCACCCGTACATTATATTGGAACTTTTTACTGGTTTACCATCGACTTTTTATGTAACAACCTCTCCCGTACATTCTATCAGGACTTTTAGTCGGCCTACCCTCACCCATACATTCTACCTGGATTTTTTGGGCGGACTCATGTTCATCACAATTCTATGATATACACAAACATGCAAGCATTATACATGATACAAGAGAAAGAGTCACTACCTTGTTCTTTCCATTCCCACTCGGCACCGGTTTCATATGCTTAGGGCAGATGTCAAGTCCTATAAATCATAATCAAGGATGATGAGTTATTCACTATTCCAATTCTTAACAACAAAACTCTTAGGGTTGGATATCATTTGAAACCTTTAGGTGGCTACTCGAAACCTAAGCAAAAGCCTAAAGGGTTGGGAAGAACTATACTAAAGACTAACTTTCAGAAATTCAAAATGCAGAATTCTAGGTGTCAACCGTGGCCAAGAAATGGTCAGAAACTCACTGGCTACGGCAAAGAACCTATAGCCATTACTAAGAATAGGTCAGAGAGTTTTGGGCCATGGCCAGAACCCCTTTTGGCTAAGGCTAAGAATTGGATTGAAACTCTTTTGCTGCGGCCAAGATGCCTAGCCGCGACCAAGAACTGGTCTGATTCTTGCTGACTTCCAACGACCATAACTTTTTGCACACACATCAAAATGACAAAAACTTTACATCATTTTAAAGCTTGCCATGTCTACTAAAACACTGCCAAATTTCATAACTTTTAAACTTCATTTACTCATTTAAAACACCATGTAAACAAGTTCCCCTACACAACATTTACGCTTAATAGAATTTCTAGAATTTCCAGTTTTCAACCAATGTTTCCAAAGGTCCAGAATTTAAAATAGGGATCACTCCCCACACAATTTTTTGCATAGAATCCAATAGAAACATCAAAACCACCAAATTCTTACTCCTTTAACATGCTCTGTTTTGAATACCAATTCAACACAAAACTTCAAAATCACCAAAATTCACATTCAATACTCAAATTCATTCTATTTAGCCAATAGACACCACAAGACACCAACACAATAACCAAAACACCATGAACTTACTAACACCCTAATTACATGAAAATTAGGGAAAATCCTACAAGCCAAGATACTCAACCAATAACAACAATACATATATCAAAAGGTAGCTTTTGCCTACCTCTTCCTCTTCCTCTAGTTGATTCTTTGCTTCTCCAACCTCTAGCTTTTCTTGGACCCACAAAACACTTCCTCTTGATAATCTAAAACCATAGTTATAAAGCTTACATCAAGCGGAATAAGTTTAGAGAAGAGGTTTTGAGCATAAAAGGTCATCTACAAGGTCAAAATAGCTCACCTTCATCTTGATTCTTTCTCTTTCCTCCTCCTTCCATGACCGACCAAAAAGAGCTAAAGAGAGAGTGAGTAGATGATGAAGTTGTTCAATTTACTCATTTAAAACACCATGTAAACAAGTTCCCCTGCACAACATTTACACTTAATAGAATTTCTAGAATTTCCAGTTTTCAACCAATGTTTCCAAAGGTCCAGAATTCAAATTAGGGATCACTCCCCACACAATTTTCTGCATAGAATCCAATAGAAACATCAAAACCACCAAATTCTTACTCCTTTAACATGCTCTGTAAATTTTCCAAAAAAGTGCCAAATTAGTTTTTTTCCAATTAATTGAAGTTAATTTCAATTAATTAATGAAAATAAAGGGGGGGTAATATATTTGGAGTATTTTGGTCAAATAAATATGAATTTATGGAAAATTTGAGCAAAAGCGCAAATTTCATCAAAATTGTGACTTAAGGTGTACACGTAACTTGAACGAGTTTTGAAGTCAATTGAAACCAAAGGGAAGGACTCCTAGGCATTTCCTACATATAACAAGAAGAGGAAAATTTTAGATACATGTTGATTGAGCTTATGACACAATTGAAGGAAGATAGGAATTATTGCATAAAAACTTGAAGTTTGGAATTTTTGGAAATTCAATAAATGATTAAAATATCATCAATAATATGATAAAAGCATAATCTCTTTCCTTCAATCAGCTCATTTTTGTCCAGTAGCAAGAAGAGAAGAGAGAGAGAGTATTGAACTTCTAGAGAAAGAAGGAGCAAAAGATCACAAAGGTAGGTGATTTTTTCAGTGATTTAGCTCCTAACATGTGTAGTCCTTCTTCTAAGATCCTCTTTACGTGGTTTATGGTGTTTCGGAAGTAAAAATTAAGTTTTTGGAGAGGCTATGGTTTCAGCCTAATGAGAAAAGCCAGAGGAAGCGAAAGGTAACTTCCGAAACTTCGAATAATGATTGTTTAGGATGCTGTGATCAATGGATTTCTGTTGTAATTGCTTTGATTGTAAATTTGGTAAGTGTTGTGGCCTAGGTATTATGCTAAAAAAATGGGTATAAATGGTGGTTATAATGTAATTAAATAGCTAATTAAATGATTAGGAGTATAAAGGAGCAAGTCTACGAAGTTAGAATTGAAAAACCTCAATTTTCCCCAGAGAATCTTGGGATTTTGGCTAGAGCTAGATGGAGTGGTTAGATTTGGATTTTTGGTAATTTTATGAATCCATTGAGTTTAAAAGGGAACATTAGGTGGGATTATAGTTGATCACTTTTTTAGAAAAGCTTGAAAAAGCATAATTACAAAAATGCCACTGAAACCCTGAAATAGGGGCTGCCAAGGGCATTCTTTTTTTTTTGCTAGTGAATTTGGTAATTTCGAGCTTGGAAATAGATTCCTTAGGAAAAAATAAGTAAGAATAGCCCAACTCAAAATTTCAGGAAAAGTATGGTCGGACCGGGTACAGTAGGGCAGGGCCGGATCCCCTAGGGCATTTTGGTAAACTTTTATAATAAACTCATATAACCACTAGGAATATATTGGAAGTGCCTAAAATAGTAAATGAATAGGTTTTAACTTAATTCTTGTACATTTGACATTTTAGGACCAAGTTGAGAATTGAGGGGTTGACATACATATCAAGGCACATGTTTCAAGGAGAAAAGGCTACAGGTAGTAACTTTATCTTTTATACATTATGTCAATATTTATATGCTTTCTATATGCCATCTTCCATAATAAGATTGATGTATAGTGCCTACGAGTGTACCGAACATAGTGATACGGTACATCGAATTATGCCCAATCTGTGGTCTTGAGCCTAGTTAAGGTACAGAACGAGTAGGTGTTACAACAATGGTTGACTCTTAATGTTTCTTACCAAACCAAATTATGTGTTATTGTAATATTGCTGTATATGGTGTATGGCATATCCATTATTGTATTTTCTATGATCGATTGTTTGTTACTACTGAGATTCAAACGAAGAGCGTGCTAGTACTATAAGTGTATAGAGTCGAGCCACGACTAGCATCACCAGCAGGGTCACTTGTAGGGGAGACCAGACAGCCACCGTCAGATTCAGATTACAATCCAGAGGAAAACAATCCAAAGGAGATCTCGGAGGATGAACCAAGTGACCGTGAGTCTCGAGCCGATACTATATAGGAGACTACATTAGGGGCTGGTATCACCAGGAGCTACAGGAACATGATACACTTAGAGGCCAATATCTTGCATTCCTAAGGGGTTTAGAGATGCTGTACCTGATTCAGGTGCCACTAGAGGTCAAGTTGCTAGATGAGTTATAGGTTAAAACCACTATGCGTTTCTTCTCAAACACGGCGTACTGGAACCAACAGAAGAATAACATCGTTCAGCAGGGCCTAAACGTGAATTTCTGGATATTTTTGAGATAGATTATAGATCTTGTATGGAAGTTTATGTACATCGAGTGATTTGGAGCCCGATAACATATTTTTGTGCCTGAAGCTGACCGACACATATTTTGAGATAAGGGCAGTCTTGTAGAACCAACAGACGAAAAAAGATAGAGCCGTAAGTTAGTGTTTTGGAAGGGTACATAGAAAGTTAATCGTACTCGACCCAAGGTAATCTAGGATAGGTGACCCTTTAGGAAGTTGCATGAACTTAGAATTTTGAAATGTAAAAAGGACTAATATCTCATGTATAGTAGTTTATAGGTTGTATGATGTTTCTAATTTTCTGTAACTACTGCAAATAGCTTATGTATGCTATATATGACATATCTATGTACCCTAACTTTTATGAAATGATGAAAATGCCCTTGCTCTTATATGAAAAGTAATTTTTCTCTATTTTCATGTAGTTTGAAATATAGAGATGGGTGTGGTAGACCTTAGGGTCGAGGCCAAGTTGGAGGAAGGTTTGGATGTCGGCATGGAAATAATAAGGAAGAAGGAGGTGTTAGACTAGATCCAATCTAGTAGCAAATTATAAATATGCTAATGCAGAAGCAAGCTACAATGAATGAAATTAGAGAAGAGTTGAGAGAAGTATAACTTAGGCATGAACGCTTAGAAGATCGCCTGGAAGAGTTAGTCAGAGGAAAGAGTGACAAAGAACCTTCACCAGAGGATGTTGTACCTGAGTTGGAAGTAGACATACAAACTTGGTAAACAGGTTTAGCAAGTAACAACCTCCTATCTTTAAGGGCAAGTTTAACCCACAGTTAGCAAAGGACTAGCTATCATGTCTGGAAAAGATCTTCAATACCCTACTATGTTCGAAAGAGGTCAAAGTTCTGCTAGCCATATACAAGCTGGAGGGTGATGTAGATCGGTGATAGAAGAACACTGAGCTTATTCTTGGGGAAAGAATATTCCTATAACCTAAGAATTATTCTAACAATAGTTCAATGAGAAAAATTCCCCCCATCAGTCAGACGTGAGAAAGAAAAAGAATTTCTGAGCATTTAACAATAAGAACAGGAGAGCTTTGGCAACTACTTGGCTCAATACATTCGGTTGTCTTGATATTCAGCATACTTCAAGCTTCATGATAACAAAGAATTGAGTGTTGATATGATGATTGAAAGGCTGATACCAGAAATACAAGAGAAATTGATTTCAGTAAGTTTAGTAACGCAATGGAAGAATACCATTACATCAAGAAACATATGTTGAGTTTGCCTACTACAGATGGTAATAAAGGTGTTTCAGGAAGTGGAAGTTTATCACAGAAGCGGAAAGATCAGGATAGACCGCCCATGAGTGGGAATAAGAAACCAAATTAGGCTGGGTAAGAGTAGTCAAAGACCTTTCCAGGGCAGGATATGCTGGTATTGTAGCAAGCCATATCATCCTGGCTAGACATATAGCAGTGCACTATTACCACAAGCTCCACTAGCAACTCAAACTTCAAACTAATCAATAACTTGTTATAGCTGTGGTAGGTCAGGGCATTATGCTAGTAATTACCCACAGCAACAACAAAATTCTGCTGAGCCCAGGCTACGAGCACAGGGGTGAGTGGATACAATTACTTAGGAGGAAGCCAGGAAATCTCTTGTACCAACTCAAGGTATGATTTACTATAATGACAATCTAGTATGAGACATATATGATTTAGAAGTTGGTTATTCACTTATTACATAATAAATGATTATGGGCGTAAATTAATGATGCAAATTATTCTAGTATTGACTGGCTGAGAGCAAGTAATGTGTTGTTCAATTGTGGGAAGTAATTTATCTTAATTCATAATGATAAGTTAACACCAAAATCAGCCTTAACTTTCTTTTAGCCGCTAAGGCTGAGAGATGGTGGTATAAAGGTTAGCAAGAGTACATGGTAATCCTGAGGGATGATATACTAATCATGGGGTAGATCAAAATGTGAACAGAATTTGAGAATCAAGTTGAATACATTGCAATCTAATCAACTCCATGCCAAGTTAATGTGAATATGAGTTCTGGCTTTTAGAAATTATTTTTTTGATCCATATAGTCACACAGCAAAAACTCTTGAGGGATATCCTTACAAGGTGGAAGCAATACTAAATTCAAAAAGCCAAAGACTGTTCTAAGATACACAGTTTTCTAGGTCTTACCGAATATTATCAAAATATTTATACCAAATTTCTCCAGAATAGCTTTGCCTTTGATAAAGTTAAACTGAAAAAGAGAACTCAACATTATTATGAGGGAAATTTATCTAGCTAAATCGTAAACCAATGCAGCACCGATACTGATAATCCCAGATCCATTGTGGACCTTCGTTGTCCTTATGCTCGTAGGCATGAATTGGGTGTTATATTCCAAGTTTTGATGATAACAAAAGGTGGTTATCTTTTTTGGTAAGAAACTTATCTTTTAAAGTCATAAACGTTGATTCAATTGATTACTAAATACATTTCACAAGGTTCAGTAATGGTTGCTATGATTTTAATTGATGCACTCGAGTAATGAAGCTTGCACTCGAGTCAAGGAAGTGTAAGCCTAAAAGTCTTTTATAGAGAGCCACTCAGTTTAGACATTTTTCAACAATGCTCGAGTGAGAGGCACTATACTTGAGTGATGACCAGATGTGCACTAGGGCATGAAGGCATACTCTTGGAAGTTTTTGACAGAGAGTAAAGTTAGAGACAAAAAATGGTCGTTGCACTCGAGCACGAACTCAATACTTGAGTGAGAGCCTCAAGCTCACTCGAGTCCTATAAGTATGGTATAGGAAGTGTTTACTCGAGAGCAAGGAAAGGCTGAAAGTGAAAAGTCCACTCAAGTAATAGCTTTAGTACTCGAGTAATGGAGCAACACTCGTTATTGAGAAAACACACTTCCTCAGATATTGCCGCAAGTGATGAGTAAAAGGTTGACCATATACGAGGAAATACTAATGCACTCGATTAAGTATCTTAGTACTTGAGTAAGGCCCCGTACCACTCACAACTACAAAATCTCATTCTTGCAAAACTTGGTGCAAGTGCTGTTCAGAAAGGAAGCTTGAACTGAAATACAATAGTGCACTTGAGTGATACATCATCACTCGAGTGGGGACCCATTTCTCCTGTAAGTGCAAAATAACACTCTTAAAATTGTTGCAAGTGTTATCCAGAGATGTGAGCCCATAGTGCAAAATACACATGCATTCGAGTAAGACAAGATGTACTCGTGTGAGGACCCACAACACTCACAAGTAAGAAAATGTACTATTTCTTTTTCACATAGAAGTGCAAATCAAAAGCTAAGGCAGAAGAGGAAATATGATGTTGCACTCGAGTGAGGCCACTATGCACTAGAGTGATACTCTGATAGAAGGTAAAACGCACTAGACTCATGATGAACAATCCGAATATGATTAAATGTTATTCATTCACTATGTTTTCACTTATTATTATTAAACATCATTTAACATATACTTTAAGTGTGAAACAGGAGATTAAAAGTCTGAATCAGAGATACATATGGTATGTCAAAAACGACGGACATAATCTTTTTGTTCAAAGTCGACCAGCTAAGCACGCAGTTATAGACCTACCACCTTTTCTTGTCTGGAGATTTCAAATGCACACATGGGACTCTACAATGCTATGCCCCACTCCATAACGACTATCACACAATGAACAAAATCATTTTGCTATAAATACAGAGCATCAAAGAATATCAAAGTGTGAGAACATCATACAAAAACTTATAGCAAACATTCATGAGGGTCTTTATTTTCATATCTTCTATGTATTCATATTGTAGTTCAGTGTTTATCATATTTTCTCTGTGAGAGAGTTTTTATACATTTCAAATCATATTTTCATTTTATATCAAGGTACAGAGACCTTGAGAAGGTAGATATCCTTATGACAAAAGTAGTTGAGAGAATTCCTAGGAGTACTTTCTGCTCGTAAGACTTATAGGGGTGAAGCAGGAGAGAACGTTGCTGCTCATAAGACTTGCATATTTAAGCAAGGGAGAAAGGTTATAGGATTGGAGAGAAAATTCTAGGTATTAGAATATTTATGCTCGTAGTCATACAAGGATGGTTGTTGTCTTGTGGTGTTCCGAGAGCCACTGAATCTTGGAAGAATAGTGAAAATCTTAGTAGGTCTTGATCTCTAATGACTAGACGTAGGCTTGAGTTTTGAGCTAAACAAGTATAACTTTCTTTATGCTAATCTTAACTCTACTCCATCTACAGTAATTTTCATATCACCGAATCAACCAAAAAATTTATCACATCACCCAATTCACCCCCTATTGGGTAAAGCTTGCCTCTTTCATTTGGTATCAGAGTAAGGTCTTCTCTAAAGAGCCTAACGCTTATAAAGATCCAGTAAATGGCAACAATAGGTGAGAACATTCTTTCCGTTTCTATCACTAGACCTCTTGGTTTTGTTGGAGAACTTTTTTCATTCTGGAAAGCTAAGTTCAGAGTGTTTATGATGGCTAACGAATACAGTTTATGGAATGTGATACAAGACGGTGATTATGTTCTAAAGAAGAAAATCAAAGATAGAGTTTTAAAAAGAGTCCAAAGGAATTTGACGACGATGATAAGAGGTTAGTAACATTAAATAGTAAAGCTATTCTAATTATACAGAGTGCTCTCAGCTAGAAGGAGTATTTTTGAATCTGCACACTACCCACAACCAAAGACATATGGGATGCTCTTAAGATTGCTCATGAAGGTACATCTGGAATCAAAGAAAATGGATTTAATACTTTGATCATAGAGTATGATTTGTTTTAGATGAAACCTGGAGAAATGATATCTGAATTCAAACTCAGGCATACTCATCTTGTTAATCATCTATCAACATTTGGGAAAACATTTGATGAAAATTACCAGGTCAGGAAGATCCTTAACATTCTTATGAAAGAATGGGAAGCAAAGGTGATAGCTATTGACGAAGCTAAAGTCGAATCAATGAGATCTGTAGCTGCTTTATTTGGAAGTCTTTTTGAGTATGAAGGAAAGCTGAAATTCAATAAGGAGCTAGAAGAGTTAGATGACAAAAAGAAAAGAGGAGTCATCCTTAAAGTCATAAAGGAAGATGATTCTTCAAAAAATGAAGATGTTCCTAATGATGATATGGGAATAATCGTGAAGAAATTCAAGAAATTCTATAGAAGAGTACAAAAGAAACTCAAGAATTACCAAGGTAGACCAAGCAAGAAATAAAATAAGGAGTAACAGATAGTATGCTACAGATGTAGAAAGCTTGAACATATCAAATTTGAATGCTTCAAAAACAAAGATAAGAAGAAGAAGAAAAAAAGAAAGCATACATATCATCCATATGGGGTGATAGCTCGTCGGATGAAGAAAGCAACAATGACGAAGTTGCAAATCTATGTTTGGTAGCTAAGGAAGAAGAATCAGACTTCGAGGTAAGTGACTCTAAACCTACTTATTATGAGTTATTATCTGAATTTAATGCATTGCATACTAAATTCATCAAGGTAGCTAAAGAATTGATTTGTCATAAGAAGAAAGTAAAAGAGTTAGAAAGTACTGTCATCTCTTCATGTGCATTGTGTGAAGAAAAAGATAAGAAAATAAGTGATTTAACAAAAATATTGGAAAGATTTACTAAAGGAAGTGAAACTCTTAAAGTAATCTTGAAATCACAAAGAGTCACTTATGATAAACCTAGAATTGGATATAATTCGAGTCTGAATAGAAATAGAGGGCAAAAGAAGAAAGGCAGTAAGGCATACCTCAAATATTTTAAGAATTCCATGCATACTTCAAATCCATTTGCATCATGTAATTACTACAATAGGAAAGGCCATTATACTTCATCATGTTATTTTAAAAAAGAACAGGTAATTGGTATGTACAAATGATTTCTGAAATGGATGAATATGCCAAGAGTAATGCATACTAACCATGAAGAACTTAAGAAAGTGTGTGTACCTAAAACTTGATCATATTACTCTAGGTATGTCTTAAAGCATCAAGGGCAAACAAGTAGTATATTGATAGTGGATGCTCGAGACACATGACTGGTGACAAAGATAAGTTCACCATGCTGGAAACTAGAGAAGGAGGAAAGGTAACTTTTGGAGGTAACCAATCTGGTCGCATTGCTGGAATTGGTGAAGTATGAAAATTCGATGGTGTTCAAATCAATTATGTATATTACATTGAAGGATTATGTCATAACCTCCTGAGTGTGAGTCAAAGTACTAACAAAGATAACTAGGTAATATTTGATTTAGATGAATGATTGATAGTAAACAAGAAGGATCTACTACTTAACAAATAATCCATCAAAGCAAAGATCAGAGCTCAAAGGGACGGTAACTCTAATACTATTGATTTGAATTCAAATTCTTCTAAAAATTGTTTTCTTAGCAAATCAGAGGAGAGTTGGTTATGGCATAAGCGTCTGGCTTATGTTAACATGAACCAACTTGACAAATTGATTAGAAAAGATTTAGTTATTGGTCTTCCTATACTTATAGTCAAAAAGGAAAACAAACTAAATCTTCTTCCAAAACAAAGTATGAGATTTCTACTTCCAAGCCTTTACAATTACTTCATATGGATTTGGTAGGTCCAATAAGAGTAAAAAGTCTTAGAGAAAATCTATATATCGTAGTAATTGTCGATGATTTTACAAGATTTACATGGACTACATTTATTACTTCAAAAGATGAAACTTTTGTTGAATTTATTATGTTTGCTAGGAAGATCCAAAATGAGAAAGGTATTTCTATTGTCTCTATTAGGATAGACCATAGAGGAGAATTTGATAATAAACTCTTTTAAGACTTCTGCAACAACTAGGGAATAGATCACAACTTCTCTACACCTAGAACGCCTCTGCAGAATAGAGTAGTAGAAAGGAAGAACAAAGTCCTCATAGAAATGGCAAGGGCGATACTCAAAGAAAAAGAAATGTCACAAGTGTTCTGGGTGGATGCAATGAGTACTGCATCAAAGCAAAGATTAGAGCTCAAAGGGACGGTAACTCTAATACTATTGATTTAAATTCAAATTCTTCTAAAATAGCAAATCAGAGGAGAGTTGGTTATGGCATAAGCATCTGGCTTATGTTAACATGAACCAACTTGACAAATTAATTAGAAAAGATTTAGTTATTGGTCTTCCTATACTTAAAGTCAAAAAGGAAAACAAACTAAATCTTCTTCCAAAACAAAGTATGAGATTTCTACTTCCAAGCCTTTACAATTACTTCATATGGATTTGGTAGGTCCAACGAGAGTAAAAAGTTTTAGAGAAAATCTATATATATTAGTAATTGTCGATATTTTACAAGATTTACATGGACTACATTTATTACTTCAAAAGATGAAACGTTTGTTGAATTTATTATGTTTGCTAGGAAGATCCAAAATGAGAAAGGTTTACATGGACTATTATCTCTATCAGGATAGACCATAGAGGAGAATTTGATAATCAACTCTTTTAAGACTTCTGCAACAACTAGGGAATAGATCACAACTTCTCTGCACCTTGAACGCCTCAGCAGAATAGAGTAGTAGAAAGGAAGAACAGAGTCCTCATAGAAATGGCAAGGGCGATACTCAAAGAAAAAGAAATGTCACAAGTGTTCTGGGTGGATGCAATGAGTACTGCATCCTATATCTCAAATTGAGCATATATTCACAAGTCACTTGGAAATACACCATATGAACTCTATAAAGAGAGAAAGCCAAATCTTGTTCATCTATACATCTTCAGATGCAGGTGCTTCATTCATAACAATGATAAAGAAAACTTGGGTAAATGTGATTGTAAGTCTGATAAAGGTTTATTTCTAGGATATTCTAATAGAAGTAAGGCATATAGAGTTTTTAATAAAAGAACATGTACTATTGAAGAGTCCATTCATGTTGTGTTTTATGAACGTGATTTTCAGATAATGTCTTTTGATGAAGAAGAAATGGATTTGACAAAAATTAAATAAAACTATTTCAAATCAGAATGATTTTGAAACAAATAATTTTCAAAATGAAAAGAGTGTTGATGATCATGCTCAACCAAAAGCATAGAGACATATTAAAGATCATCCAATTGATTAAATAATTGGAGATATTCATGAAAGTCTCAAAACTAGAAATAAAATTCTTAATGAAGCAACTTTTTTTGCTTTTTATTTCTAGGATTGAACCTTCTAATATTGAAGAAGCACTATCTAACAATGATTGGGTGATTGCTATGCAAGAAGAATTAAATCAATTTCAAAGGAATCATTTTTGGGAATTGGTACCTTGGCTTAAAGATCACTCGGTTATAGGAACCAAATGAGTTTCCAAAAACAAACTTGATGAATTAGCAATCATTGTGAGAAATAAGGCAAGGTTGGTTGATAAAGTCTATAATCAAGAAGAAGGTATTGACTATGATGAAACATATGCTCCAGTGGCAAGTTTGGAAGCAATACGAGTACTCTTAGCCTTTACTTGCATTAAATGTTTTAAACTTTATCAAATAGATGTGAAAAGTGATTTTCTAAATGGGTATATTATAGAGAAAGTATATGTAAAACAACCTTCTAGTTTTGAAGATGAAACAAAGCCTGATCATGTTTCCAACTTAAGAAAGCCTTGTATAGTTTGAAACAAGCATCCAGAGCTTGGTATGAAAGGCTAAGCAAATTTTGTCTTAATCAAAACTTTGTCAGAGGAAAACTAGATACAATACTCTTCATCAAACATAACAAAAATGATCTTCTAATTGTTCAAATTTATGTTGATGATATTATCATCGGTGCTACTAATGAATCTCTTTGTCAAGAATTTTCCATGCTTATGTAGGGAGAGTTTGAAATGTCCATGATGGGAGAATTAAACTTCTTTCTTAGACTTCAAATTAAGCAAAGGAAGAATGGGATATTTGTATCTCAGACCAAATATTTGAAAGAGTTGTTGAAAAAGTACAAAATGGACAATACTAATGGACCTAATACTCTAATGAGCTCTACAACACTGTTGGATTCTAACGTAAAAGGCCCTTACTTCAACATCACTAAATATAGAGAAATGATTGGTTCATTGCTCTATTTAATAGCAAGCTGATCGGATATACAATTCAGTGTTGGAATGTGTACAAGGTATCAATCTACTTATAAGGTGTCACATACAGAAACTATAAAAAGAATCCTTAAATACCTAGGAGACACTACACAACTTGGCCTATGGTATCCAAAAAGAGGAAATGAATATTTGATGGCGTATTCAAATTAAGATCATGGAGGATATAAAACTGATAGAAAAAGTACTAGTGAACAATGTCAATTCCTTGGAGGTTCTCTGGCATCATAGCTCAGTAAGAAGTAGAACACAGTGTTATTATCTTCCGCTGAAACTGAATATATAGCTGCAGCAAGCTGTTGATATCAAATACTATGGTTGAAGCAACAACTTTAGGATTTAGGGATATACTTCAAGGAGATACCAATTTACTGTGACAACACTAGCACTATTAGTTAGCCAAGAATCCTGTACAGCGTTCAATGACCAAGCACATAGATATCCGACATCACTTCATTTGAGATCAAATACACAAGAATGATGTCAAGTAGAATTCATTCTGGCACATCTTCAACTCGCTGACATATTCATAAAGCCGATAGCTAAAGATCAATTCTTATATATATGAAGAGAATTGGGAATAGCTAATCCCAATGAGTTGTAAGTTTTTCTTATTTAATTTGAGTTTTGATGGTAACCAGACTGACTTAGAAATTGGTTTTGTAGGGCTGCCACTAGAGTGCTGGATGGCGTACTCTAATGTAAGGCACCTTAGCGTTCATGTCAGAGATGAATTCTCAAGTGTGGAACTATATCAGATGCTTTAATTTTTAGCTTGCAACACTGGGGTTAATAAAGGAGATAAAAGTATCAAAAGCTTAATTAAATCTAATGGGTAGAATGGTTCTCACTCAAGTGATTGTACTAGTTACTCGAGTGGATGATGAATACAATTGAGAGTGAAGGAAGAACTCTCAAGTGCATCAAGCATAAATTCATAAATCAACCTCAAAACATGGTTTACTTAAGATATCTTGAAGGGCTTGAGTACAAAGATAAAGATCATAAAAAAGTACATTAAGATCAAGTACGCATTTACAAGTTATATGGATATTTTTAGAAGCACTCAAGCTCAAAATTAGATCAATTGGGAGTACTATAAATAACACTCAAGCACTGAGGGTTATGACTCGAGTGTTGGGACTTATACCAGACACGTGATAGCTCAAACCGTCGTACTTCCTCTTCTCACTCAAAAGTGTCTCCTCACTCGATAGTCACACCTTTAGTTACCCACTAATTAAAGGCCTCAAATCTCTTCAATCTTTGGTTGAAACTATCCAATTATCTCCAAAAGGTTAGATTTTTCATTATAAATTCCATTTTCTTGCCCTAACTGAAGAACACCACTAAAAATTTTTCTTCAAGTTCTTCTCTATACTTTTCATTTTCAATCCATTTTTGAATCATTCAAGATGGTTAGAACAAAGGTTCCTTAAGTTTCCCAAAAGTCTCCCACTCCTTCACCTTCTCTCTTTACTGCCAATGAATCTGGAACTCAGATGGCAACACCGACTCCAACTCCAACTCTGACACCTTCACCATCTTCTACTCCAACACCTCCTCTAAACTTCAAAACCACAAAGGAAAAAAACAACTCTGGCTAAGAAGAATCATCCTAAGCCTAAGGTGGATAAGGAAGTTTAACCTTCACTGAAGAAAACAAAGGGGGTAGCATTCAAAGACCCAATTGTGACACGGTCAAAGTCACAATCGGAAGTAAAAGGTAAAGGAAAGAAGAAGGCCACAGAGGAACCACAACAATCCTCTTCCTCTGATGATTCCTTCAATATGCACCTCCGGGAAGCAATAGAGAAATCCAAGCTTGATGCCTTAGTTGTCAAAATTACCTCTTAAGAGGGTGCCTTAGGCTTTCATCATATTGGCCAGTCTAGTGACGCTTGTTCACTGTCAGGAGTACCTTTTACTTTACAAGCTCTGAAGGAAGAACAAGATACAATTCCTCTAGAAGGCTTCAACATTCAGGAACTGAAACCATTTAATCAGAAGGTATATGATTCTGAGTTTGTAAATAGAAGTTTTTTTGTCATGGTTTATGTGGAATTAGATTATTTGAGTAAGAACTGGAGCAAGTATTTCTAACATTTTGTTGGATTCTATGATCCCTGGTTGAGTGTACACCTTTCTTATTTACCCACTATTATGAAAACCTTTTACTTCAATATGAAAGTCCACAACATTGTGTCTAGAGTTGGAACGATGATAGAAGAAGGAATATCCACTATTGTTAGAATCCAATTTATTTTGATATCCCCTTCTATCATAAACCAAATACTTGGATATATTGCACCACCATCTAATCCTCCTACACTCTCTGCCAATTAAGCTTTTCAGAAATTGAGGCTAGATGACCCTATAGGACCCCTTAATTTTAAGCCCATTGATATGCCTAACTTAATTCGTGCCCTTTATTATATTTATGCTCAAAGCATTATCAACAAATCCAAAAATTATACCCACTTTTCCCAGAAAGATTACTACCTATTAGCTTCCTTCTTAGCCGAGCAACGAGGGAATATTGTGAACTTATCTTTGGTAAGATGAGAAGATTTCAATTTTCTTCATTACGAACTACCAGAATGCCATATCCATAACTCATTTCTCTTATTCTTCGGCATAACAAGGTTTGGTATTTGGAGGGAACTGAGAGGGTACACATCTTAAGGTTTGGCAAGACACAGTTGACACACATGGGGATCACTCTTCTAGTCAGTAAAACTAAGGCCACATCTCAACAAGAAGCAACACCATCAAAAGGTGATGAGGCTCAGTCTTATGCACAAGGTCTATCTCCACCTCCATCTTTCGTAAGTGCATCACTACCAAGCTATCTGGCCGACAAGATCAATCAAGCAGTGGCAGGCCTAAAAAAGGAACAGGTAAGTGAGTATGAGAAATTGGTAGACAAGATGGAAATACAAGTCTCAAAGTTGGTAGACAAGGAAAATACCAACTTTGACTTGATGTTCAAGGTACAAGAAGAACAGTCATGCAGAATCACTGGAATGGAGATCTTTTTTCATACTCATCTTCTGACTACCCAGACTGAGGTGCCTCTAGAGTCTACTCCTACCACAGCTTTACCATCTCAGCCACAAACACATGTACTTTTTACCTACACCGATCCCAAGACTGTCGCTAATGTTGACATCATAGTTGATCATCCATCCCAGCCAGAAGTCTCTGCTCCTCAGCCATCATCTCCACCATTTGAGTTTAATCTTATTAATTCATCTACTGCCATGGTGGTGTATATTCTGCCTTTGCCATCTGACATCACCTTCCTCTAACCCCCTTCTGATGCTGACAAAATAGGGGAGAAGAAAGTGTGACGGTTTTTTAGCTATTCTGGTCTAACATGGGAGTTTTTTTTTGGCTTAAGGAGGGTATTGGGTAGGTTTCATGTATTTGAGGTAGATTTGATGTTATTTGATGTTTTAGATGTTTTACTATTTTTTTTATGATTTGGGTGTATTTGGGTTTCATGGGTAGATGTTGATTGTTATTTAAAGTTTGCCAATGTACTTCACTAGTTCATTAATCTATATATATAGTTATTTTCTTGTTTTCCAAGTTTTCTGCTCAAATCTTATTGTACTATGACTTATCTTGGCTTTAAGTGTCCATTGGAAGTATTGCAAGATGCTTATAAGGTTAAGTGCAAAAAATTGAAATATGAGTCAAAACTTTAGTGAATATGCATTTGGAGATCTTGAAAGTGTTTTTCAAAAATTTTCAATTCAATCAAGTCTTTAAATCTATCATAAAGGTTTTGTCATCAAAAAAAAGGGGGAGAATGTTAGATTTCAAGTTTTAATGATAACAAAAGATGATTATGTGTTGCGGTAAGAAACTCATGATTTCTAAGTTTAAACCATGGTTGAAAATGTTACCAAATGCATCTCACAAAGTTCAGAGGTTATTGCTATGATTTTAACTGATGCACTCAAGTGATGGAAGCTAGCACTCGAGTGAGAAGCAATTTTGTACTCGAGTACAGCGAGTGTTGGACTATAAATGTTTAACAGAATCAGCCATCCATCTAAAAATAACAGAACAACTCAAGCCATAGACTCAGCACTTAAGTGATGATCAAATTTGTACTAGAGCATAAAGACACACTCGTGCAAGTGTTTAATAGAGAGCAAAGTCAAAGACAGGAAATGGTCGTTGTACTTAAGCATGGACTCAATACTCGAGTGATAGTCTCAAGCTCACTCAAGTCCTATAAGTAAAGTACAGGAGTATTTACTGAGACTAAGGTAAACTAAAAGTGAAAATTTCACTCGAGCAATAGCTTTGGTACTCGAGTGATGGAGCAACATCCGTGAGTGAGAAAGCACACTTTCTCGAATAGTGTCACCAATGATTAGCAGAAGGTGACGAGATACAAGAATATGCTGATGCACTCGAGTAAGGACACATGCACTCGGGTGAGAGACCACAGTACCTGTAAATGCTAAAACACATTCTTATGAAAAATGGTACAAGTACAGTCCAGAAGCAAAGCCTGAAGCAAAATATAGTGGCTCACTCGAGTGAGACATTATCACCTGAGTGAGGGCCCATAGCACCTACAAGTGCAAAATCATATGCTTGAAAAATAGGCTATGAGTGTTATCTAGAGATGTGAGTCCATAGTGAAAAATACACATGAACTCAAGTGAGGACCCACATCACTCGTAAGTGAGAAAACACACTCTTGCTTTTTTGCATAGAAGTGTAACTCAAAAGCTGAAACTAAAGAGAAAATATGTTGTTGCACTCGAGTGAAGCCTCAGTACACTCAAGTGATGCTCTATCAGAAGTCAAAACACAATAGACTTACAGCGATCAATCCGAATATGGTTTAATGTTATTTATTCATTCTATTTTCACTTGCTATTATTATTTAACATCATTTAACATATACTTCAAGTGTAAAACAGGAGTTCAATCGTTTAAATCAGAGATGCACAGAGAAAGTCAAACAACAACAGATAAAATCATTATGACCAACTAAGCATGTACCTGCCACGATATATTGTTAAGAGATTTCAAACGTTCGCATGATGTTCTACAATGAAATGCTCCACTCCACAATGACTATTATTCAATGGACAAAATCAACTAACTATAAATACAGAGTTTCAGAAACCATCAATAACATGAACTTAGAACGAGAATATACACAAGCAAATTCATAAGTCTCTATGATTCATATTTTCTCTATATTCATATTGTACTTCAGTGTTTATTATATTTGCTCTGTGAGAAAGTCTGTATACATTTCAAATCATATTTTCATTTGATCTCAAGGTAAAGGGACTTTGAGAGGGTAGATATCCTTGTGAAAGAAGCAGTTGAGAAAATTCCTAGGAGAACTTTTTGCTAGTAAGACTTACAAGGTTCAAGTAGGAGAGAACTTTGCTACTCGTAAGACTTACATGGGTGTAAGCAGGAGAAAACATTGCTACTCATAAGACTTGCATACATAAGCAAGAAAGAAAGGTTATAGGATTATTTCTGCATATAAGATTTTTCATAAGGGGGAGAGAAAATTATAGGTTTTAGAATATTTTTACTCGTAATCCATACAAGGACGATTGTTGTCTTGTGGCATTCCGATAGCCCATTGAATCTTGGAAGAATAGTGAAAATCTCAATAGGTCTTGATATTTGAAGACTGGATGTAGGTCCGGGTTTTAGGCTAAACCACTATAACTCTTATGTGCTAATATTCTCAACTCTACTCTATCTATAGTTATTTTCATATCATTGTATCAACCAAAAATATCTATCACATCACCTAATTCACTCCCTCTTGGATGAAGCTTGCCTCTTTAAAAATGCACACATGTCGCTATACAATGTTACGCTTCGCTCCACAATGGCTATCATACAATGGACAAAATCATCTGGCTATAAATATAGAGCATCAGAGACTATCAAAGTGTGAGAACACATATGAAAACTTATAGTAAACATTCATGACAGTATCTGTTTTCATATTGTACTTTAGTGTTTATCATATTTTCTCTGTGAGAGAATTTGTATACATTTTAAATCATATTTTTATTTTATCTTAAGGTACAAGGACCTTGAAAGGGAGATATCATTATGAGAGAAGTATTTGAGAGAATTCCTAGAAGTACTTTCTACTCGTAAAGCTTACAAGGTGTAAGCAAGAGAGAACATTGCTACTTGTAAGACTTATAGGGGTATAAGCAGGAGAGAACATTATTGCTCATAAGACTTGCATACGTAACCAAGAGAGAAATGTTATAGGATTATTTTTACAAATAAGACTTGTCGTAAGGGGGAGAGAAAATTCTAAGTATTAGAATATTTTAGCTCGTAGCCCATACAAGGACGATTGTTGTCTTGTGGCATTCCGAGAGCCCACTAAATCTTGAAAGAATAGTGAAATTTTAGTAGGTCTTGATCTCTAAGGACTGAATATAGGCTTGGGTTTTGAACCAAACCAATATAACTTTGTATGCTAATCTTCTCAACTCTACTCTATCCACAGTAATTTTCATATCATCGAATCAATCGAAAAATTTATCAGATCGCCCAATTCAACTCCCTTAGGTAAAGCTTGCCTCTTTTATTGGGAAGTATTTAAATACAGTGTGGTCATAACCGAAATTTAATTATTATCCTACAAATGATCTTGAGTTAGCAACAATTGTACTTGCACCAAAAATTCAGAGATGTTTCCTTTATGGTGTGACTATAGCGTTGTACTATGACCACCGGGATTTGAAGGTTGGAAATAATCAAAAAGAACTGAAGACAAGAAAGCGTTACTAGGAGTTTATGGCTATTTATGTGTAGCAATTTCGGGGACGAAATATTCAAGTGGGGGAGAACTGTAACACCCCAAATTTTATTTCCCAATATTCTTTGTAAACGTTTATGGCATATAACGAAATGGAAGGGTGAATTGTGGAGGATGTAACAATACTACCAGTGAAAATTCCATGTGAGGTAGTTATTATGCTAGGTGATTTTAGATGACCAAATGGTGATAAAACATTATGAAATTTTATAGGGTGAAAGAATACATCATAAGCTTTAATTTGATAAGTCATCGGTAATTTTTGGAGCTGTATACAAAAGGTTATGGATTTTTGAATATTGCCCAGAAAAACTATTGATTTTCTAGAACAACATTCAAAGAAATTAATTCTGGGACTTTTGTACTTCCAATTGGTAAAGGAATATATTTTTTATTGAAACTAGACTCAATAAGGATTCTATAGCCTTTAGAATCATTGTGATATGATGTCTACAAATTTAGTTATGATTTTTCAAAGTTTGGGCAAAACATCTGCCAAAAATCAAAAAATGAAGAAAAATGTAATGACAAACTCTTAATTTTGCCAAACAAGTGCCAAATTAGTTATTTTCCAATTAATTGAAATTATTTTTAATTAATTAATGGAAATAAAGGGGAAAAATATATTTAGAGTATTTTGTTCAAATAAATATGTAGTTATGGAAAATTTGAGCAAAAGCGCAATTTTGACCAAAATTATTACTTAAGGTGTATAGGTAACTTGAACAAGTTTTGTTTCCAACTGAGACCAAAGAGAAGGAACCCTATGCATCTCCTACATATAACAAGAAGAGGAAAATGTTAGATACATGTTGATTGAGCTTATGACACAATTGAAGGAAGATAGGAATTACTACATAAAAACTTAAAGTTTGGAATTTTTGGAAATTCAATAAATAATTAAAATATCATATAATAATATGATAAAAGCATCATCCCCTTCCTTCCATCAACTCATTTCTGTCCAGCAGCAAGAAGAAAAGAGAGAGAGTGAGTCTTGAACTTCTAGAGAGAGAAGGATCAAAATATCACAAAGGTAAGTGATTTCTTCGGTGATTTAGCTCATAACTTATGTAGTCCTTCTTCTAAGCTCCTCTTCTATATGATTTATCGATTGTTCTGGCTGCTGTGAGTAGTTTAATCTGTGGATTTCTATTGTAATTGCTTTGATTGTAAATTTAGTTAATGTAGTGGCCTAGGTGTTATTCTGCCAAAATTGGGTCTAAATGGTGATTATAATGTAATTAAATAGTTAATTAAGTGATTAGAAGTATAAAGGAGCAAGTCTACGGAGTTAGAATCGAAAAACTCCAATTTTCCCTGGAGAATCCTGGGAATTCAGCCAAAGCTAGATGGAGTGGTTAGAGTTGGATTTTTGGTGATTTGATGACTATATTGAGTTCAGGAGGGAAAATTAGATGGGGTTATAGTTGATCACTATTTTACAAAACCTGAAATAGCATAATTACGAAAACACCCCTAAACCTTGAAATAGGGGTTGCGAAGGGAATGGATTCTCTATATAACCAAGTCAAAATTTCAAGAAAAGTACAGTTGGGCCGGGTATGGTGGGGCCTGGTCCCCGGGGGCATTTTGGTAAATTTTCATAATAGACTCATATAACCACTAGGAACATTTTGGAAGTGCCTAAAATACTACATGAATGGGTTTTAACCTAATTTTTATACATTTGACATTTTAAGACCAAGTTAAGAACCCGAGGGGTTAGCATGCATATCGAGGTGAAAAATGTTTAAGGTAGCAACTCTATCTTTCATACATTATGTTAATGTTTATATACTTTTTGCATGCCATCGTTTGTAATATGTATGATACACAATGCTTACGGGTACACCGAACATAGTGCCTACAGCCGAATTATGTCTAGTCTGTGGTCTTGAAACTAGCTAAGGGATGGAACAAGTAGGGGTTGCAACAATGGTTGACTCTGAATGTTTCGAACCAAAACGAATTATGTGTTTTTGTAATGTTGTTGTATGTGGTATCTGACATATCCGTTATTGCATCTTCTATATCGATTATCTGTCACTACTTAAATTCATTTGAATCTCACCCTTTTTATTAAACAATAAATATTCTAGTGGGAACCAGCGGCTCCAAAGGCAAAGTTGTAGACCGGGGAAGTTGGTGGGTACGGATCCCAACATGAAAGTTATGGTTATATGTAGTCCTTATCTTGGATATTTTGTATAATATTGCAAATGTTGTCGAATTATGCACGATTCATTTCTATATGTAAACAAATACTTTTATCAATATATTTGTACTTTTCTGTTTGCCTATAGAGTTGTCTTTATTCCTCTTGGAAATGAGTGTTGACATTATGGTACAAGTGGCTACCATGTCTCATATGGGCTTTGCCTTATGACTCTAGGGGCACGAGTTCGATACGTGGGAAGACGAAAGGAAGGTGTGTAGGAGGAGGCCACTTATAGCTCTTATGAGTCCATCCCTTGTCAAGGGTGCACAGCGAGCCCAGGCTTATGGGGGTGTGACAATAAAAAGGCACCTTTCTAAAATATTCTAATTTTTTTACTTTTTATAGGATATTGAATCTTAACCGTTTAGAGTTAATGTAAAGGTGATAATAAAAAAGTAGAGAGAAGTGACAATAAGGAAAATAGAGAGGTCCCCTCAACAAAAAAAAAAGGGTAACTGTGGTGTTTAGGAAGTGCCACATATCCTATCGCCTATAAAAGAGGTTGTGGCCCTTTTAAAAAGAAAACACTTCTGTGGCACTTCCTCTTAGGAAGTCTATACTTCCTGTGGCACTTTTACAAGGAAGCACCATAAGAAGTGTCAAACCCCTTAACATTTTGATATTCATAGAGTATTAAGTGCGTAGTTCTATAAGGCATACAGAGATAGTGGAAACATACTGACATCAAGTACTTGTTTACAATAGAGGAATTTCCCATAAGGTTTGAAAACAAATATATACAAAGTGCACAGAGTGTTCAAAAAGAAACAAAAGTACAGTGCTAAAGAGAACTAATAGTAGCTTCAGTATGCATCGGGATTCTATTCACTGATAGCCACTTCCTTGCCCTTCAAGCCGCTAGCCTCAGCTGTAAAGTTTTGCAGTTTGAAAAAGGGTGAGGTTCAAGTGAATCTCAGTAGTAACATGCATTTCAAACATATAAAATACGAAAAATAAATATGTCATACACTATGTTATGTAAAATGATAGACTGTTATGTTCACACTGTACAAGGCCAAACGACTGTCTAACCCTAACTTAACCCTGCACCAATCTTGGCTTAACCCTGTGATTCTATTGGGGTCACAGACCACAACTAAGCTAATATTCAAGTTCGAGACACTATGTTCATGTTACAAAAGATGGCATACATAAACATATAATAATCACATAGTATATGTAAGAAAAAGTTACTACCTAACTCCTTTCTCAATTCCTCAATCAGTCCTAACCTTGTTCTAGCTCGGGAAATTTTTGGTTCCTATCAAAATTAAAGTTACAAGTAATTGATTATTACTTGTATCATTACTACAGCCTTTAAATCAAATTTTTCTAGTTCTTAAATGTAGTTATAATAGTTGCTGCATAATACAATTCTACACAGTGCAGTTTCACTATTTTCTAAAACTGGTAGATTTTCAGTCAAATTTGGAAATTCATAATTAATTCTAGAAAAATCCAATTTGACTGATTTTAAAGCCCAAATGAAGCTTTTCAAATGTATTTTCATGGAAAAATACCTACATCTGACTACTGTACTCATATTATTCCCATAAATTCGCAAAACCTGCATTGTTACAGATTTCGTCCTAGAAACAGGGCGCAACATTTAAATTCATATCTTTTAATATACTTATCCAAAAATTACAAACAACCTATTAAATTAAAGCTCTACATCTCCACTCTAATCTTGTCAAATTTTTGGACCAGGTTTAGGCCATGAAATCCATTGCAAAACAACACTGTCTCAATGGAGGCTGATCAAACAGAATACACTTACAACTTCAATAAATTCCAGATTTGCAGACAAATTTTCTAAAATTATGAACACCTATAGTCTAACAAAATTTTCTCGTCTAAATCCAATAGAACTATCAGAATTGTAAAATTCCAGCTCTACCCTGAGTGAACAGTAGCTAGACGAATCCATAATAAAAAGGGAAAATTGAGTTTCTTGATTTTAATCCCTAAACCACCTCCTTTACACCTCTAATAATATATTTAACCCATTAAACACCAACTGCACATGATTAGGGAAAATTTTGCAGCATAACATTTTAAGGTTTCAACATCCCAAAATCACAAAGCAAACCAAACAACCAACTAATTCAATCAACAACATCATACAACCTTGGATTCACAAGAGAATTGAACAAGGTGATTTGTGGTTACCTTTTGATTTCTCCTTCCCTCCCTCTCTGCTAACCCCTTTATCTCTCTCTCTCTCTCTCTCTCTCTCTCCCTCTTGAGTTTGTCTTGCTACAAGTGATATTCATGAAAATATAAGGATTAGAGAGAGTGTCCTTGGATTTGTATGCATGAACAAGTGAAATCACCTACTACTTACCTTAATCCTTGCTTCGTGTTCCCTCTTCGTTTCTACGTTCTTGCTCAAGCCTTTCTCTCTCAAGTTGGAAGAAAGTGAGCTTGAGGAAAGATGATGAGAGGCTTTTTAAATATCTTTCATCCACCTCCTCAATTTGTTATATTTTATTATATTTATAACATGCTATTTTATGTTAACCATCATCTTTTCTCTTTCTTCCATGACTTGAACGAAACTTTGCCCCTTGGAGATACTTAATATGTGTCTTGAAATATCCTAATTTATCCCTTTAAATATTATCCTTAATTATAATTATTTTGTCCTCAATTATTGACTTTTTACCTTAATTTTCTTAGCCATAAATGCTCCAACTTTAGGCATATTTGCACCAAGTATTTCATTTTCTTTTTGCTTCTTTATTTGACCAAAATTGTAAAGGAAGAGCGAACAAAAATTAGCTTCTTGAAAAATCCTCTTTATCTCTCTTGCAATAATATATTTTATGCCAATTCCCATGAGCTCTTATGTTTTATGACTCCATATTTAATTACTTGGTTCCAAATCAAAACATATGGCATCATATTTATCTAAGTAATTATGTTTTTCCTCCAATTTCCCTCTCTTGGCCAAATTTATCATGAGAACATGGGAGAGGAAATTGTTTCATGAATTATCATGCTTCTCTTTCTTCAAATCATCAATTAATTGCCTTTTTTTTTTTTTACTTTCTTCTTGTTTTTTCCAACAATTTTACTTGGCCAAGAATGCTCCAAATATATATTTTCCTCTTAATATTTGGCCTATTATTATGCTCTTTTATTCTTCCATCTTGGGCTTTAGTATTGGGCTTTTTGGAACACCCAACTATTAATTCCATAACTTGTTTTAGCCCAGTTCTCATGAAAATGGAAACTTACTAGCTTCTTGAATTTTACATACATCAACATTCACCATTTTAGTTCATTGAATGCCATAATAATTACAAGGCATATTGGTGAATAGAAATCGGGGTGTTACAACTCTCCCCCCTTAAATAAATTTCATTCCCGAAATTTGCTGCAATGCTAGCTCATGAATTCCGGGTAATGCTTGTGCATGTCTCCCTCAGCTTCCTAAGTAGCTTCTCTAGGAGTTAAGCCCTTCCATACTACCTTTATGAATGGGATAATCCTATGCCTCAGTTGTTTCTCCTACCAATCAATGACTTAGTCAGGTGTGACCTTATATGTAAGATCGTTCCGCATATCTAGCTCTTCGTATTTGATCACATGTTCTGGGTCGGGGTGATATTTCTTCAACTATGAGACATAAAAGACATCATGTAGCCTACTAAAGCTTGGGGGTAAACCTATTTGGTACACTACTTGCCTAATCTTTGATAAGATCTCGAAGGGACCAATATACCTAGGGTTCAGCTTCTTCACCTTTAGCACGCTGCCAATACCGATAATAGGCGAAACCTTCATGAATACATGATCTTCAACCTAAAACTCAGGCGGTTTTTACCTTTTATCAGCATTGCTCTTTTGCCTACTTTGATCATCCAACAATCTCTGCTTTATTAACTTAATTTGCTCTATTTTTGATTAATGATATTCGGCCTATACATTTGCCTTTCAAACAGCTCTATCCAGCACAAGGGCAACTGGCACTTCTTCCATACAACACTTTATATGGAGCAATTTGAATGCTCACATAATAAATATGGTGTATTCAAATTCCGTAAGTGGAAGGAATTGTCCCAACTGCCTTTAAAATGTAATACACATACCCTTAGCATATCCTCTAATGTCTGTATTGTTCTTTTTGTTGTTTGTTTTTCGGAGGATAATAGGTCATATTAAGCCTGATTTTAATGCTCAAAGCCTTGTGCATCACCTTCCAAAACTTGGAAGTAAGTTAGGGATCTCTATCACAAAATCCATAGTGATACTCTCCTATTTCTACTTAGGAATTTCAGGGTTTTATAGAAACCCGGATGGTCATTGATGCTCGACTTCCACTCATTGACAAGTAAGACAGAGAACAACAAACTTTGTCACATCTCTTTTCATCATGGGCCACAATATGTGGACCTTAAATTATGATACATTATGGTTGCTCCTGGGTCTAGAGTATATTTACTCTTATGCGTTTCTTCTAGGATTTTCCATTTCAACTCCGTTCACAGTTGAACGCATATCCTTTTCTGGTATCTGACTAGCCCACTTGGTGACAAGTCATGTTCTTGAGTTTCTCCCCTATCAACCATATATTTGAGAGATTGTGATCATTTATCCAGATCAGAGCTTCCTCTATAACTGCTCTTAGATCATTCTTCTAAAATTGTTTCCATCCACCCTGGTTTTACGGCTCAATGCATCTGCTACTACATTTGCCTTACGTGGATGATATTTGATCTCCAGGTTGTAATCTTTAACCAACTTCATCCATCTTTTTTATCGTATAGATATTTTAAGCTCCTGTGGTCGTAGTATAGCTCTACGGTTACACCATAGAGATATTGCCTCCAGATTTTTAGTGTAACACACTTACTGCTAACTTAAGATCATGTGTGGGATAATTAATTTTTTTCGTGATGCTTCAATTGTCAAAATGCATAAGCCAATACATAGCTATGCTGCATTAAAACACTTCCCAATCCATGCCTACTAGCATCTGTGTAAACTATGAGAGGGTCAACTATGGATTTGAAATTGTTAACACTTGTGCTGTTACTAATTTCGGTTTCATCTCTATGAAGTTTCTCTCACAACTTCTATCCCACACAAAATGTTGATTTTTCCAATATTAACTTTGCCAACAGCAAAACTATTCTAGAGAAATTATGTATAAACTAATGATAATACCCGACAAGACCCAGAAAATTACATACAGTTTCTGGCCTCTTCCAGTTCAGTACCGCTTCCACCTTGTTTTGATCTACCGAGAACCATTGTTGTGAGACTACATAGCCTAGAAATTTAACTTCTAAAAGCCAAATTTCACACCTGCTCAACTTGGCATGGAGTTGCTTATCTCTTAATATGTTCAATATTGTTTCATATAGCACAAGGTACTTGTCAGATCTTACTATCTAGGGATACTGCCCCATGCAAACATGCACCTCGAGTCTTATTGCCTCTATTTCCTATTCAGCATAACTCTGATTGCATAGTAATTTGCTGGTTTGAGGATATACTAGTCTAAAATATCTTACAATTTGTGTACACACTGTCTACTAGTAATTCTAGGCCTCATTGCCTTATCGGAATATTGCCCAGCATATTTATCCTTACCACTTATGTCATTCTATTCTCACATCTTTGAATACTTCAGTTTTACTGCCTTATATGAACATATACACAGAGAGTCCCTGCCAATCTGTTTGTCTATAATATAACTATTTGAAACTATGTCTACCTGTTCAAGGTTCAGGATCAACTAACTATTTAACCCTTACTGCTCGTATGGTGTGTACTGTTCAGGATCAAAGTGATGATTTTGTTCTAGACTAAAATGATTGCTTTATCATTACTTGTCACATCGTAACATCCCTACTTGTCATATAAATGTTTTGGAGTAGGCATTAACATGTCTGTACTTGTCTCATGTTCTCATATCAAATCTATCTGTTGCTAACTCCACAATTATGAGTGAGGTAATTGATTCTTTGAGGCTACATCTGTTGAGAATTATTTTCCACTATTATGCCCTGCCACACTAGGATTCATCCTAATCTCTTTTTACATGTGTCACTAAAAGCCATATAGGTTGTGTGACTATTGACCACCACGCTTCTAATGTGCCAATCTGATATTTTATGTCCTCATAAGAGCTATCAATGTCAAGATAATCCAATAAGAGTTTTATAGGAAGCTTCTCTAACATTTGATTAAACCTAAAACTGTGTACCTCGATGACGAATTCCTAACCACTTTCATCTTAGTAATGTTCCTACTTTATTAAAATCTGCTTGTCCCTAGTCTATGAGTCAACATGTCTTAGCCCCACTCATGGGCACTTCTCGTATTCTCCTATACTCCTTGAGTATATCATAATATCAACACCGAGTTTATCAAAGCTAGTCTAAACACGGTTTATAATTTCACGCTGTGAAAAATCACTACTTAGTCAGGCAGGAGGCAACCAATCCTCCATCAGCTGAGGATCAAACTTTCCTCGAGAAATAAGGGCATTAGCATCTATCAACAACAAAAACCTATTGAAGCTTGCTATTGTTCCTTTGGGAACAAATTTGTCAATTCTTGTGTTTCTAGGAAGGATTCCCACTTTCAATGTATCCTCACTATTCTTATTCCTATCCAATAGGATTATCATGCATTTCTCTATCTATATTTTGTTTCCGTTGTACCTCTTGCAACTCATCCTTCAATTTATTTAGCATAGTCTGTTGTACTATCATCATGCCCCAATTGTTGTTGCATTGGATCAGGTCTAGCTTCCCGATCTTGTCCAGTACCTCCACCTCTTGATCTACCTCTTGTTCTCACCATCTTTATTTTTTATTAAATTAAAATAAGGAAGGGGAAATTTTCACATAGCCAAAAGGGCATATTTGTCATTTCACAAAATTCTAATGCATAAGTGGTTCAAATTTGACATACAACAGACAACTACAGCGGTTTAGGGAAATTTGATAGCAATACACAACTTGTAAACCACTATATAATATATTGGACATCCTATCTTTACATGTACAGGTGACTTCCCAAGGGGTCACCCATCCCGTGATTGCCCTGAGTTAAGCACGCTTAACTTTCTATGTACCCGTACAAAACACAGACACCAGCGCTTTAAGCTTTTGTCCAACGATTCCCTGTGACTGCCCTCGCCTCAAAAGACGTGTTGGCTACCTCCAGTCACCCAAAATAATGTTCTTGGACCCTACATCACTCTCGGTAGATATATCTCTGTACATAGTCAATTATATGCTCCATGAATTCCATAAAGTGTTCGCACGGCCCTCGCCCAACTATGTGATTCTTCTTTCAATTTTAAAAGGTCGTGTTCGGAAAGAAGTCTATGGTAGTAAAGATCCAAAACTTGTCTGTCAGATCTCTCTCTAACAACTCTTGCTTCCAGTACGGGGACTCCATGTCACCCATATATGAAAGGTACTGGTCAACGGGAGCTGCATGTGCTCGTACAGCTCATCATCATCTACCCTAAATATACTCCCACAACTCCTCATCCGGCTGCAAGTCTTAGGGCACATATAGCGTGTCCGCTCAGGAGATGTCAACTCCGCTTGGGTCTGACTTCGTACATCTGACAGTGGTTGTGAAGTATCTCCTACTGATGCATCAAGTTTCGTCTCCAGCTGTGGCTTCGGTCTGTATACTAGCATATCCCAAACTTTTTTCCTAGCTGTCCTCCTCATTCTAGCGCCACCCAATACCCAATACTCCATGTACAACTATCCCTCAGGAATCCACTCCTATGGGGACACTGGTTTTCTGATAAGGGTGATTGCTCAAGCTGTTGTCATCATCATTCGTTCATGATTCCTCTCACTATGCAAACAAGACCAATCAGTATACTATCTTGATAATGCTAGAGCTACTTTAAGCTCTGATACTAAAAATGTCAAACCCCTTAACATTTTGATATTTGAAGAGTATTAAGCATGTTGCTCTATAAGGCATATAGAGATGACGTAAACAACTAACATCAAATGCTTGTTTACAATACACGAATTTCTTGTAAGGTTTGAAAACAAATATATACAAAGTGCACTGAGTGTTCAAAAGGAAACAAAAGTATAGTGCTAAAGAACTAATAGCAACTCTGGTATGTATTGGGACTCTATTCACGGGTAGCCACTTCCTTACCCTTTGAATTGCTAAACTCAGCGGTAAGGTTTTTCAGTTTGAAAAAGAGTGAGATTCAAGCGAATCTCAATAGTAACATGCATTTCATGCATATACAATATGAAAAATAAATATGTCACACATCATGTTATATGGAATGATAGACTGTTGTGTATATACTGTCTAAGGCCAAACGACTATATAACCCTGGCTTAACCATACGCCTCCATTGGGGTTACGGACCATAACTAAGCTAATATGCGTGTCCGAGACACAATGCTCATGTTATAGAAGAATACATAAACATGCAATAATCACATAGTATATGCAAGAAAAAGTTACTACCTGACTCCTTTCTCAATTCCTCGGTCAGTCCTAACCTTGGTTCCAGCTCGAGAAATTTTTTATTCCTATTAAAATTAAAGTTACAAGTAACAAATTATTACTTGTATCATTACTGCCTTTAAATCAAACTCTACTAGTTATCTAAAGCAGTCATACAATTTTTACATAGTACAATTCTGCAAAGTGCAGTTTCACTATTTTCAAAAACTAGGAGATTTTCAGTCAACTTTGGAAATTCATAATTAATTCTAGAAAAATCAAATTTGACTGATTTCAAAGCCCAAATGAAGCTCTTCAAATTTGTTTTCATGAAAAAATGCCTAAGTCTAACTACTGTACTTAAATTATTCCCATAAATTTGCCAAGCCTTCATTGTTCTATATTTCTCCTAGAAATAAGGCACAACTTTGAAAATTCATATCTTGTAATATACTTGTCCAAAAATTACAAACTACTTATCAAATTAAAGCTGTAATATCTACTTTAATCTAGTCAAGTTTTATAATTTCTGGACCTGGTTTGGCTCATGAAATCCATTGCACAATAATACTGCCTTATTGGAGGCAAATCAAACAGAATGCACTTACAACTTCAATAAATTCTAGATTTGCATACAGATTTCCAAAAATTATGAACACCTATATTCCTACACAATTTTCCATTCTAAATCCAATAGAACTATCAGAATTTCAAAATTCCAGCTCTACCCTAACTGAACAGTAGCTGGACAAATTTCACAATAAAAAGGGAAAATTGGAGTTTCTTAATTTTAACCCCTAAACCACCTTCTTTACATCTCTAATCATATGTTTAACCCATTAAACACCAATTTTTCCTTCCCTCTCTCTTCCTTTTGAGTTTGCCTTGCTACAAGTGATATGTGTAACCCACTACCTTACAAGCTGTAATTAATATTTGAAAATACATATTTAAAATGAATTAGAGACCAATGGATAATCAAACTTATTTAAAATCCCATCTTCTAGATAGGGTTGTCACAAATACTTTTCGAAATCCAAATATCCTCGTCTCGTATTCCCATTTCGAATATAATTACCCTATACAGTTCAATCACATTCATATATATACATTAGAGTGCACAATAAAATTCCCAGTCAACCTCAGGTTCTATACATTAACTCAAGCTTTGCAGGGCGCATACGCCCATTACCACTTCTCATATAGGGGACTATACATTACTTATCGACAATTTACATCCTAAATCCAAATACAAACACAAATTATATAATAATCCCAACTATGATAACCAACTACCTACTAATACTCCTGGCTATAAGCCTAACCTGTCCTCTATCACTTGTCTCTTCTTCCAACCGCTAGCCCTATCTGAAAGGTTAGTCAATGGAAAGAATGAGATTCAAGAGAATCCCAGTAGTAACAAATTACTCATACCACACATAATCATATAGTATGCAAGCATATTAACATTCAGCAAAATAGCACAAATAGCCTTTCAGCTTTCACATATTCTCATCCCCTGTATTTCTATTGCCTTAAAGGTATGATCCTCCCACCAGAAAAACCGATGGGCTATGGGTGAAGGTCTCACAAACAATGATAAATTAAACATATAATGCATCCCATATAGTATAAGGAAAAGCGTCACTATGTTGTTCTTTCCACGTGTGCTCTGGCACAAGTAAATCATGACTAGGGTAAATACTGAATCCTGACAATCAAATCAAGAACATAGGGTTATTCCCTTTTCCAATTCCTTAACTTTAAACACTTAAAGTTAGTTATCATTTAACACCTCTAGGCGGCCACTAGAAGCCTAAACACATGCCTAAAGGATTGGAAGAAACTTGATCAAAGATCTCCTTTCAGAAGCAAAAACACTAATTTTTGGCTGATGCACTCGAGTGATGGATGACTTACACTCTAGTGAGGATAGCTCACTCGTGTGAGTAGTTGACAAAGATCAACTCCAGAGATGAAAGGTAATCACTGTACTCAAGTTACAAACTCAGCACTCTAGTGATAGCCTTATACTCACTCAAGTCCCACAAAGTAAAGCATAGAAAGTATCCACCCGAGAGTCAAAGGGAATACCCAAATGGAAAGTATACTCGAGTGATAACTCTATCACTCAATTGATAGCATAATACTTGAGAGTGCCAACACACACTCTTTACAAATGGCTGTGAGTATTACCACGAGACGTGGGCTCATAGTGCAAAATACAGATGCACTTGAGTGAGACCCCTCACACTCGAGTGAGGAAATGCACTCTCACTTTTTTCGCACGGAAGTGCAACCAAAAACTGAAGGGAAAAGAGAGAATATGATGCTGCACTCGAGTAAGATCCTTGTTCACTCGAGTGAGGCTTTATTAGAAGCCAAAACGCAGCAGATGACAAAATTTTCCTTAACTTCCAACTTATGTTTCCAATGGTCCTAATAAAACTCTAACCCAAGGTTACTTCTATATAATTTTACACAAGGAACCATTGGAAACCACAAAACACCTAAAATCACATTATAAATACAAATTCTTGTTTTGAACACCATATTACGAAACATTACCAAATTTCACTATTTTTGCTCTTAATGTTGCAAATCAATCCCAATGGCATCAAAACACAATATGACACCATTTTTACCACAATACACTATCCGATTCATTCATTTCACAATTACACTAAATCAGGGAAAATTCCACAATTCTCAAAACTCAACCAAAAGTCACAATAAACTGATTAAAAGGAGGCTCTTACTCACCTCTTCATCTTCCTCATCCTCAAGCTAGTTACTTGATTCTTCATCTTTCTAATTTTCCCCAAGAACTCAAACACCTTCTTTCACAAATCTAAAACCATAGAAATAAAGCTTTCATCACTATGAACAATATTAATGAAGAGTGTTTTAGCATTATGGGACATGAAACCAACTAAAAACTCACCTTTCCATTTCTCTTTTCTCCCTAGAGTTGGACGTCCATAGAGAATGAAGGAGAGAGAATGAGATGATCAAGATGACAGAATTTTTGGGCAAAAAGAGGCCCTTGGCCTACTTTGGAGGGGAGAGAGGAGAGAGGGAAGAGTTGAAACATTAACTAAGATCCAAGGGTTCACAAAGTACCAAGTGTCATACTCTTGCTCTATCTTCTATGAGCTCACATAGGCATACACACAAATGATTCCACCCTTTGATCTCTTATGTATTCCATCACAACCATTGATCTTCAACTTACCAAGGAGTTTCCTCTTTAGTAATTGACCAATTGACTGGTCACTTTCCCATTTTGCCCCTGATTATGGTAATTGCTCTAAAATTACCATCAAACACATTTTTCTCATTCCATCATACCAATCAAGAGACCTCCCTCTATTTTAAGTCAATTTAGATGTTAATCCATAATTGAACTTAAATACAGGGTTTCGACACTACTTATAGCACATTCGAATCACCATTCACATCATATACTCCAAAAGCATTATTTAACAATAATCACATCCACTTTTGAAGTCCTTAACCCTTACTCAAAATTTGGGATATTACATTTCTCCCCCTGTTTAATAAATTTCATCCTCGAAATTTGTCGCACTATACAAACCATACCCTTGGATGCCTTGTCATGACGGCTTCCATTTCATAAATTATTCCTCATTGGGACAATCCTTTCTAGACCACCCATACAACCAGTACGCTACAATTTGATTCTCGCAAGAACCTTAAACAAACTAATGTGTTGTGCTCGGTTTCTTTCTAACTACACAACACTCAGAATTCTCATAATCACCGTACAATTCTGTTATCACCCCACATGGGTAATAGCGCCATATCCTTGGTATAAACACGAATGTAACTCAGTTGCCATGAAACCACAATCAGTCCATTACACGATTGCGGCACAAACACATTCATCATACAATCACTCTTTATCTCTCTTGCAATAAAATATTTTATGACAATTCCCATGTGCTCTTTTTTTCATGACTCCATATTTAATTATTTGGCTCCAAATCAAAATACATAGCATCATATTTATCCAAGTAATTATTTTTTTCCACCAATTTCCCTCTCTTGGCCAAATTTATCATGAGAAAAAGGGAGAGGAAATTGTTTCATGAATTATCATGCTTCTCTTTCTTCAAATCATCAATTAATTTCCATTTTTTTTACTTTCTTCTTTTTTTCCAACAAGTTTACTTGGCCAAGAATGATCCAAATATATATTTTCCCCTTAATATTGGGCCTAATATTGTGCTCGTTTATTCTTCCATTTTGGGCTTTAGTAATGGGCTTTTTTGAACACTCAACAATTAATTTCATAACTTGTTCTAGCTCAATTCTCGTTAAAATGGAAATTTACCAGCTTCTTGAATTCTACATACATCAACATGCACCATTTTAGTCCATGGAATGCCATAATAATTACAAGGCATATTGGTGAATAGAAATCGAAGTGTTACAAGAAGTCTGTATTTTTTAAAAAAAATTGCTTCTTGTGGAAGTTTTCTAAGGAAGTGCCACAGGAAGTATTATTTTTTTAAAAAAATAATTTTTTTCATATTTTTATTTTAGAAACCTATAATTATAGTTGACAACACACTTTGAACACATTTCCATATCTGCAACAAAATGAAGAAAAGCAAACCACAACCAAATAACTCCAAAATGATATAAATTAACAAATAACTCATTAAAAAAATCACTCCTAAGTAAAATACAAGTGTTAAAAATAAATAATTATTTTACTTATACAACTCATCAATGTTAACAATTACTACATCAACTAAAAATTGTAACTACTACATATCCTCACATGCAACCTATATATAATAACATTTAATTTTATCTCATTTATTTTTCAACATATAAAAATAAGAATAATTTTTTTATATTTAATAATAAATTAAATATAAAAGATATTGAGAAAATTAAACTATTAACTACTAATAAAATTAGATTTGTAAGCTTAAAAATTAAAAAACTTGCAGTATATAGGAAGCTTAAATAGAGTGAGCTGAAACCCCAAGCATAACACCTGGAAAAGAAAATTTTATAAAGGAAAAAGAGAAAGGAAAAGTTGTATGCATGTTCAAAAATAAAACAAGAAAAGGTTGGTTAAGAAGACAATGTATTATACGTAGCTTTAAAATATATATATATATATATATATATATATATATATATATATATATATATATATATATATATAAGGAAAAGTGAGTGGGTATGTACTTACAAGATGAAATGAAACTATAAGGAAGAGGAAATGAGACCAAAAGGGAGGAGGAGAGGGGTCCGTTTGGTGCAAGAAATGAGGAGGAAGTGCCAAAAATGAAAAGAGGAGGAGAAAATGTGAGAAGTAATGGAACAAAGGAATCAGGAGGAACTGCTTATTGAAGTGGGGACGGTGATGAGTGAGAAAAAGAGAAGAATGAGGAAATATGGGGACTAAGATCAATTCTGAAATATAAAAATGAAAATAATCAAAATTAATTATCAGTGATAATTGGTTTTAATGATTCTAAAGTTTTTCCCCTCTAAGTTCAAATCTTATATATGGTGAAATTCCCACAAAACTCAACTCTGATCTATTGAGATATGGGTTCTAATATAGTTGCTTGAAAATGGTCGGTATTAAAAAAATCAACATTATTTGACTGATGTTTTGGAAGAGAGTAATGAAAATTCCATCTTTATAATTTAGATATTTGTGCCCAGTTCAAAAAGTATAATTTTAAATATTAATTTCTATTGATGTGTTCAGTTCTTAAACAGTCTTGAGTATGTTTAGATTAGAGGTAGTACATGTCACACCCTACCCAATGGCACGGTCTACAGTCTGGTCATGGCGTGGCGGCAGACTCTAAGGACTATTGGTAGCTCCCTCCCACTCATCCTTCTTTCACCTTCCCCAGCCTTGAGGACACAACCTTAGGGTCAGAAGTACGTGCCTCATGTGAGAGCTCGCTCAATAGTACCATATCTCACATGAGGCACGTACTTATGACCCTAGGGTTGTATCCTCGAGGCTCGGGAAGGCGAAAGAAAGGTGAGTAGAGGGGGCCATCGATAGTCCTTAGAGTCCACTACCACCCACGACTAGACTGTAGACTATGCTGTTAGGTGGGGTGTGACAATAAAAAGGTACCTTTTTATGTAATGGCATAGCCCCCCACCCAAGAGGCTACAGATCGGTAGCAGGTGTGTCAAACCTATTCCCTAATATTTCTTATATCTTTGAGGTATTAAAGGGAAAAAAATGGTGAATTAAAGAGTATGGGAAATTTGTATACAAAAATGGAATTTGTTGAAGTTGAAAGTGCATGCTGTTTTATTGCTTCCAGTGAAGCAGTGTTGGTGTGCAGAGCATTTCATTGGCCAAATGATGTTCAAAAATTATGAAAGTTTATAGGGTGAATGTAGACATTCTAAGCTTCAACTTGATAGGTAACAAGTAATTTTTAGAGCTGTATGTAAGAAGTTATGAATTTTTAAAGTTAAACCAGAAAAACTATTTATTTTCTAGAACAGAGTCCAAATATTGTAATTCTAGGAATTTTGAGCTTCAAATTGGCTAAGGGATATATTTTTCCTTGAAACTAGACTCAATAAGGGTTCTATAGCGTTTGAATCACTCTAATACGATGTCTACAAATTTAGTTATGATTTTTCAAAATTTGTACAGAAAATTTGCCAGAATTTGTAAAAATATCCGAAATGGGAATTATGACATAAGCAAGGTCTTGGATGACATAAGCATGATATTAAAAAGCTAATCTTCATCTTCTTCTTTCCATTTTCCGAACACCATTTATAGTAAAGAAGATAGAGAGAGAGAGAGAGGATTGAGAGCATTTTTAGAGAGAGAAGGAGGAAAATCTCATAAGGTAGGTCGATTTCTTCAGTGAATCATACCTAATGTGTATAATCCTTCTCATAAGCCTCTCTTCTATATTATTAATGGTGTTTGAAGCTAAAATTGTAGTGTTGAGAAGGCTAGGGTTTCAGTTATTAAGGGGAAAAGCTAGAGGAAGAAGAGGTAACTTCTGAAACTACAATCTTTAGTTGTTATGGCTGTTGTAGTCAATTTAATCGGTGAATTTCTGGTTAAATTATTGTGATTGTAAAATTTGGTAAAAGAGGTAGCCTAGGTGTCATGCTATCGAAATTGGGTCTAAATAGTAGTTATAATGTAATTAAATACTTAATAAAATTGTTAGGAGTAGTAAAAAGCACGTATGCGGAGTCCGAATCAAAAAACCCCAATTTTTCCTAAGTTTTTGTAAGATTTGGCCAGGACTGGTATAAGGGGTTGGAGTTTGATTTTTGATAATTTAATGTTTCTAAGTTCAGGAAGGAAAATTAGGTGGGGTTACAGTTGATTACATTTTTGGAAAAGCCCGAAAAAGCATAGTTACGAAAACGCCTCTAAAACCCTAAAATAGGGGCTGCCAAGGGCATATCTGTCTTTTGGCAGTGAATTTGATAATTCCAAGTCAAGAAATGTAGTCCTTGGGTGAAAATATGTTAGAATAGCCCTAGTAAAAATTTCATGAAAAGTACGATCATACCAGGTATAGCAGAGCCAAGCCGAGCCCGTCCCTAGGGGCATTTTGGTAAATTTCACAATTGGCTAATCTAACCACTATAAACACTATGGAAGTTCCTAAAATGGTACATGAATGAGTTTTAACCTAATTCTTGTACATTTGATTATTTTAGGACGGAGTTGGGCGATTGAGCTCGAGGCATGTAAAATGAGGTGAAAGAAACTTGAGGTAGTGACATTATCCTTCATACATCATATCATAGTTCATATGATTGTGTGGTTTCCATTGTTTGTGCTTTTGTTAATCAACATGGTTTGCCTAGAAGGGGTCGTTAGTGCCGGAAGTGCACTTACACCTGGGGGTTGGGTGAGAATCCAACCGGTGTATGGATAGTTGGGTGGGAGCCCTATTCATGTATACATGACGATGATGTTTTATATTGGTCTTTAATTGGTGCATACATGGTGCATATCATATATACTTTCTGCATTTTATATGAACGATATTATATTACTACTGGGATTCCTTGGAGTCTCATTCTTTGTTACTACAAAAATGTGTTAACGGGACCCAGTGGATCCAAAGGAAAGGGTGTAGATGTGGGGAACTGATGGACATGGATCCCAAGGCGAGGATAGATGCTTATATGTAGTCGTTACTTTGGATATTTTGTATAAAATTGTAAATTTTATCAAACCCAGCGGGTGAAAACCTGTAATGTAATCTAGTGCTATGTATCAAAATATCAGTATATTTACACTATTTCTATGTTGCTCACCAAACAACGCTTAATAACTCTGAAAATATGGAAAATTTGATAAAGGTATGACACCGGACCACCCTTCCTAAGGATGGCCAGGATTTATCCCCCCTCCACCGCTACCAGCTTAGGGATTTTCCTTTTAGGTACTCCTAATTTCCCTTAGAGTCGCCTTCCTAAAGACTTGAACTCTGGACCTGAGGGATAAGTCCAAAGCCTAAGAGCCACTTGGTAACCAAGTACGCCTAACTATATGGTACCAGCTCTCACATAGCACTCATACTGATGACCCTAGGGTTGAGTGTTCGAGGCTGAGGAGGCAAAAGAAAGGCAAGTTAGAAGGCTACCACAAATAGCAAAGCAAGTTTATCACCATGCTATGACCAGAATGTAGACCGTGCCGTTGGGTAGGATGTGACAATAAAAAGCAGCCTTTTTATTTCCACACCCTACCTAATGGCACGCCCTAGTTTCCGGTTATGGTGTGGCGATGGGCTCTAAGGACTATCCATGGCCCCCAACTCCCAGGTTTCTTTCACCTTTTCTAGTCTAAAACACTTGACCAAGGGACCAAGTACAGGTGTTGTGTGAGAGTTTGTACCATTGTGCTAGCTAGCTCAATCGTACCAGCTCTCACATAAGGCACGTACTTATGGCCCCAGGGTCGTGTCCTCGAGGCTAGGGAAGGTGTAATAAAGGTGAGTGGGAAGGGGCTGCCAATAGTCCTTTGAGTCTGCTGTCACGCCATGACAGGACTATAAATTATACCGTTAGGTAAGGTGTGACAATAAAAAGGTGCCTTTTTATGTAATGGCTGAACCATCCTCCCTAAGGGTGGCCAGGATTTGTCCCCCCTCCACCGCTACCAACTTAGGAATTTTCCTCTTAGGTACTCCTAATTTCTCTAAGAGTCGCCTCCCTAAAGACTTGAACTCTGGACCTGAGGGATAAGTCCAAAGCCTAAGAGCCACTTTGTAACCAAGTGCGCCTAGCTTGATGGTACTAGTTCTCATATAGCACTCGTACTTATGACCCCAGGGTCAACTGTTTGAGGCTGGGAAGGCAAATGAAAGGCGAGTAGGAAGGGGCCATCGATAGCCGTGAGTCCATCGCCACGCCACGACCGGACTGTAGATCATGCCGTTGGGTAGGGTGTGATAGTACTAGTAACTTTTATTTCATACGCCCTTTACAAATTTATGATAAAAGTCAATTAATATAATGTGAGTTATGTTTGGATTGATTTTTATAAAATGTAGTGTTTTCTCCTCTCCCTCTCTCTCCCTAGTAGCAACATGGCTTTTTTTAAGAAGCAGCCTCCAAATTGCTTCATTTTTATTGTGGGATAGGCCCATAAGTGAGATTGGTGAAACATTAATCTAAACATTTAAAAAGAGGTCTACCATGTGTTTTCATTCAAAAAAAGTAGTTTTTGGGATGGTATTCAACTTGGTTTAGTTTAGTTAGGTTTGGATTGAGTTTGGATATTTTTTTTTCAAATTTTAAATCAATAAATGCTCATATATATATGGATAATTTTTAACTATTGATTAGCATATATATTATTTATTTACATAAATTTTATTCAATTAATTAATAAAATATTTTCAAATTATCACTAAGAATTATATCAAATACTTTGTTTTCATAGTCTATTTTGATAGGCCTTTTACCCACTATTATTTTTACTCTCTTCAATGTCATTTTCATGGTGAACAATTTTATGGCTTAGTTACAACATTTATATATCATTCACTACTACATAATCATCAATGTATGCTAGTTATTATATACCATAAATTATGGTTCCAAATTTTCATATATATGGGCACTACATATGCTCGGCGCAGATACATAACTATCTAAAATGTGATTATTTTAGTATCTATTATAACAGTGCTAATATAACACCCATTATGTATTGAGCCTTAGTGGGGCCTTGATGTGCGTAATGTTATCATGATAAAAAATGGTCTCACGTAAACAACCGTTATATATATAGTAATACTGACATAATAAATAACGCTCTCAAGTACCATTATATATTATGAAACATATATAACGATAACAATGTTTCATTAAGTGTGAGGGACAGTTTGTATTTCTGCTTTATTCTTGAAACATACGTAACGTTAATGTTGTCAAGATTGTTAATTATATGCTATCGTATAATTTATGTTGTTGTTTCATTAAGTATAAGGGGTGGCTTAGATTTCTGCTTTATTGCTATGAAGATTGACCTATGTTTTCATGTGCTTAAATAGGGATAAATGGAAAGGAAGAAACTTTATGTGTTTATAACCCTTGTTATACGATTTCAAAACATGTCGTCAATGAAATGCTCTAAGGTTGTTAATGTTTCTTATATAGTTGCCAATAACAACTTTGTTTTGCTGGGTGACAAAAAAGATGGTAAGTATGAAAGGAAAGCATATATATTATATTTCTTGCATATAGTGTCACACCCTTATCTTATTTTTACCTTTTTCAGAGCATTTGAGGAAAACGATACCCAGTTCGGTAGACAACATAGGAATAATATAAATATATTGATAATATGTTCATGATTACATAAATTCCCCATAGGGGTTCTTACATGATAATTACCATTAATGTAGACACGCAGGGCTACTTGGGTGTCTAAACCTATCCCAGTGAAAAGCAGACACTTTCCCGTCATTGTTCCACCTATGCATTCCCCTCGTACGGTTCTCTTCTTTGTTCTCAGCATATCTCCTATCTTCGCCCATCTAAATTGTTGGTTGGGGAGGATGAGATTCAAGAGAATCTCAGTAGGAAAATAGTCCCAATATACATGCAAGATAAGTGCTTAATGCATGACATGTTTGCATTACATAAACTCATGCTAACACAATGACATATCAGCGTGCTCAATGTTTCATACAACATACTAATGGGCCAAAGCACAAATAGAAACAGAGCTTTAATTATTTATATATGTTTCATATAATCAATTAAAGCAAAAACATGCATAAATACACAAGCACAAATATCAAATACACACAGGAGAGGTAAGTTCCTTACCTTAACCCTTTCTTGCTTCGTAACGTGCGCCTCATAAAACGTGCCATAGCTCAGCTCTCTACTCGGTCCTACAATTCCAAATGTATCATTTAGACACTTCCATAGTGTTTCTGGTGGTAGTATGAGAGTAATATGAAAATTTACCAAAATGCCCCTATGACCTAACCCCGCCCTACCGTACTCAGTCTGGCTATACCTTTCCTAAAATTTTGACCTAGGCTACAATGACATATTTTTGCCCAAGAAATCCATTTATGGACTCAAAATTACCAAATTTTCTACCTAATGACAAAATTGCCCTTGGCATCCCCGCTTTAAGGGTTTCAGGGGCGTTTTCGTAATTATGTTTTTTCAGGCTTTTCTAAAAAATTGACCAACATTTTCCTCCTGAACTCAATGGAATCATCAAATTATTTAAAATCCAACTCCAAGGCCTATAACTAGAGCTAGCCAAAACTTACAGGTACTCTGGGGAAATTTGGAGTTTTTCAATTTCAACTTTGTAGACATGTTCCTTTCTACTCCTAACCACTATATTAATTATTTAATTAGGTTATAAATACAATTTAAACTCAATTTCAGTAGCATAACCCCTAGGCCATGTCATTTCCAATTTCACAAACAAAGACAATCCGGCAAAATTTCACCGATTAATTGTCCACAGCAGCCAGAATAGTCAATATACAAAGGTTTGGAGGTTACCTTTCACTTCCTGCTGGCTTTTCTCAAAGTGGCTAAACCCTAGCTCTCATCAATACAAGAAATTGAGCTTCCAAATCTTAAATTACATAGAAAAGTAGCTTAGGAATGAAGTTATATGAGTTAGAAACCAATTTACCAAAGAAATCACCTACATGTGTATGCTTTTTCCTCCTTTCACTTTCTAGACTCTTTCAATTTTTCTCTCTCCATTTTCAGCCAAAAAGTAACATGAAATGGCTAAAGAAGATGAGGGAATATATTTTAATACATTATGCTTGTGTCATCTCTTAATATGCTGATGTCATAATTCCCTATTTTTCCATTTTCAAATTTTCTAGCAGATTTTCTGTCCAAACTTTGAAAAATCATAACTAATTATGCAGACATTGAATTGGAGTGATTCTAAAAGCTATAGAACCTTTATTCAGTCTAGTTTCAAGGAAAAATATAGAACCTTGCCAATTGGAAGCACAAAAATCCCATAATTAATTTCTTTGAATGTTGTTCCAGAAAATTCATAGTTTTCTAGGCTAATTTTAAAAGTACATAACTCTTTGTATATAGATCTAATTGAGTCATATGACCTTAAATCTTAGGATGTATACTTTCACCCTGTAAAATGTCATAATTTTTGCTCATCATTTGGTCATTCAAAACTATTTGACAAACTTACTACCTCACAAGAAACTTCACTGGAAGCATTATTCACCTTTCTATTTCCAATATTTAATCTCTACGGCCATGGATATTCATCATTTTATTGAATATATTACATAATTACAATACATTATTGGTGAATAAAATTTGGGGTGTTACATATAGATTGAAAATTTCTAAATGTAGAAGAGGTGCTTTGCAATATATGAAGGGTAGCGTTAGAACAAAAACTATAAAAGAAGACACGACATATCGGAGTTGAGAACAACTATGGCATCAATTGTTAGAAAAGAAAGTAGTGGAAGTATCATGAAATTCACACTGACCTTTGATAATAAAACAATCTTTATGGACCTTGTAGATGATGGAGTAGAACATTTTATTAAAATCAATAGAGAAAGTAATCATGTGCATATAGGAGAGAATGTAGGTGATAATACACAATCAACAATGGTTGATGCAAGAGAGGAACAATATGAGTAAGTTGTATTTGCCTTTTGAACTAATATTTTATGCAGTCACTTGTTGCCGTGAAACTTGTCACTGGTTGCTCTAAACTCGGCATTGGTTGCTATGTAACTTATCATTTGTTGCTCTAAATTTGTCATTGGATGCTCTAAAATTGCCATTGAGGAAAATTGAACTTTCACATTTGGAATTAATTGCACCTAGGTTCCTTAGGACTTCACTATAATTTGATTATTTCTTGGGACTTGATTATAATTAATTCTATTAATTGGGATCTAGTTGTAATTTGTTCTAGTATATACATAAATAGCTTTTTTAAGTAAGAATCATTAAGTTTTGGGGAGTTTTTTTTTACAAACAATTGGGGCTTCTCCTTTGAATATCCCCCTACATGCATATAGAACAAAATTGCTTGCAAATTTGTAAACAATTGCATGCAATTTGCATGCAAATTTGTAAATATATTTATAGTCATTCATGTATATATACATTAAAACCAAAAGTTCAAAACCTATATATAATATATGCATGAGATATAGTTTCTATTTTGCTTATTGGACTTGACTTTATAATAGACCATAACCTTATACATCGAGTATAGCCAAGCAATTTGGGATGTATCATGACATTCCTGGCTTTGTGGCTAAGCTCAATGGAACTCAATACCATTGACAAATCCCCGATTTATTATATATTTAGGGAATTAGTCATAATTTTTTAGCTTAAAATGCCTTCTTTGTAATTAATTTGAAGACTAATAATGAATGTTGCAGCCCATGTGAAGACTAATGATGATTATTCTTCTCGACCTATCCTCCCGCCCCTTGTTTCAAGTCATGGTTCTAATTTACAAGACCCATTGTCATAAATCTTAATCTTCCAACAAAACTCTAATTTTAAGTTCCTTAATGCAACCATTTAGTCAAAACTAAATCATAATCATTATTATTCTAACACCATTAGTGCCACTAAAAGCTAAAGAATAAGTTTAAGCACTCCAAAACTTAAAATCTAGCAAACCCTTCATTTTTCACCATCAAATAACCTAACGGATTTGGTTTTCTTGACACCATTAGTTGATCTTGATAACTTCTAACGAAGGAATTGGTTTTTTTTGACACAGTTTGTTGAAGTATTGCTTTTTTTCAATAGATCATTATGTTATATTTTGGTGAACAAAAGTGCTTCAAAATTGTTTGCAGAAAAAGCCCACTTGAATGTTAATTATGAATTGGTTGGAACATAGAAAGACACTTGAATTTTAACTATGAAATTGTAAATTTTAATATGAAGCAAGTGCATTTGATATTAACTGTACACCTTTCATATTCCTCCAAAAAAATCACTTGAATGTTAATTATAAATTAGTTGAAAAATATACAGCCACTTGAATGTTAATTATAAGTTTGTTGGAAACTGAAAAGTCACTTAATTTTTAGTTGTGGGAAAGATTGTTTGGTAGGAAAAAAGCCACTAGAATGTTGATGATAAATTGTTTGGAAAATGAAAAGGCACTTGAATATTAACTATGAAATAGTAAATGTCGATGTGAAGAAAGTGTTTGATCATCAATTGTACACCTTTCATATGTGTGCAAAAAAAAAAAAGAACACTTGCATATTAATTATGAAAATGTTGGAAAATTAAAAGCCACTTGGTTTTAATTATAGGAAAGATTGTTTAGGAGGAAAAAAATCCACTTGAATGTTAATTATAAACCATTTGTAAAATGAAAATACATTTGAATATTGACTATTAATAATAAATGTCACTTGTACACCTTGCATATGCCTGCATAAAGAGGACACTTGAATATTAATTATGAATCAGTTGGAAAATGAAACATCACTTTATTTTTAATTATAGGAAAGATTGTTTAGGAGGAAAAAAATCAACTTGAATGTTAATTATGAATCATTTCAAAATGAAAAGACACTTGAATATTGACTATGAAATAGCAAATCTCAATGGGAAGAAGGTGCATTTGATCCTCAATTGTATACCTTTATATGCCTTTATAAATTGCAAATATACATGCATATATGTAAGTGAGTGAGTGTGTGTGTGTGTGTGTGAGTGAGTGTGTGTGTGTGTGAATTCGAGGTAGTTCAGATCAAACATTTTCCTATCATTGGGGGGGGATTATGCATAAACATAAAGTCAAGAAAATTTGTTACCCCATCCTAGTAGTCTCTAGATAGTCGATTGGCATACATCCACTGCTTATTAAATGGCCCCATCTAGCATAAATCATTTAGAAACCAAAACCCCAATCAAAATTTAATAATCATATGGGCCTAGAATAAATTCACCAAAATGTATAATGAAATAAAAACTATGAACCTTATATCAATCTGAAAGTTGAAGGACGAAAACTGTAAGGTTGAATAGATGCCTTTCACAAAGCTACAAGAGCTAGAGCTTTTGAGTGCAAAAGTTAGCAAATGTCAAACTAATTGGATGTTTTACAAACAAACACCCAGCCTGTTAAGTAGTTGTTCAGGCCTTACATAAGTTTTACTTTTATCGTGGTTATGTTTAATGAACATGAGGTGTTATTAATAAAGCCATATCAAGTAGTTTTTAAAGTCTCACATAACAATTAGTTGGTAAGAACTACTAATTATTGTTTTATTTTTATCATGGTTACTTTTTGTACTGGAACTGAGATAATTACATTAACATATTTTTTTATAAATAAAACAAAAAAAATGGACATGAATAAAACCTACCTATCATCCTTAGAAGAGTGATTTGAGTCACCTGAGAGGATAAGGACAATCAGGTAGTAGACAAGGTAGTGATGCAGCCACAGATCAAAGGTAGAGTGGATGTTGGGGAGGAGGACTAGAAGGAGGAGGAAAAAAAGGTGGAGGTTGGGGAGGAGGAGAAGGTTGTGGAGGTTTAAATAGATGCCAAGTACGAGGAGGGAAAAATAATTATTTGGCTCATAAACATGCCAAGTGTCATTATCTTAAGGCAAAAGATTAAATTATAATTGATTCAAGTTGAGCACATTATGAATTGTGTTAAACTAACATTTCTTGTACATGGTAATTATCATTATGGTACAACACTTCAGCATGGAGTTGGACAAGTTGGTTGAAGCCCATTTGGTTGGGGAGGGGTTGAGCATGGTGTGATTTTGGACTAACAAAAGGGAAGAGGAGTTAGTTCAATTGCAATTGAGGGTTTATGACATCAATTGGAAGAGGATAAGACCAAGTACAAGAGTGATGCCATGCTTATGTCATAAATGAATTATACTATCATTTATTAATTAAGGGATTATGTAGGATATTTTTAAACTCTTCCTTCATCTTTCTCATTCCCATTTCACATCTAAACAACAAAGATAAGGAAAGAGTGAGAGCTTGGGAAATATAGAGAGAAGGAGTAGAAATCTTAAGGTAAGACCTTGTGGATTCAAGTTTTAAGGCTTCCAATATGTATAATCTCCTCTCAATCTCTTCTTCGCCATGAAACACTATGTTTAGTAAGCAAATCTCAAGGGAGCACTACTACAAACAGGGGCTTTAACATCCCTATTTTGGCACTTTTAACGTCCAAAAATAGGGGGACGTCTATGTGAGGGGCTTAGTAAAGTGGGACTTTAGATGTCCCTAAAAAAATGGATGTCCAAAGTGGGACTTTAGACGTCCCAAATTTGAAAAAGGGATGTCTAAAGTGGGACTTTAGACATCCTAATTTTGAAATAAGGACGTCTAAAGTCTCCACTTTAGATTTCCCTTTTTTAAAAAAAGGGACATCTAAAGTGATTTGAATTTCAAATTTCCTGTAGAGGCTGAGGTCATCAATTATGGAAGCAAACACAAGTTCCAGATGAGAATCCTCTGTAATAGTTTTGTTGAACACAAATGCTAGCTTTCTCCATTCTCTTTTTGGCTCTAGAATTTCCTTTTTTTTGCATCACCACACTTCTACCACTTTGCTAGCTTTGTTCAAACTTCTTTTAGTCAAACTTTAGAATTCAAAAATGCATTTTTTACCCAGATGCACTGTACTAGATCTGATTGTGAAAAAAGAGAAGAACTTATCTAATAATAATAAACAGATAAGCATGTAAGATTTGAGAAGTGATAAAGAGAGAGTTACCGTCGCAAATAGGGGCACCAAAAGGCATGATGAGAGGGGGGAGGATGGCGAGAACACCGAAGGAAAAAGCCATTTGAATTTATAGAATGTGGGTCTTTCTCTGCAACTCCTCTCAGAGAAATTGAAAAATGTTGTGGGAACAAGAGAGAGAGAAAGAGAGGAAGGAAAGTGTCTCTTTATTTAATATAAGGGATGAGCATCCCTTATATTCAATACAGCTCTAAGGAAATTTTTAAATTACTTTAGACGTCCCAAATTGAATTTGGGATGTCTAAAGTGTAGAAAAAAATTTTAATTTTTTTTTACACTTTAGATGTCCCAAATTCAATTTGGGACATATAAAGTGGGACTTTAGACCTCCCAAATTCAATTTGGGATGTCTAAAGTGACGTCTTTTTTTTTAACTTTAGACGTCCCAAATGTAAAGTGACGTCTTTTTTTTTTAACTTTAGACGTCCCAAATGGAATTTGGGACGTCTAAAGCTACTTAGTTCTCACACAGAATTACAAAAATGTCACCGCCTATGTTTTAGACATACCTATTTTAAAAAGGGACATCCTTTGGGGTAGTAGAATCTATATTCTGTAGTAGTGGAGAGAGAAAGAGGGTGGTAGGCCTTAAAGAGAGAAAGAGAAGAAACCCAATGTAGCTTCAAGAACTTCAATCTTTGAGGTATATGTTGTTATTGATGTTCTTGGCTTGATTTAGTATTTGTTTGTTAAATTTGTAAATTTGGAAAGTGATAAGCCTAAGGGGTTATACTGCACAAATTTCCTCAAATTATGGTTAGTATGTGTTTAAATTGTCTAATAAAGGATTATGAATAGAAACGAATAAGGGTTTGAAGTTGAAAAGCAAAGTTTGCATTTTCCCTTTTTCTTTCAAGGGTTTCAGCCAAGTGGGAAACAGAAGGTAGGAGCTGGATTTTCTATAATTTAATGATTCCATTGAGTTTAAGAGGGAAAACTAGGTAGGGTTACAGTTGATCACTTTTTCAGAAAAGCCCAATAAAGCATAATTATGAAAACGCCCCTAAAACCCTTAAAGTGGGGCTGCCAGGGCAATTTCATCTTTTGGCAGTGAATTTGGTAATTCCAAGTCTTGAAATGGATTCCTTAGGTGAAAATAAGTCAGAATAGCCAAGGCCAAAATTTTGGGAAAAGTACGAATAGACCAAGTCTTAGCAGTAGCCCAAGCCGAATATAAGACAGGTGTAAGAAGGGAAGAGAACTATATGGGAGGAATGCAGTAGCGGAATGAAGATGAGAAGATATCTCTGTTTCACTGGGATGAATTTACATACCCTAAAACCCTATGTGACTACAAGGTTTGTAATTATTATGTACGAACCCCTATGGGAAATTTATGTGTAATATCCCAATTTTTGATTAAGGGATAATCATGATTATTAATGATAATTATGAATTTATTGGAATTATTATGTAATTTATGGCTATTTTAATTAATGTCATAATTAGTGGAAATTGGAAATATTAGTGCATATGTATGGTATTTAAGATCAACGGTGGTGATTCCTTGACCGTGGGTCGGGATCCAGTGTGGTTAGCTTGTGTGAGCTTATTGAGGGAATGAAGGAGATGCTGACATGTGGCATTGTGGTGGCCATTGGATGAGATCACATGTGGACAAAAGACAACTTTTGCTTCTCCTTCCCATTTCTTTCTCTCTCTCGTTTCTCTCTCCTCTCTTCCTCCATTTCCGGCGGAAGTTTTAGGCAAGAAAGAGAAAGAAGAACTTGTGAATTTGGGTAAGTAAATGATCTTCGTTGCTCAAACACCATTCATAAATGTTGATCCTTGAATCATGGGCTTCATTTTGGTGTGTATAGTTGGGCCATTTGGTGTTGTTTGGTGCCACACGAAAATCTGAGTGTTGGTGGATCAAGAACTCCCTTTGGAGAAGTTGATAAGGTGAGTGAAACTAACCTATCTATCTAAGTTTCATGCCATTTGGAATAGTTTATAAATTCTGGAAATTTTGGTCTAATCATGAGAATGAGTGCCACTGTTCATTTGGTATGTTTATGGCATGAGAATGACATTTTGGAATGAGTTTATGTTAGATAGATAGATTAGAGATTGAAATATGATGTTAGGATGAAATGGAAATTTCGATGAAATTATTGCCCAAAACCCAAAGCATGATAATGGAGTAGGATTTTGATGATTCTGAGTATTTCATTGAGTTTGTTGGGTGATTGTGTGTGGGAATGGCTTTGGGTTAAGTTTTATGGCCATAGGAATCAATTGGGCAAAGGTTGAGGAGTGTGCCTCTATTTTCTGCGTTTTCTGCCATCTGAGGTATTCACTCGAGCAGACAGGGGTGTGCTCGAGTGAAGTATGAACATCACCCGAGCAGAAGGGGTCTGCTCGAGTGAGGGATGAGTTTCACCCGAGCAGGGATGAACTCTGCTCGAGTGAAATGTGAGTTTTCCCTTTTGGTGCTTCGAGTGCACCTGGGTTTTTGGTGGAGCGATGAACATGCTCGAAGTGAGCATGGCCTGCTCGAGTGATGGTGTGAGTCCAGAATGAAGGGTTGCTTTCTGGTCTTCACTCGCGGGCTGATTGCCATGAGTGTGCTCTGACACTCGCGAGCATTGCCTTCTCACTCGAGCACTGGGTGTCTGCTCGAGTGAGCTGGTACTCCAGGCGGGAGGGGTGGTGCTCTCGGGTTGTTACTCACGAGTAAGGTGCGCGAGTGTGCCTTCTCACTCGCGGGTGGGAGGTGTGTGCTCGAGCACATATGGCTGTGCTCGAGTGATCTTGTGCTTGGAGAGTTTCGTTGTGCTCTCGGGTGTGTGCTTTCTGTCTCACTTCCTCTTGTGCTTGAGGTGAATTCCGTACCTGTGCTCGAGTAAGGATTTTGTGCTCGAGTGATTTGTTTCCTTGAAAGGTGTTGTGCTCTCGGGCAAGTGCGTTCTGCTCTCACTCTCTCTGGTGCCCGAATGATGTCCGTACCATCACTCGAGTGAAACCGTTTTCACTCGAGTGACCGTACAATCTGTGCTCGAGCACGGTCATCTGTGCTCGAGTGATTCAGTGTAAAATCTCAGTTTTGTGCTTCCAAAAAGGGATCTTTGGGATAGTTCTTCCTACCCTTTAGGAGTGTTGTTAGGAGTATTTAGTGACTCTAAAAGAGCAATAATGATAACCAATTAAGTATTATGAAGTGAATTAAGTCTTGGAATAGAGAATAACTCTTCGTCCCTAATTGTGAAAATAGGATTTGATATTTGCCTTCCTCGGGAGAGACCGGCGCTAGGACACGTCCGGAAGAACTCAGGTAGTGACTTTTCTCTCATATCTTGTATGATGTTTTGGTATGCATATCTTATCATTGAACTTGTGAAATGTGTGCCATGGTCCATTACGGCGCGAGCAGGTCAGCGTGAGCCGTATAGGGAGTGACAGTGGTCATCTCTAGTCGGCCGTTGGACTGCCGTCGTAATCGACTTGGATCTTTGTGAATCCGACCCGTGAGGGTGGCGTTTGTGAAACCAGCCGTGGGCTGTGTATGTGTATTTTGCCTATGTGGCTTGAGAATATGATATGCTTTATATGGATCCCAGCTGTGGTGAATTATACTGTGTTGACTGTTGTGATGCAATACAGCGTGAGCAATTCAGCGTGAGCAATCGTCAGGGATGACATGTGTCATACTAACCATTGCCGCTGCAACTGCCGTTGTAGTTGCCTGTGTGGATGATGATTTGATTACATGCATTATTGTTGTACATTATATGATTGACTTGTTACTACGGGGATTCTTTAGAATCTCACTCTCCCAAAATTAAACCTTTTAGACAGGGCTGAAGGATCGAGTGGCAAGCGGGCGACGAAGAGTAGTTAGAGCTCCTGTTTGGGAGTATATTTTGGAAATATGGTTATCATTGTATATTTTGGACTTGTATTTGTAGATTTTGTGTAATCCCCAAGTTAAGGGTATTGAATTGTGGCTTTGTGCCTTTGTAAATCCCTTATCTAATGAATGGAACCCGAGCGAGTCGGGAATTTATTTGCACTCTGATATTTGTAAATGGAATCCACCTGTTCAGGCCAGTACTATTTTGTATTGAGAACTTGAGACCATTGTGAATAAACTTTGAAAAATGTTTTTGCAAATCCGATTTTTGGGCAAAAATGAGTATCTTATGAAGTCCCGATTTCATTATGGTCTCTAATTACAACATAATTATGAGTTTAAGAACTTAATCTCGGCCTAAGGTGGGAAGGGGGTTACATTTGTGGTATCAGAGCTGTAGTTCCTGGCAAGGTGAGCATTTGCTAGGATAGCTCCTTAGTTGACCTTAATCCCTTGAGTTTAGGGTAACGTAATGATTGATAAGTGCTTGTTGTGTATACACATAGATATCTCTGCTAAGTTGTAGATATATCTAAGTCTTATGGATTATGTGTATACCTCCGCTTTGAAACTGACATGGTGAATCATTGTAGTGATAAGACGAAATGGTTTGCCCTAGAGGCAGACAAGGGGATCCAGATGTGGAGGAGTTGAATGACAATCCTCCTGACCCAATGCAAGAGATGATGGATCTCGTGCGGGAGCAAAGAGATATGATCCGTGAGCTGAGAGAAGAGCTCCGGGAGGAAAGGGCCAAGCGAACTGAGGAAAGGGCCCAGTCGACTCGTGAGGAGACTCAAGCAGAGACTCATCATGAGGAGACAGCTGAGGGGTCCAATCGGTCCCATGAATCCCTACCTCACACAGTGCCCAATCAAGAGTCTCAAGGGGTACTGGTTCGTGAGGGAAGAGGCTTACAATACTGGGTCTCTGAGTTTTGCAAGCATCTACCTCCAGTGTTCAGGGGGAGGTTTGAGCCCCAAGTTGCTGAGGACTGGTTGACTCGCCTAGAGAAGATCTTTGAGGTTCTCGAGTGTTCTATGGAGGTAAAGGCGAAGCTAGCTGTGTACAAGCTAGAGGGGGACGCCGACCGGTGGTGGAGGAATATCGCCATGTCACTTCGAAGCCGGAATGTGCCATTGACTTGGGAGTTGTTCCAAGAAAAATTTAATGAGAAGTACTTCCCTAAGTCGGTGAGGTTGGAGAAAGAGTCTGAATTCTTGGCTATCAGACAGGGAGATACAGAGAGTTTTGATGAGTATCTTTCCCGTTTTGTCCGATTATCTCGATACTCTACGCATCTCCGGGAAAAGGAGGATGAGGAGTGGAGCTCTGATATGCTTATCAGGGGCTTGAGGCGAGAACTGAAGAAGAGATTAGCCTCTCACCTATTTACTGACTTCAACAAGGCGGTGGAGCAGTGTAGGATTGTTGAGAACAATCTGAGGGATTGGTACCCAGCTAAGGGTAAAGACAGCCGCAGTGAGCCTAGCAAGGCTAACACGTCCCAGAAGCGAAAGGGACAAGGATCCTCATATGGGGGTGGTAACAAGAAGCCCTACCAGTCTGGGGGTCGTAGTGACCAGAGACCTCCAGCAGGACCGGTGTGTAATCAGTGCAGAAAGTATCATCCGGGCAAAACCTGTGCTGGAGAGGTGATTTGCTTCAACTGCAAGCAAGTGGGTCACATCTCTACTAAGTGCCCGAGACCGCCAGCAGAGCAAAGGCCCAGGAATCAGGGTCGAGTGTTCGCCATGACTCATGAGGAGGCCCGGAAGTCACCAGAGTTGATCCAAGGTAAAATTCTTCTCGGTGATAATGAATTAAATGCTTTGTTTGATTCGGGTGCAAGTCATTCGTTCATAGCTTATGATTGTGTAAAGCGCCTGGGATTGCATGTGCTTAGGCTACCATTTGATTTAGTTGTGTCGACGCCGATGGGTGTTAAGGCCGTGGAGGCCGAAGCTTGCTTAAATTGTGTAATAGTTGTTGAGGGTTGGGAATCTACAGTTGATTTGATCTGTTTGCCACTCCAACAACTAGAAGTCATTTTGGGTTTTGATTGGTTAAGAGCAAATGATGTGCTGCTTGATTGTGGTAATAAAAGGATCACTTTCCGTAGTGCACAACGGGATAGCAATGTAAATGCCAGTTTGAACTTACTTTCAACGGCTAAAGCAGAGAAATATCTTGACAAGGGATGTCAAGGGTATATGGTGTTTTTCTCCGTTCAGGGAGAGTTAGGTGAAGCTCTGGAGAGTATACCTGTGGTGAATGAATTCCCTGAGGTGTTTCCAGAGGATCTTAGTGGATTACCTCCGGAAAGGGAAGTAGAATTCCCAATTGAGATTATGCCTGGAGCTGGTTCGATATCGAAAGCCCCATATCGTATGGCCCCTAACGAGATGGCGGAGTTGAAAAAGTAAATTGAAGAATTGCTTGAGAAAGGGTTCATCCGACCCAGTGTGTCGCCGTGGGGAGCTCCAGTGTTGTTTGTGAAAAAGAAAGACGGAAGCTTGAGGCTTTGCATCGATTACCGAGAACTTAACAAGGTAACTGTTAAGAATAAATATCCTCTCCCAAGGATTGATGACCTGTTAGATCAATTGGCTGGCTCGTGTGTATTCTCCAAAATTGATCTAAGGTCGGGATATCATCAGTTGCGTGTGAAGGCAGCGGACATACCGAAGACTGCTTTTAGAACAAGATATGGGCACTATGAGTTCCTTGTGATGCCCTTTGGTTTGACGAATGCGCCGGCGGTATTCATGGATTATATGAATCGCATCTTCCGACAGTATCTTGACCAGTTTGTGGTTGTGTTTATAGACGACATCTTGATCTATTCCAAGAGTAGGGAGGATCATGAGCAACACTTGAGAACTGTGTTGAGAATATTGCGAGAAAAGCAACTCTATGCCAAACTGAGCAAATGTGAGTTTTGGCTTACGGAAGTGAAGTTCCTTGGCCATGTAATCTCTCGAGACGGGGTATCAGTGGATCCCAGTAAGGTGGAAGCAGTACTTGATTGGAAAAGACCAGAAACTGTTTTTGAGATTCGCAGCTTTCTGGGTCTTGCTGGTTATTACCGGAGGTTCATTCAGAACTTCTCGCGTATTGCATTGCCGATGACCAAGCTCACGAAGAAGGATCAACCGTTTTTGTGGGATGAACGTTGTGAGCGGAGTTTCACTGAGCTGAAGGAGAGATTGACTACGGCACCAGTGTTGATTATACCTGATCCCAGTGAGGCTTACGTCGTGTACAGTGATGCGAGTAAGCAGGGGTTAGGGTGTGTCCTGATGCAGCAAGGACGTGTGGTGGCCTATGCCTCTCGACAGCTGAAACCGCATGAGATGAACTACCCCACTCATGATCTGGAGCTTGCGGCAATTGTGTTTGCATTGAAAATTTGGCGTCATTACCTGTACGGTGTGACTGTGGAATTGTACTGCGACCACAAAAGTCTCAAATATCTGTATGATCAGAAAGAGTTGAACATGAGACAGCGTCGGTGGATGGAGTTGCTGAAAGATTATAACCTGGAGATCAAATATCATCCGGGTAAGGCTAATGTCGTCGCGGATGCTTTGAGTCGGAAGGCAGTGCTAGTGGCAACAATGATGATCCAGGAATGGAAACTGATAGAGGATTTTCGGGATTTGAATCTCTCGAAGGAAATCCTATGTGCCAGTTATGGTGTGGTCCAAGGGGAGAATGACCTGAGGACTGAGATTGAAGAGGCTCAAATGCATGATGAGCTAGCTCAGTCGATCCGAGCTAGAGTTGAGCGAGGAGAGACTCAAGATTATGACTTGTCGCCTAGTGGGCTGGTGCGTTACCAGAAGAGAATCTATGTTCCACTGAAGGCTAACTTGAGGTTGAGAATTCTTGATGAGGCTCATAAGAGTCAGTATACTCTTCACCCCGGTATGACCAAGATGTATCACAATTTAAAGTCTATGTATTGGTGGCCAGGGCTGAAGAGTGATGTGACAAAGTATGTGGCGCGGTGTCTTACCTGTCAAAAGGTGAAGATTGAACACCAGAGACCGCCAGGGTTGCTTCAGAGTCCAGAGATTCCAGAATGGAAATGGGAGAGTGTGACCATGGATCTAGTGGTGGGTCTGCCCAAGATCAAGAACTATGATGCGATCTGGGTGATTGTTGACCGACTCACGAAGTCTGCGCACTTCATACCTATCAACGCTAGCTATTCTCCTGATAGGCTGGCTGAGATTTATATCAAGGAGATTGTGAGACTCCATGGTACACCGAAGAATATTATCTCCGATCGAGATCCTCGGTTTACTTTGAGATTTTGGAGGGCTCTGCATGAGGCTATGGGTACTCAGTTGAGGTTTAGTACGGCCTACCATCCTCAGACAGACGGACAGTCAGAGAGGACTATCCAGACTCTTGAAGATATGCTGAGAGCATGTGTCCTTGACTTCAAAGGAAAGTGGGACTATTATCTTCCGTTGGCTGAGTTCACGTACAACAACAGTTATCATGCGAGCATTCAGATGGCTCCGTATGAAGCACTGTATGGGAGGAAGTGCCAGTCACCGTTGTGCTGGTCAGAGTTGTCTGAGAGGAAGTTATATGGGCCGGATCTTGTTGATCAAACCGCTGAACAAATCCGAGTTATCAGGAAGAGGATCCTAACAGCACAGAGTCGTCAGAAGAGCTATGCTGATAAGAGGAGAAGACCTCTTGAGTTTGATGTGGGGGATCATGTTTTCTTGAGAGTGTCTCCGGTCACAGGCATCGGGAGAGCGATCAAGCGGAAGAAGCTGAGTCCGAGATACATTGGTCCATTTGAGATTCTGGCAAGGATCGGGCCGGTGGCATATCGGATAGCCCTACCCCCGAGTTTGAGTAGACTGCATGATGTGTTTCATGTCTCGCAGCTCAAGAAGTACCAACCGAACCCTGAGCATGTTATTGAGTATGAGGAGGTTGAGTTGCAAGATAACTTCACTTATGCGGTAGAGCCAGAGCGTATCATCGATCGAGAAGAGCGGAGGCTCAGGCATCGAAGCTTACCGTTTGTGAAGGTGGTCTGGAAAGGAATGTCTCCAAGAGAAGCCACTTGGGAGGCGGAAGCGGACATGAGGAAAAGATTTCCTGACTTTATGTCCCATGATGTGTAACAAAATTTCAAGGACGAAATTTATTGAACGGGGGGAGAATTGTAATATCCCAATTTTTGATTAAGGGATAATCATGATTATTAATGATAATTATGAATTTATTGGAATTATTATGTAATTTATGGCTATTTTAATTAATGTCATAATTAGTGGAAATTGGAAATATTAGTGCATATGTATGGTATTTAAGATCAACGGTGGTGATTCCTTGACCGTGGGTCGGGATCCAGTGTGGTTAGCGTGTGTGAGCTTATTGAGGGAATGAAGGAGATGCTGACATGTGGCATTGTGGTGGCCATTGGATGAGATCACATGTGGACAAAAGACAACTTTTGCTTCTCCTTCCCATTTCTTTCTCTCTCTCGTTTCTCTCTCCTCTCTTCCTCCATTTCCGGCGGAAGTTTTAGGCAAGAAAGAGAAAGAAGAACTTGTGAATTTGGGTAAGTAAATGATCTTCGTTGCTCAAACACCATTCATAAATGTTGATCCTTGAATCATGGGCTTCATTTTGGTGTGTATAGTTGGGCCATTTGGTGTTGTTTGGTGCCACACGAAAATCTGAGTGTTGGTGGATCAAGAACTCCCTTTGGAGAAGTTGATAAGGTGAGTGAAACTAACCTATCTATCTAAGTTTCATGCCATTTGGAATAGTTTATAAATTCTGGAAATTTTGGTCTAATCATGAGAATGAGTGCCACTGTTCATTTGGTATGTTTATGGCATGAGAATGACATTTTGGAATGAGTTTATGTTAGATAGATAGATTAGAGATTGAAATATGATGTTAGGATGAAATGGAAATTTCGATGAAATTATTGCCCAAAACCCAAAGCATGATAATGGAGTAGGATTTTGATGATTCTGAGTATTTCATTGAGTTTGTTGGGTGATTGTGTGTGGGAATGGCTTTGGGTTAAGTTTTATGGCCATAGGAATCAATTGGGCAAAGGTTGAGGAGTATGCCTCTGTTTTCTGCGTTTTCTGCCATCTGAGGTATTCACTCGAGCAGACAAGGGTGTGCTCGAGTGAAGTATGAACATCACCCGAGCAGAAGGGGTCTGCTCGAGTGAGGGATGAGTTTCACCCGAGCAGGGATGAACTCTGCTCGAGTGAAATGTGAGTTTTCCCTTTTGGTGCTTCGAGTGCACCTGGGTTTTTGGTGGAGCGATGAACATGCTCGAAGTGAGCATGGTCTGCTCGAGTGATGGTGTGAGTCCAGAATGAAGGGTTGCTTTCTGGTCTTCACTCACGGGCTGATTGCCACGAGTGTGCTCTGACACTCACGAGCATTGCCTTCTCACTCGAGCACTGGGTGTCTGCTCGAGTGAGCTGGTACTCCAGGCGGGAGGGGTGGTGCTCTCGGGTTGTTACTCACGAGTAAGGTGCGCGAGTGTGCCTTCTCACTCGCGGGTGGGAGGTGTGTGCTCGAGCACATATGGCTGTGCTCGAGTGATCTTGTGCTTGGAGAGTTTCGTTGTGCTCTCGGGTGTGTGCTTTCTGTCTCACTTCCTCTTGTGCTTGAGGTGAATTCTGTACCTGTGCTCGAGTAAGGATTTTGTGCTCGAGTGATTTGTTTCCTTGAAAGGTGTTGTGCTCTCGGGCAAGTGCATTCTGCTCTCACTCTCTCTGGTGCCCGAGTGATGTCCGTACCATCACTCGAGTGAAACCGTTTTCACTCGAGTAACCGTACAATCTGTGCTCGAGCACGGTCATCTGTGCTCGAGTGATTCAGTGTAAAATCTCAGTTTTGTGCTTCCAAAAAGGGATCTTTGGGATAGTTCTTCCTACCCTTTAGGAGTGTTGTTAGGAGTATTTAGTGACTCTAAAAGAGCAATAATGATAACCAATTAAGTATTATGAAGTGAATTAAGTCTTGGAATAGAGAATAACTCTTCGTCCCTAATTGTGAAAATAGGATTTGATATTTGCCTTCCTCGGGAGAGACCGGCGCTAGGACACGTCCGGAAGAACTCAGGTAGTGACTTTTCTCTCATATCTTGTATGATGTTTTGGTATGCATATCTTATCATTGAACTTGTGAAATGTGTGCCATGGTCCATTACGGCGCGAGCAGGTCAGCGTGAGCCGTATAGGGAGTGACAGTGGTCATCTCTAGTCGGCCGTTGGACTGCCGTCGTAATCGACGTGGATCTTTGTGAATCCGACCCGTGAGGGTGGCGTTTGTGAAACCAGCCGTGGGCTGTGTATGTGTATTTTGCCTATGTGGCTTGAGAATATGATATGCTTTATATGGTCCCAGCTGTGGTGAATTATACTGTGTTGACTGTTGTGATGCAATACAGCGTGAGCAATTCAGCGTGAGCAATCGTCAGGGATGACATGTGTCATACTAACCATTGCCGCTGCAACTGCCGTTGTAGTTGCCTGTGTGGATGATGATTTGATTACATGCATTATTGTTGTACATTATATGATTGACTTGTTACTACGGGGATTCTTTAGAATCTCACTCTCCCAAAATTAAACCTTTTAGACAGGGCTGAAGGATCGAGTGGCAAGCGGGCGACGAAGAGTAGTTAGAGCTCCTGTTTGGGAGTATATTTTGGAAATATGGTTATCATTGTATATTTTGGACTTGTATTTGTAGATTTTGTGTAATCCCCAAGTTAAGGGTATTGAATTGTGGCTTTGTGCCTTTGTAAATCCCTTATCTAATGAATGGAACCCGAGCGAGTCGGGAATTTATTTGCACTCTGATATTTGTAAATGGAATCCACCTATTCAGGCCAGTACTATTTTGTATTGAGAACTTGAGACCATTGTGAATAAACTTTGAAAAATGTTTTTGCAAATCCGATTTTTGGGCAAAAATGAGTATCTTATGAAGTCCCGATTTCATTATGGTCTCTAATTACAACATAATTATGAGTTTAAGAACTTAATCTCGGCCTAAGGTGGGAAGGGGGTTACATTATGTAATCATGCACATATTATCAGTATATCTCTTCTATTCATATTTTCCCCACCAAACCATATATCATTTTCAGCAAATACTCTGAAAAAGGTTAAAATAAGGTAAGGGCATGACTGTGGGGAAGGTGGAGGTGGCAGTGGCAAAGGAAGAGGTAGCGAAGTCTTATGTTGGGGAAGAGAAGTAGGAGGATGAGGTAGAGGATGATGCCAAAGATTTTCTGGCAATTCTTTAGCACAACATTCCATCTTGGCGATTGAGAGAACAAAGAGAAGGATGATGAAGAAAATATAGGAAAAATAAATGGAAATGGGTAGTTTAAATAGACATGTGATGGATTATAACCACCATTACACATGTTGGAAGTTAAACTGGACCAATCTTGCATAGTGAAGCCATAAAGGGTAGTGAAAGGGTACTTGGTTCTCATAACAGTATCAAAGAACAAGGAAGTACCCAAAGTCAGTGCGGGGATGAGGAAATGTTTCAGAAGTTTTAATTAATCTTTATTAAATTAGAAATGTAAAGTTTGTTAGTGTTATCAGTAAGATTACTTCATGGTTGTTAAGTTTTAATTATCGTTGTGAATTGTAAAGGTTTTAAAAGTTTTAATTAATGTTTATAACAAGAAGAAGGTGAATAGTACAGTGCCTCAAAGATAGAGGAGTGAGTAGTTCAAATTTTTACTGATGTCATGTTGACAATAATGCTAAATAAGCAACTGTCAACTCCACATAGGACAAGTTAAAAGGCACTAAGAAGTTTTATAAAAATTAAGAAACTATAAAGACTGAGTCATGACGAGTTAAACTATGAGGACTGAGTTACAAACTCGACAAAAGCTATAAGGATTAAATAATTAATTTTCTCATAGTTTTTTTGTTAACTTATTTTTTAATAATTTTAAAATAAACAATAGTGGTGTTCAGTCACCACCACCACTGCCGTCCTCATCCTCCACATTGACATTATGAAAGGAAGGAGATGAAGGGTGTGAGTACAAGTCATATTCAACATTATTGTGATGAAGTATGAGGTTCAATTTTCTATTCAACTTGTTATATGCCGCAAGTTGCCTTGTGTAGCAGTCAAGGCTTGCTAACATCTGCATCAAACCCTCCATTTTAAGAGGAGACAGAAGAAGAGGAGGAGGTGGTGGTGGTGGTGTCAGCGGTGAGGGTGGTAGCGGCAGAGGATCTCTTTGAGATCTTAAAATGATGGAGGAGAGAAGGAATAGGCCGGAAAAAAAAGTGGTGAGAATCACAAGCAATAAGTGAGTTTAAATAGAGGTCCAATGATGTTATGAAGAGTTATAACTTATGAATTGGTACTTGTTGAAGACAGATTATTTGAAGTGTTACATGACAGTTTTTTTGAAAAGACTGTAATGTTTCTCTTTTTCACTAATATAAAATTGGAAGACAAATCATTTATAAGTGTTACATGACAGTTGTTTAAAAAGAATATTAATTTTTGTCACTGAATAAATGATGGTTATTAAATACAACCGTTATTTTTGTCTTTTCGTGAATTCTTCCAATCAATACATAACGGTGCACATATATATTTAACTGTAATACTTGCGTAACATCTACCTCGACATATAAGACGTTTATTCGTTGTAACCATTATTTATTAAGCATTATATATGGACGAATTTGTAGTGGTGATTCTTCTATCCGTATAAAAATTATTGAAGGAGTGATCTCAAAAAGTTGGAAAGATCATAAAATTTTTAGATCCCATATGTTTTCATGATAACAAAGATTGGATCAATGATATAAAAGGATTTGATAAGAACCAAATGAATTTGAACAAAATGGCAAAGCATTACTTGAAGTAAGCATTGGAGTAATGAACAAATTATGTGATGGCTTACTCGAGTAACTACTCGAGTAAGGGAAGTTGTTACTCGAGTAAGTACTCGAGTAATCGCGGAGAATTTCATCCAATGAAGCACTGTCAAAATTTGGAAGAAGTTACTTGAGGGACCACTCGAGTAATATGCAAAGTTATATAGACCATTACTCGAGTAACATTATTTTCACAGGCATCACTCGAGTAGCCACTCGAGTAACCAGGTGAGAAAAAGGCTTTACTCGAGGGAGCACTCCAGTAATCTGCAGAGTTATTTGTAGCATTACTCGAGGGATCACTCTAGTAATCAATAAGCAAACTCTCAGCCAAGAATGAAATGCAATTACTCAAGTGAGTAATCAAGTAATCTGTCGGGTTATTTGAAATTTACTCGAGGGCTCACACGAGTAACATCTAAAGAAAAGCGAAGGCTACTCAAGTCACCACTCGAGTAATCAGATTACCAGAGTCAGCACACGAGTAACTTGTGAAGAAAAGGCATGGCCACTCGAGTAATCAGGTATTTCCAAGGTTTGTGATATATCTCACCCCATGTCTTACCCAAGTAATATCTTATGAAAAATGTTGAATTACTCACTGCCATATTTTTGATAGGTTTAGTCAAGGGACCACTCGAGTAGCCACTCGAGTCAGGCAGTCCAAAAATTATGTTCTTAATCAAATGATTATTGATTTGTTCTCTATATGATTAACTCTTTATTGCATTAATATCCTAAGTACATTTGTAGAGAAACAATGAAGAGATCATGCAAGAAGAGAAAAGTCAAATAAAGTGTCCGAGATCTCACCTACCGCTACCTACTGCAAACAGATAGTTTTCAAATTTAAAGAATGGTCAACCGATGTTGCGTAACTCTAACGGACATGTTTGAAATGCTTCCAACTGACACTACAAATCATCTATATATATAGAGCATTCAAAGAGAAGAAAACAACACAAGAACTGAGAAAACATGAACATATACTTATCAACACACTCTTAATGCTTTGGTTTCATATACTCATTCATTGTACTTCAATGATTATATATTTGCTCTGTGAGAGAGTTTTTAATTACAAACTCAATATGTTTTATTGAGATAACTTAAGGTTGTGGAACCTTGAGTTGGGGATTTGATTACAACGTGTAAGGGGGAGCGAGTGTCCAAGTGAAGGAACTTGTTGTATACTGAGGTGCCAAGAACCCACTGAACCTTGAAGGATATAGTGAAACTTTCAGAGACGCTCTAAGGACTGGACGTAGGTCAAAGTGGTTGTGGCCGAACCAGTATAACTTCCAGTGTACACTTCGGTGATATTTCTCTTTGCTCTTAACTGCTTTAAATATTCTATTAATTTTCTTATATGCAACAAAATTTTTGGTATCACCCAATTCACCCCTTCTTGGGTGAAACGCTTGCACTAACAATTGGTATCAGAGCATAGGTCTTCTTGTTAAGGTTTAACAACCTAAGAAGGATCTAATGGCAAGCATAGGTGAAGGCATTCTTCCTGACGGAGCTTCTATCATGAGACCCCCGGGTTTCAATGTCGAATACTTCTCATTCTGGAAAGCAAGGTTTAGAGTCTTCGTAATGGCTACTAAATATAGGCTATGAGATGTGATCGAGAGTGGAAACTACAAACCTGAAAAGATTGTAGATTCATAGAGAGTTCCCAATACACCAGCAAAATATGATGAGAATGACAAGAAACTCACCACACTCAACAGCAAGGCAATTCTGATGATTCAAAGTGCCTTGAGTCAAAACATGTACTTCAGAATCTGCACACTTCCATTAGCTAAAGAAATGTGGGAAGCCATGGAAATAGATTACAAAGGAACTTTAGGAATAAAAGAGAACCGGATCATTACTCTGGTTACTGTGTTTGATTTACTTTAAATGAAATCAGGTGAGTCGATGGTTGAACTTGAACTTAGATATACTCACCTTGTTAATCAGCTTGCAGCACTTGGAAAAATCTAAGATCAACATACCCAAGTATGAATGATTCTAACTATTCTTTCCAAAAACTAGGAGGCAAAAGTCACTGCAATTGAGGAAGTAAGAGGTGAGTCAATGCGATCAGTTGCTTCTCTATTCCGAAGTCTTTCTGAATATGAAAGTAAATTAAAGTTCAAACGAGAACTAGATGATATCAGCGACAAGAAGAAAAGAGGTCTAGCACTTAAAACAAAAGAAGAAGAACAAAATGAAGATGAAGAGCTAGACGATGATGAAATGGGCCTAATCATGAAACGATTCAGAAAGTTTTACAAAAAAGGCCAAGGATTCAAAAACTTTTAGAAAGGAGGGAACAAGCAATAAAAATCACATCATCTGCATGAATGTGGAAAGCCAGGACATTTCAAATCAGAATGTCAAGAACTAATTCAGAAGAATAAAGAAAAGAGAAAAGGCAAATTCTACAACAAGAAGAAAGCCTTTGTATCCGCCATATGGGGAGATAGTTCTTTTGAGGAAGAAAACGATGAAGAGGAAGTAGCCAATATGTGTCTAGTTGCTTAAGAGGAAATAGAAGAAGAGGTAACTGATTCTGATCCTACTTATGATGAATTACTTTCTAAATATAATGCTTTACATTCTGAATTCATCAAAGTAGTTAAAGAACTAGTTGTTTTCAAAAAGAAAAACAAAGTTCTTGAAGTAGAACTTAAAGAGAATTTTGAAAAGAATTGTGAAAACTGTACTTTTTTGAAAAAGAAAAACACTAATCTTACTAAATCTCTTGAAAAATTCACTAAAGGAAGTGAAATGCTAAATGTTATTTTAAAAGCTCAACAATTTGTGAATGATCGATCTGGAATTGGATATGATCTAAAATCAGACAAAAGGAAAGGAAGAAAGAAAGATGGAGGTAAATCATACTTGAATTATTTTCAGCATTCTGTGCATACATCAAATCCTTTTGCACATTGTAATTATTGTAATAGAAAAGGTCATTATACTTTATCATGCACTCATAGGAAGAAAGGCAATATAGGAACCTACAAATGGGTACCTAAAGGTTCATATGTTCCGAAAATCTTTTGTACTAACCCAAAATGACCCAAAAAGAAGTGAGTACCTAAGACTTAATCGTATTTGATTCTAGATATGTCTTAAAGAATCCGAAAACAACAAATGGTACATAGACAATGGATGCTCTAGACATATGACTGGTGATTTCGAAAGTTTTACCACATTGCAACCTAAGGAAGGTGGAAAGTTAAAATTTGGAGGAAATCAATATGAAAAGATAGCAGAAATTGGTGAAATAAAAAACGACAAAGGAATACAAGTCAAAGATGTATATTACGTTGAAGGCTTGTGTCATAATTTGCTGAGCGTAAGTCAAAGTGCAGATAAAGACAACTGGATAATATATGATTCAGAGAAATGTCTGATTGTCAACAAGAAAGACTTACAACTTGATAAGAAAAATATCAAGGCAAAGCTTAGAGCAAAAAGGGAAGGTAATTGCTATACACTTGATATCAATAGAAATAACTCTAAAAATTGTTTTCTAAGTAATGCCGATAAAAGTTGGTTATGGCATAAGAGACTAGCTCATGTCAACATGCACCAACTAGGCAAACTACTCAAAAAGGATTTAGTTCTTGGATTACCCAAAGTAAGTTTTAAAAATGATTTGATTTGTGACGCACGTCAAAAGGGTAAACAAACTAAATCATCTTTCAAATCAAAAAATGAAATTACAACAAATTGACCACTTCAATTGATACATATGGATTTAGTTGGTCCAGCAAGAGTTAAAAGCCTTGGTGGCAACTTATATTTATTGGTCATTGTTGATGATTTCTCTAGATTCACATGGACTATTTTTCTGTCATCAAAGGATGAAACCTTTGCATAATTCATTATTTTTGCCAAGAAAGTGTAAAATGAGAAAGGTATGTCCATTGTAGGTATCAAGACAGATCACGGTGGAGCATTTGAAAATCAAGCCTTTGAAGAATATTGTGATACTAATGGCATTAATCACAATTTATCTACTCCAAGGACACCACAACAACACAGAGTCGTGGAACGTAAGAATAGAGTGCTCACTGAAATGGCTAAAGTAATGCTGAATGGAAAGAACATGTCTCAAGTTTTCTAGGCTGATGCAATAAGCACAGTATGATATATTTCAAATAGAACCTATATTAGGACAAAACTTGGAAAGACACCATACCAACTATACAAAGGAAGGAAGTTGAACCTTGCTCGTTTACACATCTTTGGTTGTAAGTGTTTCATTCATAATAATGGTAAAGATAACTTAGGAAAACTTGATTCTAGAACAGATAAAGGAATTTTCCTAGGATATTCTAACCAAAGTAAATCATACAGAATTTTCAATAAATGAACATGTGCTGTTGAAGAATCAATTCACGTTGTATTTGATGAATTTGAATCCTTTGACAAAACCATTGATGATGAGTAGGAAGTTATTTTAAATCAAGAAAATAGTCAATCTATTTCTAAATCTCTTATTCCAGGAGTTGATCAAACCAAAGAAGAAAATCAGTCACTAGGACAACCTAAAGCCTGGAAATACAATAGGAGTCATCCCCTAGATCAAGTCATAGGAGATGTGAATGAATAAGTCAAAACTAGAAATAGAATTTTCAATGAAGTTAGTTTTTCTGCATTCATTTCTGAGATTGAACCTTCTAACATTAACGAAGCCCTATCAGACAATGATTGGGTTATAGCAATGCAAGAAGAACTCAACCAATTTGAAAGAAATTAAGTTTGGGATTTCGTACCCTGACCTAAGGATCATCCGATCATTGGCACTAAATGGGTATTCAAGAACAAACTTGATGAATCTACAATTATTGTCAGAAACAAGGCAAGATTGGTAGCCAAAGGTTATAATCAGGAAGAAGAAATTGATTATGAGGAAACGTGTGCTCCAGTGGCTAGATTGGAAGCTATACGAGTACTCTTAGCCTTTGCATGCATCAAAGGATTCAAACTCTATCAAATGGATGTAAATAGTGCATTTCTAAATGGCTACATCATGGAAGAAGTATATGTAGATCAGCCTCCAGGTTTCAAAGATGTAACCAAACCTGACCATATTTTCTGTTAGAACAAGCGTTTCACCCAAGAGGGGGGGTGAATTGGGTGATACTAAAATTTCGTCGGAAATATAAAACTTTAGCAAAGGAATTAAAAACAGTAATGAGTAAGGAGAAATATCACCGAAGTGTGCACCGGGAGTTATACTGGTTCGGTCACAACCACTTTGACCTACGTCCAGTCCTCAGATCTTCTCTGAGAGTTTCACTATAACTTCCAAGATTCAGTGGGTTCTTCGCACCTCAGTACAATCAAGTTCCTATACCTGGACGCTCGCTCCCCCTTACAAGTTGCAATTCAATCCCAACTCAAGGTTCCATAACCTTAAGTTATCTCAATAACAAATATTGAGTTTGAATGAAATATCTCTCTTACAGAGTGAATAAGAATCACTGAAGCATAGAAATACAATTTCAATGTGAAAACAGAGCAATAAACTTGATAATACGTTTGTGTGTGTGCTTGTTATTGTTTCTCTGTTTGGATGTTCCCATATATATAGATATGTTGGTGATGACCGTTGGAACATTTTCTTTCGTCCGTTGGAGAGTGCGCAGCCACTGTTGACTTTTCAAGTTTTTGAAAAATATCCGTTGGCGGTGGTTGGCATTTGAACGTTTCTTTTGACTTCAATCTCTTGAAGTGTTTTCTTCATTGTTTATCTGTAAATAGACTAAGAATACTAATACAATGAAAGATTAATCATATAGGAAACAAATCTATGAACATTTGAATGATTTCAAGATTTCTGGGTAAGCTTACTCGAGTACCTCCTCGAGTATCGCTTGAATGTTACTCCAGTACCTACTCGAGTAACCTCGGAAAATCTTTGATCAATTGCAGGTTAATGAATAAACATAAGATTACTCGGGTAGTGCCTGGAATAACCAATTTTCAAACCTTTGGAAATACATGTTTACTCGGGTACCTACTCGAGTAATGCACTCACAACTTTATGAGTTACTCGGGTACCAACTCGAGTAAAACTTGAAATAAACTTTTGGTTACTCGATGCTCTACTCGGGTAATGTTGCAGGATTTCAATGCCGAGAGCACTTACCTCATTACTCGAGTACGTACTCGAGTAATGTACTCATTGTTCCATAGGTTACTCGGGTATCACCTCGAGTAACTGTGCTTTTTGTCAATGACTTACCCGGGTACTGACTTGAAGTTTATCTTGAAAACATTTTGCATACTCGGGTACTTACTCGAGGAATCCACTTAAATATATGCATATTGGAGTAAGGACTCGAGGAACATGAAATAAAGAAATATCAAGTTAATCGGGTACCACCTTAAAGTTTTTCACTTACCTTTATGCGTTACTCGAGTAGCTACTCGAGTAATGTTGCAGTGGTACAAAGTGCCGAGAGCTCCATCTTTTCAGAAACAGAGTTACTCGAGTAGCTCCTCGAGTATCGTTGGCAACCTGAAGGCAACTGGAAGTTTTTCACATGATTACTCGAGTAGCTCCTCGAGTAATGTTGCAGTAGTAGTAAATGCCGAGAGCTGCACATTTTTAGAAACAGGGTTACTCGAGTAGCTCCTCGAGTATCAATGGCATCCTGAAAAATTTTACACTGTTACTCGAGTAGCTCCTCGAGTAACGTTGCCTGGTTACTAGAAGTTGTCTTTGATTACTTCAAGTTTTGTCTCATTACTCGAGTACCGCCTCGAGTAATGCCTTAGAAAACTTGCTTCTGATCAAGATTCTCAGCTTTATCTCTTGGCCTCTCTTCATTACTTCCATGCTTACCTCAAGTAAAGCTTATTCCTGTCATTACTTAGTTCAAGCTTGATTATTAAACATTTCCTTTTCAAACCATTCTTTTGTTATCATCAAAACATGAGGTCTAACATTCTCCCCCTTTTTGATGATGACAAAACTTGGTGATTTTGAACATGGTTTTTCAAATTGAATTTTCAATTATAAATATGTCATATTAAGTTTGAATTCATATCATATACCTTGCATACATAATAACTTCATTAGTCCAAAACATGTATTATAATTCAAAGCTAAAAATGAACTTAAAATGAATCATAACACACTTGCATTAATCTTAAAAGTTTTCAAATTTCAAATTACAAGATAAAATCACAATGAAAACAAAATGCTCCCTAAAGTCCCATGTACACCCAAATACCCCAAAATGAACTAGGACACATTCACAAAATCACTTCAAGCTCTTCTCCCCCTTTTTGGCGTCATCAATGAAGTGGAGGGCTAGGAGGTTTGACCACAGAAATGGGTGTCACTGGAAGGACCGGAGAACCATCTGAGCTCAAAGAGTCAAAAGAGCTAGATGGGACAGGGTCAGGTAGATGAACTGGAGGGACTTGGATGTCATCCCCTGGAGGAGTGGGTTGGAAGACAACCATAGAAGATGTATCTCCTCCTGGAGTGGTCTGATTCTCAGGGGTGGTCTCAGCCGTGGGAGTAAGATGTTCAGAGGAGGATGTGGAAGGAGAAATTTCCTCTATGGGAGTAGGTGATGGAGTTTGTTTAGGATCAGTTTCTGGTTGAGATTTGGGAGGTGAATCATCAATGGTGATGTGAGTGGTCTCATGGGTTTCAGGATCATCCACTGTGAATAGAATTTCTTTGCCTTGGGGCTCACGTGGATCAGAACCCAGAGGGGTAGATGGTTCATCCTCAGGGATAGGAGTGTCAGAAGGAGGGTCTACAGGAAGAGGTGGTGGTGCAGAAGAGGAGGGACCGGCTGAAGGTCCGGGACCCAAAGAGTCCAAGCGTGCCAATATCAATCTCAGTGTCTCTCCCTAGGCACGTTGCTCTGCTAGCAACTCCTCATGTCTTCTGTCCATTCTCTCAACCAATTCCTCATGCCTCTTGTCGATTCTTTCAACCAACTCCCCCATCTTGAAGTTAGTGTTGGTGATCAACTCGGCATTTGTATTGGAGATATCCACATGGAACCCTCTGAGCATATTCTCCATAAAGTGCTGGAGAGTGGCATTTAGGAAGGATGGTGAAGAAGTGGTAGCAGCTGGAGCCGATGACTGAGTGTCATCCATTCTACTGGTCTCTGCCTCAGTAGTCTTTCGCTTCTTCTTGGACCCAGACTCCAGTGGGCCTTTAAGAGGGATGTCGATGTTTAGTTTACCAATCTGGTTCCTCCCCACTGGGACCATCCTCTCAATTGGCTCCTTACTATCCAAGTACCATATTTTGTTCTCTTTTAAGATAAGAGACACAATTTGGGGATATGGCATTGGAGTAGTAGCCTTCCCTTCCACTTTGTACCTCTTCATCTCCGAGAAAATGTATTCACCCAGATCTTTTTGCTCCTTCAGAAGCAGTGAAGCAAACCACCTAAAGTCCCTATCCGAGAAGTGGGTGTAGTTGTTGGCTTTGTTTACTAGGGACCTAGAGTATATGTACCAAAGGACCCTATGGTGATCACACATATCACTCGGTTTAAAGTTTAGGGGGCCAACTAACTCACCGGGCTTTAGGATAGTGAAAATCTGATTTGGCTCAAGTTCAGAATATATATCATCAGGGGGGTTCTCTATTCCTAACCACAAGTTGATTTTGGAAGGTGAAATCAAAATTTCTTGACCTCTCACAGTTGTGGTCATCTCTTCCTCTACTGAGGTTCGGTTAGGTTCATCTATTATCTCTAGGTTGCAATAGAAATGAGTGACTATCTTTGCGCAAAAAGGTAATCTAATTGACAACCAAGGCATAAAAGGATCTAGATAAGGACTAAGATCGTGCTTCACTACCTCTTGAAGTAGCTTGAGATCCACATAGTGTGTCTTGCACACTTTCCTTCTGGAAAATTGAGTTAAGTACTTGGGAGACTCCTCCAATTTACCCACATTAAATCCCTTTGGAGGGGAAGTGATTTCTGCTTCTGGAATCTTGAACTTCTTGGAAGATTGACCCTTCTCCATTTGGTTAATGATCCCAGCCATTGCCTTAGCCACATTTTTGTCATACTTTGGCTTCTTGAGTGGCTTAGGAGTGAAAGAGGGTGTAGAGGAATCAGAGTGAGGAGGTGAGGGAGATTTGGCACTCTTCCCTCTTCCGGTTGAGGTACTCTTCTTGGATTGAGCCCTAGTGACAATAGGCTCATTGAATACAATCCCTTTTGCTTTCGGTGGTGATTGAGGTTTAAGAGGGATTTTGGCTTTTGATCTTGGAATTAACTTTCTTCTCTTCGTTGGAGGAGGAGGAAGGGGATCAGGGTTTTGTTGTGAATCAGAGGAATCAGTGAAGTTGAGATTCTTGGTTCTAACCATCTTGAAACACAGAAAATCAAGAATCACAGAAAAACAGAGTTACTGACGCGAGATTAGGGCAGAAAGATTTTGAACAAAATAGGAAGTTTTTGGACTTGAAATCAGTTGGGTTTTGACGGAAATGAGGCAAGGAATCAATTGGGAAAAGTTTTTGAAAGGATGTATAGTGATTTACTCGAGGTGATTTTGTGAAAATGACCAAGTTCGCGCATGATAAAGACCTAACACCCGACATTACTCGAGGCCGTACTCGAGTAACATTCATGTTTACTCGAGGCCTTCCTCGAGTGATCATACAGAAAAATTCAAAAATAATTCATTTAAATTGCGTACCTGGCATGAATAATATAGTAATTATCCATGGATGTTCCCTCGATCATTTATAACCCATTCTGATCAGATTTGAGTCATTTTTCATCAATTTGAAAATCTGGACTCCGACTTTACTCGAGGCCTTACTCGAGTAACATTCAAGTTTACTCGAGGCCCGCCTCGGGTAACCATCTTTTTAACTTCTGACTCTTCATTTCTTCGAAACCTGAGCCGTTATGTTTGAAAATCAAGTAACTTGATCCGTTACTTCCAGTTTTGGCGTCCATTACTCGAGTACATACTCGAGTAACATGCTACTTTACCTCAAGTTACTCCTCGGGTAATGTTTCTCAGATAGCCAAAACTTCAAGTTGGTACTCCAGTAAATATGTCCTCTGATCACCTCTGTTTTTATTTCACAAAACAGAGTTTCAACCTTCCTGCAAAACAAATTTCTATATACTCCGATGCTTAAGTTAGTAATCATCAAAACTTTAACAAGTGACTTCATCTAATATTATGAAATGCTGAAATTGCTTATAACTCATTGGGATTTACCATTCCCAATTCTCTTCTAATGTATAGAAATTGATCTTTTGCAAGGGGTTTTGTGAAGATATCTGCTAGTTGAAGATGAGTAGGAATGAATATCACTTTCACATCTTTCTTCTGTACATGGTCTCTGATGAAGTGATGCCTGATATCGATATGCTTGGTTCTAGAGTGTTGAACTGGATTCTTTGCCAAGCTTATCGTACTTGTATTGTCACAATAGATTGGTATTTCCTTGAGATAAATACCAAGATCTTGTAGTTGTTGTTTTAACCATATCACTTGTGCACAACAACTTGAGACTGCAACATATTCGGCTTCCGTTGACGAAAGAGACACTGTATTTTGTTTCTTGCTGAACCACGATACAAGGGATCCGCCAAGAAATTGTCCTTGTCCACTGGTGCTCTTTCTGTCTGTTTTGTATCCTCCATGATCCGAATCTGAATATGCAACGAGATATTCACTTCTTCCTTTGGGATACCACAGACCCAGTTCGGGTGTGTCAGCAAGGTATCTAAAGATTCGTTTGACTGTTTCAGCATGTGATTCTTTTGGTGCTGATTGATATCTTGCACATATGCCAACACTAAATTGGATGTCTGGTCTACTTGCCGTGAGGTAGAGTAATGATCCAATCATTCCTCTATACTTTGTTATGTTGTAGTCTTTACCTTTGACATCAGCATCAAGCAATGTAGTTGAACTCATAGGCGTATCTGTCCCATTTGCTTCATCCATTCCATACTTCTTCAATAGCTCTTTTAAATACTTTGTTTGAGATATGAAGATTCCATTCTTTCTTTGTTTGATTTGTAGACCAAGAAAGAAATTCAATTCTCCCATCATTGACATCTCAAATTCTCCCTGCATTATCTCAGAAAATTCCTTACATAGAGATTCATTAGTAGCACCGAAAACGATGTCATCAACATATATTTGAACAATTAAAATATCATTGTGTTTTCGTTTTATAAAGAGTGTTGTATCAACTTTTCCTCGTACAAAACCTTGATCGATGAGAAACTTACTGAGCCTTTCATACCATGCTCTAGGAGCTTGTTTTAAACCGTATAAAGCCTTTCTGAGTTTGAAAACATGGTCAGGTTTAGTAACATCCTCAAAGCCTGGAGGTTGTTCTACATACACTTCTTCCATGATGTAACCATTTAGAAAAGCACTCTTTACATCCATTTGATAGAGTTTGAATCCTTTGATGCATGCAAAGGCTAAGAGTACACGTATAGCTTCCAATCTAGCCACTGGAGCATACGTTTCCTCATAATCAATTCCTTCTTCCTGATTATAGCCTTTGGCCACCAATCTTGCCTTGTTTCTGACAATAATTGCAGATTCATCAAGTTTGTTCTTGAATACCCATTTAGTACCAATGATCGGATGATCTTTGGGTCGGGGCACCAAATCCCAAACTTGATTTCTCTCAAATTGATTTAGTTCTTCTTGCATTGCTATAACCCAATCATTGTCTGATAAGGCTTCATCAATGTTAGAAGGTTCAATCTCAGAAATGAATGCAGAAAAACTTACTTCATTGAAAATTCTATTTCTAGTTTTGATCCCTTCATTCACATCTCCTATGACTTGATCTAGGGGATGACTTTTATTGTATTTCCAAGCTCTAGGTTGACCTAGGGATTGCTCTTCTTCCTTAGTTTCATCAACCTCTGGAATAAGAGACTTAGAAATAGATTGATCTTTTTCTTGATTTAAAACAATTTCCTATTCTTCATCAATGGTTTTGTCAGAGGATTCAAATTCATCAAATACAATATGAATTGATTCTTCAACAACACATGTTCGTTTATTGAAAACTCTATATGCTTTACTTCGGTTAGAGTATCCTAGGAAAATTCCTTCATCAGTTTTAGAATCAAATTTTCCTAAGTTATCTTTACCATTATTATGAATGAAACACTTACAGCCGAAGATGTGTAGATGAGCAATGTTTGGCTTTCTTCCTTTGTACAACTCGTATGGTGTCTTACCAAGTTTTGTTCTGATATAGGCTCTATTTGAAATGTAGCATGCTGTACACATGGCATCAGCCCAAAATACTTGAGACACGTTCTTTTCATTCAACATTGCTCTAGCCATTTCTGTAAGCACTCTATTCTTGCGTTCTACAACTCCATTTTGTTGAGGCGTCCTTGGAGCAGAGAAATTGTGATCAATCCCATTAGTGTCACAATACTCTTCAAATGCTTGATTTTCAAATTCTCCGCCATGGTCGGTCCTAATACCTACAATGGACATACCTTTCTCATTTTGCACTTTCTTAGCAAAAACAATAAATTCTTCAAACGTTTCATCTTTTGATGCTAGAAAGATAACCCATGTAAATCTAGAGAAATCATCAACCATGACCAATGAATATAAGTTGCCACCAAGACTCTTTACTCTTGCTGGACCAACTAAATCCATATGCAATAGTTGTAGTGGTCTATTTGTTGAAATCTCATTTTTCAATTTAAAAGATGATTTAGTTTGTTTACCCTTTTGACATGCATCACAAATCAAATCATTTTTGAAAGTCACTTTGGGCAATCCAAGAACTAAATCCTTTTTTAGTAGTTTGCCTAATTGATGCATATTAACATGAGCCAATCTCTTATGCCATAACCAACTTTCATCAGTATTACTCAGGAAACAATTTTCAGATTCATTTCTACTAATATCTAGAGTATAGCAGTTACCTTCCCTTTTTGCTCTGAGCTTAGCCTTGATATTCTTCTTATCAAGTTGTAAGTCATTCTTGTTGATAATTAAGCATTCTTCTGAGTCAAATATTACCCAGTTGTCTTTATCTGCACTTTGACTTACGCTCAGCAAATTATGACACAAGCCTTCAACATAATATACATCTTTGACTTGTATTCCTTTGTCATTTTTTATTTCACCAATTCCTGCTATTCTTCGGGTTTGATTTCCTCCAAATTTTACCTCTCCACCTTCTTTAGGTTGCAATTTGGTAAAACTTTCGAAATCACCGGTCATATGTCTAGAGCATCCACTATCAATATACCACTTGTTATTTTTGGATGCTTTGAGACATTCCTGCAATCGAATGACTAGGTCTTAGGTACCCACATCTTTTTGGGTCCTTTTGGATTAGTACAAATAATTTTCTGGATATATGAACCTTTAGGTACCCATTTGTAGGTTCCTATCGTTCCTTTCTTCTTATGAATGCATGAAGAAGTATAATGGCCTTTTCTATTACAGTAGTTACAAAATGCAAAAGGATTTGACGTATGCACAGAATGCTGGAAATAATTCAAATATGACTTACCCCCTGCTTTCTTTCTACCTTTCCTTTTATCTGACTTTGGATCGTATCCAATTCCATATCGATCATTTACAAATCGTTGAGCTTTTAAAATAACATTTAGCATCTCACTACCTTGTGTAAATTTTTCAAGAGTTTTTGTAAGATCAATGTTTTTCTTTTTCAGAGATGAACAATTTTCACAATTCTTTTCTTTAAGTTCAGTTTCAAGAGCTTTGTTTTTCTTTTTGTAAACAATCAATTCTTTAACTACTTTGATGAATTCAGAATGCAAAGCATTATATTCGGAAAGTAATTCATCATAGGTAGGTTCAGAATCATTTACCTCTCTTTCTGTTTCTTCTTGAGCAACGAGGCATATGTTAGCTACTTCTTCCTCATCACTTTCTTCGTCAGAAGAGCTATCACCCCATATAGCGGATACGAAGGCCTTCTTTTTGTTGAAGAATTTGCCTTTTCTCTTTTCTTTGCTCTTTTGATTTAGTTCTGGACATTCTGATTTGATATGTCCTGGTTTTCCACATTCGTAGCAAATGATGTGATCTTTGTTGCTAGTTCCACCTTTTTGAAAGTGTTTGAATCCTTGTCCTTTCTTGTAGAACTTTCTGAATCGTTTTATGATTAGACCCATTTCGTCATCGTCGAACTCTTCATTCTCATCTTGATTTTCTTCTTTTGCTTTTAGTGCTAGACCTTTCTTTTTCTTGTCACCAATGTCATCTAGTTCCCGTTTGAACTTTAGTTTGCTTTCATATTCAGAAAGACTTCCAAATAGAGAAGCAACTGATCTCATTGATTCTCCTTTTGCTTCTTCTATCGCAGTGACTTTGGCCTCCCACTCTTTAGAAAGAATATTCAAAATCTTTCGTACTTGGGTATGTTGATCATAAGATTTCCCAAGTGCTGCAAGTTGATTAACAAGATGAGTATATCTAAGTTCAAATTCAGAAATTGATTCACCTGATTTCATTCGAAGTAGATCGAATTCAGTGACCAAGGTGTTGATGCGATTCTCCTTTATTCCCGAAGTTCCTTCATGAGCTATTTCCAGAGCTTCCCACATTTCCTTTGCTGTTGGAAGTGTGCAGATTCTGAAGTATTCACTTTGGCTTAAGGCACTTTGTAACATCAGAATTGCCTTGCTGTTGAGAGTGATAAGTTTCTTGTCATTCTCATCATATTCCGCTGGTGTCTTTGGAATTTTCTGAGAATCTACAATCTTTGTAGGTTGATAATTTCCACTCTCAATTACATCCCATAGCCCATATTCGGTAGCCATCACGAACACTCTGAATTTTGCTTTCCAAAATGAAAAGTGTTCTCCACTGAAACCGGGAGGTCTAGAGATGGATGCTCCGTCGGGAAGAATTCCTTCACCCATGCTTGCCATTGGATCCTTCTTAGGTTGTTATACCTTAACAAGAAGACCTACGCTCTGATACCAAATGTTAGAACAAGCGTTTCACCCAAGAGGGGGGGTGAATTGGGTGATACTAAAATTTCGTCGGAAATATAAAACTTTAGCAAAGGAATTAAAAACAGTAATGAGTAAGGAGAAATATCACCGAAGTGTGCACCGGGAGTTATACTGGTTCGGTCACAACCACTTTGACCTACGTCCAGTCCTCAGATCTTCTCTGAGAGTTTCACTATAACTTCCAAGATTCAGTGGGTTCTTGGCACCTCAGTACAAGCAAGTTCCTATACCTGGACGCTCGCTCCCCCTTACAAGTTGCAATTCAATCCCAACTCAAGGTTCCACAACCTTAAGTTATCTCAATAACAAATATTGAGTTTGAATGAAATATCTCTCTTACAGAGTGAATAAGAATCACTGAAGCATAGAAATACAATTTCAATGTGAAAACAGAGCAATAAACTTGATAATACGTTTGTGTGTGTGCTTGTTATTGTTTCTCTGTTTGGATGTTCCCATATATATAGATATGTTGGTGATGACCGTTGGAACATTTTCTTTCGTCCGTTGGAGAGTGCCCAGCCACTGTTGACTTTTCAAGTTTTTGAAAAATATCCGTTGGCGGTGGTTGGCATTTGAACGTTTCTTTTGACTTCAATCTCTTGAAGTGTTTTCTTCATTGTTTATCTGTAAATAGACTAAGAATACTAATACAATGAAAGATTAATCATATAGGAAACAAATCTATGAACATTTGAATGATTTCAAGATTTCTGGGTAAGCTTACTCGAGTACCTCCTCGAGTATCGCTTGAATGTTACTCCAGTACCTACTCGAGTAACCTCGGAAAATCTTTGATCAATTGCAGGTTAATGAATAAACATAAGATTACTCGGGTAGTGCCTGGAATAACCAATTTTCAAACCTTTGGAAATACATGTTTACTCGGGTACCTACTCGAGTAATGCACTCACAACTTTATGAGTTACTCGGGTACCAACTCGAGTAAAACTTGAAATAAACTTTTGGTTACTCGATGCTCTACTCGGGTAATGTTGCAGGATTTCAATGCCGAGAGCACTTACCTCATTACTCGAGTACGTACTCGAGTAATGCACTCATTGTTCCATAGGTTACTCGGGTACCACCTCGAGTAACTGTGCTTTTTGTCAATGACTTACCCGGGTACTGACTTGAAGTTTATCTTGAAAACATTTTGCATACTCGGGTACTTACTCGAGGAATCCACTTAAATATATGCATATTGGAGTAAGGACTCGAGGAACATGAAATAAAGAAATATCAAGTTAATCGGGTACCACCTTGAAGTTTTTCACTTACCTTTATGCATTACTCGAGTAGCTACTCGAGTAATGTTGCAGTGGTACAAAGTGCCGAGAGCTCCATCTTTTCAGAAACAGAGTTACTCGAGTAGCTCCTCGAGTATCGTTGGCAACCTGAAGGCAACTGGAAGTTTTTCACATGATTACTCGAGTAGCTCCTCGAGTAATGTTGCAGTAGTAGTAAATGCCGAGAGCTGCACATTTTTAGAAACAGGGTTACTCGAGTAGCTCCTCGAGTATCAATGGCATCCTGAAAAATTTTACACTGTTACTCGAGTAGCTCCTCGAGTAACGTTGCCTGGTTACTAGAAGTTGTCTTTGATTACTTCAAGTTTTGTCTCATTACTCGAGTACCGCCTCGAGTAATGCCTTAGAAAACTTGCTTCTGATCAAGATTCTCAGCTTTATCTCTTGGCCTCTCTTCATTACTTCCATGCTTACCTCAAGTAAAGCTTATTCCTGTCATTACTTAGTTCAAGCTTGATTATTAAACATTTCCTTTTCAAACCATTCTTTTGTTATCATCAAAACATGAGATCTAACATTCTCCCCCTTTTTGATGATGACAAAACTTGGTGATTTTGAACATGGTTTTTCAAATTGAATTTTCAATTATAAATATGTCATATTAAGTTTGAATTCATATCATATACCTTGCATACATAATAACTTCATTAGTCCAAAACATGTATTATAATTCAAAGCTAAAAATGAACTTAAAATGAAATCATAACACACTTGCATTAATCTTAAAAGTTTTCAAATTTCAAATTACAAGATAAAATCACAATGAAAACAAAATGCTCCCTAAAGTCCCATGTACACCCAAATACCCCAAAATGAACTAGGACACATTCACAAAATCACTTCAAGCTCTTCTCCCCCTTTTTGGCGTCATCAATGAAGTGGAGGGCTAGGAGGTTTGACCACGGAAATGGGTGTCACTGGAAGGACCGGAGAACCATCTGAGCTCAAAGAGTCAAAAGAGCTAGATGGGACAGGGTCAGGTAGATGAACTGGAGGGACTTGGATGTCATCCCCTGGAGGAGTGGGTTGGAAGACAACCATAGAAGATGTATCTCCTCCTGGAGTGGTCTGATTCTCAGGGGTGGTCTCAGCCGTGGGAGTAAGATGTTCAGAGGAGGATGTGGAAGGAGAAATTTCCTCTGTGGGAGTAGGTGATGGAGTTGGTTTAGGATCAGTTTCTGGTTGAGGTTTGGGAGGTGAATCATCAATGGTGATGTGAGTGGTCTCATGGGTTTCAGGATCATCCACTGTGAATAGAATTTCTTTGCCTTGGGGCTCACGTGGATCAGAACCCAGAGGGGTAGATGGTTCATCCTCAGGGATAGGAGTGTCAGAAGGAGGGTCTACAGGAAGAGGTGGTGGTGCAGAAGAGGAGGGACCGGCTGAAGGTCCAGGACCCAAAGAGTCCAAGCGTGCCAATATCAATCTCAGTGTCTCTCCCTGGGCACGTTGCTCTGCTAGCAACTCCTCATGTCTTCTGTCCATTCTCTCAACCAATTCCTCATGCCTCTTGTCGATTCTTTCAACCAACTCCCCCATCTTGAAGTTAGTGTTGGTGATCAACTCGGCGTTTGTATTGGAGATATCCACATGGAACCCTCTGAGCATATTCTCCATAAAGTGCTGGAGAGTGGCATTTAGGAAGGATGGTGAAGAAGTGGTAGCAGCTGGAGCCGATGACTGAGTGTCATCCATTCTACTGGTCTCTGCCTCAGTAGTCTTTCGCTTCTTCTTGGACCCAGACTCCAGTGGGCCTTTAAGAGGGATGTCGATGTTTAGTTTACCAATCTGGTTCCTCCCCACTGGGACCATCCTCTCAATTGGCTCCTTACTATCCAAGTACCATATTTTGTTCTCTTTTAAGATAAGAGACACAATTTGGGGATATGGTATTGGAGTAGTAGCCTGCCCTTCCACTTTGTACCTCTTCATCTCCGAGAAAATGTATTCACCCAGATCTTTTTGCTCCTTCAGAAGCAGTGAAGCAAACCACCTAAAGTCCCTATCCGAGAAGTGGGTGTAGTTGTTGTCTTTGTTTACTAGGGACCTAGAGTATATGTACCAAAGGACCCTATGGTGATCACACATATCACTCGGTTTAAAGTTTAGGGGGCCAACTAACTCACCGGGCTTTAGGATAGTGAAAATCTGATTTGGCTCAAGTTCAGAATATATATCATCAGGGGGGTTCTCTATTCCTAACCACAAGTTGATTTTGGAAGGTGAAATCAAAATTTCTTGACCTCTCACAGTTGTGGTCATCTCTTCCTCTACTGAGGTTTGGTTAGGTTCATCTATTATCTCTAGGTTGCAATAGAAATGAGTGACTATCTTTGCGGAAAAAGGTAATCTAATTGACAACCAAGGCATAAAAGGATCTAGATAAGGACTAAGATCGTGCTTCACTACCTCTTGAAGTAGCTTGAGATCCACATAGTGTGTCTTGCACACTTTCCTTCTGGAAAATTGAGTTAAGTACTTGGGAGACTCCTCCAGTTTACCCACATTAAATCCCTTTGGAGGGGAAGTGATTTCTGCTTCTGGAATCTTGAAATTCTTGGAAGATTGACCCTTCTCCATTTGGTTAATGATCCCAGCCATTGCCTTAGCCACATTTTTGTCATACTTTGGCTTCTTGAGTGGCTTAAGAGTGAAAGAGGGTGTAGAGGAATCAGAGTGAGGAGGTGAGGGAGATTTGGCACTCTTCCCTCTTCCGGTTGAGGTACTCTTCTTGGATTGAGCCCTAGTGACAATAGGCTCATTGAATACAATCCCTTTTGCTTTCGGTGGTGATTGAGGTTTAAGAGGGATTTTGGCTTTTGATCTTGGAATTAACTTTCTTCTCTTCGTTGGAGGAGGAGGAAGGGGATCAGGGTTTTGTTGTGAATCAGAGGAATCAGTGAAGTTGAGATTCTTGGTTCTAACCATCTTGAAACACAGAAAATCAAGAATCACAGAAAAACAGAGTTACTGACGCGAGATTAGGGCAGAAAGATTTTGAACAAAATAGGAAGTTTTTGGACTTGAAATCAGTTGGGTTTTGACGGAAATGAGGCAAGGAATCAATTGGGAAAAGTTTTTGAAAGGATGTATAGTGATTTACTCGAGGTGATTTTGTGAAAATGACCAAGTTCGTGCATGATAAAGACCTAACACCCGACATTACTCGAGGCCGTACTCGAGTAACATTCATGTTTACTCGAGGCCTTCCTCGAGTGATCATACAGAAAAATTCAAAAATAATTCATTTAAATTGCGTACCTGGCATGAATAATATAGTAATTATCCATGGATGTTCCCTCGATCATTTATAACCCATTCTGATCAGATTTGAGTCATTTTTCATCAATTTGAAAATCTGGACTCCGACTTTACTCGAGGCCTTACTCGAGTAACATTCAAGTTTACTCGAGGCACGCCTCGGGTAACCATCTTTTTAACTTCTGACTCTTCATTTCTTCGAAACCTGAGCCGTTATGTTTGAAAATCAAGTAACTTGATCTGTTACTTCCAGTTTTGGCGTCCATTACTCGAGTACATACTCGAGTAACATGCTACTTTACCTCAAGTTACTCCTCGGGTAATGTTTCTCAGATAGCCAAAACTTCAAGTTGGTACTCCAGTAAATATGTCCTCTGATCACCTCTGTTTTTATTTCACAAAACAGAGTTTCAACCTTCCTGCAAAACAAATTTCTATATACTCCGATGCTTAAGTTAGTAATCATCAAAACTTTAACAAGTGACTTCATCTAATATTATGAAATGCTGAAATTGCTTATAACTCATTGGGATTTACCATTCCTAATTCTCTTCTAATGTATAGAAATTGATCTTTTGCAAGGGGTTTTGTGAAGATATCTGCTAGTTGAAGATGAGTAGGAATGAATATCACTTTCACATCTTTCTTCTGTACATGGTCTCTGATGAAGTGATGCCTGACATCGATATGCTTGGTTCTAGAGTGTTGAACTGGATTCTTTGCCAAGCTTATCGTACTTGTATTGTCACAATAGATTGGTATTTCCTTGAGATAAATACCAAGATCTTGTAGTTGTTGTTTTAACCATATCACTTGTGCACAACAACTTGAGACTGCAACATATTCGGCTTCCGTTGACGAAAGAGACACTGTATTTTGTTTCTTGCTGAACCACGATACAAGAGATCCGCCAAGAAATTGTCCTTGTCCACTGGTGCTCTTTCTGTCTGTTTTGTATCCTCCATGATCCGAATCTGAATATGCAACGAGATATTCACTTCTTCCTTTGGGATACCACAGACCCAGTTCGGGTGTGTCAGCAAGGTATCTAAAGATTCGTTTGACTGTTTCAGCATGTGATTCTTTTGGTGCTGATTGATATCTTGCACATATGCCAACACTAAATTGGATGTCTGGTCTACTTGCCGTGAGGTAGAGTAATGATCCAATCATTCCTCTATACTTTGTTATGTTGTAGTCTTTACCTTTGACATCAGCATCAAGCAATGTAGTTGAACTCATAGGCGTATCTGTCCCATTTGCTTCATCCATTCCATACTTCTTCAATAGCTCTTTTAAATACTTTGTTTGAGATATGAAGATTCCATTCTTTCTTTGTTTGATTTGTAGACCAAGAAAGAAATTCAATTCTCCCATCATTGACATCTCAAATTCTCCCTGCATTATCTCAGAAAATTCCTTACATAGAGATTCATTAGTAGCACCGAAAACGATGTCATCAACATATATTTGAACAATTAAAATATCATTGTGTTTTCGTTTTATAAAGAGTGTTGTATCAACTTTTCCTCGTACAAAACCTTGATCGATGAGAAACTTACTGAGCCTTTCATACCATGCTCTAGGAGCTTGTTTTAAACCGTATAAAGCCTTTCTGAGTTTGAAAACATGGTCAGGTTTAGTAACATCCTCAAAGCCTGGAGGTTGTTCTACATACACTTCTTCCATGATGTAACCATTTAGAAAAGCACTCTTTACATCCATTTGATAGAGTTTGAATCCTTTGATGCATGCAAAGGCTAAGAGTACACGTATAGCTTCCAATCTAGCCACTGGAGCATACGTTTCCTCATAATCAATTCCTTCTTCCTGATTATAGCCTTTGGCCACCAATCTTGCCTTGTTTCTGACAATAATTGCAGATTCATCAAGTTTGTTCTTGAATACCCATTTAGTACCAATGATCGGATGATCTTTGGGTCGGGGCACCAAATCCCAAACTTGATTTCTCTCAAATTGATTTAGTTCTTCTTGCATTGCTATAACCCAATCATTGTCTGATAAGGCTTCATCAATGTTAGAAGGTTCAATCTCAGAAATGAATGCAGAAAAACTTACTTCATTGAAAATTCTATTTCTAGTTTTGATCCCTTCATTCACATCTCCTATGACTTGATCTAGGGGATGACTTTTATTGTATTTCCAAGCTCTAGGTTGACCTAGGGATTGCTCTTCTTCCTTAGTTTCATCAACCTCTGGAATAAGAGACTTAGAAATAGATTGATCTTTTTCTTGATTTAAAACAATTTCCTGTTCTTCATCAATGGTTTTGTCAGAGGATTCAAATTCATCAAATACAATATGAATTGATTCTTCAACAACACATGTTCGTTTATTGAAAACTCTATATGCTTTACTTCGGTTAGAGTATCCTAGGAAAATTCCTTCATCAGTTTTAGAATCAAATTTTCCTAAGTTATCTTTACCATTATTATGAATGAAACACTTACAGCCGAAGATGTGTAGATGAGCAATGTTTGGCTTTCTTCCTTTGTACAACTCGTATGGTGTCTTACCAAGTTTTGTTCTGATATAGGCTCTATTTGAAATGTAGCATGCTGTACACATGGCATCAGCCCAAAATACTTGAGACACGTTCTTTTCATTCAACATTGCTCTAGCCATTTCTGTAAGCACTCTATTCTTGCGTTCTACAACTCCATTTTGTTGAGGCGTCCTTGGAACAAAGAAATTGTGATCAATCCCATTAGTGTCACAATACTCTTCAAATGCTTGATTTTCAAATTCTCCGCCATGGTCGGTCCTAATACCTACAATGGACATACCTTTCTCATTTTGCACTTTCTTAGCAAAAACAATAAATTCTTCAAACGTTTCATCTTTTGATGATAGAAAGATAACCCATGTAAATCTAGAGAAATCATCAACAATGACCAATGAATATAAGTTGCCACCAAGACTCTTTACTCTTGCTGGACCAACTAAATCCATATGCAATAGTTGTAGTGGTCTATTTGTTGAAATCTCATTTTTCAATTTAAAAGATGATTTAGTTTGTTTACCCTTTTGACATGCATCACAAATCAAATCATTTTTGAAAGTCACTTTGGGCAATCCAAGAACTAAATCCTTTTTTAGTAGTTTGCCTAATTGATGCATATTAACATGAGCCAATCTCTTATGCCATAACCAACTTTCATCAATATTACTCAGGAAACAATTTTCAGATTCATTTCTACTAATATCTAGAGTATAGCAGTTACCTTCCCTTTTTGCTCTGAGCTTAGCCTTGATATTCTTCTTATCAAGTTGTAAGTCATTCTTGTTGATAATTAAGCATTCTTCTGAGTCAAATATTACCCAGTTGTCTTTATCTGCACTTTGACTTACGCTCAGCAAATTATGACACAAGCCTTCAACATAATATACATCTTTGACTTGTATTCCTTTGTCATTTTTTATTTCACCAATTCCTGCTATTCTTCGGGTTTGATTTCCTCCAAATTTTACCTCTCCACCTTCTTTAGGTTGCAATTTGGTAAAACTTTCGAAATCACCGGTCATATGTCTAGAGCATCCACTATCAATATACCACTTGTTATTTTTGGATGCTTTGAGACATTCCTGCAATCGAATGACTAGGTCTTAGGTACCCACATCTTTTTGGGTCCTTTTGGATTAGTACAAATAATTTTCTGGATATATGAACCTTTAGGTACCCATTTGTAGGTTCCTATCGTTCCTTTCTTCTTATGAATGCATGAAGAAGTATAATGGCCTTTTCTATTACAGTAGTTACAAAATGCAAAAGGATTTGATGTATGCACAGAATGCTGGAAATAATTCAAATATGACTTACCCCCTGCTTTCTTTCTACCTTTCCTTTTATCTGACTTTGGATCGTATCCAATTCCATATCGATCATTTACAAATCGTTGAGCTTTTAAAATAACATTTAGCATCTCACTACCTTGTGTAAATTTTTCAAGAGTTTTTGTAAGATCAATGTTTTTCTTTTTCAGAGATGAACAATTTTCACAATTCTTTTCTTTAAGTTCAGTTTCAAGAGCTTTGTTTTTCTTTTTGTAAACAATCAATTCTTTAACTACTTTGATGAATTCAGAATGCAAAGCATTATATTCGGAAAGTAATTCATCATAGGTAGGTTCAGAATCATTTACCTCTCTTTCTGTTTCTTCTTGAGCAACGAGGCATATGTTAGCTACTTCTTCCTCATCACTTTCTTCGTCAGAAGAGCTATCACCCCATATAGTTGATACGAAGGCCTTCTTTTTGTTGAAGAATTTGCCTTTTCTCTTTTCTTTGCTCTTTTGATTTAGTTCTGGACATTCTGATTTGATATGTCCTGGTTTTCCACATTCGTAGCAAATGATGTGATCTTTGTTGCTAGTTCCACCTTTTTGAAAGTGTTTGAATCCTTGTCCTTTCTTGTAGAACTTTCTGAATCGTTTTATGATTAGACCCATTTCGTCATCGTCGAACTCTTCATTCTCATCTTGATTTTCTTCTTTTGCTTTTAGTGCTAGACCTTTCTTTTTCTTGTCACCAATGTCATCTAGTTCCCGTTTGAACTTTAGTTTGCTTTCATATTCAGAAAGACTTCCAAATAGAGAAGCAACTGATCTCATTGATTCTCCTTTTGCTTCTTCTATCGCAGTGACTTTGGCCTCCCACTCTTTAGAAAGAATATTCAAAATCTTTCGTACTTGGGTATGTTGATCATAAGATTTCCCAAGTGCTGCAAGTTGATTAACAAGATGAGTATATCTAAGTTCAAATTCAGAAATTGATTCACCTGATTTCATTCGAAGTAGATCGAATTCAGTGACCAAGGTGTTGATGCGATTCTCCTTTATTCCCGAAGTTCCTTCATGAGCTATTTCCAGAGCTTCCCACATTTCCTTTGCTGTTGGAAGTGTGCAGATTCTGAAGTATTCACTTTGGCTTAAGGCACTTTGTAACATCAGAATTGCCTTGCTGTTGAGAGTGATAAGTTTCTTGTCATTCTCATCATATTCCGCTGGTGTCTTTGGAATTTTCTGAGAATCTACAATCTTTGTAGGTTGATAATTTCCACTCTCAATTACATCCCATAGCCCATATTCGGTAGCCATCACGAACACTCTGAATTTTGCTTTCCAAAATGAAAAGTGTTCTCCACTGAAACCGGGAGGTCTAGTGATGGATGCTCCGTCGGGAAGAATTCCTTCACCCATGCTTGCCATTGGATCCTTCTTAGGTTGTTATACCTTAACAAGAAGACCTACGCTCTGATACCAAATGTTAGAACAAGCGTTTCACCCAAGAGGGGGTGAATTGGGTGATACTAAAATTTCGTCGGAAATATAAAACTTTAGCAAAGGAATTAAAAACAGTAATGAGTAAGGAGAAATATCACCGAAGTGTGCACCGGGAGTTATACTGGTTCGGTCACAACCACTTTGACCTACGTCCAGTCCTCAGATCTTCTCTGAGAGTTTCACTATAACTTCCAAGATTCAGTGGGTTCTTGGCACCTCAGTACAAGCAAGTTCCTATACCTGGACGCTCACTCCCCCTTACAAGTTGCAATTCAATCCCAACTCAAGGTTCCACAACCTTAAGTTATCTCAATAACAAATATTGAGTTTGAATGAAATATCTCTCTTACAGAGTGAATAAGAATCACTGAAGCATAGAAATACAATTTCAATGTGAAAACAGAGCAATAAACTTGATAATACGTTTGTGTGTGTGCTTGTTATTGTTTCTCTGTTTGGATGTTCCCATATATATAGATATGTTGGTGATGACCGTTGGAACATTTTCTTTCGTCCGTTGGAGAGTGCGCAGCCACTGTTGACTTTTCAAGTTTTTGAAAAATATCCGTTGGCGGTGGTTGGCATTTGAACGTTTCTTTTGACTTCAATTTCTTGAAGTGTTTTCTTCATTGTTTATCTGTAAATAGACTAAGAATACTAATACAATGAAAGATTAATCATATAGGAAACAAATCTATGAACATTTGAATGATTTCAAGATTTCTGGGTAAGCTTACTCGAGTACCTCCTCGAGTATCGCTTGAATGTTACTCGAGTACCTACTCGAGTAACCTCGGAAAATCTTTGATCAATTGCAGGTTAATGAATAAACATAAGATTACTCGGGTAGTGCCTGGAATAACCAATTTTCAAACCTTTGGAAATACATGTTTACTCGGGTACCTACTCGAGTAATGCACTCACAACTTTATGAGTTACTCGGGTACCAACTCGAGTAAAACTTGAAATAAACTTTTGGTTACTCGATGCTCTACTCGGGTAATGTTGCAGGATTTCAATGCCAAGAGCACTTACCTCATTACTCGAGTACGTACTCGAGTAATGCACTCATTGTTCCATAGGTTACTCGGGTACCACCTCGAGTAACTGTGCTTTTTGTCAATGACTTACCCGGGTACTGACTTGAAGTTTATCTTGAAAACATTTTGCATACTCGGGTACTTACTCGAGGAATCCACTTAAATATATGCATTTGGAGTAAGGACTCGAGGAACATGAAATAAAGAAATATCAAGTTAATCGGGTACCACCTTGAAGTTTTTCACTTACCTTTATGCGTTACTCGAGTAGCTACTCGAGTAATGTTGCAGTGGTACAAAGTGCCGAGAGCTCCATCTTTTCAGAAACAGAGTTACTCGAGTAGCTCCTCGAGTATCGTTGGCAACCTGAAGGCAACTGGAAGTTTTTCACATGATTACTCGAGTAGCTCCTCGAGTAATGTTGCAGTAGTAGTAAATGCCGAGAGCTGCACATTTTTAGAAACAGGGTTACTCGAGTAGCTCCTCGAGTATCAATGGCATCCTGAAAACTTTTACACTGTTACTCGAGTAGCTCCTCGAGTAACGTTGCCTGGTTACTGGAAGTTGTCTTTGATTACTTCAAGTTTTGTCTCATTACTCGAGTACCGCCTCGAGTAATGCCTTAGAAAACTTGCTTCTGATCAAGATTCTCAGCTTTATCTCTTGGCCTCTCTTCATTACTTCCATGCTTACCTCAAGTAAAGCTTATTCCTGTCATTACTTAGTTCAAGCTTGATTATTAAACATTTCCTTTTCAAACCATTCTTTTGTTATCATCAAAACATGAGATCTAACATTTTCAAACTCAAAAATGCTTTGTACGGTTTAAAAGAAGCTCCTAGAGCATGGTACGAAAGGCTCAGTAAATTTCTTATTGATCAAGGTTTTGTACGAGGAAAAGTTGATACAATACTTTTTACAAAACGTAAACGTGATGATATATTAATTGTGCAAATATATGTTGATGATATAGTTTTCGATGCCACTAACAAAACGATATGCAAAGAATTTTCTGAGATAATGCAGGGGGAGTTTGAGATGTCAATGATTGGAGAATTGAATTTCTTTCTCGGTTTGCAAATCAAACAAAGAAAGAATGAGTTTTAACCTAGTTCTTATACATTTGATGTAACACCCCAAATTTTGATTAAGGCATAATGATAATTATTGAGGATAATTATTGGATTAAAGTTGAATTAATGTATATTGATGACAATATTATTTAATATGTCATAATTGTTGGAAAATTGAAAGAATGGAATTATTGGCATAAGTTGGTAATTAATGGGAAAATTAATTACTAGCTAAGAGAGAAAATGAGAAGTGTAATTAAAATGACTAATGGAGAGATTAGAGTAGCTAATTGGTGGTTTACCTTTATGGGAGCCAATGAAGAATTGACATGTGTCAAGATTAGAGTATGAGAGAGGTAAAGAAAAGTCAAATGAGATTAAATAATGCATTTCTCTCTCCTCTCTTCCCTCTTGTGCGCTGGAAAAACTGAAAAGGAGAAAGTATTGTCTTCATTTGTGCTTCTTCTTCACTCCACCTCCATCTCTCTTAAATAAATGTGACCACGCCAAGCGCACCGCTACTGGCTGACCCTGTTGAGGGATACGGGTGGGGTGTAGGCAAGGTGGGCACTGCCACTGGCTGACCCTGTTGAGGGATACGGGTGGGGTGCGACAATGAAAGTATTCGCCACGCCAAGCGCACTGCCATTGGCCGAGCCCTCGGAGGGGGTATACGGGTGGAGTGTAGGCAGGGTGGACTGTGATAGAAGTGTACTTTGGATAGAAGAGATTGAGATTCCGGAGAGACTCGATATTGTTATTGAAACCCAAAGGTCCCGGTTACCACTAGTGGAGATATTGGTGGGTGTACGGGTGAGGGTAATGATGGGAAAGTGAATATAGTGTAAACGAAAGCATAGTGGAAAACAATGAAAGCTAAGATATGTGATTACAGCGGAAGCTGTCGATTGTACGTAGTGAATCTGTGGTACTTTGAGTGATCCCCAAAAGGGGAAAGTGATTTAATGACTAGATGGAAAAGGCTTAAAGCCGTAATAAATGAGTGTAGTCCGTATCATAGTAACTGAGTGAGGTGAAGACCTCTAAGGATTAAAATCGGAGATCACGCGCTCGTGAGGGTGTCTCCGAGTACAAGTAATGATAAAGTGATTGAAAGAAAGAAATTGAACCATGGAGTATTAGTCTGTTGAGATTCTTGAGTGAATTGGACCTACAACATATTGTTGATACGAGTGGTTTTAAAGGATTACCTTTAAAGAGAAGCAAATCAAGGAACGGAAGCCGTTATGAAGAGGCGTCCAGAGTTTATGAACTAAGTGGTGTACAAAATTTCGAGGACGAAATTTATCGAACGGGGGGAGAATTGTAACACCCCAAATTTTGATTAAGGCCTAATGATAATTATTGAGGATAATTATTGGATTAAAGTTGAATTAATGTATATTGATGACAATATTATTTAATATGTCATAATTGTTGGAAAATTGAAAGAATGGAATTATTGGCATAAGTTGGTAATTAATGGGAAAATTAATTACTAGCTAAGAGAGAAAATGAGAAGTGTAATTAAAATGACTAATGGAGAGATTAGAGTAGCTAATTGGTGGTTTACCTTTATGGGAGCCAATGAAGAATTGACATGTGTCAAGATTAGAGTATGAGAGAGGTAAAGAAAAGTCAAATGAGATTAAATAATGCATTTCTCTCTCCTCTCTTCCCTCTTGTGCGCTGGAAAAACTGAAAAGGAGAAAGTATTGTCTTCATTTGTGCTTCTTCTTCACTCCACCTCCATCTCTCTTAAATAAATGTGACCACGCCAAGCGCACCGCTACTGGCTGACCCTGTTGAGGGATATGGGTGGGGTGTAGGCAAGGTGGGCACTGCCACTGGCTGACCCTGTTGAGGGATACGGGTGGGGTGCGACAATGAAAGTATTCGCCACGCCAAGCGCACTGCCATTGGCCGAGCCCTCGGAGGGGGTATACGGGTGGAGTGTAGGCAGGGTGGACTGTGATAGAAGTGTACTTTGGATAGAAGAGATTGAGATTCCGGAGAGACTCGATATTGTTATTGAAACCCAAAGGTCCCGGTTACCACTAGTGGAGATATTGGTGGGTGTACGGGTGAGGGTAATGATGGGAAAGTGAATATAGTGTAAACGAAAGCATAGTGGAAAACAATGAAAGCTAAGATATGTGATTACAGCGGAAGCTGTCGATTGTACGTAGTGAATCTGTGGTACTTTGAGTGATCCCCAAAAGGGGAAAGTGATTTAATGACTAGATGGAAAAGGCTTAAAGCCGTAATAAATGAGTGTAGTCCGTATCATAGTAACTGAGTGAGGTGAAGACCTCTAAGGATTAAAATCGGAGATCACGCGCTCGTGAGGGTGTCTCCGAGTACAAGTAATGATAAAGTGATTGAAAGAAAGAAATTGAACCATGGAGTATTAGTCTGTTGAGATTCTTGAGTGAATTGGACCTACAACATATTGTTGATACGAGTGGTTTTAAAGGATTACCTTTAAAGAGAAGCAAATCAAGGAACGGAAGCCGTTATGAAGAGGCGTCCAGAGTTTATGAACTAAGTGGTGTACAAAATTTCGAGGACGAAATTTATCGAACGGGGGGAGAATTGTAACACCCCAAATTTTGATTAAGGCCTAATGATAATTATTGAGGATAATTATTGGATTAAAGTTGAATTAATGTATATTGATGACAATATTATTTAATATGTCATAATTGTTGGAAAATTGAAAGAATGGAATTATTGGCATAAGTTGGTAATTAATGGGAAAATTAATTACTAGCTAAGAGAGAAAATGAGAAGTGTAATTAAAATGACTAATGGAGAGATTAGAGTAGCTAATTGGTGGTTTACCTTTATGGGAGCCAATTAAGAATTGACATGTGTCAAGATTAGAGTATGAGAGAGGTAAAGAAAAGTCAAATGAGATTAAATAATGCATTTCTCTCTCCTCTCTTCCCTCTTGTGCGCTGGAAAAACTGAAAAGGAGGGAGTATTGTCTTCATTTGTGCTTCTTCTTCACTCCACCTCCATCTCTCTTCTCTCTCCATTTCTGTCGACATTTTTGCAGCAAAGAGGAAGAGGAAAAGCTTGCAAAAAGGTAAGGAAAATGGCTTCTATTGCTCAAACTTCCTTCTTTAATGTTGATCCTTGAATGAAGAGCTTCATTGTGATGGTTGAAATGTGTTCATTGGTGTTAGTTTATGACCTCAAGAGATTGTGAAAGTTGAAGAATCAAGAAATCTCTTTGGCAAAGTGAAAGAGGTGAGTGTTATCTCCCTTTTGATATATATATTGTGGATGTTGGTGAGCATTGATTTTTCTGGAAATTTATGCCCTATTTTCGAAAATTAGGGTCTTAGTGAGTTTGGCATGTTGTGATAATGGAAATGGTATATTGTGATGTCTTTTGGACAAATGGATTGGTTTGAATCATTAAAAGTAAAGTTTGGGAACTTTGTGTTGGTTTTGGTGTGTCGGTCAAAACAGGGCATGTGGTTAGAGTATGAATTTGGTCATTTTGAGGCTACCATTGTGTTCCTTGTGGAAAATTGTATGGGAATAAGCTTGGTTAATGATTTTGGAGTCATTGAACACTTTGGTAGAAAAGTTGGAAAATGCTGTCAATGTGAACTCTATCTGGACAGTTTATTTGTGTGGACGTTTTGAGTGACCAAATGATTTCAGAAAATTGTGAAACTTTCCAATCTTAAATTTCACATCCCAAGCTTCAAAATGGACATATATTTTGTGTCATTTCGTTTGGTATTCTGAGAGTTATGCTTTGCCAAAGTTTGGAACAAAAAAACAGAACTCTATTTTGGAGTAATGTTGGGTTTTGGGTGATTCTGTATTATTTTGATGATTTTAAGTTATAAGCCATATTTTTCCTTGAAAGAGGACTCAAATACCTTTCTTTTGACTTTGGAATCACTCTGTTTCGAATTTTCTAGAATTAGTTATGGTTTTTCGAAGTTCAGCCCAGAGTCAGAAAATCTCTGGGCCGCGGCCCAAACCTTTCTGACCTGATTCGGGCTGCGGCCCAAGAGTGGCGGGCCGCAGCCCAAGACCTTCTGACCATATTTGGGCCGCAGCCCAAGGAAGGGTGGGCCGCAGCCCAAGGAAGGGTAGGCCGCAGCCCAACCCTGTGTTCCAGCACTTAGTGTTTTCGAAAAGAGATCTTCACCCTATTGTTTCCCAACCTTTTAGGGGTTTTATTAGAGGCATTTGTGGCTTCTTAAGGGTCATTATTGATAACAAAATCTAAGTGTTGAAGAGTTAATTGAGTATTGGAATAGAGAATAATGTTTCGTCCTTAATTATGACTTTAGGATTTGATATCTGCCCGGAGCATAGAAGGCCTGTGCCTACTCAAGGAAGGAAAGACAAAGGTAGTGACACTTTATCCTATATCATGTGTATTGCATTGCATGTTTGCATTAGTCATTGAATCCAGTGAAAGTGAAGAGGACGTGGCGAAAGCCCGGACTCGATTAAAGTGAAAGTGAAAGGGACGTGGCGAAAGCCCGGACTCGATTAAAGTGAAAGTGAAGGGGACGTGGCGAAAGCCCGGACTCGAATATTGATAAAGTGATGGGGCGTGGCGTAAGCCCGACCTCGTATATAGTGAAGGGAACGTGGCGAAAGCCCGGCCTCGAATATTGATTGCTGCATTGTGATATATGTGACTTGCTTTGTATATATGCATCATATAAATAAACTGTTGCTACTGGGATTCTCTAGAATCTCATTCTTTCCAAATAACATTTTTAGACAGGGCAAGTGGATCGAAAAGCAAGCAAGTGGCAAAGGACGATTAGGACTGCCAGCGGTAGTCTTAGTTAAATATTTTGGTTTCATATCAAATTGGTTATCATTTTGGATTATTGTAAATATATTGAATAGAATTGTAGTGGTATAGTTTTGTGTAATCCCCTGTATGGATACTGAGATAGGCAATGATGCCCTGTATAAACCTTTGGATTAATGTTATTATCCCGGGTGAACGTCGGGAATTGTGCTTACTCTGATATTGTATATGTAACAGACCAAACAGGCCATTTGTTTTAATGAATGAAATGAATGGAGATCCATTTGTACAGGTGTTTTAAAAAGTTTTTAATTGTCCCAGATTTCTCATTCGATAATTAAATGTGCTTAAACGCTAATCTCGGCCTGATTATCGAAGGGGGTTACATTTGACATTTTAGGACCGGGTTGAAAGCCTGAGAGGTTGGCACACTTATCGAGGAAAAGACTTGAGGTAGTGACATTATCCTTCATACATTATGCTATAGTTCATATGACTGTGTGGATGCCATTATTTGTACTTTTATTAATCAATATGGTTTACCGAGAAGGGGCAGTCTGCCGAGAAAGGGCAGCAAGTGTGAGAAGTGCACTTTACCTAGTTGTGGACTAACAATCCAACCAGGGTACTTGGATAGTGGTGGCGATGGCCTATCCCATGTATACATGCGTCTATATTGTTCATTAATTATTGCATACATAGTGCTTATCATATCTACTTTTCGCATTATTATGAACGATAGTATGTTGCTATTAGGATTTCTTGGAATCTCAATATTTTTTATAAACAAAAATATGCCAACAGGAACAAGCGGGTCTAAAGGAAAGTTGGTAGACTAAGGGAACTGACGGACACGGATCATGAGACGATGACTGTGGTTATATGTAGTCTGTATTTGGAAAATTTTTGGATATATTGTATTTATTTCTAAATATTATCAAATTTTGCACGGTTGATCCCTCCATGTAAACAAATACATATTATAAACAAAAATATGCCAACAGGAACAAGCAGGTCTAAAGGAAAGTTGGTAGACTAAGGGAACTGACGGACACGGATCATGAGACGATGACTGTGGTTATATGTAGTCTGTATTTGGAAAATTTTTGGATATATTGTATTTATTTGTAAATATTATCAAATTTTGCACGGTTGATCCCTCCATGCAAACAAATACATATTATCAGTATATTGGTTTTTTTCTATTTGCCTGTGGAATTTAGTTTTTATCCCTCTGCGCATATCTAAATAGAAACAGGTGTTGACATTTTTTTTATGTAACGGCTAGAGTTGGTAATATAGGTTGAGACCGTGGGCCAAACTCATATAGTCCCAACCCATGATGGGTTGGGTTTTGAAAATCTGGGACCATTTGGGAGCGGTTCTTTTAGGCCTGAACCCATATGGTCCCAATTCGAGATAGGTTGGACCACCGAGTTAGAGGCCGGCCCATATTTTTTTATATAAACCAAGAGGCAAGAGGTAAGAGACTAAGAGCCAAGGCCCAAGCCAAGAGTCCAGTACTCTACCATTCGGTCCAGTCCACTGTCTACTCCTCAGTAGTTAGTCCTCACTCCTCAGTCCTCACCTGGCCAACTGAAATCACTACCTTAATTAGTCGATTTCAGTCTCTCTTTTTTTGCTCAAAATTCGATTTTAGTCTCTCACGCTCTCGGTAATCGAATCACTAGTTCCCTACCATTCCGGCATCTCCCCGACCAGCTGAGTCCCTGAGTCCCCAAGGGCCGACTGCCGAGCTGTGCCTTTATACACCACCGGGAGGAGCCAACGCCCGACAGTGAAGCTCAGATCTCAGTTCTCAACCTCTCACTCTTTCAACTCATAGTCTCACATTCATATCTTAGTACTCAGTCTCTCCTTCCAGCTAGGCGAGGGCTTGTGTGAAGTCGACGGTGATCTCCGACAACGGTTTGGTGATTTTCAATGATGATGGTTTTAATTTTTAATTTTTAATATATTTTAAATTTTTTTATGGTTTAGGTGTGTAGAAAAAACAATCTTAGTATATTGTTAAAAAAATTTGAAAAAAAATAATAATAGCTAGCCTGCCAACCTACTGGTTATGATTTAGCCAACCCATATTGATGCAGTCATTTTGAGGCCGAACCCATATAGTCTCAACCCATGATGGGTTAGCCCAAACCCAGCGGGTCAGACCATATTACCACATCCAGTAACGGCCCCACATAGGCAGCCGGCAAGGCCCACACAGGTGGCCACACTGACCCCCGACAGGAATTGTCTCCTTCTGCGCACTACACAGGTATTTGGGGATTTTTCCACCTCCCCAAGGGATCGAACACACTACCTGAGGATAAGTAGTATGACCTACTTGGTGGTACCAAGTGGGTCATGGCACACTACTTATCGTCAAGTAGTGTGTTCGATCCCCACCACCAAGTGGGTCATGGCACACTACTTATCCTCAGGTAGTGTGTTCGATCCCTTGTGGGGTGAAAAATCCCATTTTATGTAATGGCCCCACACAGGCATCCGGTCAGATCGCCGGTAGGGATTGTCCCCTCCTCAGCACAACACAGGTGCTTGGGGATTCTTCCACCTCCCCAAGGGATCGAACACACTACCTGAGGATAAGTAGTGTGTCATGACCCACTTGATAAAACATCTTAGGCAAAGTTATAAAAAAAATGTATAATATAAATCTCATATAGGCTAACGTAATTCGATTTGAATCAAATTCCAAGAGGCAAAAACCTAAATCGAATTGAACAATCAGTTTTGCTAAAAGAGAAGCCAAGCCAAACCTTATTTGAAAGTAGTTTTGATCGGGTCAGGTACATTTGATTCAGTTTGGTTTGGTATAATCAGTTTAGATCAATTTTGGACGCCCTTTCTTTTCATGTGTAAATTTAATAGGGACCAAAACCAATAGTTTGAAACTTGCGGGGTCAAAATCAAAATAAGGGAAAACTTAAAGGACCAGAGATGTTATTAACCCATTTGTAACCTATAATTTTTCTTTCATTTATGTTCTTTAGGTTATAATTTCTCTCTTCAATCTATACTGTAGATTGTAGATGTAATGGTTCTTTTTATGCTATCATTTTGTTTTTCATAATATATATAGGATTGCATTACAAAGTTTTATGGGATCTTGGTCCCCAAAAGAAAGTACAAAGATATCGTCTTTGTTTATCATCTTAAATTAAATGTCATTTCAATCCATATGATAAACCACTTGTATGAGAGAAGTTTGGTCTCCAATAAAAATCACTTGAAGGTTTATCAATATAATGATTGTTTTGCAGTGTCACCCCTATATAATTTCTATTGGAAAGATGGAAAAACAAGAAAGAGGTAAGGACGATTTATAGATGTGAAAAAAGAAAATTATTTAATAAGGGCAACTTTAAAAAATTTTATTAATTTAAAGCAAAATTAATGATTTAACTGTAATTTCTTAGTAAGCAAGAATATAGTACAACTAAGTTATAACAGTGACAAGCGTGGTATTCATTTAGGGAACTGTGGTTAACCAATTTCTTAGGGTTATGGCTTTGACAAGACGGTATGGGCTTGTGTCTTCAATAATGTTGTTACTGGGATCGAAGATGTTTGGGCCGTCTTTTTAGGGTAGAAATGGGCTTGGCGCGCATACCATGTTCATATCCTTGCTTCTGTCCTCTTTTATTTTATTTTATTTATTTATTTATTTATTTTTTCATGAAGTGTAATTATGCATTCATGATGAAAACATATATGCTACAAAGTGTCTTAATAATATAATATACATATATCTTGTAAAGATGAGACAGGCTCCAAGGGACACTTTTTTTATGAAGTGTAATTTTTAGGATGCGTGCTAGAAATGGTGAATTTACTACTTCTAGTGCATATAATAAGTGGCCCTATGGATCTAATATTGAAGCTCGGCAAGCACAATGGAGAGCACTTTTAGAGGTTAACATTTTTATAAGAATTTAAAAATATTGGAAAAACGAGGTTATGAAATTTTAATAAAAGGAACATGTGAGATAAAAGATTAAGAAAAGTTTATTAAAAACTATTAACCCTACTGCTTTAATTTTTTTTAAATCCAATTCAAAAAATTTTCCATCCTCTCACTTTCTCTCCCCTCCCCTCATATCAAACAAGCCCTAAGTCTCAAAAAAACCCTTCATCAAATTTTAAAGAGTCAAGGAGCATTTTTGCCTTGGAAGTTTTCACTGAATAGCAATTTTGCCCCAGAAGTGTCAAAAAGAAAGCAATTTTACCATGGCTGTTATCCCAGTTAATTTTAACCATTAGTTAACTAAATATGTTGAGCTGATAGTCCATATGTCATTCTCATCATTTTTATTAAGGTGTAAATTTGACCTAAAAGTTTTAAATCTAACTCTGAAAGTATTAAATGACGGTTGTTTCTGAAAACTGTTATGTTTTGTCTTCGCTTATATAAGGGTTGGAAGATGAATCGTTTGTAAGTAATGCATAATAATTGTTTCGTAACAACCATCAAATTTATCACTAATTAAATGACGGTTATTAAATACAACCATTATTTTTGTATTTTCGAGGATTCCTTCTCTTAATGCATGACGCTGCGCATATTTAATCGTTATATTTTACCGTTATATGTTATTATTTGACTTCCGCCTTGATATACATGATATTTATTCGTTGTGACTATTATTTATTAAGTATTATATATGCTCGAATTTATAATAGTGTAACTTGAGCTTCATTGTAGAGTATACTATCTTAATCCTTGTGACGTTTCTTATTCTAATCACTAGGTGTTTTCTATTAAAAATTCACTAGGTGATCTTATTTCATTTTATATTGAGAGATACTTAAGATCAGAGGGAATCTTGATGGGATTAAACTGTTCCAAATGTAAAAAGGAGTGTGATCGAAGCGACCAAGTGCTTATCAAGCTTATGTACAGAGGTTTTTCTAGAATCCGGATAAATCTAGCAAAATTAATTAAAAATTCTAAAATGAAGAACTTGGGGACTTCGCTTCGATATTCTTAAATGAAGAACCTGGTTTAATTTAAGATAGTGTCAAACCGACTTAGTAATATACTTCCTTTGGTGCAAAGTATAAGAGTCAAATTTATCAGGGGGTGTGGCTTTTTTATAAGACCCCCTTTGCTTTTGTCTCTGTGTTTAATATTTTTTTGCATATTTGTCACATTCTCTCTCATCATTCTTCTCCCATACATTCTCTTTTTTCCTTTTTTTTCCCATTTGTTATCTCTCTTACTTATTCCCTTAATAAATAAGGGTATATATTGGAAAAAGAAAGTAGATATCTTGCATATTGATTGTTTTTAACTACTTTTAACTAACTTCTTGATAAATATGTAAGGTAGGTATTTGACTCTTATATTTTGAAATAGAGGGAGTATATAACTGTTGCAATTCTAACAATCATGTAATATATAGATTTACGAGAAGTTTATATAATGTGAGAATTTATTTTTGGGTAATCCATATATTTTTTTTATAGATATACACTCTTTGATTTTATGAGGCCTGCTCTCATCTTGGTAATTTTTCAAAAGCCAAGCCATCTTAATTTTCTGGTCATCTTTTTTTGAGGAAAAAATTTCTTATTAATTGTCAAAAAGAAAATATTTAACATGAAGATGAAATCAAATTTATTAATTTTCTACAACATAAATATAGGTGGCATGCTGGAATATGTCTTTCCCAAACCACTAAAACCTAATGCCTATAATATCAAAAATTACTGATGCATCGGGTCATCCTTAATATAAAAGCTAATTATGTTGGGATTGGATTTGATCCTAGATATAAAACTCCAATCCACTTTATCTCCCTATTGATTGCACACTTTAAGGAATTTTATTCAAGGGTAGTCATGATAAAAATGATATTTTAGGAAACCCTATATTTATTACAATAATTAATATAACTAACTTCTTTAATTTACCCAAATTAGTCAACTAGCTCTTATATAAGAGCCGGATTGTGGTAGCATATATTTCCAAGTGTTCATACATTTCCTGATGTTACTTGATTCTTCGCAGCTTGCATTGGTTGATTTCCATTTTCTGATGAATCTTGGTGATCCTTATCAACATCGTTTGAAGTATTAATACTGTTGTTGTGGTTGTTTTTGTCATCATCAATAGAAGATTTGACGATGATTTCAACTGATGAAGGGGATGATGACACGCGGAGGGTCTGTGATGCTGTCAAAAGATTCTTTTTCTTCATCTCTTCGGCTTTACCCCATAAAACCATATATAATCCACATATTATCAGCACTCCTCCAATTATACTGCATATACACCATGGATTCACATTTCTGTATTATAAGTTAAATCATTTTGCTACATTGTCAAAATTGAAAAAGAAAAGAAATTAAAGGGGCAGAGATATTTATACACACACACATTTATACCTTCCAAGATGAAGCATCTCGTCCATAAAGAAAGATCCGACAAAAGCCATAATTAAAAGCTGAAGAGGACCAAAAGCAGATACGAATAAAGGCCCTGCCTTGCGTACACACCACGCTATTATCACTACATTCACTCCTGCTGGCCCTAGTCCCTACTAGCCAAACAAATTTTCATAAGCATTTGATTTTAAACAGTAATTCAATCATAATTATATATGCAAATTAAACTTAAAATAGGGAAATAGATTATATTCCTTTTTAATTTCTAGAAATTAAACTTGAACATTAATAAATTTGCTTGGTTGGTGGTAAGTAGAGAGAGGAAGTTAAAATTTCTGTAGCATGCTAGGATTCTCTAATATATCTCTATATTTGTGTTTCATGTATAATTCTAATTCCTTAATACTTCAATTAGGCCAAAATGCATTGGACAAGGCTCAATTGTGTCCATGATTTATGTTGAAGTTTGAGTGCTGAAATGATAAATCTAATTCCTAATAGCACTTGCTTCTTGTAGATATATATTTGACGCTGCATTATATTTTAATTATTCTATCTAGCTATTTGATTCGCGGGTTGATCGGAGAAGATGCTTTGTGGGCGTTGAAAAATAAGGAAGAAGAAGATGAAAGCTTGGGAAGAGTACTGAGGAGCATTTGAGGAAAAAAAAGGTGAATTGCAGCATGTGGAAATGGAAATTATATAGGTCTGTTTATGCAATATCCCTATTATTGATTTGAAGGACTCATGATGATTTTATGTCATGCCCATTCCATTATATTGAATCAACAAAAAAGCAGAAATTTGAAGACGGTCCATATTTAAGTAAGACGGCCAAGGACTAGATCGGGGACGGAGGAGGAGGTGGCCAGAGTTGGAGGAGACGGGTGGGGCTCGACTGAAGAAGGGTGAAGGGAGGGCATTTTGGTCTGAAAAAAATCCAATCCCAAGATTAAATTTCCAATCCCACCTCCCACATGGCATTCCCCAATCCAACCTACATGGGCTTGCTCAATCCCAAAGTAGATACCAAGCAATCCCTCATATGTACCAAATACTCTTTTAGTGGGTTTTCCCCCTTTCCAATCTCAATTTCTACCTCTCAATGCTTGGTACCAAATAGACGCTTAAGTCTCACAATTAGAGAAGTAACTTGGTGAGCAAAATCTAAGTAAACTCTATTTTATAAACTTGCATTTAAAATTATAAAAGAAAAAATCAATTAAGAAAAAGGATATTTTTGTCTTTAACATTAAATACTTTATTTATTTAAAAAAAATAATTATATACTTTCCTCCAAATCAAAAAATAAAATAAAGATTCACTTATGAACTTCCCAAAAAGTTAACTTTCTAGAAAAATTCAATAAATTGCATCAAATGAATCTTATAGTGAAACAAAATCACATGCATTTTATGGAGGTATTTGTTTGTCATCATTCATGGTTATATATCGAACATACAACCCCACACTCAAGAAAGCTTTAAAGGCGATGTCATACAACCCCACACTCAAGAAAGCTTTAAAGGCGATGTTTAGTTGTTTACTGTCATTGGACCACAACGCCCTGACATATGTTATATGGAGTTTTGATGAATGAGCAAGTACTAGGTGTAATTTTCAAAAGTGAAATAAAATGACGTACCGCAGAAGCCACAGTTAAGAGCCTTATGTTCCAACCCAATTTCCATTGACTCCAATCTCTTTCAGTGCAAAGAGCAAATCCAATGGAAGTTACTGATGCCACCAAATTCATCAAAGTCGCGCTTGAGTAATAACATGGATATCTCTCACTCATCTTAGCCTACACAATAAAATTGATTAATTTGGACTAAATGACAGCATCAACAATCAAAACGACATGTGTGAGAGCGACAAGGGACCTGAATGATGAGCCATAAAGAAAAAGATGAGATGAAACCCAAGCCACAAAGTGCACCCAAGGGGGTATTACCATCCGAGGTAGAGTGGGAATATGCCACGTGGCTGTCGTGGGGATGGAAAAGGCTGACGTGGAAGGAGGCTGTGGGTATTCGTACACCTCTGTAGAATGTTAGCAGCATGGCCCCACCAATTCCAATCAAAGTTCCAATGATCTTGGCTTTCCCGGCTGCTGCTTTCCAATTCAATTTTTCCAACCTAATTAATAACCATCAAGATAAATGTGGTTTTTACACCAAAAAAAAAAAAAAGAAAAGCAGAAAATTAATTTCTCAATTCTAATAGTTTTAATTAATTGTTAATTAGATTTTTTGTAATTCCTTTATTAAGTTCTTACAGCTTCCTCAATTATACTATTATTTCCTCTTCTCAAAACCTGTTGATTAGTACTCCTTCGATATTTAGTATAAGATATATTTGGAGAGTTGATTTTCGTCCTAAATATAAGATATAATTTTTATATTTGTCAATCTTTTCACAATTTACTCCTAATGATGTTTTCTCAAGTCTCAACAATAATCAAGGAAAAAAGAGAACAAGGGAATTAAAGAAGATGGTTAGAGTGTTTTAGAAAATATATACCATATTAACTAACTTAAATAACTTTCTTAATCTAATTATCAAATTAGATAAATACGTCTTATATTAAAAATTAGAGGAATATTTATATGAATGATGACTAATCGACATATAAATTTCCACAAAATGCAACATAAACTGAAAGATTAAAATTTATTTATTATCAACATGAAAATAAAAATTATTATATATTTGTAACTATCTCCTTGCATTTATATATAATCTTTAATCTAGTTTTGTTGCTTGATTTTATTTAGATCCATGTGAGAAAACTAAACTAGGTGTATATTGAGTGAGAGTCACATCATCATCTATTAACACTGTTTCTCTTACAAATTAATAGATTATGAATATAGAGATCAATATATATACTTAACGTAAATATAAGAACCTAATAAAAGACTACAATGACTTAATAAAAAATGAAGTGAAATCATAGGGGCTTAAATATTAGTTTTCGCAACAAAAAAAATATTTTAATTGCAAATTTTTAATCTTTGTTCTTAAAAGAAGAAATTATAGTAAGAAATTAAATTAAAAAAATTAAGAATGATTTTTAAAACATTTATAATTTTATTTTTTTTAATCTGATTAACATAATTTATATATGAAAAATAATTATTTTGAATTATTTTATATTAATCATTTTTTTAATATTTTAATTTTTTTTTAATTTTCTAAATAATATATTACCTTCATATTATTTTTAATCATTGATTCTTTGAACCTGAATTATGTCGGCCAAAAAAAAAAAAAAAGAACCTGAATTATGACAATAAATAATGAAATAAAGATTATCTCACAGTTAGGATGGAATATTAACAAAAAATATTGAAGCTAACAACTATTTAAACCATAATGATCTGATTCTAAACCGTTATATAAATTAAATATTTAGTGAAATTATGTGGAACAGTAATATAAATATATATAAATATATTCTAAATATATTTAAATTTGAAGTCTTGAAAAATTATTTTTGTGTGCTTTAAATTATTTTTATAGAATTTAAAGTTGTTATCTGTCATCAAATAAATGAAAGTGAAACTAGTGGATGCCTGGTGGGAAATCTCTGCCAATGGTCAAAAGATGATATGATGACTACAACAGAAACAACTACCAACTAAGCACTTAAGAGTAAACAAATATAAAAATATTAAATTTAAGAGTAAAATACAATGACTTCCTTTCTATTTAACATAAATTACATAAATTATCCTTTATTTAAAAATGAAGAATTATGACCAAAGAAGGTTTAATTTACCCGAAGAAGAGGGCCAAAGCAAAGGTAGCGGCTGGAATGAGATTGTTCATTGCTGATGCAAACGTTACTGTTGTTAAGGCCAACATCTTCAAGAAAAGTGTTTGTGCCAATGTCCCTCTGATACATAAATCATAAAGAGAATATATAAAAAATAATAACAAATAATAACCTGAGAGTATATATTGTTTTCAAGGGATATAATGAAAATGATATAAAGTCAATAAGTCATTATTATTTTATGTGATATCCCTTCTTAAACATATTGATCTCGCATATAATATTCCAAATACAATACATATATTCTGGTGACGTCTACATCACTGTATGACCAAAATTAAGATGACAATATATATAATGCATCAATTGAATATAATAGCCATGGAAGCAATATATATTTTTGGAGGCAACATTGAACAGTAAATGTGCGCACTTAATATAAGTACAACTATTCTCCTTTGGAAGCAAACTTGTTTGAGCATTGTCAATAACTAAAATGGACATTTCTCCTAATTGAGATTCGAATCTTAGTGTACTAATATATATATATAATGACTATATATATATATATACTTTCTAAGAAGTCTTCTTCCATTCATATGTCTAATAGTTTGATTATAGACCATGGGTAATTTTTCTATATTATTTTGTATAAATTCTTTTAATTTCCTCTTCATCCCGTGTTTTGCAATTTGCAGTCTGGCGTCTCTACCTCCTCTCTCTCTTTCACTAATATATATATATATATATATATATATATATATATAACTTAAAAATAAAATAATAGTGATGAATTAATTCAATAACTAAATATGACCCATTTTACTAGACTCAATCCCTGTTTGTTATGGAAGCAATATATATGTAACTTAAATCTAAAATAATAGTGATGAATTAATTCAATACCCAAATAGGCCACATAAAATTCCTTGAAACAGTATAGTCCAGGTCATCTTTGCCCTCTTCTTCCTGCAAAAATTCACAAGCATCTCTATATATATCAATTCAGAATTGTTAATCTATATGTAAAAAATTTATTAAGCTACACATTTATGAGTCATAAACAGCCTGTTGACTTATATACGAATCATAGTTGAATAAAGCAAACCATAATACCTTTCGAAAATGAAAGCAAGAGGTGCCATGAAAGCAAAGGCAAAAACAAAACGATAAACGATCACAATTCGTGAGCTCATGCCGTCTGTGACGACGAGTTTGTAAAGAGAATTAACCCAAACGTAAAATAGTTGAACCACCACCATTAGTATGGTTGGTTTCAACCCATCCACCACCTTACGTATGTTCTTCATCATCAATCTTTGCTGCCACGGCCACTAGAAATGGCAGGGTGCCAGCCCACAGCCGTTGAGCCAGCGAGAGATAAGGATAGAAAGCAGATGGGGAGAGGAGGCACCGGAACTGAGGGTGTGTTTGGGTGAAATTTTGTAAGTGAGCTATTTGTAGGGAAAATTGAAAGTATTGATATGCTTTTTATTTAATTACCGAATGGCACCACTAGTGCATATAAGGGACGCTTTTATGAGACACAAACAAGATAAAATATTTAATTATTCTATTCCTACCGCTCATTATCTTCTTTATTATTTAATTAATAATAAAATAATACAGAAAATAAATAAGTGGAAGGCTAGAAAGGGGCCAAAAACAAATACAAGTGGCAGGGATTTTTCTATTGTAAAAAGAGTTCAAAAAGAATTTATTCCGCTTGGCTGTGGTATGGCTTGCCACTTCAAGTTGAAGAGTTGAACCTATACGCATCAATATTCAATAATGGACTAAAAACCGGATCGGACCGTTCAATTTGATTTGTTGAACCATAAACCAGTCCGATGGGTATATCACAGAAAATTAGGTGTATAAAACCTATTAAACCAGCCTAATTGAACGTTAGAATCGATTGTCACACTAGTTGAATTTGTCACATATTTTTTAAAAATTTAATCTATAATTCTAAACTACAATTATTTATGCATATAATTTATACACAATAGGGAGAATTTTTATGAGATCTCAAAATATGAACGTAATTATCAAAAAGTCCTATTAATAAGTATAGAATATGAACTTATTGTCATTTGCTACTGTTTAACTTGTCATTGTATATTGCTTATTGATTATGGGACATTTTAGTAATTACATTAATCCTTTTAGACCTTACAGAGGTTCTCCCTACAAAATAAGCATAGGAAAAGGAAGAAACATTAACAAATAGTGGTATATAAGAAATAGGTATATATGCAATATATACGGGGCAAAAAAAGGTATATATGCATCATAAAGTTATAAATTATGAATAAGTACATATATTTTGGATGAAAATAATAGAAAATTGATGAAGATTTACTTTTTTATGGGATATTATTTTATTTGAACTTAAATACTTATATTTATTATATATATTTTTATTATAAGATATATTAACTTATTTACAACTGGTTTAACCATGATTTCACCATTCGACCATAAACCGGTAAATGATTTAATTTATTGACATTGATATATTCAGTATGGGAGACATCAAACTATATGGTATTCCGTACAAAGAACCCCATATGTTATGTGTGTGTATCAATGTCAATATAAATATTTCACAACTTAAAACAAAATTAGTATATAAATTAAAGCTTTAATAATATGGTTAAGGCCCAATTTTGTCCTAGAAGTTGTCTAAAAAGAGCAACGTTGTCCTAAAAGTTTTTTTGGTAACAACATCGGCCTGGACGTTATCAAATCGTAGCAATATTACCTTGGCCGTTATCCAAGTAAATTTTGACCTCTAGTTGACTACACTAAGCTGGTAGATATACATGTCATCCACATCATTATTATTCATATGCAAATTTGCCTTTCAGAAATTCTTACTCGAGCAATCTTGCCTCTAAAATTTTTTGGGTTTAATATTCCCCCTAAAATTTTTAAATTGTAGCAATGTTGCCCTAATTTATAAAGGTTAATTTGACCATTAATTAACCAAATATTTTAAGCTAACAGCGTAAACAATATTGAAGAAGAAAAAGCCATAGATAGAAGAGGAGATCAAATTTGCCAAAGAGTAATGACAAAAAAAAAAAAAAAATTCAATTACTAGGTGTAAGACACACTAGGCAAGATTACTAAAAAAAATGCCATTGGAAACCCTCTGTCATAGTACCCTAGTGATGCTAAGATAGACAAGTACACCTCTTCAATTTTCTTATCATACAATATGCTTTCACCTCTTTGGTTTTTTTCCCAATCCTTTAGACATGATAACTTTTTTAACTTCTTTTTTCCTTTTATATTAATCCAACTTGGAAAACAATGAAGTGGATGACACGTGGACCTGCTAGATAAGCTTATTGAGCCAACTAATGGTTAAATTTGACTTGGATAACAGTTGAGATGAAATTGCTATGGTTTAGAAACTTTTTACCAACATTGTTCTTGAATGAAAACTTCTAGAGCAAATTCGCACCTAAACCCAAAATAAAAATGATGTGGATGACACGTGAACTATCAACTCATCATATTTGATCAACTAACAGTCAAACTTAATATGAATAATAGCCAGAGCAAAATTACTACAACTTAGAAATTTTCAGGGCGATACTACTCCTAAAAAAACTTCCCGAATAACATTGCTCTTTTTTGACGACTTCTGGAACAAAATTGGATCTTAACCCTTACTAATATGACCATTTCAAGTTTAATTGTTAGACAAATGCATACGACATACTCTAGTTAAAATCAATACATACGCTCCGTTTGGTTACTAGGCATTTTTTTCCTTACATTTACAAAGAAAAATATTTAGAAATTAGTTAACATTCCATTTTTTCAACTTTGTCCTTCTTCAAAGCCAATTATTAATTATTTAATTTTTCTATAAGGTTCCTCCCTCCAGTATTTAATATATTACAACTCTAACTATTTCATAAGGATTAAAAAAGTAGTTAAAAGCAATTTGAATCATTAAAATGATAAACAAAAAATTATATTTTAAATTCAAGATTACATTCTAATTATAATTTCTTTCCTATATAATTTTTATCTATAGCATAATTAATATGGGCATTTGTGAAAATTAAGAATTTAATGTTATTAAATTTTTCCAAAATGACTTGTATTATAGTTAGGATCATAGAAACTTCTGGAAGATACACATATCAAGGATCAAAGGGAGTATTTTTTTTCTATGGAATTAATTTTAAATAATTAAATCCAGTAATATTTGAATAAATATTTTTTAAATATGATATTAATAAATTTAAGATAATAAACATAAATTGTATTAACCAATAGTTTCATCATTATATCAAATTTCTAATTTTTTACATTTTTTTATATATGTTTTTAAATATTATTTTCCCTTTAAATCCAAAAAAACAAATATTTTAGACAACACATGCTTTTCAATTTTAAAAATTTCTAAATAAATTTACGTAAATTAAAACAATTAAACTAAGAAAAATTTTTAAAAATATATGTGTTAATATTATTTTTGGTTACCTAAATTATTTTTAAATAATATTTATATATTAGTGTGGAACTCATCCAAGAGGAAAGATGAATTGGATTATAATAAAAATTTAATGAAAATAAAATTAAAATGCCCAAATAGGATGTGTATTTTTCTTGAAAAAAAATTAAAATATGAATTTTTTCAGTTGAGTCACTTGCCAACTAGGATTTAAATCATATAAGTTATTATGGTTTTATTATATAAACTTCAGATGATGTGATATTTTTGGAACATGTAAGGGTTTGTCTTGTTTTGTTGGTGGTCGGATTTGAATGTGTCACTATTTATACATTAATGAGGGTGGGTAGCCATTAGAGATAGTAATCTTCCGTTAGACACAATGTTTAAAGGGAAAATTTATCTTTTGGTGCCTATGATTTTGACTGGGTTGCAACTCAATCCCTACACTTTGACTTGGTGCAACTTGGTCCATATAGTTTTGATTCTGTTGTAACTCAATCCCTAAACTTTGATTCACTGCAACCAAATCTCTATAATTTTAACCATTTTATAATATAATCCCCACCTTCACTTTAGAACATTAGGACTAAATTATAAAATTGTTAAAACTATAGGGACTAAGTTGCAATAAGTCAAAGTTCATGGACCAAGTTAAACTGAGTCAAAACTATAGGGACTAAATTACATCGAGTCAAAGTGTAAGAACTGTTATAATCTAGTTAAAACTCAAATTGCATTAAAACTTTACAGGGACCAAAACTTTAATTTTCCCTTGTTCAAATATTAAGCTTTGCATTAAATGCTTTTAACAAAAAAGCAACTCTATTGTGAAATCAATCTATTTAGTTTAATCGTTGATCTTTTAACCGAAACGTTTGTTTTCTTATGTTTTTATACATTATCAGACACTCAAACACCCTGAGAAAAGAATTCGAACAACTTTAGATGAAATTGAGATCATTCACGAAAATCCGAAGCGTTGTTTAGAATGTAGAACATATTATAACTCAAATTGCATAAGAGGATGACTCAAGTTTTTCATGTACATTATTGACAATGGATCTTGATAATTCTAGAAGGTAATTTCAAGTGAATATTGATAAGGACAATGAATATATTAGCACTTAATTGAACTTTGGGTTTGATATATATCAAGAAGTTTCTGGATAGGATCAGTGAGAGACTCGAGTTACCAAAAGGATAACTTTCAGTTTTTAGACTTGATACGTGCGATAGCTTCCAATTTGAGCTACAGAACTCGATTGTAAAAGAGTGACTTTAGAGAGAAGATCAAACTTGAGTGACAAAGAGGATAATCGAAATGAGTTAACATCCAGAGACTCGAGTTTTAAAAGAGAATAACTCAAATTTGAATAAAAAAGTAAAAGGTTCTTCTCTCCGCGAGAGCGTGAAGGTATTGGTTTCTCCCCATGAGATTTGAACCTTATCATATTTCTTTTGTAAAATTCTATATGATTGGATGATTGGTGCTGATATGAAAAATTATGACTGGCAGTGTAGAGATTAGGTGCGGGAACTTCTTTGACTCAAAAAATCTTTGACAGACTGTTCCTTCTCTTTGGTGAAAATCCAAAGCAATAGAACTGCAGATCATCTTGCGGCCGGGGCCTGCAAGGGAATGTACCATGATGATTGGATGATGGTAGCAGCATTCCCTATGTGTGCCGTCCTTGAGGAGGATTTTTTGGGTCTGAAGGGGTATAACTTCAAGAAAAAAGGAATTGGCTAATATTTTTTTGATGATTAACTTGAGTTTGTTGTTTCTTGTTGGTAGTATAGTTGTAGAATGTTTGTGTTGTTTAGATTTGGCAAGGGTGCGATAGGTGTTATGTTATTATTTTTGAGTGTTTCTTTGGCTTCGGCTATTGGTGTTTGTACTTGACTTTTTTGTGATTATTGACTCTTAGAAATTCATAACATTCCAACACATTTTCTTCTCTTTTTACTCACTTTTGAGTTCAAAATGTACATTGAAAGAAGTGTATAGAAGAAAATGTCCATATCAAAGTATCAATAAAAAATCAAAGAAATTCTTGTTATATTTGTGATTCAATTGAGAATTTATAAATTCTCCCTTTTTTATTGGAGGATGAAGACAAGTGTTGAAGCCCTATAAGAACCAAGATCAAAGAAAGAGCAAAGGAGGTGAAGCAATGCAAAGATATAAGGAACTTCTGCAACTTGCCTCATCAAGTAGCTATGGCAAGTAAACATTCTCAAGAAGTTTACTTTCTGTGTAACTAGCTACAGCAAGTTGGCAAACTGGCAGTGGCAAGTGCTCTTCGTATGCTCTCTGTGTAATTGGCCACAACAAGTTGACAAACTTGCTGTAGCAAGTCAAGAATTTGAAGGAAAATTGACTCTCTGTGTAACTAGCTACAATAAGTTGACAGACTTGCCATAGCATGTCCTGAAAAAGTGTAGCTGCCCGTTTTGATGTCAGAAGCAAAAAAACACTACTTAACCTAGGGAAGAGCGCCAAAAACACACATTCTACACCCTGGGAAGCTGAAGCACAAAAGGAGACACCTTGGAGAGGGGATTTTAGAGAGTTTTGGAGCTTGGATGGTGGTTCCAAGAGGGATTTTGCGACTTCTACCTTGGTTTCATTTCATTTATTCTCTTTTCCCTTTTTATATGATTTATTCAGTTGTTATGCTTAGTTTTTCTATACATTTGGACATGAGTAACTAAGTATCTCTTCTTTTAGAATTGTTTTGATCCCTTGTATTGATTAAGTACTCATTTCCCTTCATATTTGTGATTAATGATGAGATTATGCTGATTTTACTCTTTCCTTAATGCTTCTTATTGATTGGCCACCAATGAGAGTGTTGGGTTCACTTGATTGATGCTTGAGAGGGCTAGATTGAGTGTAGAACTTGAGTTTAATCATGTGAGAACTTGAAATTTGTGAATGAGGTAGAGATACACTTATTAACCTCACATAGCCAAATAGGATTTGTAATGAAAATCATGGTTTAATCAGTTAATTAAGAGATTAATGAATTAATTGAACTAAACACCTATTTGGAGACTTGAGAGAGCACTTATAGATAATTTAGTATCCGTGGCTAGTATAATCCTTCATTAAGTAGCATATATCGAGGGGATTTGAGTGAGTGCTTTTGAAATACAAAGGGGATAGACAATCCCAAGTTTCATTTAACACTTGAATTCAAAGAATCATTTGCTTTTAAAAATTTTTAGTCTAAAAATAGTTTTAAATTTCTTATTCACCTCAACAATATATTGTGGCTCAACTTGATCAATTTCAAATGATTCCATTCAACCTAATTAAACATATGGTTACATTAGTTAGCACACTTTTGTCATAGTCCTCTTGGGAATGATATTTACTTATCACTTTATTACTTGATGCGATCCGTGCACTTGCAGTAGCGAACAAGTTTTTGGCGTCGTTGCCGAGGATTATTTACTAAAGTCTTTTGGGTTAAGTAGTGTAATTGTGTGCTTGATTACGCTTGAATCCTCCTCCTTTTCATGTTTCACTTTCTTAATTTACTTTGTTTTTAAGTATAATTATAGCTATAGCTCTTTTTCTTGTTTTTCTTAGTTTAGTTCTATTAGTTGATAATTTTCATACTTGTTTGGGAATTTTTGAATTGTAGGTACTCTTGCTCCGTATGCAAACTGATTTAGAGGTTGTTCTTTACGGTGTTACTGAAGAGTATTTTTCAGAAGATTTTGAAATTGAACCGGAGACTCCACTTCCTGTGCAACCTATCCAAGGACCTGCACCTTTACCGGCACCAGAGCAACCAAGACCACCACCTCGTCCTCATCCATATTACAATATGGCTAATCCTAATGATGATGACTTGGACCGTACCTTGGATGAGTACATGGAATAAGAAAGCTCTACCTATCAATTTAGCATCTAGTTTCGTGCTATTCAAGCTCAAAATTTTGAGTTGAAGCCAATCATGCTTCAAATTCTCCAAATGATTGTCTTGTTTTCGGGAACTCATAATGAAGACCCTACTGACCATTTGACACGCTTTGTACAAGTATGTGAGAACTTCAAATTTCAAGGGGTAACTTCGGATGCGCTCAGATTGCAACTCTTCCCTCTGTCACTTGACAAGAAGGAAAGATCTTGGCTTACCACACTACCTCCTAACTCCATCACTATTTGGGATGAAATGGCATCCAAATTCAAGGCAAGGTTCATTCCAAGGGGTAGATGGGCAGTTCAAAGAGCTAAACTCTTGGGTTTTCAACAACAACCCGGTGACCTTTTTCATGAAGCATGGGAGAGATTCAAGGAGTTGTGGTGTAGTTTCCTTAACCATGAACAGAAGACCTATGTTTTGCTTGAAGCCTTTAAGGCCGGATTGGATGTACCCACTTCAAATATGCTCAATAATACCTCAAATGGTGGAATTGGCAAGATGAGAGTTTGTGATATATCATAGTTGTATGAGGACATTGCTTCTAGTTCCTTGCAACAATTTGAAAAATCACATTCTAGCTATAGAACATATAAGGAACCATGTCCATCAAGTAATTCATGTTGGAAATTGTGCCCTAAGGGCCAATCATTGTACTTTGAACATAATTATTTTAATGAAATTTCTCCATTGTGTTATCATATTATGTGCATGTTAACTGTGATAATTGTATCCTTGGATAATTCATAAAGATTGTCCTAAAATGTCCCTGATCGGTCATCTATGCGGGAGCACAGATGAAACAAGATCAGTATGGCTTTGATAAGATATAGAGATACGAATCAAAGTCTTAGGCACTTGTAAGAGTACAAGGTGCTGGACCGACCAACTATGAGAAAGCTACATGGATCAAGTCATAAGCTTTTCTCATGTATAACCATGTCACAATGCCCTTAGAGCTGAGGTCATCATGGATTCCTACATGAGAGCTGCTAAGCTTTGAACTAGTCAAAAGTCACTTTTGACTGGGTGATGATAAAGGCTACGATCGGGCTTAGTGGTTTTTCATGCAGAGGAATATGAATGACCAAGATGGAATTTGTCCCTCACATTAGTAGAGAGATATTACTGGGCCCCTCGATGAGTGAGTCTGAGAAATGTATGGCCATACTATGATGAAAAGAGTTTCTGTCTCTATTATCAGGCTACTCAGGAATCGAGAAAGTAATGGTCAGGAACAAGAGGATGACATTATCCATGCCTTATCCTTGATCAATATATCATGTGACAAGAGGGACGTGATATGGTTGTATGACAGGTTGCATCGTGATAACGATCCTCATATGAATTGGGTAGTCGTAATGTCTTGCCAGAGCCCGCTTGCGACTTTTGGGTTATTATAGTTATTGACCCACTGCCAACTTCATATGGGCCTACAGGGTCGCACACAAGAATGGCCCAACACGAGATAATGTTTAATTTAGGGTGGATGAATTTTATATTTATAAATATATATATAATATAAAATTCATTAATAATATTATATAGATATATATATTTTTGAAATATATATCTTATATATATATCTATATATATTATATGATATTATTATATTTAATAATATTATATAGATACATATTTTCGAAATATATTATATATATATGTATGTATATATATTATATGATATTATTATATTGTGTTAGTTTTAAATTTAATTTATTAAGATATATTAAATTTAATAACTAACATGATAGAGATATAGTATCTCATATTTAATTTATGAAGATAAATTAAATCTAATAGTTCTTTATTTGGATTAAATAAATAGGTTAAATTAAAACTGTTGGAAAGATTTAATTTAAACTAAATTTATTTAATTAGCTCATCAAGATAATTAATTGTTAATTAATTTCGAAATTAATGATGATTAATTTTGAAATTTGAAAATAGCCCTCATGGGTTATAAACTTGATAGAGCAGATATATTCATATGCACATGAGAATTGAGAGTCACAAGTGAAACCCTAGGAGACATTAGAGGTGCTAGCACGTAGTCTCGGTTGGAGAGCATTCGTGTGGATACCGGTAGAGGGTGAATATTTGAGCCAAGAATTTATTGACCATCTTAGGAGTTGTGGGATAATTTCACAATTGACTCCTCCAGGAACACCACAATGGAATGGCGTTTCAGAATGGAGGAATCGAACACTATTAGATATGGTTCAATCTATGATGAGTCAAACAAATCTTCCACCGTCCTTTTGGGGACATGCCCTAGAGACAGCTGCGTTCATACTAAATCGTGTTCCATCTAAGGCAATTGAAAAGACACCATATGAGATATGAACTGGAAAGAAACCAAGTTTATCTTTTCTCAAGATCTGGGGATGTGAGGTATATGTTAAGCAACAAGCCTCTGATAAATTAGCGCCCAGATCCACAAAGTGCCTTTTCGTGGGATATCCTAAAGAAATGAAAGGATACTATGTCTACAATCCCACCGATAACAAAGTGTTTGTTATTCGAAATGGAAAGTTTTTAGAAATAGAGTTTGTCTCTAAAACAATCAGTGGGAGCGACGAATATCTCGAAGAAATTTGAGAGCCACAAGATGGTACAAAACCACAAATGGAAATTAGAGAAGACTCATAACAAGTTGCTGAGCCTCCTCAAGTAACACAAGGTGCACGAAGATCTGATAGGACACGGCATCAGCCTCAGAGATATAGATTTCTGATTATTGAAGGCCGTGATATGTTGCTTATTGAGCAAAATGAGCCCACCACCTATCAAGGAGCCACAGTGGGACGAAACTCTGAGAAATGGCTAAATGCCATGAAGTCTGAAATGCAATCCATGTACGACAATCAGGTATGGACCTTAGTTGATCCACCTGAAGGTGTAAAAACCATTGCGTGCAAATGGGTTTTCAAGGAGAAAACTGACATCGATGGCAATGTAAATGTCTTTAAGGCATGACTGGTTGCAAAAGGATTCACTCAAACTCATGGTGTAGACTATGATGAAATCTTTTCCCCAGTTGTAATGGCCAAATCAATCAGAATCCTTCTTGCCATTGTAGCATATTATGACTATGAAATATTGCAGATGCATGTCAAAACACCCTTCCTTAATGGAAAGCTACTTGAGGATGTTTATATGACACAACCTGAAGGTTTTGTGCGTCTAGAGGACCCTGGTAAAATTTACAAGCTTCAAAGATCCATTTATGGATTGAAGCAAGCATCTCACAGCTGGAATCATCATTTTGATGAAGTAGTCAAAGATTTGGATTCATTCAAAACATCAATGAACCTTGTGTTTACAAGAAGGTTAGTGGGAGCATAGTTGTATTTCTAGTGCTTTATGTAGATGACATCCTACTCATTGGGAATGATATTCCTACCTTGCAGAGTGTCAAGTCTTGGTTAGGAAAGTCCTTTTCAATGAAAGACTTAGGTGAAGCCACCTATATGCTAGGGATTAGGATCTATAGGGATAGATCCAAAAGACTAATAGGCCTAAGTCAGAGCACATACATGACAAGATACTGCATAGGTTTAGTATGCATGATTCAAAAAGGGGTTACATGCCCATGTCTCATGGCATCCATCTTAGCAAGGATCTGTGCCCTAGTACACCTGATCAACGAGATCGCATGAGTAAGGTTCCATATGCCTTGGCCATTGGATCCATCATGTATGCCATGTTATGTACTCGACCGGATGTCTTATTTGCCTTAAGTATGACCAGCAGATACCAACAAGATCCTAGTGAGGGTCATTAGACTGCCGTCAAGAATATCCTGAAGTATTTAAGAAGGACTAAGGACTTATTTTTGGTCTATGGTGGATTGGATGATGAGCTCTGCGTAACCGGTTACACAGATGCAAGTTTCCAAACTGACCAAGATGACCTTAAATCGTAATATGGATATGTATTCCTCCTGAATGGTGGAGCAGTAAGCTGGAAGAGCTCCAAGCAAAGAACTATAGCAAATTCTGCAACAGAAGCTGAGTATATAGCAGCATCAGATGCAGCTAAAGAAGCCGTTTGGATCAAAAAGTTCATTACTGAACTAGGGGTGGTGCCTACCATCTCAAATCTAATAGATTTGTTTTGTGACAATAGTGGTGCTATTGCACAGGCCAAGGAGCCTAGGTCACATCAAAGGACCAAGCATATACTCAAGCGATTTCATCTTATTAGAGAAATTAATGATAGAGGTGATATAAAGATATGCAAAGTAGCAGGAGAAGATAATGTTGCTGATCCTCTTACTAAGCCACTTGCACAGGCAAAGCATGAGCGTCATGTTAGGGCAATGGGAATTAGGGAAATTAATGATTGCACCTAGGGCAAGTGGGAGGATGTTGGAAATTGTGCCCTAAGGGCCAATCATTGTACTTTGAACATTATTATTTTAATGAAATTTCTCCATTCTATTATCATATTATTTGTATGTTAACTGTGATAATTGTATCCTTGGATAATTCATAAAGATTGTCCTAAAATGTCCCTGGTCAGTCATCTATGCGGGAGCAGAGATGAAACAAGATCAGTATGACTTTGATAAGATATGGAGATACGAATTAAGTCTTAAGCACTTGTAAGAGTACAAGGTGCTGGACCGACCCACTATGAGAAAGCAACATGGATCAAGTCATAAGCTTTTCTCGTGTATAACCACGTCACAATGCCCTTAGACCTGAGTTCATCATGGATTCCTATATGAGAGTTGCTAAGCTTTGAACTAGTCAAAAGTCACTTTTGACTGGGTGATGATAAAGGCTATGATCGGGCTTGGTGGTTTTTCATGCAGAGGAATATGAATGACCAAGATGGAATTTGTCCCTTACATTAGTAGAGAGATATTACTGGGCCCCTCGATGAGTGAGTCTGAGAAATGTATGGCCATACTATGAGGAAAGGAGTTTCTGTCTCTGTTATCAGGCTACTCAGGAATCGAGAAAGTAATGGTCAGGAACAAGAGGATGACATTATCCATGCCTTATCCTTGATCGATATATCGTGTGACAACAGGGACGTGACATGGTTGTATGACAGGTTGCATCATGATAACGATCCTTATATGAATTGGGTAGTTGTAATGTCTTGCTAGAGGCCGCTTGCGACTTTTGGGTTAGTATAGTTATTGGCCCACTGCCAACTTCATATGGGCCTACAGGGTCACACACAAGAATGGCCCAACACGAGATAATGTTTAATTTAGGGTGGATGAATTTTATATTTATATATATACATAATATAAAATTCATCAATAATATTATATAGATATATATTTTTTGAAATATATATCTTATATACATATGTGTATATATATTATATTATATTATTATATTGTGTTAGTTTTAAATTTAATTTATTAAGATATATTAAATTTAATAACTAATATGATAGAGATATAGTATCTCAGATTTAATTTATGAAGATAAATTAAATCTAATAGCTCTTTATTTGAATTAAATAAATAAGTTAAATTAAAACTGTTGGACAGATTTAATTTAAATTGAATTTATTTAATTAGCTCATCAAGATAATTAATTGTTAATTAATTTTGAAATTAATGATGATTAAGTTTGAAATTTGAAAATAACCCTCATGGGTTATAAACTTGATAGAGCAGATATATTCATATGCACATGAGAATAGAGAGTCACAAGTGAAACCCTAGGAGACATTAGAGGTGCTAGCACGTAGTATCGATTGGAGAGCATTCGTGTGGATACTGGTAGAGGAAGCGGACCTGACGTATTGGCTCCTAGAGATCGTGAAAACTTTGAATCATCAAAAAGGTATGAATCCTTCCAGCTTGGTTTAAACGCCGTTGATAGATCCTCGATTAGGATCGGTGAAAATTTTAAAATGCTTTCGCTGTGCCTACCGATTCTAACAGTTCAAATGTGTCTAAAGAAATTATTGCTCAACTTGAAGCAATGGCCAAGAGATTTGATCAACTTGAATTGAAGATAGAGAGAAATTCCTCTAAGAATGTGAATGCTACCCAAGCTCCAAGTCTTTCTTGTGAAATATGTGGAGAAGCCCACTCCTATGAAGAATGTTATCATACTGTGGAGTTTGTGAGTTATTTGAAAAATAATTAAAGGTATCCACGTGGCAACCCTTACTCTAATTCCTATAACAAGGGTATGAGGGATCATCCTAACTTCTCTTGGAGGAATAAACCTAGTGAGAATCCAATTAATCACTATGCTTCTACTAGTAGACCAATAACCATAAAAGCCACAAAAGGGTGATTCCGAAACCAACAAACTCTTAAGGCAACTTCTCAAAGGTCAAGAAGGCTTAGTTGGCACAGTTTCTCTTCATGACACATCAATCAAGAATCTTGAGATACAGATGGGCCAAATTGCTTCGTACTTGAGTGCTCAACTAAGAAATGGTCTTCCAAGTGATGTTATTCCAAATCCTAAGCGAGAAGGTAAAGAAGAATGCAAGGCTCTTACTCTTTAAAGTGGCATGTCTTTACCCAATGTTCCAAGTATAGGTAAGGCTACAGCAAAGCCAAAGGACCATGTTGTGGAAGATCTTAACCTTGATAAAGAGGTTGTTGAAGACATTATGGTTAAAGAAGAGGACAACAAGAAGAGAAAGCAAACTAAAGTGAATCTAGATGAAGTGGTGCCAAGCAAGCCCGTTGCTCCTGAAAATATGGAAGAGAAGAAGAGAAAGACCATTACTTCTCCTCCACGATATGTCATACCACCCCCTTTTCCATAAAGGCTTTAGAAACATCAAGAAGATGGGCAATTCAAGAAGTTTATTGAGATGTTCAAGCAATTGCATATCAACATTCCCTTTGTGGAAGCCTTAGAGAAAATGCCCAAATATGCGAAGTTCATGAAAGATGTTCTCTGAAAGAAAAGAAGGTTGAATGAGTTTGAGACAGTGGCTGTCACTAAAAGCTTCATTGATGTTATCAAGCAACTTCCACCTAAGTTGAAGGATACTGAGAGCTTCTCTATACCTTGTCATGTTGGAGGTAATTCTTAGGGAATGGTTTATGTGGCCTTGGTTCTAGTGTCAATCTTATGCCTTTGTCTATGTTCAACAAGTTGGGATTAGGTGATGCAAGACCTACCATGGTTACTTTGCAATTGGCTGATAGAAGCTTGTCTTATCCTAAAGGGATTATTGAAGATATATTAGTCAAGGTTGATAAGTTCATATTTTTGGCTGATTTTATTGTACTTGACTTTGATCCGGATAGAGAAATCCCTTTGCTGCTAGGAAGGCCATTTTTTTGCTACGGCTAGAACTTTGATAGATGTGGAAAAAGGTGAGTTGACTTTAAGGGTGGCCAATGAGCAAGTTACCTTTAATATGAATCAATTGATGAAGACTCCCCATGTGCATGAAGATTGATTTTTTCTTGATATAATTGGTCTTGTCACACAAGAGGAATTTGAGACATCTATTATTGAAAACCCACTTGAAACTGCTCTTCTTGATTTTGATTCTGAGGGTTTAGATGTAGTGGAATGTAAGGCTATTATGGCTGCAACAACTTCTTATTCTAAAAAAAGGATACCATTTGAGTCACTTGATTTGGGTTCAACTGATAGACCAAAGTTGAAATCTGTAACCCCCTGATTTTAAACACGTAATTATAATTCAGTAATGCATAATTAAATCGGATTAGAGACCATTGGATACTTTAAACGCATTTTAAACTTCCTGCTTCATAGTAGGATTTTCACAAAATCTTTCAAAATCTTTTCCCTACCCTGGTCTCAATGTCATTGTTCGAATATAATTACCTATGCAATTAATATACATTTATTCATATCAGAGTGTGTAACCAAATTCCCGACAACTCTCGGGTTCTGTATATATATAACCTGAGGGTTTATAAGTATTTGCTAAGGGATTACACTACAAAATCGAATATATCATTTATATCTCAAAATATACAATAATCCTAAGTTCAAAATGGATAACCAATATTTACAATTCAACTATATACCCCTAAGGGTCCTAATTGCTCCGGGTTGGCCGCTTCCCCTTCGGGCCACATGCCCTATCTGAAATGTTAGTCATAGGAAAGAATGAGATTCAAGAGAATCCCAGTAGTAACAAACCACTCACACAATGCATAAACACAAAGCATGTACATAAATAACAAACAGCAACAGCAACAATAATCTCAAAAATACATGGTTTTCACCACAAACGACAGCACTCATGGCTGAATACACAATACGGCTTACGCTGTAAACGATAGCTTGCACTGTAAACGACAACTATCACCAGCTGTAACCACAGCAGCATCAAAGAATCATCACAGAACAGTGATAACACACACATACAGAGCATTACACATAGTATAAGAGAGAGAGTCACTACCTGATCCTTTCCTGACGTTCTTCGGCACTGTGGGCTCACGAGGACGGCAAATATCAAATCATGTAAACCAAGTTAGGGACAACCCGTCAATCTCTTTTCCAAGTTCTTATTTCTATAATACGTTAAGTTGGTTATCATTTGAACTCTTTAGATGACTATTATAGGTCTAAACATATGCCTAAAGGGTTAGGAGAAACTACCCCGAAGACCCTCCTTCTTGGAAGAATTTCTGAATTTTGGGCTGGCTCACTCGAGTGAAAGGAGTCTCACTCGAGTGACACCCCCATGAGCACTCGAGCATAAGCGAGTAAACCTCAGAAAGTGTTTGCCCGAGAGTAAACATCGTTATATCATACACCCTCACTCAAGCACAAGAGGCTCCACTTGAGCAGTGACCTCAGGTGCACTCGAGCACTAGGAAGTGAGACCCAGCGAGTGACTGCCCGAGGGCAACCATAACTTCCTAGGTCTTAAACAAATTCCCTCACTCGAGCATGCCCATGCTCACTCGAGCATGATCATATCTCACTCGCAAGTCAGTAAGTGTGCTCACGGTTTCTGCCTGAAGAGCTTCCCAAACTACCCAGATTTTCACATTGTGCTCGAGTGAGTTCCTCCCTCACTCGAGTGATGTCTATCAGATGCCAAAATCGCAGCAACTGATATGGTTTTTCCAAAGTGACCCAACTTAATTCCAATAGGTTCTAAACTTGCACCAAAGTTCATTCTCACCTAAAATTCCATAAGAAACCTATTGGTAACCTCAAAATATCCAAAATCATACCCCAAGTACCATTTGTCCTCAAATTTCCACATTTCACTTAATAACTCATTCATCAACACACTCATTTCCCTCTTCTAAATCAATCCCAACCAACTCCAAAATACCATAACTACCAATTGAACAGTAACACTCCCCACAATTCCCACTTTCATTAAATATCAACATTTAAAGTAAAATTCCAGAATTTGCTGAATTAAACCAAAAACTATAACATTTATATCAAACTTCATCAAAAACTCACCTCTTAAGGTTGCTGAACTTAAAACTTGGATTCCTCAACTTTCAAATTCCCTCAAGTTGCCACACACCACAAATCCAAAGTCTGAAAACATGGAAATAAAGCTCTTGACATTTTGAACAATATCAATGAAGGTTGGTTAGACATATGAAGTGATTTACCTTTACAAATTTCAAACCCTTCCTTTCTCTTTCTTGCTTAGTTCGCCAGAAATGGAAAGAATGGAGAGAGATGATGAAACAAATTTCTCTTTATCCCTTACACACACACACAGCCGACTTTGAGAGTGGGAGGGAAGAGAAATAAGTTGAATCTTTGACTTCAATCCCTTGGTCCATAGCTTGCCACTTGTCACCATCTTGTGATTCCTTCAATGATTTCATATACTCTCCAACACACTTGATTCCACCTCTTATCATTTAATCCCAACCATTGATCTTGATTATCAGGGAGTTTTCTCTACGGCAATTGACCAAACGTCAGTAAATTTACCGTTTTACCCCTGATTACTCCAATACTCATTAAACCATCACTAAGCATCTTTATAACATATTTGCACAACATATACTTCAAAAGTGCTCAATTAATATTAATTACATCACTTTGAAGCTATTAATCCTTGATTACAATCCAGGATATTACATTATCCCCTCTATGTGCATGCACAAGATCTTTTGAACAAGAATCACAAGCCTTTCATTAAACATCAAAGAAGACTCAACCACATTATGAAGGAAGAAGTAAAGAGGGAGCTTCTGAAATGGCTCGATGCTGGCATTGTATACCCTATTTTTTATAGTTCTTGGGTGAGCTCAGTCTAATGTATCCCTAAAAAGGGCGATATGACTATAGTGGCTAACACCCACAATGAACTCATTCCTACTCATACCTTTACTGGGTGGAGGGTTTGTATAGACTACCGTAAGCTCAATATGGCTACTCACAAGGACCACTTCCCATTGTCTTTCATTGATCAAATATTGGACAAACTAGCTGAAAGGGAGTTCTTTTGTTTTCTTGATGGTTATTCTGGGTACAATCAAATAGCAATTGTGCCAGAAGACCAAGAGAAGACTACATTTATGTGCCCATATGGCATTTGCTTTCAAGCGTATGCCTTTTGGCCTTTGCAATGCACCAGCTACATTCCAATGGTGTATGATGGCTATTTTTATTGACATGATGAGCACACCATGGAAGTGTTCATGGATGACTTCACTATGTTTGGTAACTCATATGAAGAGTGCTTAGCCAACTTAGTTCAAGTCTTGAAGCAGTTTGAAGACACTAATCTTGTGATCAATTGGGAGAAATGCCATTTTATGGTGAAGGAAGGAATTATGTTAAGCCATCATGTCTCCAAGGATGGGTTTGAAGTTGACTGAGAAAAGATTGAGGTGATTGAACAACTTTCTCCACCTACTAATGTTAAAGGTGTGAGAAGCTTTTTGGGCCATGCTGGATTCTATCAAAGGTTCATAAAGAATTTTTCCAAAATCACTAAGCTGCTTTGTACTTTACTTGAGAAGGATGTTGAGTTCAAGTTTGATGATGCATGCTTGAAAGCATTTGAAGAGTTGAAAAGAAGACTTGTAACCGCTCCTATCATCATGGCCTCAGATTGGAGTTTACCCTTTATAGTCATGTGTGATACCAGTGACTCTGCCGTGGGAGCTATACTTGGGCAGAAAAAGGATAAAATATTCCATCCTATTTACTATACGAGTAAGACACTCGATGATGCTCAAGAAAACTAAATTACCACTGAGAAAGAGCTTTTGGCCGTAGTGTATGCATTTGCCAAATTTCAGCCTTACTTGATTGGTGCCAAGGTGGTTGTCCATACTGATCATTCCACACTAAGGTATCTCTTTAGTAAGAAGGACTCTAAAGTAAGGTTGATCCAATGGGTTTTGCTCTTACAAGAATTTGATCTTGAGATTGTTGATAGAAAGGGCTCTAAAAATCAAGTTGCCAACTACTTGTCTAGATTGAGTACTAAAGCTCAATATGATGGAAGTCTACCCATTCATGAAACTTTTCCAAACGAGCAACTCTTTCTAGTGAGTCATTCTAAAACTCCTTGGTATGCCGACATAGTAAATTACCTTGTGAGTGAAATCATTTCTAATGACTTGAGCTATCACCAACGGAAGAAATTCTTACATGACATCAAGTTCTATCATTGGGAAGAACCTTTCCTATTTTACTATTATGCTGATCAATTGATTAGGAGATGCACTCCAGAAAGTAAGCAACAAGATGTATTGAAGTGTTACCATTCCCCTGAATATGGAGGCCACTTTGGTAGTACAAGATTGCTGCAAAAGTCTTACAATCTGGGTTTTTCTGGCCATCCTTATTCAAGGATGCTTATGAATTTGCTCTATCTTGTGACAAGTGTCAAAGGGTTGGTAATATCTCTAGGAGGAATGAAATGCCACTCAACAACATGTTGGAAGTGGAATTATTTGATGTATAGAGGATTAACTTCATGGGACTGTTTCCCAAGTCCTTCTAAAATTAATGCATTCTTGTATTGGTGGATTATATGTCTAAATGGGTTGAGGCCATTGCTTCTCCAACAAATGATGCTAAAGTAGTGGTTAAATTCATGAAAAAGTTTATCTTCACTCGTTTCGGTACTCAAAGGGCTGTTATTAGTGATGGAGGTACCCACTTTTACAACTATCAATTTAAATCTCTTTCAAAGAAGTATGGAGTTAAACACAAGGTGTCTTTAGCTTACCATCCTCAAACAAATGGTCAAGCTGAAATTTCCAATAGAGAAATCAAGAAAATACTTGAGAAAACTATGGGTATCACTCAAAAGGATTGGTCCATGAAGTTAGATGATGCACTATGGGCCTGTCGCACTGCCTAGAAGACACCTATTGGTATGTCTCCCTACCAATTGGTTTTTAGGAAAGCTTGTCATCTTCCTGTGGAGTTGGAACACAATGCCTATTGGGCTATTAAAAAGTTGAAGTTTGATAAGAAAGAAGTGGCTGACAAGAGGCTTTTGCAACTTAATGAACTTGAAGAATTTCGTTTTCATGCTTATGAGAGCTCAAAGCTTTACAAGGAGAAAACCAAGCAGTGGCATGATAAGAAAATTGTCTCTAAGTCTTTTGAGCTGGGTCAACGAGTGCTTCTATACAATTCTAAGCTAAAGATTTTTCTAGGAAAGTTGAAGTCTAGATCATCTGAACCTTTCACTATAGTTCAAGTCTTTGATAAGGGTGTTATGGAGCTGGAAGGCCAAGATGGGGAGCAATTCAAAATCAATGGTCAACGGTTGAAGCATTATTGGGGAGGAGATGTGGATAAGCTTGTGTCTACTATCCACCTATATAATGAAGAATGACCAATATGAAGATTTATGCTAAAGACTATAAACTAAGCGCTTCTTGGGAGGTAACCCAATTACTAAACTCACATTTGTCATTTTTATGTTTTTGGTGTGTTTATGTTTGATCTTTGTGTTGTGTAGGAAGGAAAGGTACCCCGATCTTGGAACTTGCCTTTTGAAGCTCATAGGAATGTCCATGAGAGAGGAGGAATTTATAAGTTACAAGGGAATGCATTTTAGGGAAGTTCATTTGACTCTAAGCTCATATATGTGATTTTGGAGTGCATTTATAATGATTGCTTAACTTGGAGTACTACTAATGCTACTATGATCATTTGGTTAATTCTTTATCATGAAATTCACTTGTGACCATTATTTAATGTAATTTGAGTATTGAAAGTAATATGTTGTGGTATTCTCCATGCATGTGCTTATATTTGTGCCTTGTGGTCTTGGATGGTCTAAAGTCTTGCTCAAATTTCATTTTACTCCTAAATGTTGGTATAAAGCATGTTTGATGGTTTTAAGGTGATATAAGAATGTTTTGTAGCATGTTTGAGGTTTAAAGGTGATTTGGGAATGTTTGGTGTGCAGAATCACATGACAGTAAAACTTGCCTCGGCTAGTATGACAACTTGCCATAGCAAGTTAGCTATTTTGTTGGTAAGTTTGTCTTTGTCAGACTGTCTTCGACAAGTTTTGAAACTTGCCATAGCTAGTGTTCTAGTGTTCTAGTGCTTGATTTAATATCAAAACTTGCCATGCTGTTTTATTTTAGTGCTCAAATTGATAACTTGTGATATTGGATGGTTCATAGTGCTTGATTTATTATGATTTGGTTGATAATTATTGGTATAGAGCTCATTTGGTGGTTTATAGGGTATTTGGGAATGTTTTATGTGTGTACAGAGTTGCTGTTATGTTTTGTTTTTGACAACTAAAGTTGCTTCAGCAAGTTCACCAACTTGCCGTGGCAAGTTTGCTATTTTATGCTCTCTGTCAGACTAGCTTTGGCAAGTTTTGAAACTTGCCGTAGCCAATGTTCCAGTGTTCTAGAGCCCCTTCTCTGTCATACTGGCCTCAGCAAGTGTAAAAACTTGCCACGGCTAGTAGTATCTTTAATAAAAAAATTTATATATATTGTTTTTCATTAAAAAAATTTTAATTTAAAAAAAATAGCCATCCCTCATTGACCCTATTCTTTCTCTTTATTTCCAAATTATCCTTATAAACTTACCCCACATATGAACCTAATCCATTTTTAAAATTCACAACATCCCTCCTTTTTTGTAAATTCCCCAAAGCTACCATCAGTTACTCTTATCTCCGTTACCCACATCTAACCCAACCCCTCAGCTCCTTAACTCATCCTCAGCTCACTCTCTACGCTTTCAGCGCACCCTCAAACCCTAGATCCACCTTTAGCTCCCTCACTCGGATTCACCCTTAGCTCCTCCACTTTCAGCTCCCTCTCCCACCGTCATCTCCCTCCTCCATTGATTCACAGCTCACAGCCACTCTCGCCATCCACTGTTCCCCCTTTTCTCATTGTCCAGCACCCTTGCCGCCCACTGATTCGTTCCCCATCACCATGTCGACCGATTACCTCCTCCGGCACAACCCACCGTCGATTGATCCTTTAACCACCACCGCCCGTACTCTACCGTCAACCCATCCTTCTCTACTAACCCCACGGCTCACCTTGAGCTCCATCTTTACTCCACCATTGACTACCCCTACATCTTAACTCCTCCACCGATCCCCATTCCTCCCACATCCTACACTGTCACCGTTGCAATATAGCCTTCCATTGTTCGCCGTCGGTCAAACCCTTAACCAGCATCATCACTTGCTTCATTTTCTATCACCAGAATCGTGCCCCACCTTCATTTACACCTTGACCTCTGCTTCGCTCTTGCCATCTATGTTTCTTCACCATCTCTTCCTCTATTCGCACTCTACCAGCTTCACTTTTGCCTGATGCAAGTATGGTAATAGTTCGGGATCCCCTCTGTGGTAATGGCTTCTTCTTGTGTATTCCTTGTGCTTTCTCTCATATTCACATTCCTAAGGTATTTCACATCTTTTCCCTTTTCTTTCAATTTTTGTTCTTGTTGTTTTCATTAGTTTTTGTTCGGATTTTGTTAGTTTTAAGTTAGTGGGAAGGTTTTGATAGCATTTTGTTCTGACATAGGAAGGTTTTGATTTAGTAGCAGTGTTAATTCCATACAGTGTTAAATTTTAGGCTTGAACTGATGAAGTATTGGACTTAGCCATTTTGTAGTTAAGGAATTTCATTAGCTTTATTGTTCATTGTGGACTCTGAATGCATGTTGCTGGGATTTGAATTTTAGTCATGATAATTGCTCTAAGAACATCATACTAGCAATTATTGATGGTTCATGTTTGAAAGTCCCAGATATAAATCATTTGATATCTTTATTTCCTAGCATAACTAAGCATGATTGGCATAATGATTTGAAATCTGAAGCATGTGGAAAGAACCTAAAAGCTATGGAAACTACATTTCCATTTTCAAGTTGCCCTAAACTGAGTTTTGAAGTGCTTAAATCATTTTTTGCATAATGATCTGTGAATGAACTTGGAGCTTCCATTTTGATAGGTGGTATTTTGTTTGAATTATGTTTCACAACTTATTCTTAACATTGTATCACCTCTAGAAGTTTCTTTCACATGAAAAATGTTTTCCAAACTTTTTTGATTTGTCTTCATGTGTTATCTAGTTGGAAATTCCTCCTTTACTAGAACTTAGGACTGAATTGCGAACTGCATTTGAGGAGTAGAGAATCACAATTACTGATAATGGCTTGCTAAAATAGGTTTTGAAATTGCTGGTGCAAGTTGTTACATTTTCCTTGTTGTGTTAAACCGGATTTGTTAATTCAATAATGCCATGCTGCTGATGTGGGTTTCAAAAGGTTCACAGAAATTTGTGAAACATGAAAATAATCCTTTACATACTGAAGTGTAAATAGAAGTGCATCATTGTGTTTTTGTCTTCATTCTTTGATGGTTTGAACATTCTTTTTTGAATTTGTTCTGATAAGTTTGATAGCTCTAAGTTCTAAAGTCTGCAATGGTGTACATTCACTTCTATCTTGAGGCAATGGAATCTACATTAAGGAAAAACTTTTTGTTTTCTTAAACAAATATATTTTAGGTACTTTAAGTGATTTTATTTTTAAGTTTTCTTTGGTGATCACCTTTTTGAATAAAAACACACATGATTTTGCACTTTCACTTTATATGCCTTAGTTGATTTTCAAATGTATCATGCTAGAAGTCAATGTACTCTTTCGAAAGGACACAATAAAATGGGTTACTCAACTGAGCCTTCACTGTCTGCAATTTTCATTGTGATTAGCTCTGGTTGAATTTTAAAGGTAGTAAGGAGTCGGGTTAGGCTTGGAATACTTATTGAAAAGCTATGGAATTGTTAGGATTGGTAGGCACAGCGGAAGAATTTTAAAATTTTCACTGATCCTAATCGAGGATCTATCAACGGCGTTTAAATTAAGTTGGAAGGATTCATACCTTTTTGATGATTCAGAGTTTTCACGATCTCTAAGAGCCCACACATCAGGTCCGCTCCCTCTACCGGTATCCACACAAATGCTCTCCAACCGAGACTGCGTGCTAGCGCCTCTAATGTCTCCTAGGGTTTCCCTTGCGGCTCTCAATTCTCATGTGCATATCAATATATCTGCTCTATCAAGTTTATAACCTATGAGGGCTATTTTCAAATTTCAAAATTAATCATCATTAATTTCGAAATTAATTAACAATTAATTATCTTGATGAGCTAATTAAATAAATTCAGTTTAAATTAAATCTGTCCAACAGTTTTAATTTAACCTATTTATTTAATCCAAATAAAGAGCCATTAGATTTGATTTATCTTCATAAAATAAATCTGAGATACTATATCTCTATCATGTTAGTTATTAAATTTAAAACTAACACAATATAATAATATCATATAATATATATACATATATATAAGATATATATTTCGAAAATATATATATCTATATAATATTATTAAATATAATATATATACATATATATAAGATATATATTTCGAAAATTTATATATCTATATAATATTATTAATGAATTTTATATTATATATATAAATATAAAATTCGTCCACCCTAAATTAAACATTGTCTCGTGTTGGGTCATTCTTGTGTGCGACACTGTAGGCCCATATGAAGTTGGCAGTGGGCCAATAACTATACTAACCCAAAAGTCACAAGCGGCCTCTAGCAAAACATTACGACTACCCAATTCATATGAGGATCGTTATCACGATGCAACCTATCATACAACCATGCCACGTCCCTTTTGTCACACGATATATCGATCAAGGATAAGGCATGGATAATGTCATCCTCTTGTTCCTGACCATTACTTTCTTGATTCCTGAATAGCCTGATAACAGAGACAGAAACTCCTTTCATCATAGTATGGCCATACATTTCTCAGACTCACTCATCGAGGGCCCAGTAATATCTCTCTACTAATGTGAGGGAAAAATTCCATCTTGATCTTTCATATTCCTTTGCATGAAAACCACCAAGCCCGATCGTAGCCTTTATTATCACCCTGTCAAAAGTGACTTTTGACTAGTTCAAAGCTTAACAACTCTCATGTAGGAATCCATGATGACCTCAGGTCTAAGGGCATTGTGACATGGTTATACATAAGAAAAGCTTATGACTTGATCCATGTAGCTTTCTCATAGTGGGTCGGTCCAGCACTATGTACTCTTACAAGTGCCTAAGACTTTGATTCGTATCTCCATATCTTCTCAAAGTCATACTGATCTTTTTTCATCTCTGCTCCCGCATAGATGACCAACCAGGGACATTTTAGGACAATCTTTATAAATTATCCAAGGATACAATTATCACAGCTAACATCCAAATATTATGATAACAGAATGGAGAAATTTCATTAAAATAATAATGTTCAAAGTACAATGATTGGCCCTTAGGGCACAATTTCCAACATCCTCCCACTTGCCCTAGGTGCAATCATTAATTTCCTTAATTCCCATTGCCCTAACATGACGCTCATGCTTTGCCTGTGCAAGTGGCTTAGTAAGAGGATCAGCAACATTATCTTCTCCTGCTACTTTGCATATCTTTATGTCACCTCTATCATTGATTTCTCTAATAAGATGAAATCGCCTGAGTATATGCTTGGTCCTTTGATGTGACCTAGGCTCCTTGGCCCGTGCAATAGCACCGCTATTGTCACAGAACAAATCTATTAGATTTGAGATGGTAGGCACCACCCCTAGTTCAGTAATGAACTTTTTGATCCAAATGGCTTCTTTAGCTGCATCTGATGCTGCTATATACTCAGCTTCTATTGCAGAATCTACTATAGTGCTTTGCTTGGAGCTCTTCCAGCTTACTGCTCTACCATTCAGGAGAAATACATATCCATATTGCAATTTAAGGTCGTCTTGGTCAGTTTGGAAACTTGCATCTGTGTAACCGGTTACGCAGAGCTCATCATCCAATCCACCATAGACAAAAATAAGTCCTTAGTCATTCTTAAGTACTTCAGGATATTCTTGACGGCAGTCCAATGACCTTCACCAGGATCTTGTTGGTATCTGCTGGTCATACTTAAGGTAAATGAGACATCCAGTTGAGTACATAACACGGCATACATGAGGGATCCATTGGCCGAGGCATATGGAACCTTACTCATGCGATCTCGCTAATCAGGTGTACTAAGACACATATCCTTACTAAGATGGATGCCATGAGACATGGGCATGTAACCCCCTTTTGAATCATGCATATTGAACCTATGCAGTATCTTGTCATGTATGTGCTCTGACTTAGGCCTATTAGTCTTTTGGATCTATCCCTATAGATCCTAATCCCTAGGATATAGGTGGCTTCACCTAAGTCTTTCATTGAAAAGGACTTTCCTAACCAAGACTTGACACTCTGCAAGTTATGAATATCATTCCTAATGAGTAGGATGTCATCTACATAAAGCAGTAGAAATACAACTATGCTCCTACTAACCTTCTTGTAAACACAAGGTTCATTGATGTTTTGAATGAATCCAAACTCTTTGACTACTTCATCAAAATGATGATTCCAGCTCTGAGATGCTTGCTTCAATCCATAAATGGATCTTTGAAGCTTGCAAATTTTACCAGGGTCCTCTAGACGCACAAAACCTTCAGGTTGTGTGATGTAAACATCCTCAAGTAGCTTTCTATTAAGGAAGGCTGTTTTGACATGCATCTGCCATATTTCATAGTCATAATATGCTGCAATAGCAAGAAGGATTCAGATTGATTTGGCCATTGCAATTGGGGAAAAGGTTTCTTCATAGTCTACACCATGAGTTTGAATGAATCCTTTTGCAACCAGTCGTGCCTTGAAGACTTTACATTGCCATCCATGTCAGTTTTCTCCTTGAAAACCCATTTGCACGCAATGGTTTTTACACCTTCAGGTGGATCGACTAAGGTCCATACCTGATTGTCGTACATGGATTGCATTTCAGACTTCATGGCATTTAGCCATTTCTTAGAGTTTCGTCCCACTGTGGCTTCTCGATAGGTGGTGGGCTAATTTTGCTCAATGAGCAACATATCACGGCCTTCAGTAATCAGAAATCCATATCTCTGAGGCTGATGCCGTGTCCTATCATATCTTCGTGCACCTTGTGTTACTTGAGGAGGCTCAACAACTTGTTGTGAGTCTTTTCTAATTTCCATCTGTGGTTTTGTACCATCTTATGGCTCTCGAATTTCTTCAAGATATTCGTCACTCCCACTGGTTGTTTTAGAGACAAACTCTTTCTAAAAACTTTCCATTTCAAATAATAAACACTTTGTTATCGATGGGATTGTAGACATAGTATCCTTTTGTTTCTTTAGGATACCCCACGAAAAGGCACTTTGTGGATTTGGGCACTAATTTATCAGAGGCTTGTTGCTTAACATATACCACACATCCCCAGATCTTGAGATAAGATAAACTTGGTTTCTTTCCAGTCCATATCTCATATAGTGTCTTTTCAATTGCCTTAGATGGAACACGATTTAGTGTGAACGCAGCTGTCTCTAGGGTATGTCCCCAAAATGACGGTGGAAGATCTGTTTGACTCATCATAGATCGAACCATATCTAATAGTGTTCGATTCCTCCGTTCTGAAACGCCATTCCATTGTGGTGTTCCTGGAGGAGTCAATTGTGAGATTATCACATAACTCCTAAGATGGTCAATGAATTCTTGGCTCAAATATTCACCACCTTGATCAGATTGAAGTGCTTTACTTGTTTTACTAAGTTGGTTTTGTACTTCATTTTGGAATATTTTGAACATTTCAAAAGATTCAGATTTATGTTTCATTAGATAGATATAGCCATATCTACTAAAGTCATCTATGAATGTAATAAAGTAGACATAACCTCTTCTGGCAGCTATATTTAATGGTCCGCATATATCTGTATGTATGAGGCCCAATAATTCAGTAGCCCTCTCATTCTGCCCAGTAAAAGGTGCCTTAGTTATCTTTCCTAATAAGCAAGATTTGCAGGTATCATATGATTCAAAATCAAATGAGTTTAGAAATCCATCTTGATGGAGTTTAGAAATGCGTTTCTCATTTATGTGGCCTAGACGACAATACCATAGGTAGGTTGGATTCAAATCGTTTGATTTTATCCTCTTAGTAGTTACGTTATAGATATTCCTATTATTAGGATGTTCCAAATTTAATATATAATGACCAACATGCAAATCACCATCAGCATAGAAAATGTATTTACGATAAATAGAACATTTACCATTCCTAGTAATGGAAGTATAACCTTCCTTATCCAAATAAGAAAGAGAAACAATGTTACTACTCAAAGTAGGAACATAATATCAATTGTTCAAAACTAACAAAAGCCCACTGGGCAGAACTTATTCATAAGTACCTACGGCTAAAACAGCAACTCTTGCTCTGTTTCCAACTCGTAGGTCCACCTCGCCCTTCTTCAGCTTTCTACTGTCCTTTAGACCCTGGACATTTGTACAAATGTGAGAACCACATGCAGTATCTAAACCCATGTTGAGGAAGTAGAAAAATGAATGTCTATAACATAAATACCTAAAGCGATAGCATCGCTATCCTTCTTGTTTTTTTTCAGATCTTCCAGGTAGAGTTTGCAATTCCTCTTCCAATAATCGGGTTCATTGCAGAAGTAGCAGACTCCTTCCTTTGGAGGCTTTGCCTTCTTGGGTGCAGGCTTGATTTCAGGCTTGTTCGACTCTTTGGTCTTACCACCTGAGCCATTACCCTTCCATTTGCCCTTCCCTTTCCTTTTTATACCCTTTCCTTTCTGAACCATCAAAACTGTGCTAAGCTTTTTCTTAATGCTTTGCTCAGCAATTTTGAGCATCCCATGCAGCTCAGAAATTTATTTCTCCATGTTGTTCATGTTGTAGTTCATAACAAACTGGTCATAACTCTCTGGGAGTGAGTTGAGGATCAAATCCATAGCTAACTCCTGGCTCATGGGAAATCCAAGCCTCTCAAGGTAATCAATATAGCCTTTCATCTTTAACACATGAGTACTAACTGATGCACCTTCAGCCATTTTGCAGTAATGTAAGGCCTTTGTGGTCTCATACCATTCTTGCCTTGCCTGTTGCTGGAACATTTCCTTAAGATGTACAATTATCTCATGAGCCTCCATGAGTTCCAGAACTCTTTGGAGCTCTGGAACCATAGTGACAAGCATCAGGCAACCTACATCCACAGAGTCATCCTTATGCTTTATGTAAGCATCTATCTGTGCTCTTGGAGCATTGGATGCAGGCTCCTCAGGAATGGGTTGATCTAAGACATAAGCCTTTCTTTCCTGCTTGAGAACAATTCTCAAGTTCCTGAACCAGTCAAGAAAGTTTGTCCCATTGAGTTTGTCCTTCTCAAGGATCGATCACAACGAAAGTGTAGCAGTATTACTAGTCGACATGATTCTACAATTAAAATATGCAAACTTAGTTAGTAATCTCCCACTAAATTAGCAAACCTCAATATAATAATTAGTGGGCTAAGATCCATATTTGGCTTAAACTTAAGTCCGCTTTGGCAAGACACTTAAATTCAAGTTATTTAGGTAGGTAACCTATTTACCAATTACATCACATGTAACTCTTAGATCTTTATAGGATTTAATCATCATATGATCCGGCATGTTTAACCCCATCTAATGCCTTGAGATTCTAAACCGTTTTGTTAATCTCAATTAAGTCAAAACAATAATGAATATTATGAGCAGCACCATTACTCAAGCTTGTCTCATCAAGATAACTCAAGTGCATCCACTTTGGTGGTTTCCATAATTGAGCGATCTATGTTTTGACAAGTATTCATTAATTGACGGCATTATGACTTAAGATTTGATTCAGAGGGCTTAATTAATTAGTTTTATTTATATGGATGCAATCGTGGTTGTATCTCATACAGATAAATACATATAAACATAAAAGTAATCATGCAATGATCTTATCAAAAGCATAATTTAAACGTGACACAACATGGCTTACCTAACCTAAAATCCTCCGAAGCCAATAGAGGACTTCTCTAAATAAAAAGAAATACATTGAGAGAAACCTTGTTTAAACATTCGAGGGGAGTGAGATGAGAAGAGAATGTACATCGAGAGTATTTAGAGAAAGGCACGGCACACAGGCCGTATTTAATTATTACAACCTTAGTAAAATTCTAAAGCCATGTTGTTCACCATACCCAAACAAGGATAAATAATAAACCACAACAAGAATTCATACAGTATGAAAAGCAATAAATGTCATGTTCAGATTATATTGCGCTACGCAGAGGTGGTCATGGTGGTCCTGCTAGTCACGGCACATTTCTTTTAAAAGAAATATTTGAAAACAACAATGGCCCAGAACACTTCTGATCCAATTTGTCTTCCCCATAGTTCGGATCCCTATTACCCGAATAGATATCTGATCCTAGACCTGATTTGATTGCCGCCAACTACAATCTCAGGTACCCTACCCAATTTCATGCTTGTTCAAAACAAAAATCACATACATGCTTCAAGATATACATGTTCGGAATCAATTTCATGCTTGTTCTAAACGAAAATCAACGGAATTACAAGATCACATCTTTCTAAATAATGTTGTCTCGTATTAACCAAATCACATGCATATTCGAGTGTTTCTTATAAACATACGTACACATCCTATATATATCACATGTATAAGAATCATAAACTCAATTTAATTGCACAATTGATCTGTCTCTGATGCCACTGTTAGGATTGGTAGGCACAGTGGAAGAGTTTTAAAATTTTCACCGATCCTAATCGAGGATCTATCAACAGCGTTTAAACCAAGTTGGAAGGATTCATACCTTTTTTATGATTCAGAGTTTTCACGATCTCTAGGAGCTAACACGTCAGGTCCGCTCCCTCTACCGATATCCAAACGAATGCTCTCCAACCGAGACTGCGTGCTAGCGCCTTTAATGTCTCCTAGGGTTTCACTTGCGGCTCTCAATTCTCATGTACATATGAATATATCTGCTCTATCAAGTTTATAACCTATGAGGGCTATTTTTAAATTTCAAAATTAATCATCATTAATTTAGAAATTAATTAACAATTCATTATCTTGATGAGCTAATTAAATAAATTTAGTTTAAATTAAATCTGTCCAACAATTTTAATTTAACCTATTTATTTAATCCAAATAAAGAGCCGTTAGATTTAATTTATCTTCATAAATTAAATTTGAGATACTATATCTCTAGCATGTTAGTTATTAAATTTAATATATCTTAATAAATTAAATTTAAAACTAACACAATATAATAATATCATATAATATATATACATACATACATACATATATATATATATAAGATATATATTTCGAAAAAATATATATCTATATAATATTATCAAATATAATAATATCATGTAATATATATATATACATATATATATATAAGATATATATTTCGAAAATATATATATCTATATAATATTATTAATGAATTTTATATTATATATATATATATATACAAATATAAAATTCGTCCACCTTAAATTAAACATTATCTCGTGTTGGGTCATTCTTGTGTGCGACCTTGTAGGCCCATATGAAGTTGGTAGTGGGCCAATAACTATACTAACCCAAAAGTCGAAAGCGGCCTCTAGCAAGACAATACGACTACCCAATTCATATGAGGATCATTATCACGATGCAACCTGTCATACAACCATGTCACGTCCCTTTTGTCACACGATATATCGATCAAGGATAAGGCATGAATAATGTCATCCTCTTGTTCCTGACCATTACTTTCTCGACTCCTGAGTAGCCTGATAACAGAGACAGAAACTCCTTTCATCATAGTATGGCCATACATTTCTCAGACTCACTCATCGAAGGGCATAGTAATATCTCTCTACTAATGTGAGAGACAAATTCCATCTTGATCATTCATATACCTCTGCATGAAAAACCACCAAGCCCGATCATAGCCTTTATCATCACCCGGTCAAAAGTGACTTTTGACTAGTTCAAAGCTTAGCAACTCTCATGTAGGAATCCATGATGACCTTAGGTGTAAGGGCATTGTGACATGGTTATAAATGAGAAAAGCTTATGACTTGATCCATGTAGCTTTCTTATAGTGGGTCGGTCCAGCACCTTGTACTCTTACAAGTGCTTAAGACTTTAATTCGTATCTCCATATCTTAACTCTTAGAAATTCATAACATTTCAACACATTTTCTTCTCTTTTTACCTACTTTTAAGTTCAAAATGTACATTGAAAGAAGTATATAGAAGAAAATGTACATATCAAATTATCAATCAAAACTCAAATAAATTCTTGCTATATTTGTGATTCAATTGAGAATTTATAAATCCTCCCTCTTTTGTTGGAGGATAAAGATAACTGTTGAAGCCTTATAAGAACCAAGAATCAAAGAAAGAGCAAAGGAGGTGAAGCAATGCAAAGATATAAGGAACTTCTGTAACTTGCCTCAGCAAGTAAACATTCTCAATCAGTTTAATTTCTCTGTAACTAGCTACAACAAGTTGGCAAACTAGCCATGGCAAGTGCTCTTCGTATGCTCTTTGTGTAACTGGCCACAACAAGTTGACAAACTTGCTGTAGCAAGTCAAGAATCTGAAGGAAAATTGACTCTCTGTGTAACTAGCTACAACAAGTTGACAGACTTGCCGTAGCAAGTCCTGAAAAAGTGTAGCTGCATGTTTTGATGTTAGAAGCGAAAAAACACTACTTAACCTAGGGCAGAGCGCCGAAAACATACATTCTACACCCTGGGAAGCTGAAGCACGAAAGGAGACACCCTAGAGAGGGGATTTTAGAGAGTTTTGGAGCTTGGATGGTGGTTCCAAGAGGGATTTTGTGACTTCTACCTTGGTTTCATTTCGTTTCTTCTCTTTTCCCTTTTTATATGGTTCATTCAGTTGTTATGCTTTGTTTTTCTATACATTTGGACATGAGTAACTAAGTATCTCTTCTTTTAGAATTGTTTTGATCCCTTGTATTGATTAAGTACTCATTTCCTGTTTATATTTGTGATTAATGATGAAATTATGCTGATTTTACTCTTTGCTTAATGCTTCTTATTGATTGGCCACCAATCAGAGTGTTGGGTTCACTTGATTGATGCTTGAGAGGGCTAGATTGAGTGTAGAACTTAAGTTTAATCATGTGAGAACTTGAAATTTATGAATGAGGAAGAAATACACTTATTAACCTCACATAGCCAAATAGGATTTGCAATGAAAATCAGGGTTTAATCAGTTAATTAAGAGATTAATGAATTAATTGAACTAAACACCTATTTGGAGACTTGAGAGAGCACTTATAGATAATTTAGTATCCGTGGCTAGTATAATCCTTATTAAGTAGCATATATCGGGGGGATTTGAGTGAGTGCTTTTGAAATACAAGGGGGATAGACAATCCCAAGTTTCATTTAACACTTGAATTCAAAGAATCATTTGCTTTTATAAATTTTTAGTCTAAAAATAGTTTTAAATTTCTTTTTCACCTCAACAATATATTTTGGCTCAACTTGATCTATTTCAAATGATTCCATTCAACCTAATTAAAAATATGGTTACATTAGCTAGCTCGCTTTCATCATAGTCCTCGTGGGAATGATATTTACTTGTCACTTTATTACTTGAAATTCATACGTGCACTTGAGGTAGCGAACAAGTTTTTGGCACCGTTGCCGAGGATTATTGACTAAAGTCTTTTGGGTTAATTCGTGTAATTGTGTGCTTGATTACGCTTGAATCCTCCTCCTTTTCTTGTTTCAATTTCTTAATTTACTTTGTTTTTAAGTGTAGTTATAGCTATAGCTCTTTTTCTTGTTTTTCTTAGTTTAGTTCTATTAGTTGATAATTTTGATACTTGTTGTGGGAATTTTTGAATTGTAGGTACTCTTGCTCCGTATGCAAACTGATTTAGAGGTCCTTCTTTACGGAGTTATTGAAGAGTATTTTTCAGAACATTTTGAAATTGAACCGGAGACTTCACTTCCTGTGCAACCTATCCAAGGACCTGCACCTTTACCGGCACCAGAGCAACCAAGACCACCACCTCGTCCTCATCTATATTACAATATGGCTAATCCTAATGATGATGACTTGGACCGCACCTTGGATGAGTACATGGAACAAGAAAGCTCTACCTATCAATTTAGCATATAGTTTTGTGCTATTCAAGCTCAAAATTTTGAGTTGAAGCCAATCATGCTTCAAATACTCCAAATGATTGGCTTGTTTTCGGGAACTCATAATGAAGACCCTACTAACCATTTGACACACTTTGTACAAGTATGTGAGAACTTCAAATTTCAAGGGGTAACTTCGGATGCGCTCAGATTGCAACTCTTCCCTCTGTCACTTGACAAGAAGGCAAGATCTTGGCTTACCGCACTACCTCTTAACTCCATCACTACTTGGGATGAAATGGCATCCAAATTCAAGGCAAGGTTCATTCTAAGGGGTAGATGGGCAGTTCAAAGAGCTAAACTCTTGGGTTTTCAACAACAGCCCAGTGAACTTTTTCATGAAGCATGGGAGAGATTCAAGGAGTTGTGGTGTAGTTGCCCTAACCATGAACAGAAGACCTATGTTTTGCTTGAAGCCTTTAAGACCAGATTGGATGTACCCACTTCAAATATGCTCAATAATGCCTCAAATGGTGGAATTGGCAAGATGAGAGTTTGTGATATATCACAGTTGTATGAGGACATTGCTTCTAATTCCTTGCAACAATTTGAAAAATCACGTTCTAGCTATAGAACATATAATGAACTAAGTCCATCAAGTAGTTCAAATGTGTCTAAAGAAATTATTGCTCAACTTGAAGCAATGGCCAAGAGATTTGATCAACTTGAATTGAAGATAATGAGAAATTCCTCTAAGAATGTGAATACTATCCAAGCTCCAAGTCTTTCTTGTGAAATATGTGGAAAAGCCCACTCCTATGAAGAATGTTACCATACTATGAAGTTTGTGAGTTATTTGAAAAATAATCAAAGGTATCCACGTGGCAACCCTTACTGTAATTCCTATAACAAGGGTATGAGGGATCATCCTAACTTCTCTTGGCGGAATAGACCTAGTGAGAATCCAATTAATCACTATGCTTCTACCAGTAGACCAATGCATCCCTTGAGCTTTGAGCAACCACAAAAGCCACAAAAGGGTGATTCCAAAATCAACAAACTCTTGAGGCAACTTCTCAAAGGTCAAGAAGGCTTAGTTGGCACAGTTTCTCTTCATGACACATCAATCAAGAATCTTGAGATACAAATGGGCCAAATTGCTTCACACTTGAGTGCTCAACTAAGAAATGGTCTTCCAAGTGATGTTATTCCAAATCCTAAGCAAGAAGGTAAAGAAGAATGCAAGGCTCTTACTCTCTGAAGTGGCATGACTTTACCCAATGTTCCAAGTATGGGTAAGGCTACAGCAAAGCCAAAGGACCATGTTGTGGAAGATCTTAACCTTGATAAAGAGGTTGTTGAAGACATTATGGTTGAAGAAGAGGACAACAAAAAGAGAAAGCAAACTAAAGTGCATCTAGATGATGTGGTGCCAAGCAAGCCAGTTGCTCCTGAAAATATGGAAGAGAAGAAGAGAAAGACCACTACTTCTCCTCCACAATTTGGAGACTTGAACTAAACACCTATTTGAAGACTTAAGAGAGCACTTATATATAATTTAGTATCCTTGGCTAGTATAATCTGTCATTAAGTAGCATATATCGGGGGGATTTGAGTGAGTGCTTTTGAAATACAAAGGGGATAGACAATCCCAAGTTTCATTTAACACTTGAATTCAAAGAATCATTTGCTTTTTTAAATTTTTAGTCTAAAAATAGTTTTAAATTTCTTTTTCACCTCCACTAAATATTTTGGCTCGACTTGATTAATTTCAAATGATTCCATTCAACCTAATTAAATATATGGTTACATTACTTAGCTCGCTTTCGTCATAGTCCTCATGGGAATGATATTTACTTATCACTTTATTACTTGAAGTGATTCGTGCACTTGTGGTAGCGAACAATGATTAATAAAATTAACTCTTTTAGCCAAAAAAAAACTCAAATTATAAAACTCAACTAAAAAACACGCAAAACTCTTATTTAATTAACTTCCATTTTCTTATATCAAAGGAATACTAAGTTACCAGAAGGACTAACTCGGGGGTTTTGTCATATATACTTGACAAAACAAATTGATGGAAGTTACATTTTATGACCTTATTTTCTTAATGAATTGTTAATTATCCCGTAAAACAAATCTTCTCTCGTTTTGTTAATGAACGGTACTTTGGTTCAAATATGCGAAAATATAATTTAAAAATAGAGAAAAATTATGTTATGCAACTTTTGATTTCAAGAAATATTTGTATAAGTTCTACGAATATAAGAAAAGTCTCTTCAATTAAACTAAAATACAAAATCAGTGCATTTATTTAAAAAAATAAATATAAGTGAAATTTACTTATCCATAAACACTACTCATCTTTTTCCTTTCTCCTTTTCTTTTCTTTTTGGATATGGTACGTCATCTTCAGTGTTTATTATGGAACGGGAATAAGAATATATCCACTAACTAAATACCATGTTTTTTTATTCTATTCCAGGTAAAATGTAAGTTTTTCCCTCACAATAAATTCAGTTTTACTTGTCCACTAGTCTATAATATACTCCATCCATTTTATAATATAAGTAATCACTTCAACTAATTTAACTTTTAAGACAAAATTAATGAGTTTTAAGGTTTTTTTTTTTAACTTCTGTTAAACATGTCACATGTCTTATAAATAGGATTTGAGGAGTATTTTTTCACCCAATAACATAAAATAATTAAAAATTATTATTTACATGTTTTCTTTTCCTCAAAAAATTTATTCCATGAACCATTTAAAGAGTATTATTCATTTATGATCATCTTTGTATTACAAATAAAAAAACTCAAATTTGGGACGCAATATTTAATTGTTTCATAGATTTACTAAATAAAATTATTTAATTTATTCTCATTCGTATAAATTTATTCTTATTCTTATCATTATTTAAAAAAAATTTCAAAGCAAATGGGCCTTCAATTATTAACAGGGGCCATCTTCTTTTGCTTCATATACTTGTGAATATTCCTCCAAATAATATTTGTTCATGGACATCTAAAGGAGAGTGTTCTAAAAATACTAGATGATGTGGATGTCCATAAACTCCCAAATCTTGGCCTTTCACTTTTTACACTTTACAACCTCTCTAATGAATAGTCTTTAAGAGTCTTTATACCCATAACTGAAAGGTTACTATGTGTACACTCATGAAGATTAACTTTGCTATTTACTTTATATAACTCTTGGTTGAGGTTGAGGGCCTATTAATATTGTACTATGTACTACACTTTTTGTGGCATCCAAATGTATAAGATATTGTTTCATCTTTCTCTATAACTTGTTGCTTTAAGCATCATCACTACTTTTGGTATTTTTCACAATATCTCATGGTCTTTTTGGCTTCACAACCATTTTAATCTTTACTTTCAATAAATTGATATATATTTGTGTATATGACTTCTGGTCATATTATACCATTTTTTCTATCCATATGACTTCTAGTCACAGTATAATATTTGCTCATAATTTCAATGACCTTATAAATGTTATTATTTTTACGTCTGTAGTTCAATAGCCAAGACAAAGTATTCTTGGCTTTCAACTATCAATTCCACCAATGTAATGTGATCATATTTATTTTCACTCTCACAGATATATTCTTTGCTTTCAATAGCACATTATCAATTTCTCCAAATATTGGTCTTCAGGATCATATCTAAAATCTTGCAAAGCTAAATTTTTTTTTTTGTTTAGGTTGATATTTGAACCTTTAGCCTTCAGAGCTTTAATATTTGTAACAATTAAATCATCAAAGCGTCAAACTTTTTCTTGTCAATCATGCCATTTAATGAAACCAATAGCGTTATTTTATATAAGAACTATTATAAAAATAATGTGACTTATGGTCATCTAATCACAAAAATTAAGAATATTATGGCTTATAGCCTTTTGATAAAATTAAAATACTGTAAAATAAATTAAGTAAATTCAAATTCATAATCAAATATAAATAATAGATAAACCCACGATCATATAGATTACATTATATGATCATATATAATACTATTAGATATTAATGTAATAATAAACCAATGAAAATAAAATGTTGACATAATGATATAACAATAATATATTAATATAAATAAATGAAATATGAATAAAATAAAAATATAGAAAGATGAAATAAATAACATAAAATAAAGAAACATAAACAATAAAATATAACATAAAATGCAAATAAAATAAAGAACTATAAATGTTAAATAAGTAAATAAATAAATGAAACGTAAATAAAATGAAATAACATAATATGACATCATAAAATGTAAAGAATACCATAATATAAAATGAAGAAATATAAATGTTGCATAATAAGAGATTCCCGAAAAATGGTAAATAAAAGTAAAAAAATCTTGTGAAGGAGAGAATAAAGTACCAATAATATGCAATCTTAGCCATAAAATTTGATGTATAAAACAATCAGTAAAATAATCTCTTTAATTCCATATAATGTCTTAGATTTTCCTAGATATACATGTAAAAGATAATAATAGGAAAGATAAAAATAGATAGCGTAAAAGGAAAATAATAAAGAACAACATATAGATAATGTAAACTAGAAAAATAAAACAATATAAAGAATAAACAACATAAAATATAGTATGGAAATGAGAAAATTAGATAGTAGAAGAAATAGAAAACTAGACTATAGGCCTTCTAACCGAACTCGTGCTAATAACGTGTTATAAAATTAAGAAGATACAAGAGATTGAGATGAAAAAGATGAAGAGATATGAGGAAAGAGTTGGAGAGAAAGATGGAGCAATGTCTTATTCATTTGGATGCTACAAAAGTGTAGTGTATAGTGCTATATTTATAGGGCCTCAACCTCAACCAAAAGTTACATAAAGTAAATAGCAAAGTTAGTCATCATGAATGCACACATTGTAACCTTTGAGTTATGGGTATAAAGACTTATAAAACCTATTCATTAGAGAGATTGTGGAGTGTAGAAAGTGAAAGGCCAAGAGTTGGGAGTTTATGGACATCCACAACATTTATTATTTTCACAACATTACAGCAATTTTTCATCAACAATATAGCATAAATTGGATTAACTTCATTTATTCTGCAATGACATTGACAATGGAGGTAGTTTTCCTTGGTTCTCTACACATACAAACACATGAGACTGAAAAGTATTGAGTACTAACTCCCATCACTAATATAAGAGTTAGTCCAAGATAGAATTTAGTTATAAATATAAGAACTTAATTCACTGTCTCTCATATATTTATTGTAACCCCCTTCGATAATCAGGCCTGGATTAGTGTTTAATCGCATTTAATAATCGAATGAGAAATCCGGAACAATTAAAAACTTTTTAAAACACCTGTACAAATGGATCTCCATTCATTTCATTCATTAAAATAAATGGCCTGTTTGGTTTGTTACATATACAATATCAGAGTAAGCACAATTTCCGACGTTCACCCGGGATAATAACATTAATCCAAAGGTTTACACAGGGCATCATTGCCCATCTCAGTATCCATACCGGGGATTACACAAAACTATACCACTACAATTCTATTCAATATGTATACATTTATCCAAAATGATAACCAGTTCAATATAAAACCAAAATATATAGCTAAGACTACCGTTGGCAGTCCTAATCATCCTTTGCCACTTGCTTGCTTTTCGATCCACTTGCCCTGTCTAAAAATGTTATTTGGAAAGAATGAGATTCTAGAGAATCCCAATAGCAATAGTTTATTTATATGATGCATATATACAAAGCAAGTCACATATATCACAATACAGCAATCAATATTCGAGACCGGGCTTTCGCCACGTTCCCTTCACTATATAGGAGGTTGGGCTTACGCCACGCCCCATCACTTTATCAGTATTCGAGTCCGGGCTTTTGCCACGTCCCCTTCACTTTCACTGTAATCGAGTCTAGGCTTCCTAAACCGAGATGTGGCAGCTGACAGCAACGTTAATGAGTCTGGAGCCGTTGATAAGGTGTTAGGATCGGTAGGCATAGCGAAAGAATTTTAAAATTTTACCGATCCTAATCGAGGATCTATCAACGGCGTTTAAACCAGTTGGAAGGATTCATACTTTTTCTAATTCAGGGTTTTCACGATCTCTAGGAGCCAACACGTCAAGTCCGCTCCCTATATCGGTGTCCACATGAATGCTCTCCAACCGAGACTGCGTGCTAGCGCCTCTAATATCTCCTAGGGTTTCCCTTGCGGCTCTCAATTCTCATGTGCATATTAATATATCTGCTCTATCAAGTTTATAACCTATGAGGGCTATTTTCAAATTTCAAAATTAATCATCGTTAATTTCGAAATTAATTAACAATTAATTATCTTGATGAGCTAATTAAATAAATTTATTTTAAATTAAATCTGTCCAACAGTTTTAATCTAACCTACTTTTTTAATGCAAATAAAGAGCCATTAGATTTAATTTATCTTCATAAATTAAATCTGAGATACTATATCTTTATCATGTTAGTTATTAAATTTAATATATCTTAATAAATTAAATTTAAAGCTAACATAATATAATAATATCATATAATATATATATACATATATATATATAAGATATATATATTTCGAAAATATATATCTATATAATATTATTAATGAATTTTATATTATATATATATAATTCGTCCACCCTAAATTAAACATTATCTCGTGTTGGGCCATTCTTGTGTGCGACCCTGTAGGCCCATATGAAGTTGGCAGTAAGCCAATAACTATACTAACCCAAAAGTCGCAAATGACATCTAGTAAGACATTACGACTATCCAATTCATATGAGGATCGTTATCACGATGCAACCTGTCATACAACCATGTCACGTCCCTTTTGTCACACGATATATCGATCAAGGATAAGGCATGGATAATGTCATCCTCTTGTTCCTGACCATTACTTTCTCGATTCCTGAGTAGCCTGATAATAGAGACGGAAACTCCTTTCCATCATAGTATGCCATACATTTCTCATACTCACTCATCGAGGGGCCTAGTAATATCTCTCTACTAATGCGAGGGACAAATTCCATCTTGATCATTCATATTCCTCTGCATGAAAAACCACCAAGCCCGAACGTAGCCTTTATCATCACCCGGTCAAAAGTGACTTTTGACTAGTTCAAAGCTTAGCAACTCTTATGTAGGAATCCATGATGACCTCAGGTCTAAGGGCATTGTGACGTGGTTATACATGAGAAAAGCTTATGACTTGATCCATATAGCTTTCTCGTAGTGGGTCGGTCCAGCACCTTGTACTCTTACAAGTGCCTAAGACTTTGATTCGTATCTCTATATCTTATCAAAGTCATACTGATCTTGCTTCATCTCTGCTCCCGCATAGATGACCGACCAGGAACATTTTAGGACAATCTTTATGAATTATCCAAGGATACAATTATCACAGTTAACATCCAAATAATATGATAACAAAATGGAGAAATTTCATTAAAATAATAATGTTCAAAGTACAATGATTGGCCCTGATGGCACAATTTCCAACATAGGGCTTTGGTAAGAGTTCTCTTTTTTGTTTATAGCTTGCCCACTTTGGAAACGGCTCAACTTGAGGTAGAATCCAGCGGCTAGAAGAGCATAGTTTGTCTCATGGTGTTTGATGCGCTCAACTAACGGTCATTAGGTTAAGGTGCAATTTTTCCCCGGAAGTGTCAAATTTTGAGCAAATTTTTCCCAGCTAACGGTCAACTAATGCAGGAGCAAAATTGCTTCAAATACTCTTTTGACGCAATATTGGCCCTCGAACAACTTTCGAGGCAAAATTGGCCCTCGAAAAACTTTCGAGGCAAGATTGGCACCAAGTGAATACTTCCAGGGTAAAAATAACCTTTAACGCAAAATCAAAAGGTTTGCAAAAAGAAAGTTCAAACACTACAAAAAAATTGTGATTTAGTAGCAGTTTAAAAGGTTATTTATAGCAGTTAACAACATTAGTAGCGGTTCATAAAACCGCTACAAAATCCACTATTGCAAGCAGTTTTGTAACAGTTATTTTTAATCGCTACTTAAGCATACCAACTGCTGTAGCGGTTCATTCCAACTACTATAACATTCTCAAACGGGAAACAAGTTTACTAAGAACTTTGTAACGGTTATATAACGGCTACAAATGTCAACCCATACAATTTGGATGGTTTGAAATGAAAAATGAAATTTTGTCTCCCTTTTGTAGCGGTTCAAAAACTGCTACTAATTTGAATTTTAAAAAGGCACCAAACATTAGTAGCTATTACATAACCTCTACTATTCTCGTTGAAATTCAAATTTTGCGCCAAAAATTTAATTTCTATTTTAAAATGGCACCTTTATTAGTAGCGGTTATAAAACCACTATAAATATTTGTAAAATTGAAAAAAAATATAATTATTTGTTTCTGTTGTTTTAATATTAAATTAATTAGTTCATTATTTTAGTAGTTTAACTAATTCAATTAGCTTAATATTCAATAGTTTAGCTTATAATTTAAAAGGAATGATTTCATTAAGTTTGATACGTATGAAGATTGTATTTATAATATTATTGAGGATACGTATGTAATAAGGAACTATTATGCTGTCTGCTACAATGTGATTATGATTATATAAGGAAAATAGAAACAAAATGAGAAAATATTTTTAAATATCTATAAAAAAAATATAGTGTGAATAAATATTATGTAAATGAAAAAAGTATTGAAATAAAAAATTTAAAAACTTGTTACCATATTTGATAACCTTGTTTAGCTCCTCAACTCGTAGAAAAAAATTTGTAAATGAGAGAAAATGAAAGAGGGGTAAGGTGGAAAGAAATGGGGGAGTATTTGAAATGAAATGTGGTGGGGTATTTATAGGGATTTGCGTAGCACTTGTAGCAGTTAGTGTAATTTTATTAGTAGCGGTTTTTATTAGTAACGGTTATTATATGTTTTTGTAGCGGTTTAAGAACCGCTACAAATATTTTATTACTTTTTTTAAAATATTTTTTTAAAATCAAAAACATAATTTATTTGATTATTTATCCTCGCCATCCCCCACAGAAATTATGTAGAAAAATTGTTAGTGATATATTATTTTGTTAAAAAAATTTAATTTAAATGATGAGAACTTAAAAAAATGCACCGAAGTATAGGTAAATTGTTACCTTCAGGGAAGAAGTTTTCAAAATTGGTAGGCTGAAATGGCTCACTCTCGTAGGCGATGTTATCGCCATCACCCATGTTGTAAAGGTCTTGAGTTTGCAATCCTTGATTCTGTGAAATCGTGCAAAACTTGAAACCATTGACAATGTATGTTGTAAACCTTTTTGCACGGTGAAGTGGGCCAATTGCGAGAGCTCTGAAATTTGGTGAGTATGAGTTGTGGTCATTTAGTATTCTACGTGCAAACTATCTAGGGAATTCTCTGTGGACCTCAACTTCGGAGGATGTTTGTGTACGGATCCTAAGTTGATGCTTCACATGACTTCTGAATTCCCTGTAATTAATCATGGGAAGGAGATCATGAAATGAAAGTAAAAAATATTATGAAATATATAGAATAACATGTGTGTACAATTCTTATTGAATGAAAGGTTCAACTTGAGTGTAATTAATCAAGACATGTCTATGCGCTTGCAACTTCTCAGTTGTCATTAGTTTGAAGTTCTCAGTTCCTCCAATTGATTTACCAACATGAGGGATAAATTCTCCTAATGTTGGTGCAGGTTTAGGACAATCATCTACATGAGGTGGGCGGTTGAAAGACGTCTCAATGTCATCAAAGTACCTTGAATAGAAATACATCACCTCATCCTTTATATAGCTTTCAACTATAGAACCTTCTGACCACGCCTTATTCCTTACGTAAGATTTTATTTTCCCAAGAAACCTACAAACTAAAGAAGGGAAAAATGATACAAATTGCTAAAAAGGATGACTAATAAATATAAGAACTAATAATGATGCACATATGTAAAATTCGTACCTCTTAATAGGATACATCCATCGATATTGAACTAGGCCAGCGAGCTTTGTTTTATGAACAATATGGACTGTAAGGTGAACCATCACAGTGAAAAAAGATGAAGAAAAGATCATCTCCAAATGACAAAGCGTAAGAATGATTTTGGACTGCAGCTGATTGAGCTCCTCAACGATCAAAACCTTGGAACACAACTTCCGAAAGAAAGAACAAAGCTCCACCAAAACGATTGACACATCAGGAGGAAGTGCATTCTTTATAGCTAGTGGAAGTAACTGTTGCATAAGAACATGTGAGTCATGATTCTTCAAGCCACTAACCTTTTGAGCCTGCATGTCAATACGTCATGAAATGTTGCTTGAATACCCATATGAAACTTTTATTTTCTTTAACGTCATGAGGAAGACTTCCTTGTTCAGTTTTGTGAGGGTGAACTTTGCCGGCTGAAATTTGTCATGCTCATTTGGCCACGCGTCTTCTCAAACTCCCATGGCACATAAATCTTTCCTTGCTTGAAGATGATCTTTTGACTTTCCCAGTTCGTTAAGCAGTGTATATAGCACATTGTCACATACATTTTTTTCAATGTGCATGACATCAAGACTGTGGCAAAGTAAATTAGAATTCCAACATAGAAGAGTGAAGAAAATACTTATCTTCCTCCATTGCTGAGGCGCAGAAGTCCTACCCTTCTTTCACCCTGCTTTTGATGCAACATCGCTTTTTCCGAACTCGAACTCAACATTCTCAAGCTACAGTAAGATATCTGCGAGTGGATAAAGTCTGAGGTAGGCCTCTTATTTCTGGTTTCCTATTAAAGCGATTCCGTTGCAATCTAAACTTGTGTCTTCCATCGAGAAACCTCTAATGCCCCATAAAAGCACCACTTCTGACTGTGGGGAAGGCACACTATGTCAAAGTCAAAATTGCAAGCTAGACATGTTAACCCAGTATGCGCATTCCACCCAGATAATGTTCTTAGGCCAAGAAAGTCACTAATTGTCCACATCAAGGCCCCACGCAAGTTGAACAATGCCTTCCCGTAGGTGTCGTATGCTCGATGCCGACATTCCGCAGGTCAAGCAATTCCACAATAAGCGGTTAGAGATACACATTGATGTCATTACTAGGTGCCCTTTTGCCTGGAAAGATCATAGACAAAATGAAGGAGCTTTGTTTCATACACATCCAGGGGGTAAATTGTAGGGAACTAAGACTACCGACCAAATACTGTAATTTGTGCTAAGATTCCCAAATGGATTGAAACCGTCAGTCGCCAAAGCAAGCCTAACATTTCTGGGGTCAGCCACGAAAGATGGAAAGTCTTTGTTGAATGTTTTCCAGGTGTCTATATCCCAAAGATGTCTTAATTTACCATCTTCATTCTTATCAACCTCGTGCCACATCATGTGCTCCGCCATTTTAGACGACATAAACAATCTTTGTAAGAAAGGGAAGTATCTGAGAATCTTTGTAGGTTTCTTCTTCTGCTTTTTCCCCTTCCAAATTGTCTTATACCTCAATGTGTGACATCGCTTACAAGTCTCCCTACCATTATCATCTCCCCAATATATCATACAATCATTGGGGTATGCATCAATTTTTTTGTAGTTCAAGCCTAATATGTTAATAATCTTGTTGGCATCGTAAAATACTGTGGGAATCTCCGCGTCGGGGAACGCATCTTGTAATAATTATAGCAACATTGACATTCCCTTATCTGTGATTCCAGACAAGCACTTGATATGATTCAACTTGATTAAGAAATATAATTTAGAGTATTTTTGACAACCTGGATATAAAGGATGATCTGCTTCATCCATCAAGCAAAAAAATCTTGAGCTGCTTCATTCCTCATGAGCACCGGCTCTGAACCTTGCACTTCTTCGTTCAAGTTATCATTTTGAAAACCAAAGGCATCACGCACAACATCATTAATTGGATCATCTTCATCTAGTTGAACTCCTAGTTGTGGACTTCGAGGAAGAGCATCATCATATCTCATACTGGCCTTCTTACCATGAACTACCTAGAACGTATAGTTTTCTGGTGAAAGGCTTTACAAGCAAATGTTCCTTAACAACTTGTCGTGCATGCCATTTCTTGAACTTGCATCTTCGACATAGACAGAAGATCTTGCCATTATAGCTGGTGTGAGAGAATGTGAAATCCAAGAAATTGTTTAATCCGTACAAGTATTCTGGAGAATTGCGTGGCAGCATGATCCATGACTTATGCATATATAGTAAGAAAGAAATTAGTATAGAAGATCAGCGAATAGAGAATTACAGGTGTCTAGAAGCTTATATTCAACTTCTCTAACGTTTAACATTTTTTACCGGTTATAAAACCGCTGCCACAACTGATACTGAGTACATGTTTATAGCAGTTATATTACCATAACTGCTACAAATGTTGATGACCGTTGGCACCTGAAAAAATTTTATTTTCACTTTGTAGCGGTTTTAACAATATAATCGCTACAGATTTTATGACCGTTGGCGGGATATGAAATTCAAATTTCAAAAGTATGACATCTTGCAGCGGTTCTAATATATAAACCGCTACAAATGTTCATTACTGTTGGACATCCATGGGTGGGAAATGTTCATTAAAACAGCCACAAATGTTCATTAAAACATCCACAAATATAAATTTATTATTTTATTTTCATTTGTAGCGGTTTAGTATTGTTAACCGCTACAAATATCCATGGGTGGGAAATGCAAATTTTCAAATTTAAAATGTATTTTTGTAGCAGTTTATGTTGCTAAAACCACTGTAAAAATAAATTTATTATTTTATTACCATTTGTAGCGGTTTAGTATTATTAACCGCTACAAATATTCATGGGCGAGAAATGCAAAATTTTAAATTTTAAATATATTTTTGTAGTGGTTTATTTTTGTAAAACTTCTACAAAAATAAATTTATTATTTTATTTGTTATTTTATTACCCTTTGTAGTGGTTTAATATTTTTAACCACTACAAAACGTAAATAATTTTGTAGTGGTTATATATCTATAACTGCTACAAATAAAATTTATATTTTTTTTTTCTTAATTTTTTTACTTCCAAAAATGTAAATATAACAATCATAGATGAAAGAAGAATAAACAACGCTCTAAAAATATAAACATCCAATTTATTTACAGATGTTTCAAAAACATATACTAACTAATCACAAACATAAACTAACTACTCGGAGGATGATGAGCAGGTCCTGTCTCAGGATAGGAAGGATCATGATGCTGATCATCAGATCCTCCCCCAAGGGGGATCCCTTAGGTACACTTGTATCAGGCTACTGAGCAGAGTGAATAACACCATTATCATCAAGAGGAGGCGCCGGCTAGATGTTGAACTGAGGGATATTAGGGACCTATGGATTTTTCTCGTTAGGGAACAAACGACTCCACGACTGCTCCAGCATGTAGTTCATGATATCCCACCATTACGTATGCTGGGCGTAGCAGTAATCGGCCTATTGCTGTATCTGATGGCCCACCACAGCCTGTGTGGTGCGAACCCGCAAGGGAAGATCCCACGAACCCACAACCAATTGAAATATACACACCCTAAGAAAGCTAAACACAGATCGATGATACACTTGAACCCTTGAACACGAAAGAACAAGGACCCAAAGTGTTAGAAAAACGCCACAAGGTTGATCAAGCCTTGATAAGTTTGTTGGTTTTAAAAAGAACCCTTAGAGAGAATCCATTCTCAAGAAAACAAAGTGCAGAAGTGCAACTTTCATTTATGATTCAAATCTAAATTGTGTCCTACAATTGAAGAAGCACCAAGTATTTATAGGAACCTAATTGTAGTAGGTGCAAATCTGAACATAGAAAATACAAATTGTAAAACCATGTGCTAGGAAACCTAAAAGTTTAATACAATAAACACAAAAGTCTAATACAATCTAGAAGAAAGTTGAAAACTCACATACAAATGCTTAAAGAAACCAAAAGTCAAATCTGCCACCAACTCCTTGTTGATTTTCGCACACCTAACTTCAGGAAAATGTAATCAGTAAATTAAGGCTCAAAATGTGCTTATTTAGGCCCAAATGAGCCTCCCATGTGTAGTACTTGGTCCAAGCTCTTTAGTTTCAAGTTTGCAAGCCCAAAACTTAATCAATATCTCCATTTGCAGCCCATATGAAGTTAGTGACGTTTTCAGCATTTTTGTCCAGTTTTGATCCAATTGCTACTTGCTTTGTCCAAGTACCTTGCACTAGCCCATTTAACGCTTCCTTGATTTGTTTGGCTCTTGCTCTTGTGATTGGTCCACTTGGTATTTGCAAAGGATCGCTTGAATTTGACACAACTTTCTGGATCACATGATTCCTTCTCTCCTCAAAAGGATTTGTCCTCGAATCTTCACCTACATCAAAAGGAGATAAATTAGCTACATTAAAAGTAGCACTAATAGAATACTCACCAAGCAAATCAATCTTGTAAGCATTATCATTTATTCTTTCAAGAACTTGAAATGGACCATCTCCTCTTGGAGCTAATTTTGATTTTCTTTGAGCTGGAAATCTTTCTTTTCTTATATGCACCCACACCCGATCTCCAGGTTCAAAAAGAACACGCCTTCTTCCTTTGTTGGCCTTGGATGCATAATTTTCATTTTTCTTTTCAATTTGTTGTTTCACACGCTGATGAAGTTGCTGCACTATTTCAGCTTTCTTTTTCCTATCAAGACTTGCTCTCTCATCAACAGGTAATGGTAATAAATCCAAAGGAGTTCGTGGATTAAAACCATATACTATTTCAAAAGGAGAATAATCAGTAGATGAATGCACACTTCTGTTATATGCAAATTCAATGAATGGCAAACAATCTTCCCAATTTTTCAGGTTCTTTTGAATCACAATTCTGAGTAATTGTGATAAGGTTCTGTTAACAACTTCAGTTTGTCCATCAGTTTGTAGATGACAAGCAGTAGAAAATAACAATTTAGTACCAAGCTTTCCCCACAAAACTCTCCAAAAATGACTCAAGAATTTGGTATCCCTATCAGAAACAATACTTTTAGGGACGCCATGAAGCCTCACAATTTCTTTATAGAACAGATCAGCAATGTATGTGGCATCATCAGTTTTATGGCATGCAATGAAATGTGCCATTTTAGAAAATCTATCAACAACCACAAATATGGAATCCATTCCTCTTTTTGACCTAGGCAAACCCAAAACAAAATCCATTGATATGTCAATCCAAGGTTCACTAGGTACAGGTAAAGGAGTATACAAACCGTGTGGCAAGACTCTAGATTTAGCCTTTTTACATGTTATGCATTTAGCACAAATTCTTTCCATATCACGTTTCATTTTAGGCCAAAAGAAATGCTCATGCAAAACATCCAAAGTTTTTTTCACACCAAAGTGACCCATTAAACCTCCCCCATGTGCTTCTCTAATAAGCAATTCACGCAATGAACATTGAGGCACACACAGTCTATTTTCTTTAAACAAGTACCCACCAACTCTATAAAATTTAGCAAATGCTTTCTTTTCACACTCAAGGAACAATTCAGCAAAATCAGCATCATTTGCATACAACTCCTTGATATATTCAAAGCCAAGCAACTTAGTATTAAGAGTTGAAAGAAGAGTATACCTTCTAGACAATGCATCAGCAACTACATTCTCATTACCTTTCTTGTATTTGATGACATATGGAAATGTCTCAATAAATTCCAGCCACCTTGCATGTCTCTTGTTCAGCTTACCTTTACCTTTAATATGCTTCAAGGATTGATGATCAGTGTGAATTACAAACTATTTTGGCCAAAGGTAGTGCTACCAATTCTCCAATGCTCTTTTAAGCGCATAGAGATCTTTGTCATAAATTGGATACTTCAAGGCTGCTCTATTTAGCTTTTCACTAAAATAGGCAATTGGCTTTCCTTCTTGCATTAAAACAGCTCCTATCCCAACTCTAGATGCATCACATTCAATCTCAAAAGTTTTGCTAAAGTCAGGCAATACTAACACAGGTGCAGAACACAATTTTTCCTTAAGGCCAATGAATGCATCTTCTTGTGCTTTATCCTATTTAAAACCAACAGATTTTTTATTGACCTCGGTGAGTGGTGCAGCAAGTGTGCTAAAATCCTTCACAAATCGCCTATAAAAACTAGCCAAACCATGAAAACTTCTCACCTCAGTTATGCTTTTAGGTGTTGGCCATTCTTTTATAGCTCGTATCTTTTCCTCATCAATTTCTATTCCTTTAGCACTCACCACAAAACCAAGAAAACAAGTTTATCCATGCAAAAATCACACTTTTTCAGATTTGCAAACAATTTTTCTTTCCTCAAAATATCAAGAACACAATGCAAATGATTCAAATACTCATCCAAATTCTTGCTAAAAATCAGAATATCATCAAAATAAACCACAACAAATTTCCCAAGGAAAGCACGCAAAACATGGTTCATTAATCTCATGAAAGTGCTTGGTGCATTAGTTAACCCAAAGGGCATAACTAACCATTCATATAATCCATGTTTAGTCTTGAAAGCAGTTTTCCACTCATCCCCTTCTCTCATTCTAATTTGATGGTACCCAGATTTCAAATCAATCTTAGAAAAGACAATAGAACCATGCAATTCATCAAGCATATCATCTAATCTAGGAATGGGATGGCGGTACCTTACAGTGATATTGTTGACAACTCTACAATCAATGCACATCCTCCAAGTTCCATCTTTCTTTGGAACTAAAAGCACTGGAACTGCACAAGGGCTTAAACTTTCTCTAACATACCCCTTTTCCATGAGTTCTCTCACTTGCTTTTGTAGCTCTTTTGTTTCTTCAGGATTGCTTCTATATGCTGGCCTATTAGGAATTGTTGCTTCAGGAATGAAATCAATTTGGTGATCAATTCCTCTAATAGGTGGTAAACCTGGTGGAGTTTCTTCAGGGAACATATCATCAAATTCCTGCAACAAAGAACCAACAACACTAGGAAAAGAAGAGTTAATGTCATTAGTGTTCAAAAAGGATTCCTTGTAAACAAGGAGTAGCAAGTGTGTTTCATCCAGAGAACCACTTCTTACTTCACTCTCTTTTGCATAAAAACTCATTTTCTTCTTTTCTTTTCTCTCTTCACTCATTTCCTTTCTCTGGATTGCTTTTTTTGAACTTTCAGATTTTCTCTCTTTTTCACTCTCTTTTCTTTTCTCTCTCTCATTTTTCTCTCTTTTCATCTTGAGTTGATCCTCATATACTTGTTTTGGAGTCAATGGAACAAGAGTCACAGGTCTGCTGTTCATTACAAAAGAATATCTATTTGTAAACCATCTTGCTCTGATACCAAGATGGTGCAAACCCACAAGGGAAGATCCCACGAACCCACAACCAATTGAAATATACACACCCCAACAAAGCTAAACACAGATCGACGATCCACTTGAACCCTTGAACACGAAAGAACAAGGACCCGAAGTGTTGGCAAAACGCCACAAGGTTGATCAAGCCTTGATAAGTTTGTTAGTTTTAAAAAGAACCCTTAGAGAGAATCCACTCTCAAGAAAACAAAGTGCAGAAGTGCAACTTTCATTTATGATTCAAATCTGAATTGTGTCCTACAATTGAAGAAGCACCAAGTATTTATAGGAACCTAATTGTAGTAGGTGCAAATCTGAACATAGGAAATACAAATTGTAAAACCATGTGCTAGGAAACCTAAAAGTCTAATACAATAAACACAAAAGTCTAATACAATCTAGAAGAAAGTTGAAAACTCAAATACAAATGCTTAAAGAAACCAAAAGTCAAATCTGCTACCAACTCCTTGTTGATTTTCGCACACCTAACTTCAAGAAAATGTAATCAGCAAATTAAGGCTCAAAATTTGCTTATTTAGGCCCAAATGAGCCTCCCATGTGTAGTACTTGGTCCAAGCTCTTTAGTTTCAAGTTTGCAAGCCCAAAACTTAATCAATATCTCCATTTTCAGCCCATATGAAGTTAGTGACGTTTTCAGCATTTTTGTCCAGTTTTGATCCAATTGCTACTTGCTTTGTCCAAGTACCTTGCACTAGCCCATTTAACGCTTCCTTGATTTGTTTGGCTCTTGCTCTTGTGATTGGTCCACTTGGTATTTGCAAAGGATCGCTTGAATTTGACACAACTTTCTGGATCGCATCACTGTGTCTTGGCAACCTCCGATCGGAGCTCCTCAACAGCGTCATCCCATGGACGTCTGACCCCGGATGTCTGTGCTCTTGAGCTGCCAACCTCGGAGGCCCTGCTCCTACCATAGACCATACTAGGTCTGGCGCCTATCCCCATCCCCCTCATGCAACCGAGGTGATCAACTGGACCTAGATTTGCTTTCAATGGCACAGTGGGGTCCACAAACCCCTATGACTCCTGGGTTTGGGTCTCTTGCAACTTAGCCTGTGCCTGCTACATCCGCTTCTGCCAATTTATCAAATAATTAATTATTATTATGCACAATAAATTATTATTATAAATTAATAAATTTACTTACAATAGCTTGCTCCGCTTGCTTAGAGGTAGGAGTCCCGTCACAGTGTCTATGGGTGATGGCGAATAACTCCTCGTAGTCCGTCTAATGGTTCTTCTCTTGTGCCTTCCTTTCCTAACACAATTAAAAAATTAAATCATTATTATGAACAATAAAACACTAAATTTATAATTAATAATTAATCACCTAAAAGTAATTAAGATTGTGAAAAATTACCAGCTTGTTGTGAGTGCTAGCAAAGGTCTTCGATTTTGCTGTATGGTGGTTTGTCTCTGCCCTCGACACCTAGTATTCCTCTGAGAAAGTGCCTACAAAGAAAAACAATATTAAAAGTAATTTAATTATTAAAAACATTAAGTTTATGAAATTTATATTAAAATTATAATTAAAAATAAATTACCTGCCCTTCTGCCCCTTTTCCAGAATTAGACAAAACTCGCCCAGTCGTTCGGTGGGATGCCGTCTGAGATGCTCTTGATCAGCTGTTGTAGAGAAATCATCCCATCCTTATTCATACTATAGAAGAGACGATTCCTCTTGTTCCTCTAGCCATTGCCCATCTTCATCAGCGTTTACCTCTTCCAGTTGTCCTGAACGACAAACCTAACCTATAACACAATTGAATAAAAAATAATTAAATATGAATTATTAAAAATTAAACAATTAATAAATTTTATTTAAATATAATTAATTACAAAATATATAATATAATTAAATACAATCAATTACGTACCTGTACCGTGTCGTCCCACACTAGGTCCTACGGGCCCTTAGGAACATTCCTTGACATCCTAAAGTGAAGGGGGAACCGCATCCAATTTGAGCCTAGCTCGTTCAGGAAGTAGTTGAACAAGTGATCCCCATTGTTGATAGGCTGGTCCATAGCCTTATTCCAGGAAATTACAACTCATAGTGTCCGATCTAGGCTGTTCAGACCAGCCACGTCTAGCCTCCTCGTAGATGTGTTCCTCTGCTCATCTGCTCAATTTACCATGTACGTTAGATAAATTTAAATTCACACTTAATAGGTTGAATTTAAATATTTAATTTATTAAATAAAAAATTATATTTACCTTAGACCTGCACCTCAAACCCAGTCGACCAGGAAAACGACTGTCGTGGGTTGTTCTATTCCCGTGCCTCCTCCTCATCCAGGAACTACTCTATGTCACTCAGTGGAATCAAGATATCAAACTCCTTGGCCTCCTCGTAGTCGCTGAGCCTTAGGCACCAGTGGTGGGGTCGCCTCTTATGGGGCAGTCTGTTGTGGTTGTGGTGGGGCCGACTCCTATGGCTGCTGCGGTGTGGTCAACCCAGGCAACAGCATGGTGGGGATATGCCTACCCCCGTGCTACCCTCTACCACCGCCTCTCCCACTTTTGCCTTTGCTGCTACTCTCCCGAAAAATAGGTTTGGGGGAAAGTTCAGCCTCCTTTCCCTTCCCCTTGTCTCACTAAAAGTCATAATAAAAATATATCTGTACAAAACAAATATATTAGTAAAATTTATATAAAAAATATAAAATAATTGCCAAAAAAAGATAAAAAGCACTTAAACTTAACAAACCTCGTGTAATGAACTCTCTCAAAAGCTTCAGCAGAACCTTAGATCTCAAGCTAAATCTCAAATAGCGCAAGTGACAAATCCAAATGGCGAAAATGAAGAAAAGAGGAGGTGGTCGAATTTTATAGTGCCAGTATTTGTAGCGGTTATAAGATAAACCACTATAGCAACCACTACAAATCAGGAAACCTTACCTTGTTCAACGTGAAACTTTGAATAACCACTACTAAAAAACAAACCACTTGCATTCTGTAGTGGTTATTGCTTTAAACCGCTACAAATTTTCAACACACTTTGCAGCGGTTATGGTTAACCGCTACAAATATGCATCCTTTTGCATTTTGTAGTGGTTACTTTGATTATAACCGCTACAAAATAACCACCACAATTGTCATGCCAGCTTCGCTCTTGGTGGCACCAAGCTAGCACCAATTTTGTAGTGGTTTATGTACTATAACCGCTACAAAATAACATCGGAAAATTTGGTGCGAGCTTGGCGCCAAATTTTGTAGTGGTTAAAAAATATTAACCACTACAAATTCCGTTCCCTTATCCCGCACCACTTGGTTCGAGGTGATATGTTGCAAATTTGTAGTGGTTTTACCTAAAACAACTACAAATACACACATATGTAGCGGTTTTGTTTGACGGCTATAAATCCATCGCTATGAATTATCATTTCATTGTAGTGAAATATATAATAATGCGGAGAAACCCTAAAAATAACTTAGCCTTAAAATAGGTGAGAGGGAGCCGCCACCACAACCAATAACCCTACCGCCTTCATAATTCCTTCAATATAATGGAATTTGTGGGTAGAAAAATGTGGTCACCACCAACAAAGTTATTGTAAGAAATGGTTGTTCAAAGAACCGTCCCAAAGAATCCACTGCTTTTATAGGCAATAAGGCAACTAGATTTATTGTTAAAGAAACTCTATGAGAATATCTCATAGAAGGAAAAGCACCCACAAACATTAGTAAAAAATATGGAGACAGAAAAGCCGTCAATTGCACAATGAACTACACGGTGTCGACCATGACATACACTTTGGATTCGTCGTTGTCAACAACCCATGATAATCTATTGAAAGATGGAACTAACAATATATAAGACTATAGTTGTCAAATTCCAACCCCCAGAATTGCGAACCGTAGCCACTAGGTGAGATTTGCTACCATTGAAACTCCCAATTTGATTTATTGCCGCAAAGAAAATCAACACCACCATATGAAATCCAAAAAAAACATGAAAATAAAAGGAGATCAACACAAAATATAAATGTCTCCACCTTGGTAGAAACCAGGGAGAGAGATGCCGTGAAAAAAACTCATCTAACAACGAGATAAAAACTCCTATCACCTCAGAAGTCAAGAAGAGGGGGAGAGAAAAAGAATTTTCTAAGGTGTTTACCAAAATGTAGTTTCAATACAAATGTTTTGTAAAACAATTATTTTAGGTAAACTAAAGACACATTTTTTCGAAATAATTAATTTATTTATTCTATCAAAATTAGTTAAATAGGTTTTGTATGAATGACTAGAGGTGGTTGGTTTTAATGCTCAGCTCAATCCCTATTAGGATAAATTTAATTATATTTTAAATCAATAGCAATTATGATGACAAATCACCACGAGGATAATGTTTTTAATTCCGCAAGGTATATATTTATGCCCTATAATTTAAAATTATTTAACGTCTCGAGACGTGAGATTGTGCGCGACAATTCATAAGGTTGTCATTTTCAGCAAAACCAATAACACGCTCCGGTGAGAACTATAGAAATTGAGAAAGACTTTTTTCTCTTATCTATAAATCATATTATTAAATTTTTATATGAATGCGTAATTTTATCATTTATTTATTATTAATATATATTAAATAGGAAAAAATTTATAGATTTGTTAAATTTTGTGACAAAGGTAACTATGTATAATGTTTTTTACTCTATTAAGATATGTTAAAAATGACTTATAAGTTATAAGAGGATTAGCCGACTGAATGTTTAGAGTTTTACTAATAAGAAAAACAAAGCTCTTATTAAGGCACTACACTTTAATTTGGTTAATGTTCGGACAAATAAAAATTAAATGACAATAAATTGAATATTAGGCTAAATTACAAAAGGCGCCAACGTTAGTGGAGTCTCTCTCATATCCACATCTTTCCATTAATTACTTGTATCGAAAGACTCAAAGGGTTATGGGGTCACTAACTGAAATTAGGAAAAATAACCAGAAAATACCTCCAGAACATCCAAAACCCCCAGGGCAAATAGGTAAAATGGTAACAATTTGGGAAATTGTGGTGCTTTTAGTAAAATGACCCGCACTTTTTTGCTTAACAAAAATAAAACCACACGCTCCCCCTCACCGGCCTGAGCTCTACCAGTACCAAACCTTTTGGATCACAAAAGGTAGGCCACCATTGAGCTATTATGCACTTTTGTAAAAATGTGCGCACAAAAGATTGTTTTTGTTTTTTTTCCTTTTGACAAAGGATGCTTAACGTTCGTCAACTATACTGCCCAACAAAAGAAAGGTCTCTGAGCAAAAAACAATCTAGATCAGAAAAACTGACAGTAAAAGGATGAAACCCAGGTGCACAAGACAATGCCCATTTCGCCAAAAAATCCGCTGCTTGAGTAGCATTCCTGGTTATCTGCTGCACAAGTACGGTCCAGTCTCGGTTTAAAAAGCACCTGATTTCTTCGATGAGACAATGCACCTCATGCGCCGGTGAGCAACCTTTCGTAATAAGGTCAACAAAGGACACAGAATCAGACTCAAAGATAATACGCCTCTGGCCCTTCTCCAATGCAACTTTCAAGCCCAGGAGACACGCCCAAAGTTCTGCAGATAGACAATCACAATGAGGTCATAAACGGTGCATGAAACCTCCCATACACACCCCTTCCGAAGATTGTAAGATGAATCAGAAAATGCTCCATCAACATTAACTTTGTGCCAATAATAGGAGTTATAAACAAATAAAGCTTCATACTTTCTATTTATCCATGTCTAAGCACACAAAATAGAGTACAATCTCTTCAGTAGAAATTCATATACTCCTACACATTCAATGAAACAACAACATAAATCATAAATGCAGTATACAATTAACAATTATTGGATGCTCACACTACTACAAAATGGTTGAAATGTGGCGCACATTTTGTGGCACTTCTTTAAAGAAGTGCCACAGCTGCCCCCTTTTCTTTTGTTTTCTTTTTTTATTTAATTTTTTTAAAATTTTGGGGACCAGCTGTGGCGCTTGGTGGACCAGACGCCACAGCTGGTGGGGCCAACTGTGGCGCCTGTCAGGGCAGGCGTCACAGTTGGCCCAATTGACCCAGCTGTGGCCTGGTCCACCAAGCGCCACAGCTGGTATGCACCCAAGGGTGGCGTTTGCCTTGACAAGTGCCACCCTTGGTCCCCAAAATTAAAAAAAAAAATAGAAACAGAAAAAAAAAGGCAGTTGTGACACTTCTTTAAAGAAGTACTACAATTGGTTGGATGTGAATTTTCAATTCTCCCGCCAATCAGATTTCCCTCATTTAACTTTACTTTTTATCTTTTCCCTCCCTTTTACCTTTTTATTCCCTCTTCCTCAGCTCGCGTTGATGCCCCTCCCCCCTGTAAAAGATATCACTTTCTCTTGCACAACAAACACACACACTCATCTTCTTCATTAAATTCTCTTGTCCCTTTTTCCATTTTTTTTTTCGTCCGTCCCCACTCCTCTCCCTAGTTATTTCCTTTTCTTCATACTCTCTGTCTCTCTTCCTCTTTTGAACCCCACTACATTCTACAGCTCACATTTGCTCATCCTCGTCACTCAAGATAGCATCACCAACGTGGTCCCCCACTCCCTGCGCTGGTTAATTAATAGATTTGTAAGAAGAAGAATGTTTCATTCTAGCTTGCTTTGTTTAATTTTTTTTTAGTCAAGATAAACTGTCATATAATGTTTGCCTTTTTGTTCCTAATTTAATAGGAAAGAGTGAAAACCTAACTTGTTTCGTTTGCCTTTTTGTTTTGTTTAAATTTTTTGGCAGACAAGCTTGCGTTTTTTAGTAATCTTTTAATTTACTTAATTAGTTGTTGATGTATTGTGTTCACATATCAAGTTCTTGTATTGTGATATTTTTTATGTTAGCTTTGGAGAGTTTTAATGTAAGAACATTATTGTTGGGGAAATGACAATAAATATATTATTTTGTAAAAACATTTTTGTTAGGGAACTTAAATTTTAAATGTGAAAATCATATACATATATATATATATATATATATATATATATATATATATATATATATATATATATATATATATATATATATATATATATATATATATATATATATATATAATAGGTTGAAATATAAAAAAGAGCCACAAGAAAGAAAGAAAGATTTAAAAAAAAAAAAGGACCCCTACTGTGGCGCTTGGTGGAGGAAGTGCCGCAGGAGGGGGGGTCTCCTGTGGTGCTTGCTGACGTAAGCGCCACAATAGGTCCCCCCTCCTGTGGCACTTCCTCCACCAAGTGCCACAGGAGGGTATTTTTTCAAAAAAAAAAAAAATTTAAAATGTTGTGGCGCTTCCAAGCGCCACAGCTTTTTTTAGTAGCGTCCAGATATGTGACACTTCTCTAGCGTCACAGCTAATATAATTATAAGCGCCACAACTTTACTTTTTTATAGTAGTGTCAAAACTTGTCATTACTAACAACAAATGGGCAAAATTGTACTTTCATTTTAGAATTAATAATACCCAGGGCACTAGGGACTTCACTACAATTTGATGATTTCGAAGGACCTAATTGCCATTAAGTCTGTTTATTGCGACCTGGTTGCAATTTCCCAAAACAAAAAGTGAAAAAAAAAAAAATTATCTGGACTGTTCAGATCTCACGTGGAAGATCCATATGAGATGAGGGATGTGTCATCCTCAAGGCTATAAAACGCTGACTTGAGAGGGAGAGAACCATCTTTGGTTCCTTTCCAACGTATATCAGTATCGACTGAATTTCGAACCAGGTTAGCTTCAATGTCTTCCCTTGTAGACTTAATACTAGTCCAAACATTACATCCTTTCCACCTTATATCAATAACAGGAGGTACGTGATCCCCACATGCAGTTTACAATTTAACTCTTAAGATTTGACCACATGCAATTCACAACTTCCATAATGCAATTGACAACGTTTTAATATATATTTATTGTACGTGTAATGTGATTGACAACATTTATAATTATAAAAATAAAATTAATTAAAATTTTATTCTATTCTTTAGATATTATTATTATTATTCAAATTTTGGAATTATAAAATAAATAAATCAATTTCAAAATAATTAATATAATATAATAAAGGGATAATTAATCTGTAGGTCCTTATAGTTTCAATCGATTTTTAATTGAGTCCCAATAATTTTTTTTCTTTTCATTAGGTCCTTACACTTTTGCCTGTTTTTTATCAGGTCCTTATTGTTTTACTGGATTTTTTTTTGGATAATACTGGAATCATTACAATACAACAGCTAACAACAGAAACGAGAAACTAGTCTATACTTCTTTCATCATCATCCACCCCCTGTTAGGGAGGTGGTGGATGATCAAAGGTACAAAAGCTTCCTATAATGCTATGAGCCAATTTTGCAAGTCTATCAGCAAGGATAAGGTCCTCACGTGGAACATTAACAAACTTAATTTGCCAATCCTTGTTGATGAGAGCTCTAATCTCCTCAACAAGGTCCCTAAATGGATAATCCAACTCACATCCTTTGATAACAAGATTAAGGGCCTTTATACAGTCAGAAAACAGACATACTTTGCAAATACCCTTACTCCAGCATAAGTGAAGACCCTGGATCATTCCAATTAATTTTGCTATAGCTAGCGGAACTCTAATTAGCTTGCAGCTAAAACCTCATATCCAATGATTATTTGGCTCCCTCACTATACCTCCACATCCACTTTGCCCGCTACACAAGACAGAGGCATCCACCTCCAAGGAGAAGTTTTCAACGTTATTGGGTTGATTGCGATGACTCAGGAAAGTAGTGTTGCAGAGAAATATATTCTGCAAGAGATCTTGGTCCATATTGGCTCTGAAGAAGGAGGAGTTTGTGCTGTGTTCTCCCCTTTGGTTACTTTCTCCCAGTAGTTTGTTGCATCTTGACACCTAAATGTCCCAACATGTGTATCCAAACAGAACCAACAATGGAATCTTCCTCGTGTATACCTTCCCTGCATCATGTGTCAACTTCCATTTGACCCAATCGCTACCCTGGAGTGATATAAATGTATTCCATTGATCTTGTGAGACCATATCTTTCCACCTATGAATAGCATTCGAACAATCTCTTAAAAGATGTATTAATTCCTTCGTCTGATTGCAACTGAAAAGGCATTCACTTGACTCATGAATTCCTCTGCTTGCTCTCAGTTCAGCTGTGTGAGCTCTACAATGTGAGAATAACCACATAAAGGACTTGATCTTCTCTGGAATCCGCCATCTCCACAGAAGCTTCCATACATTATCAGTATCTCCAGTAGTACCTATAATAAGAGAAAAATAGGCAAATTTTACAGAAAAATTACCATCAGAAGAATGTTTACAGAAGAATTTATCCTCTTCTCTCTCCTCACAAGGTGGATAAGCACAAGTAATGTAGTTAATGATCTCTGTGGTGAACCATCTCTGCATCTTCCACCTATCCCAATCACCCCCCGGTTTCACATAGTCCGCAACTCATTCATTTCTATCAACTAACCATTCGTAACCTAGAACCGCATCAATAAGAGGATAGTTCAGATTGGACCAACTTTCAAACCAAAAAGAAGTTGACCCTTCGTCACCGATCTTCTTCCCCAGTCCCTTTTTAAAGTGATCCCATACCATACATAAGCCCTTCCAAGTAAGAGAGGAATTTTTCTTTTTAACAACCTCAGGCATTGGCAACTCTTTATAGTTATATTTAGCTTTCAGGACTTTGACCTAGAGTGCTTCTTGATTAGACAGTAGTGCCCAACAAAGTTTTATCAGGAAAGCTTGATTCTGGTATCTCATGCTTCTAATACCAAGGCCTCCTTATTTCCTGTCTCTCAATATCACCTCCCAATACACCAAGTGTGTCTTTCTGATGCCATCCTGTTCTCCCCACAAGAAATTCCTACTCATTTGTTCCAAGTCTTTAATTACGCCTGTAGGAATAAGCACGGTTTGCATATGATAAGAAGGCAAGGCTGAGATAACCACTTTAATAAGAGTGGTTCTTCTAGCCATTTTCAAAATATTTCTCTTCCAGCCTGAGAGTCATTTTCGAGTCTTCTCAATAATAGGCGCATAAGTAACATAGGAAACCCTTTTATGAAGCAAAGGAATCCCTAAATATTTGCCCAAATCCCCTGTAAAACCAACACCCAGCCTTCGACTCATGCTCAACACTCTATTGCTGTGCACATTTTTAGAGAAGAAAACCTTTATCTAGGCTGTATTCATTTTTTGACCTGACATCATGTCGTGTGAGTTCACAAAATAAAACTAGGTTTGAAAATGTAGCATAGTAGCTCAATCTAGGTCGTTCTTGTGAGGAGATTAATTTCCAAGTTTCTCAGTAGTAAAGTGATAAAAAGCCTTAAAGTTGTGAGAAATCATTTTGAGAATTTGAGTTTAAAACTATGAAGTAATCTAAGCTAAAACAATATTTTTGTATTTTTCATTGTTTAAAACAAAGAAGCAAATGGAATTGAATTTAACACTAATAACAAAGTAAATTTAATAAACTAGAATAATGATGAAATGGGATTCCCTTGAGTTGAGGTTTTAGTCTTCCTTGCTTGATAATAATATGAATTCCATAATGAGTCAAGAGGATGGAACTAAGATACCACTAGCTCCATACTTGCAATAATCATTTAATTCATTCTACCGAAGCAATTAAATGAATATCACCAATTAATAGTGACCCAAGGAGATGAATAATCAACTTGTAATTCTAGCTTGTAATTGCCATTATAAAAGTTCAAAGCATTCAGTTTAATCATTTAATTCCACTTAACCAAGTTGGAATAAACAATTCAACCTACTCCTAATATGAATCATACAAAGCTTAATTAATCAACTCCTAGCTCAACCACCAAGTTTATTCACTTGGCATAACAATCTAGATCACAATTACATACTTAACCAAGCTACATAATCATGAACTAAAAAGAGAGCTTAAAGGAATTCCATTGAAGTTTAGAAGCTCAAACCATTACCCAACTCAAGGAAATCACCAACACTTTAGCCACTCATAGAGGAAGATAATGATTGATGAAAGGAGAAGGAATAAGCCATGGAAATAGGAAAGCACCGAACAACCTCTACTCTCCTTCAATTCATTGTTTTGTCTCCTTCTTCCAGCCGCAATCCCTTTCTCATTCGCTGCCAATCTCCACACAGCCACAGCACCCTTTTATTCCATCATGGACTTTCTTTTTCAAATCTGCATTTTTCTCCTGGTCAAAGGTTTCGGCAGCTAATTCATTCTCCTTGAACAGCCGCCTCCTCTCTTCTCTATTCCATTGTGTGCTGCCTCAATCTCATTCGCTGCTAGCCCCTTTTCACACCAGCCTCCCCATTAATTCAGCTCTTTCATTCGGTTCCTTTCTTTCTATTCTCAAAGCCACCCGGTCAAATATTTCGGCTCTCCTTTTCTTTTCACACACAGAGCCGCTGCATCTATTCTTTCCTTTTTATTTCGATGCCTCATGCCTCCCTCTCTTTATTTCCGATGCTGCTGCCTCCCTTCTATTCGATGCTCTCCCTCCCTTTTATTAGTCCAGCCGCCAAATCCTTTATTTCCTTCTTTTTCCTTCCTTCAGCCCAGCTATGATCTACGCCTCTCCTCCCTCATCTTCCACGTGGTCCCCTCTTATCCTTTCTTCAATTCAGTCCAGCTCCCTTGGTCAATTCTCATTCAAATGTTTTGACCCACTCCACAAGTTGGTCCAACTGCTCCCTCAATTAATTTATCCCATCATCCTCTTCTTTCATTTCTATTCGGTCCAAGGTCCTTTTCTTCACTCAATTCAGTTCGGCCCACTCTCTCCAATTGGTCCATTCATGCCTTTTTAGTTCCATTTAGTTCAGCTGCCTTTCTCAAATCAATTCGGTCCAATAGCTGCTTTAATAAATTGTGCCTTGTCATCACCTACAAAATTAGATTTACAAGGTAATATATTTTGCTCATAATTAAAGAATAATGGGAATAACAAATATTAATTAAAAATATAACAATTTGACCACAATAATTCCCAAATTATTCTTTCACTAAAATCTCACTTTAACACTTGATTATGCCCAAAATATTCAATTAAGTCCCACAAAAGCCCAAGATTAATTACTAAAAATATATAAATATTTAGTTCTATCACCTGACATCCTGCAAAACTTGTTAATACAATTTAGTATAACATCCACTTGGGATTCTGAGGCTTTCTCGAAAAGAACTAGATCGTCAGCAAAAAATAGGTGGGATAGTTTAGGTCTGCCATGGCTCAATTGGATGGTCTCCCACTTACCTTCATTAATTGCATCCTGAATGATATGATTCAATTTCTCCATGCATAAGGTAAAGATGTAGGGGAAAATAGGATCACCTGGTCTAATGCCCCTGGAAGGGGTAAGACTGTTAAAATGTTCCCCACTCCAAAGAATTTGAAAAGTAGAACTGGTGATACAACCCATAATGAGCTCACACATTCCATTATCCAAACCAGTAGCCCTTAGAGTGTCACTATTAAAGGGCCACTCTGAACGGTCATAGACCTTTTCAAGGTCTACCTTCATCGCTAGCCAGCCGTTTCTCCCCTTTTTGCTCCTCAAAAAGTGTATAACTTCCTGAGTAATAATGATATTATCACTACTCTGTCTACCTGCAATAAAGCTACTTTGGTGGGGGCCCACCAATTTACTCATTATTGATTTAAGTTTATTGCTGATGGCCTTTATGATAATCTTGTAGCTAACATTACAGAGGGAGATTTGTAATATCCTGAATTGTAATTAAGGGCTAATGACTTCAAAAGTGATGTAATTATTAATGAATAAACACTTTTGAAGTATATGAGGAGCATTGTGATATAAATATGTGCTTGGTGACGATTTAGTAAGCATTATGATAATCAGGGGCAAAATGGTAATGTTACTGACCAATTGGTCAGTATCGAAGAGGAGACTCATAGGTAACTTGAGATCAATGGCTAGGATTAACTTTTGAATGATCAATGGGGCGTAATCTAGTATGGATGAGCCTATGTGAATTCATGGAAGGAAGAATAAGGTGGTGACAAGTGGCAAAATATGGACCATTCGATTAAAGTCAACTTTTCAACATATTTTCTCTTTCCTCTCATGGTAAAGTTGGCTAGGGAGCTTGGGGTAAGGGAAAATTTGATCACCATCATCATTTTCTAATTTCTCTCTCCTTACCCTCCATTTTCGTTTAGCTTAAGGTAGAAAGAGAAAAGAAAAGGTAAGATTTTGACTTGTTAAATGCCTTTTAATGCTTAAGTGATCTTCTTTAAAGTTGTTCATGATAGTAAGGGCTTCATGGCTATAGTTTCATATTTTTGAAAGGTGGTGTTTTAGTGTTTGAAGAAATTTGAAGGTTGATCAATCAAATAACCAACCTTGGGAAAAGGAAGAGGTAAGAGTTAGTAGCATTTGGATCTAAATTGTGTAGCCATTGATTGAGTTTTAGAAATTTTGGATTTTTGCCTTGATTTCATGAGAATTGGATATGGGTGAGTTAGATATGGTAATGCGTGGAAAATGGTGTTAGGATGTATTATTATGTCATTGGTTTTGATTGGAATTTGAAAGACTAAGTTTGGGCTATTGGTTGGTTTGTATCCAATGTGTTGCCCTAAGACTAAAATTGTTGATAGGATGTGATTTTGAGTGTTTTGAGGTTACCAATAGGTTCCTTATGGAATTTTAAGTGGGAATAAACTTTGGTATAAGTTTTAGGACCATTGGAGACAAATTGGGTGAGTTTGGAAAATTATATCAGCAGTTGCGTTTTGGCTTCTAATAAGCCTCACTCGAGTATAGCGTAATATTTTCCCTTCCTCTTCAGCATTTTGGTTAAAGTCCTCAGGCAGTAACCATGAGTATCCCTCTTCACTTGTCAGTGATTTAGGTCATCACTCGAGTGACTTATGTCTCACTCGAGTGCAAAGGTGTTATGGGATATAAGGGTGTCTCTTGGCCAAACACTTGCAGGGCATTTTCAAGGGTGTGCCTTGGCACTCGTGGGTATTGGGTGGTCACTCGAGTACTAAGGCTAGTGCTCGAGTGCACTTGTCAATTTGGAATTTTAGTTACTCTCGGGTTATCACTTCCTGCATCTCACTCGATGGGACTCGGGTGACTATGTGTCATCACTTGAGTGCCCAAAAGAGTGCTCAAGTGAACTGGCTACTCTAGGGTGTGTCTATGCTCTCGGGTTCACACTTTCTGTGTCTCACTTTGTGGGACTCGAGTGCAAGTGGGGGCATCACTTGAGTGAGGCCTTCTTTACTCGAGTGATTCAGCCAAAAATAAGTGCTTTTGCTACTAAAAGGGGATCTTTAGGGTAGTTTCCCCAACCCTTTAGGTGTGTGTTTAGACTTATAATAGCCACCTAAAGAGTTCAAGTGATAGCCAACTTTAAGTGTTGTAAAAGAAAGAGCTTGGAATAAGATATTAGTCCGCTGTTCTTAACTTTGGTTTGTAGGGTTTGACATTTGCCCTAGTTGTGAACAAATTGTACTGAAAAGTGTCAGGAAAGGACAAGGTAGTGACCATTTCTCTTATACTGTGTATAGAATATTGTATGTATGTTGTGATGCTTTAAGATACTGCTGACATTACAGCGTAAGTTGTTGCATTGAGCATATTGATTACAGTGTAAGCTGTCGCATTGAGCATAGAGATTACAACGAAAGCTGTCGCATTGTGTATACAACCGTGAGTGCTGTCGTATGTGGCGTGAGCCATATATCATTGTGATGCTGCTTAACATGATCGTATATGCTATGTGTTTATATATTGTATGAGTGACTGTTACTACTGGGATTCTCTTGAATCTCATTCTTTCCATTGACTAACCTTTCGACATGGCAAGTGGCTCCAAGGAGAAATGGATGACCAGGAGCGGCTAGGACCTTGTAGGGATATTACTTTTTGGGTTATTGGTTATCCATTTAGATCTGGGATTACTGTTTATTATTTTTAGGGACGTAAATAATATTTTGGAACGATATTGTAATCCCCTATATGGGAAACTTTAAACCCTTAGTGAATGAATCCTAGGAGTTGCTGGGACTTTATTATACACTCTGATATATTTGAACACGACTAACTGCATAGTTAATTATATTAGAAACATGAAAATTGAGATCAGGGAAGGGATAAAGTTTTGAAAGAATTTGTGAAAACCCTACTGTTAGGAAGGGATTGAAACGAGTTTAATTATCCATTGGTCTCTATTTCATTCTAACTAAGCATTTTTGAATTATAATTACGGTTGTCAAGGCAGGGGGTTACAAGATTGGTCTAAAATCTCTTATTGTTTCTGGTTGCTCAATCTTGGGGATAAGGACTAGGTTAGTCATATTAACATCCTTCACTGTTGAGGAAGCATCAGTGATATTCTTAACTAAGGAGTAGACCAAACCTTGCCCTATGTTCCAGAACTCATGGTAAAAGAAAGCTTGGATACCATCTGGACTAGGTGCTTGCATGCACCAATGTCAAAGACAACGGCCTTTATCTCTACCTCATAAAAATATGCCTTCATTCTATTTAACTCCTTCGGCAACAATGCTAGAACCTTATTACTTATTTGCAAAGATTGAACTGATTTAACTCAATTTTGAAGAGATCTTTGTAGTAGGATAAAACCATATTTCTTAGCTCATCTTGCTCAAACATCCACTCTCCCTCCAGGCTCTTCAGACCCTCGATTCAGTTCCTTCTTCTTCTAATGATAGTTGAATCATGAAAGAATTTGGTGTTACGATCTCCCCATTTCAACTAGACGCATCTAGATTTTTGGAACCAAATTAGCTCCTCTTGAGCTAAAGTCCTGTTGTATTCTCTCTTCAATTCCTGTTCTGCTTGCAAGAGTTATTGGCTATCTTTCCTTGATCTAGCCCGTTCAATCCCTTCAATTCTATTAATGATTCTTTTCTTTTTTTGATACAAGTTACCCACCTTGAACTTGTTCTAATTGTTGGCCATCTTTGTAAAAGATTGTATTTTTTTCCTCCAACTCCCTAAAAACCATATATCTTAAACCACTTCTATGAACCCCTCCTCAAGAATCCAAGCTGCTTGGTAGTGAAACAAAACTCTCTGTCTTCTACAAGCAATCCTTGGTTCACATTTAACAAGGAGTGGTCTGACCCAAATTTACTTAGGTGATGCACCTTTGTTAATGGGTACAATCTATTCCAATCGTCATTCATGAATCTCCAATCAATACGCTCCTTCAATAAATTCCTTTCCTAGGTGAACCTTTCCCCCACAACATCTACTTCAATAAGAGAAGTCTGATTTATACACTCTGTAAAATGTCGCATAGCCTGTATGTTAGGGCCAGAACCACCCTATTTGTCAGACACCGAGAGGTAGGTATTAAAGTTGCCAATGACAAACCAGGGACCTCTAGTATTATTGCTCAGAGATACTAAGTCATCCTATAGAGATTGTCTTTTAGCCACTGATGGCTCCGCATACATGCATGTCATCCAAACTTCCTGATTATTCTTCAAGTGTTGTACACATACATGAATGTACTGGGCAGAAGAAGAAGAGTATTGGACATCAACTTTGTCATCATTCCAAAGCACCTAGATACCTCCCGCATACCCAGTGGCCTCAACTCTGATCCAATTTGAGAACCCCAATTAACTCACAATTTTTTCAGCATTCAAACTACTCACTCTAATTTCCATAAGAAAAAGAATATCTACTTCTCTATTCCTTGTTAAATCTTTAACTCTTCTTGGGAAAGTTCTAGAGGCCCCTCCACGACAATTCCAGGATAAGAAAATCATGGATAAAATAAATAGCAGAACCAGAGCCATACCTTTCTTGATCATGTGCTTGACGGCAATAACTCGTCACCCTCTCCCTTAAGGAAGCATCCAGAGGTATCTTCCTGGGTATCCATCCTTTCTTCCCTTACTCCTGGAATCGCTTCAAACTTCTCTCTCATATGTGGGAACAATATGCTTCTCGGTGCAACTCTGATGGGTGCATCTTCAAAGTTGGCATAGTCATATTTTGGGGTGTCACTGAAGCTACCTCTTGTTCTCCTTGGGTTAGCAATAGCTGCAATGGTTCCTTAAAATTTACTAGGCATGCCCCCTTCATATCTTGTAATTGTTCCAGGTTCATGGGCTTCATATTAGCCAAAGATCTAATTACCACATGATGGGCTCTTGAAGAGGGTATGTTTCTCTTTTTGAAATTAGGTAGCCTAATGTTTGGTCGAACTTGGTGGGTTTTCTTGTTGGGCTTTGATGTTTGGTTTTTCTCCTCCTTTCTCATTTTTAGTTTTTCAGCTTGGGTCATACTTGGGCTTGGCCTGTTAAGGTTCTCCTCAAACTCAATCATCCTTACATCTTCAATCCTTAGATCCATGTCTGCCTTGTCTTTTCTAGAGTCTTCTAGTTCACTTTTTTTCTTTCTATATCTTGTCTTCCGCCATTTGTCCCTTCTTGGAACTTGATTTTTCTGTATTTAGTGCCACTCTATGTCTTAACCCCTCTAATGTTTTCTTCCTTTGAGATGCCAATTTGCTTTCCTTTATAATTTTCCTACAGTGGCCTTATTCGAATAATTTTTCTAGGGAAGCTCTGATATGCCAGCTATGTAATCTTCCTGCAGGACCTCGAATCTCATAGCCAGACCAACGTTCCTCTCCTTGGTCTTGTTACTATCTGTACGTTTCTGCATTGGCTTCCTATCCGAGTAAGCTCAAGGTGGCTTTTGTCTGAAGGTCCTTGTTGCCATCATCCACTCACCGTACTGTTCATCGGAGGAGACACCTGGCATGCTGATGGGGGGTGTTTCTCTGGCAAGTCCACCATTGGCAACCCCAGATTTTGAGAAACCATGGCTAGGCTCTATTCACCCATCTGATTGGTTGACACTGGTTGTAGAATCTGTGTTGTACTGCTCAGCGTGTGAGCCCTAGGGCATCCTTCTTGATTATGACTGTATTTTCCACATTTGAAGCAAATAACTTCAAGCCCTTCATACCCCCCCATAAAAATTCCTGATCTAAGGACAAATCTTGATTGAAGTTGTTTGTTGAGGTCAAACTTGACACTAATTCTAGCAAATTTGCCTCTCTCCACTATAGTAACTGTGTTGCTGCTTTGTGCCAAGGTATGCAGATAGACTTTAAGTGTTATCCCAATTAAATTTCATAGTTCCCACATACAGTCAACTGAATAATAGTGTAAAGGAAGTGTATGGACCCTTACCCATACAACCACTTTTCTGATTATATTACAGTATGTGTTTAAGTTTAGGCTCCACCTTTGTACAACCAAATAATGTCCTTGAATAAGCCACATTCTATCGAACAAAAGCTTTCTGCACAATTCCTTGTCATCAGACTAGAAAACATAGTAGTTGTTGGGCAAGTCAATAAGTTCAAATTTTCTTGTTCTCAGATGCCATGCAACTCTGTCTTTCATCATGTCTAAATTAGTGTTTTTCCCTAGAAGAGTTATTTTCAGAGCATCCTTCCAAGGTCTACAGAGCTCTTTTAATCTATCATCTGGCATTTCTAACCTGGGGAGCATTGCAAGAAGGTGTTTCTCTTCCTTAGTGAGGTTAGGGCCTGCTTCAATTTCCTCCTTTAACTTCTCATTCATTAGCGTATCAAAATTCTGGTTCGATAGATCTTCCTCTTTTCCCATTAATTTGACTTATAGGAAATTTGGGTCATCTGCATCTCATTCTTGTTTTTATTGTTTCTTTGGGCCTCATGCTTCGCAATAGTATGGTCGATATCTATCTGGGTCACTGGTATATCTCCCTGCTCTTTTGTAATACTATCAGACATTTTCTTAATATTCCTTGCTAAAAGATCCTCTTGTTCTTGCGATACTTCTCTGTTTAGTGCAGATGGTCCATCACCTGAGTCAGTTGTTTCCCATCGATCACCCATACTCTTACTCTCTCTCTCTCTCTCTAACTTTCTTACTCATATCTCTCTCTCTCTCTCTCTCAGATTTTAATCGTAACCTAGTGTTGTTTTACTGGATTATTAATTAGGGCCCTTTAGGTTTTTTTTTGGATTTTAATTTATTAATTTAATTGAAATTTAAATCAATGAATAATATTAAAATATAATTTAATAATAATAAATTTAAATAAATAATTACATCATTTAAAAAAATAATTAATTAGTAATCCTTAATTAACATTGTAATTCAATTAAACTTTTAGAAAAAATATTATTATTATAATTCATATTTTATAACTATAAAAATATATAAAATAAAAATATATTTTTAATTAAAAACTTATATGGAATATTAAAAGTTGAATTATAATAATAAAATTCTCAAAAAATAAAATAGAGATATAATTAATTAATAATTACTAAATAATTATATTATTAATTTTTTGAATTATATAATTATTATTTTAATTTTTTTGTTCATAAATTATATTTTAATATTATTATTTTTATTTAAATTTCAAATAAATTAATAAATTAAAATTTAAAAAAACCTTCAAGGACACAATTAAAAATCTGGTGAGACAATAAGGACATGATAAAAATAAAAATAACTATGAGGACCTGATTAAAAATAGTTGAAAGTATAAGGACTTGATAAAAAGAAAAAAAAAACTATAGGGACCTAATTAAAAATTGGTTGAAACTATAAGGATTTGTAGATTAATTATCCCTATAATAAAAATAAACAAATAATATACACTAGTAATGTGTTTAACAAAATTTATAAAGGTATTTACCATTTTATTTACACTATTTATTACTACTTTTAACAAGTTTCGAATTTGAGAAAATTCAACTAATTGGGTGAGGGTATAAGGAATTGACTATATATAGTTATCAATTTTTACAAGAGTGTAATGCTTGAAATCATTAACTACATTTACAATGCAAATCACAACATTAGTAAAGGTATATATTTACCATTTCATTTACGATATTTACTACTGCTTTTACCAAATTCAAACTTAGGAAAATTTAACTAATTGGGTGCGGGTGTGTGGAATTGACTACGCTTATCAATTTTTACATGTAAGTGTGTAATGTTTGAAATCATTGACTACACTTGTAATGTATTTGACAATATTTGTAAAAATATTTACAATTTCATTTACGCTGCTTACTGCTACTTTTAAGTTTTAACAAGGTTTACATTTGAGGAAATTCAGTTAATTGGGTGAGAAGGGTGTGGGAAATTTAGTACACTTGTCAATGTTTACAACTAAGAGTGCCATGTTTTAAACAGCTTTACAAAAATAGTAAATACCGTACCTTTACCAATATTATTATTTGCATTACAAGTGTAATCAATGATTCCAAACGTACACTCTTTCTTGTAAAAATTGATAAATGTAATCAATATCCCACACCCTCACCCAATTAGTTGAATTTTCCCAAGTTTAAAACTTGTTAAAAAAAGTAATAAATAACGTAAATCAAATGATAAATATATTTACCAATATTGTCAAAGACATTAGAAGTGTAGTGTTATTTGTTTATATTTATTATATTATATTAATTATTTGAAATTGATTGATTTATTTATATTCTAAAATTTGAATAATAATAATAATAATAATATTTAAAAATATAATAAAATTTTAATTAATATTTTTTTTTATTTTTATAATTATGAATGTTGTCAACTGCATTACAAGTATAGTAAATATCCATTCAAATGTTGTCAATTGCATTATGAAAGTTGTAAATTGCATGTGGCCAAAATCTTAAGAATTAACTTAACTATTTTGTGCACACATTTAACAAAAGTTTATATTAGTTTAATGGTCACCTACTTTTGTTATCCAAACGATTGGGGTTCAAACCCTCCCTCCAACACCCTTATCACAATTTAGCAAGCATTTTTTTTTAAAAAAAAACTTGGCACAAAAATATCTCATCGGAGTTTCAGCCGCTGGCCAATGGAGGTTAAAATAAACTCCAACATCCTTATCAAAAATTGCAAAAAAATAAAAATAAAAACAAACTTTGCAAAAAAATATTTTGCTGGAGGTTCGGTGGTCGGCCAGTGGAGGTTAAAATAAAAGATATTTTATCTGAAAATAAAGTTTTTTTTTTTTCAGTTGTATTTCTTGACATACGAGTAAGTGTGAGCTAATTAGAATATGTACAATAGTTGAGTAGGAAACCAAACAAATAAAAAAAAAAAATCATTCGCAAATATGGGACGATGAAATATAGAAAAGTAAGATAGGTGAAAACTTAATTTTATTCTCCGAATTTGAAAATATTATTCTAAAGACCAAGAGAACTAATATTTCTTCTGTAATTATGGTATGTTTGGTAGGGTGTAACCATATATTTTTAAAATAGGGAAAATTAGAGTGGAAGACTTATGGCTAGTTTGGTTTACGAAATCAAAGATAATTTAATAATATGTAATATTAATGCAATTTAATAAATGTAATGTAATAGTGATTACATAAATTTGTTTGGTTTGTCATTAAGAAAAAATGATTCATATGCATAAAAAATTTTGATTGGATTATATCAAATATGAGAATAGATGGAAATAATATAGTAAGAGACAAAATTACTCATGTCTACATATATTTGTTGACAAAGAAATCATAAAAGTTGTGATTATTTAAAAGGACTAAGTATCACAATATAAATTTAAAAAACTAATTTTTCCCTATCTATAGCCTATATTTTCTCCCATGTCATATTTTCAAAATTAATATGAATTTTTAAATTTCAATATCATATATATTTAAAAAACACAAAAATGGTTTAATTTTGACAAAATTATAATTCTATTTTTAAAATCAATGTAAACTTTCATTTAAAACAAAATTACATTTTTTTTAATTTGATCAAGGGTTTCCCCCTTGAGGTTTAGAGGGAAAAGAGTTTTTCTTTTCCCAATAAATGCACTTCCCGAGATTCAAACTTTTGTTCTATTCTTTTGAAGGGTGAGCCTTTTTACCACCTCAACTAACAATTTTGGTAAAATTACATAATTCTAGGCAAACTCTAGATCATTTATAATATGTGTGTGTATTTTTTTTTAAATAAATGTTATGTATATTCAGAAAATTGAAAAAATAGGAACTTTTAAATAAATCAAAATTAGTTTGCATAATTTATTTTTATTTTAGAAAAGAATTATGTGATTTTTAAAAATAAAATTTCCATGTTAATATAGCTTTCAAAGTTCTAGTAATCTATTGGTTTAAGTATATTTTTGGACTAGTAACCGTGGTCCTCAGGGCTTGAGTTTCCAAGTCCTAGAGGACCCAAGTTCGATTATTGGTATAACCCTCAAAGTATACTTTAGGTTCTTTATGGTTACATGATGTTTCATTTTAATTCTTTAAATTTATAAAGTGTATTTTTAGTCTTTAAGATTTAACACGATTGGGGATACTAACCGCAAATATCGACGAAGCAAAGTTGGTTAATGACTATGAAGCAAGTTTAAATTTTTTAAGGCTAAAATATATATTTGGTCCTTTATGTTTGCATTAAGATTCATTTTAGTCCCCTAAATTTAAAAAGTGTATTTTTATCCTTTCAATTCTAACACCAGTAGTCTAATATAATGAAAAAGGTAGACTCATCAAGTCATATTATTTTTAATTCTAATGGACTGCCACATCAACTCATATTTTTAACAAATTCATATTTTAATTAAATTAATAATACTAACACTCAATTTTTAATCAATTTTTTATCTGTCTTTTCTTTCCTATCAGAAACCCTTCTCCTATCGCCAATGCCTTCTTCCTCCATGAATCTAAAAGAAATAAGAAGACGCTGCACCTCAATAGATGAAAATAGTTAGTTCTCAAATGGAGGAAATATATGAATTTGCCTTTAGGTCGACTGGCTCTACGGTGGCAAATTAAAGAAATATGGGATGAGAATGAGGAATGGGGTGACAATCACAATGGTTAGTTCCCAAGATGAGAACTGAGATGGTAATGAACATGGGATTTTATAGAGGGAAGCAAAATTAAAAGGTTATCATGACGCACCTTCTTGAACACCAAATGAGCGTTGCGCTTTAATACCCTGAATTTTGAGACTCGAGGATAGAGAATAAGCCTGAGATTAGTGGATTGCTAAGCCCCAGTTTTGCAAGATCCCAAATTGTGATTAGGGGTTAATGACTATAAAAGTGGACGTGGTTAGTGATTAATGAACCCTTTTAGAGAATATAAAGAGGATTGTAGTCGCTTGTGTTATGAGCAACGCCAAAACCCTGTATTTGAGTTCAATTGTGGATTAGCATCCAAATTGACTTAGAATAGAGGGAAGAATTGAATGGGGTATTGTGATGGAAATGGTGTCATGTTGTGGTATTTAATCATTGGAATTGATTTAAATTGGATTGGACACATTGGTTGCAAAACTGGAAATGCTGTCCAGTGAAACTCTATTCTGGGCTGTCAGTTTGTGTGAACGTTTTGAATGACCAAATGGTGTCTAAAAATTCTGAAACTTTCCAGTCTTATAGCGCATATCTCAAGCTTCAAAATGGACATATAATTTGTGCCATTTCGTTTTGGGAACTGGGAGATATGACTGTCCAAAGTTTGGGATTGTGTGGTGATTTTTAGTAATGGCCAATATTTTTCCTATGAAGAGGACTTAAATATCTTTTATTTAGCTTTGGAATCAACTCATTTTGAGTTTTCTAGAATTAGTTATGATTTTTCAAAGTTTGGGCAGAAAATCTGCCAGAAAATCCGAAAATGGAAATTATGACATCATCTCAATAAAAGATGACATCATCATGGAATTAAATATCTTCTCATCTTCTTCAGCTCTCATTTTCTGTCGTGAGTTTCAGCTGAAATAGAGAGAGAGCATATGGGATCTTTAGAGAGAGAAAGAGGAAGAAATCTCGTAAGGTAAGCCGATTTCTCCGACGATCTAGCTCCTAACACGTATAACTCCGATCCTAAGCTACTCCTTTATGTTCTTTAAGGTTTGGAAGCTCTTCCTTTGGTGTTAAAACAGCTAGGGTTTCAGCCAAGACAAGGAAAAGCTAGTGGGAGCTTGAGGTAACTTCCAAACTCTTGTGTATTGACTATTCTGGCTGCTGTGGACAATTTAATCGGTGAAATTTCGCCGGATTGTCATTGGTTTCAAAAATGGAAAATGGGTGTGTGGGGCTGTTATGCTGCCCAAATTGGTACTAAATGGTAGTTGTAACCTAATGGAATAGTCAATAAAGTGGTTAGGAGTAGAAAGGAACGCGTTTACGGAGCCGAAACCGAAAAAACCCCAATTTTTCCCGGAGTACATGTATATTTCGGCCAAGGCTATAAATGGGTCTTACAGTTGGATTTTCAATGATTTGATGATTCCATTGAGTTCAGGAGCAAAAATTAGGTGGGGTTACAGTTGGGCACTTTTTCAGAAAAGGCCGAAAAAGCATAATTACGAAAATGCCCCTGAAACCCTTAAAGTGGGGCTGTCAAGGGTAATTTTGTAATTGACATTGAATTTGATAATTCCGAGTCCAGAAATGGATTCCTTGGGCGAAAATATGTCAGAATAGCCCATGTCAAAATTTCAAAAAAAGTACAGCCGGACCGAGTACGGCGGGCCCGGGCCGGGTCCCCGGGGGTATTTTAGTAAATTTTCAATATAGCCTCATATAACCCCCAGAAACACTATGGAAGTGTCTAAATGGTATATTTGACATTGTAGGATCGAATGTAAAGACCCGAGTTGCTGGCACGCAAATCAAGGAGAAAAGACTGGAGGTAGGGGACTTACCTTACTTGCATGTATTCGATATCTTTGCTTGTGTAGTGATGTATGTGATTGCTTAACTTGATTGTGTAGAGCATATTTGAATAAATGAAGCTCTGTTTCTGTTTTCGCTGTGGCCATAGTCTTGTTGTATGAAACATTGAGCATGCAGAAATATCATTATGGGGTATGCATCTAGATAAAGCTAACATGTCATACACATAGCATCTATCATGCATGCATTATGGTATCTGTTTCCTACTGAGATTCCCTCAAATCTCACTCTCCCCTACAAACAATTTAGACAGGGCAAGTGGCTTGTGGAGGGGGCGGCTAGGACTCCTCCGAGATGAGATTGTGTAATCCCTATTTGAAGAATTGTAATGGGCAATTGTACCCTGTGTATCTTTAACGAAGGTATGTGCCCGGGATTGCCGGGATGATTAAGTTGTGCACTCTGATATTTATATGAATGTGATTTATCTTCGCGTAGCAATTGTATTCGAAATGTGAATATGAGACCAATTTTATAAATGATTTCAAAAAGTATTCGTGAAAACCCCATCATGTGATGGGTTAGTAAATGTTATTTGATTATTATTGGTCTCTATTTCATTTTAATCGCGTATTTCGGATATAATTATGGAGGGGGTTACACTTGTGCGATTATGTGAGTGCTCCATCTGGGAGGCAATGCCGTGGGGTTAGATGCCCAAAATAATTGCATTCTTTTTGCTGCAATTCTTGATTAAACTCCGATGACACCCTCTTGGTTATGTATAGAGAAAGTCATTGAAGATGCATGGAGGAGGAAGAAGGTGTTACCGGCAAGAGAAGGTTTTCCAATGGGGAAGAGGGAGGAGATGAAAAAAATTGATTAAAAATGAAGAATTATTATTAATATTTTTATTTTAATTAAAATATGAATTTGTTAAAAAAATTTGAGATGATGTGGTAGCCAATAAGGATTAAAATAATATAACTTGATGAGTCAACATTTTCTGTTATATTAGGCTAACGACGTTAGGATTAAATGACTAGAAATACACTATTTAAACTTAAGGGACTAAAATGAACCTCAATGCAAAAATAAAAGACCAAATATATACTTTAGCCTTTTTTTAATGCTACACCATCATACACAATCACCTTGCAATTGTTGTTCATAACAGTAGCTTTAATCACTGCTCTGTTACTCAGTTGCCAATCTTTTCTGAGAATTTCTGCTTCGCGGATGCTATATGCTCTATTTTAGGTTTTGCTTCATCTCCCTTTGACTGACCCTATTCTTCATATATTAGGGTCTACTTATTTGGTTTATTTTGATTGTGCTTGTCAGATATGGAACATATAAGCAAGTAGTTGGTGGGGGAGTATGTAGCCGCACTTCTTTTTAATAGCAATAGACATAGTACTGTTGTAGACAAAAACTGCATGGGAGATCGATGAATCATTAATCAATTGACCTTAGTCCTGTTTACTTCGCAGAAAAAGAGATGGTCAACAAGAGGAAAAAGAGGCGACTAGAGGGAAGAGTGCAAACCCCTCAACATTTTGATAATTACCAAAGTAACAACGCATAGTTCAATGGGTATATAGAAATAGTGTAAGTATACTAATACAAAGTACTTAATTACATTTGTAGGAAATCCCACAGGGTTTGCTCAAAATATCTACAGATGCCAAAAGACAAAATAAAACTAGAGATAACCAACATTAGTTTGAACTAGACTGGAACCCTAAGTTTTAGGTATCCACATCTTTGCCCTTAAAACCACTCCCTTCAGTTGAATAAATTTTAGATTTGTGGAAAGGGGTGAGATTCATACGAATCTCAGTAGTAACACACAATTAATCATAAAAAATGTGAAAATAAATATGCAATATACCATATAATGTAATAGAAAAATCATACTGCAACTTAACTATGTACACTGTTTATAACCAAATGACTGTTTGATCCCTACTTATCTCACTACCAAGCTATGTCCCAAATGAGCTAGATGGCACTTGTGCTTTTCCCACCGGGTGGTACTTAAGCTTTTTCCACACCACAGCTAAGTTTTGTAACTACCATTCATATCATAGAACATGGTAACACACAACATATAAGCAATCACATAGTGTATGAAAGATAGAGTTACTACTTGAAATCCCTTTTAGCTTAGCCATCGGTCCAATACCCTTGGTTCGACTTGAGCAGATAACAAATCCTAAAATCTCAAATTTATAATAAACGAGTTTTTACTCATTCATGTCTAATTCTAAACTCATATAGTTGGTTATCTTTGCTTAAAATGTGTATGACCAAAATGCCCCTGGAGATTCGGTCTAAGTTCCTTTATATCTGGTCTAACTGTACTTTACCAAAAATTGTGACTTGGGCTATTCCTAGACAATTTCGCATGTAGAATCTGTTTTTTACCTTAGATTTGAAAAATTAACACTCAAAGGACTAAAATACCCTTGGCAGCCATGAAATTGGGGTTTTAGGGTAAAATTGTCATTTCACACCCTAAAGCCTCATACTTCATATTTTACATGTTCCCTACACAATTTTCCATTCTAAACACAATGAAATAATTAAATCTATGAAATTCTAGCTCTAACATAGCCAAACAAGCTGTAGCCAAAATCTGGAAAAATTGGAGATTTCACTGTCTATGCAATCAAACATCTTCCTTCCACTACTTCCAATCACTTGTTTAATCACTTAAACACCTTTTGAACATGATGAATGTCAAATTGGGCAGCATCTACTCTCAGGGTCTATGCATCCCAAATCACAAAATCAAGCCAATACAAAGCAAGAACTCAACCACAACAACAACATAACCTTGAATTCAACCAAGAAAACAAGGTTTATTGATTTCTCTCTCTTGGTTCTTCAAAACCGTGCCTCCTCATCTCTCTTTCTCTTGATTTTGTGCTTGCTACATATATGTTCAAGGAAGGAATAAGGATTAGGAGGAGTTTCCATGACTTTGAAGACAAAACAAGTGAAATTTACTTGCAACTCACCTCTTGTTCTTTCTTCTTGCTCTTGCTTTCTTCAAGTCTCTCTCTCTCTCTTTTCTCTTATCTTGGCCGACAATATGGCCCTTGGGAGGGGTAATTTCCCTTAAAAATATCATCTTCACTAGTACAAAAAAGGTGTTTTAGATAGGCATATTTAGATCGGTTATGGTGGATAAGGTCTAAAAGAAATGACTGGTGGCATTTTCGTAATTATGAACAACTTTTAAGACTGGTTCAAGTAACATAAGGTCTAAAAACTTTTATTTAGACTGGTTTTCTAACTAACCGGTCTTAAAAGATAAAATAATTAAAAAATATATATATGCAATATATTGTTTAGACCGTTTATACCTATAACAGGTCTAATATATTTTCTAAAAACAAAGACAATTAAAAAAATATGTTTATTAATCTTTAAACCGGTTTTGATTAGGAAATGGTCTAAAAAGTTCACAAAAAAAGTAAAAAATCATTGATTTTAAGACTTGTTATTGAAATAACCAGTTTGAAAGCAATATTTTTAAGACCGGTTATTGAAATATTTTTTACCTTTTGTGTCCCCTTTATGTCTGCTTAATATCTTGCTTATTGAAAACGACACTCAAAAAAAGAAAGGAAAGGGCATAGCCCAAGATGAAAATGATCTTAAAAAGATCACAAAAGAAAGGTAGTCAAGAACTTCTACCCAACAAAATAGGTCATCTACCTAAAAATCAAGGTCTTCTACCCAAACCAAAAACCCAGAGCAATCTGCTAGCAAAATATCAAGAATCATAATGGACCCAAAACATTATGTATTCCCAATTGAAACACTCCAAGCTTTGTAATCCAACTAAACATTAGCCAAACTACCAAACAAAAGATGGGCCGATATAGCTGAAGAAGAAGAATCTAAGGCCCTTTCCTTAGAAATCATAAGTGTCAGGACCAAGTTCTCTACCATTGAGATAAAAGCTTAAATTGGTAGCTAAGGTAAGGAACTTAACCTTAAACCCATGAGCACCACTACCAACGAGAGTTCATTGTCCTGTAAGCCAGGGGTGACACATGCCCCCATGAGAAAGCAGCCCATACTACTCTCCCACTTCTTTGTTTTTCACCTACCCTTGGGATTGAAGGTGGGACCTCTGGCTCTAATACCATAAGCGTAAGGACTAAGTGCTATACCACTGAGCTAAAGCCTTAAGGCTTTAGCTCAGTGGTAGAGCACTTGGTCTTAACGCTTATGGTGTCTAATATTTTAAAGACCGGTTATTGAAATAACCGGTCCAAAATAAAGATTTTTAAGAATGATTATTGAAATAACCATTCTAAAAAACTGTTTTAAGACTGGTTATTTGAATAACCGATCTTAAAAATCTCCCTTATTTAAGTGTTAGCAGCCCGAGCTTGAACTTTATTTCTAGTCTCAAATCTTTCCACTAGTTTTTTCTCTTTTCGTTGATTGTCGAGGTTTGTGACAACGCTTAACATACTATCTTCTCATTTTTATGTATTATCGATCTGTAAAATTTAGATATGCTACTTGCTGAAGCCCTAATTCTCTTGTAGGTATTTTTTTTCTTTGTCTATTTTTTTGTGATTTGTTTGCTATGGCCGACGAAAAAGGTTATGGGAATGGTTTGGGAGATTGGAAATGTGGGGACATTGTGGTTCTAATATTTGGTTATGGCATGAGGCGAAGTGATGACTTCAAAAATATTTCATCAATGTTGCTTGTTTGAACCTTCCGATGGCTTCCTTATGTTTTTTTAACTCTTCATTATCGAGTAGAATTCTCCTAGATGTTGCATGTTTATATGTGATAGCCATATCTTAAGACTTAAACCTAATAAAGTTGTTTTTAGTGGTTATATACATTTGCTTTGGTTCATTATTTGGCTGCCCTGCTCCAAAAGCAAAAGGAGAGAGACTCAATCCTTGAATGTCAATGTCGAGCTGGTTGCCGTTTATTCTACTTATTTTATTTATTTCTCACACGGATAAGTTCCCCAGGAAGATAAGTTGGCTTAAATTTCTTTTCTTCTTTAGCTTATAAGATCAATCTAAGGCAGGGCTACATAATTGAATCTTTTGAGAGACCACACCCTATGCTTTCTTTCCCTAGCAGCTAATGAAAAAGGCAAGTTGGGCTTTGTCTTCTTTAAACAGCTTCAAAGAGAGAATTTTGGAAAGGGTCTATATCAACATACTCAGAAAGGACCCCTACATACAGTTAGATACATATAATAAGTTTCAATTCATTTTGTTTCTTAATTTCAGTAAATTAGTTACATGGCTCTTACATTTCTGACTGTAGGGAGTATTTCTAAGTGGTAATTGATCCTATGTTTGATAAACTTGTGCTCATACTTTTTGAAAATTTTCTTCAATAAAAGATAGTATTTTTAAAAAAAAATTATTTTTTTCTATTGAAAATTGAAAACAAGTTGTTTGTTCTTTTTATGTGGTTCTGACATTTAAATAAGATGCATATATCTTCTTTGTATCATTTACATGTTTGGCCAATATCTTATAATGAGCTTGATTGTTATTATTCTTGTTCATTGAGAGTTCCTAACATACATTTAGACCCACCAATCATGCAATTATTTCATGAAACATGAACTATCATGAGACATATACTATCATTTCTCTTCAATAAATCATAATTATCTATGAATATGGGTTTTATTATTGCTAAAGTTCATCTTTTTTATTGTTGCTGCTGAGGCTTATTTTGCATTTGGTTATTGTTGTGTAGTTTACGGTCTTCAAAGCCTTTCTTCCAGCATACAATCCACCCCATCATACCAAATTGATCTTTACTGTGTAGTTTTTGGTCTTTAAAGCCTTTCTTTGAGGATTGATGGGTAATTTAATTAGTCTTTGCCATTTAATAATTGAAGTGATGCTTACCAAATTGATCTTTTCTATATATATATAATGCATTATAATCTAAAGATTGCTATATACTTGTTCATTATGTATTAGTTAAACTAGGTACTTGGGTGTAATGATTGCATGCTCTCATTATACTCCTTCCTTTTCTAGGGGAAAAAAGAAAACAAAAACAAAAAGGTGTTGAAATATATAGATTGTAGTTGAATAAAAGCTAAACAGATGAGTGTTGAATATGTTAATAGGGTGAGGGATTTTTTAGACTTTGTAAGAAGAAATGCCAATAATGATAGTGGGATGTTTTATTGCCCCTGTGTAGAATGTTTGAATGAGAAGTGACTAAGTATTACAGATATATATACACATTTAATTTGTGAAGGATTTTATAAGACTTATACAGTATGGGTATGGCATGGCTAATAATTAAAAATGCCTAGTGCATCTTAATAGGGGGAGTGGCCTTTGATGATAATGACATAGATATGGATTATCGGATAGAGGATATTATTCGTGATATAGGAGAAAAGGCTTTTGAGCAATCACATGCATATGGTAATATGTGCAGTAATACTGAGAAGCCACTGTACCCAGGGTGTAAAAAATACCAATTGTTTAAAGTTGTATTGAAATTAGCAAGCTTGAAAGCACGACATAGATGGAGTGACAAGAGTTTTTCAAAAATGTTAGAGGCTTTTAAGGACATGCTTCCAGATGATAATGTGTTGCCTTATCGATACTATGATGTTAAGAAAATACTGTGTCCACTACGCATGAAGTATAAAAAGATCCATGCATGCCCTAATGATTGCATATTGTATATAAAAGGGCATGAACAGAAGCAGCAATGTCCGATATGTAAAACCCCGAGGTACAAATCAAATAAGGCCCCTACAAAAGTCTTGTGGTATCTTTAAATCATACCAATGTTCAAACACTTGTTTGCTAATGAAAATGATGCAAAACATTTGAGATAACCTACGGATGAGAGGATTTCTAATGAAAGCATCGACATCTTGCTGATTCTTCTCAATGTAAGAAAATTGATCAATTATGTCCTAGCTTCGGTGAAGAACCTAGGAACCTTAAGCTTGGGCTTAGCACGGATGTCATGAATCCTTATGGTAGCCTAAGTAATATACATAGTTCATGGCCTATTCTGTTAGTTATTTACAACTTATCTCCTCTTTTATGCATGAAACGAAAGTACATCATGTTGTCTATGTTGATTTTGGGACCAAAACAACCCAGAAATGATATAAATGTTTACCTAGAACCCTTGATCGAAGATTTGAAAGAGTTGTAGGATAAAGATGTCAATGTTTTTAATACGAACAAGAAAGAGCTTTTTAAAATATGAGCTATGATCTTTTCTACTATAAATGACTTCCGTGTATATGGAAACTTGTTAGGATATAAAGTTAAAGGCCATAAAGCATATCTGATTTGTGAAGAAGGAACATGAACCATCAACTCCAACATGGAAGAAAGATGATTTATCTTGACTATAGGAGATTCTTAGATGGGGCCACCCAAATCTTAGATTAAAGAAAGCTTTTTTTGGTGGCCAAGAGTTTGAAGCTATATTGGAGGCATTGACTGGGGAGCAAGTTCATAAAAAGGTGAAAAATTTTAATGTAATATTTGGTAAGACTACAAAGAGTAGAAATGAAAAAATATATGGAAAAAGAGGTCTATCTTCTTCGATTTTCCATATTAGCGCAATCTTGATATAAGACACTATATTGATTTCATGCACGTAGAGAAAAATGTATGTAATAGTATTATTGGGGCACTGCTTAACGTACAAGGTAGTTCTAAGGATGGTGTAAAGGCAAGATTAGATTTGTAAGAAATGGGAATATGAGAAGACTTACACCCAAGGCCATATGGTAAGAGAACTTTTTGTTAGTGCAAGCATTTCACCCAAGAGGGGGATAAATTGGGTGATACTAGAAAATTCGTTTCGTATATAAAAATTGACTAGAAATTTAAAGTAGTTAAGACCTAGGAGAAATATCACCGAAGTGTATACTAAGAGTTATATTGGTTCGGCCACAACCACTTTAACCTACGTCTAGTCCTCAGAGCTTCTCTAAGAGTTTCACTATATCTTCCAAGATTCAGTGGGTTATTGGCACCTCAGTACACAGCAAGTTCTTTCACTAGACACTCGCTCCCCCTTACACATTATAAACCAATCCTCAACTCAAGGTTCCACAACCTTAAGTTGTCTTAATAACAAATGTTGAGTTTTTAAAGAAAATCTCTCTCATAGAGCAAATATATAATCACTGAAGTACAAAGAGTGAATATAAGAAACAGAGCACAAGAATATATTGATCAATATGTGTTCGTATGTTCTCAGTCGTTGAGTTCTGTTCTTCGTTGAATGTTCCCATACTTATAGTTGAATTTGTAATAGCCGTTGGAACTATTTCAACTTGTCTACTAGAGTCATGCAGCTTTATTTGACCGTTCCTCAAATTTGAAAACTAGCTGTTTACGATAGGTGAACATTCGGATGTTTCGTTTGACTTTTCTCTCAACGCATGATATCTTCATTGTTTCTCTGCAAATATAATCTGAATACTAAAAAAATGAAGGTTAATCATATGATAACAAATCAATGAACAACAATTTAAAATCATAATTTTGGACATGATTACTTGAGTGGTTACTTGAGGCACCCAGAAACATTACTTGAGTAACCCCTCGAGTAATCCTGTTCAAAACAAGCCAGAGAGTAAGTTAATGTTTTCTGACCAAATTACTCAGGTAATCCATCGAGTAATTCATCTTACAAAACTTGGTAAACTTGATTACATATGAGGGTTGGTTGAGAATCCAACCGGTGTACGAATAGTGGGTCAGGTGCCCTACTCATGTATACATGACGATGTGATTATATTGTTCATTAATTGGTTCATACATAGTGCATGTCATATTTACTTATTGCATGTTATGTGAACGAAAATATGTTTTTACTGAGATTCCTTGGAATCTCATCCCTTTTTCTAAACAAAAATGTCTCAACGGGTGGCAGTAAATCAACAGGCAAGGACACAGATACGGGGAACTGAAGAGCACATTTCCCAAAACGAGGAATGTGGTTATATCTAGTCTTTAATTTTGAATATTTTGAGAAATTATATATATTACCTAACCCAGAAGGAAATTCCATAATGTAATCATGTACTATATATAGCTATTTTTATGTTATTCCTATGTTGCCTATTGAACTGCACGCAAGCAATCTAAAAATATGGAAAATAAAATAAGGGTATGACATATTGGTAACAGAGCCAAAAGTGGTTCGGAGGTGCCCAAAGCTGTTCTGGTAGAGTGGCAGTTCTGGCAATAGGATAGTGTGCTGATATGGTCTTGATTATATAGTGATAGGATATATGCGCGGATGAGGGTACTAAAGGAATGGGTCCTCTTAGTCCGTGCAGCAGCCTTGAGAGATCAGGGAACACCTGAAGGGCAGCGAGTAGTGCAATACTGGACTGAGTATAGTCCAAGGATATTAAGGTACCCGAGGAAGCTAGTACGACTAAGGTTAGTGTGCAAACCATACACATAATTTTGATGCCCGGAGACAATAGGCATGACATTTGAGATAAGGGTAGTCTTAGGGTACCGGTGGTTAGAAGCAGATAAAGCAGGTATCTATATTTTTGTATAGGGGCATGAAAGTTAAGCATACTGGACCTAGGGAAATCTTAGGATGGGTGACCCTAGGAAGTTAAGTTGGCAAGGTCATAGAGACTTGAGGAATAGTGAATTGTCTTAAGGTTTCTCTATGACTAATAATCATCTTAATTAGATGATATGAAGAATGTTTAAACATATAGTGTGATGATGTAAGTATTGATTTTAATACGAAAATAGTGGTTAGGTCGAAATGTGAATTGGTTGCACTATGGTTCTAAAACATGATAGAAGTTTGAACCTTGTAGATAGTATTGAACCTTCAGTAATGTTTTGAGGATGTTACCCAAATACCGTAAAGGTTAGAATAGGCTCTATTGATCCTAATTCTCAGTAAGCTTATTAGGTATATTTGAGGAAAATGGTTTTCGATTTGTGTGATATCGTGGTTCTAGATTTCATGATGAACCTTAAAGTTAGGTTAGAGACCTTAAACTATATGATATTACATGTCAGTGATGTTATAGTGAACTTGTGTATCCAAAGCCCCTAAGACCTAAGGGACCAGTATGCCCTTAGGCTAGCAGATATACTCAGATTTGTGTTGGGTTAGTGATGATCCATGATAATAAGGAAACTGATTTCCTGGCTCAGCTAATGTTGAGGTTCTAAGTGTTGAATTATGATCCAAGGATCAAACTCAATAGTTGAACTGATTCATTAGGAATTTGATTTGACCTGGATCATCTAAAGCACTAGAATATGGTATTGGAATGTATTAAAATGCGTATGAGGTTTCTCGAGGTTGCAAGTTGCTAATCTAGCATAGGGAAGGATCTTAATAACAGAGTATTCCCTTATTAAAGAATAGCTCTTGATAGAACAATGAGTAGCTTAAGATATGGTCTCAAGGTTGAGACAGAGAATAGAATATACGAGTGGCTTCTAGATTTTTGTTACAATGATACTTCCATTTAGAGATGACTAACTAGAAAGAGCTACTTACAGAGAGTTCTAATCGAAGAGGGCTACCTATAGAGAGTTCTGATCGGAGAGGGCTACCTACGGTGAAATTTGATCGGAGGGGGCTACCTACAGAGAGTTCTAATTAGAAAGGGCTACCTATGATGAAATTTGATCAGAAAGGACTACCTATAGAGAGTTCTAATTGGAAGGGTTGACCAGTCAATTGACTAAGTGAAGCACCAACTACAGTATCGTAGTGTGCAGCCGCTTTGATGTTGAATCGTAGAGTAGAGCTACAGGAATGTTGGCTCTCAATGATGATGCGTTGTAATGAATCCCATATTGAATGGGTTTTCTAAGATAAGAGTTTATATGGCTTAGAATAATTTGAGTTAAAATGGGCCAAGAATGGGCATAGAGGAATATAGATTGTGGGAGCCGTCAGGTGTCATGGGAAGTTCTTATGGGAATCCTATTAAATCATCTTGACATTATTAAACCTAATATGAGGAGATAGACCTCAGAGTGGGTAGTGGAAATGCTTAATCTTTAGGCACCGATGATTTGTTTGAGGTTGTTAGTCTTGATATGTATCCAGCAAAGATGATGAATTGTTTGTGCTTAAGATATAAGACCTGATAGACTAGTAAGTCCTTAGGCCAACAGAATGTGATATGTTTGAAAATTGTGATGATCTGAGGCTCAGGGCAGTAAGACCCGATATGCAAGGTTGCATAAGGCGGTGTCTTTAGGCTGTAAGACTTGTTTGTCTAGCACTGTGGATGATGCCTAGTGTGATGACATTGGACCAATGTGTCTAAGGTATTTTTTTGAGATTGACAAAACATTCAAACTGTACCAGATTGTAGCGTAGGTAGTAAGATCAGTGTGCCCAAGAATTTTGGTGTCCAATGGTACCATGTCTTATATGAGGCCTGATATTCTACTATAAGAGGAACTTAACGAAGTGAACCATGGCCGGCTCACCAATAGACCTCTTAGGTGGGGTAAGGATTGACCCGTTACATAAAAAGGCGGATATCTTTTAGGCTCCTGACTACCCCTGAGTGGGCTAAACTGGTAGTGCCATGAGTCACATGCTCGATTACCTAATGGGCTAGACTGGGGTGTGAGTGCCCCGATTACTCGAAGGCTTGGACTGAGGTGTGACAATAGAAAGTTGATTGTGTGAATTCGGGTAAAGTCTCGAAGAGGCTGTGAGGCCTAAGGAACTAAGCACTATGGGAAATGACTAGTGGGTCCTATGTTTGATTGCATGCTACATATTGCGTGCATAATGGATGATGAACGCTAAATACTATATGAGATTAGTGATTGTGGGAATATGAATATAGTGTTGTATGGCTTATGAGCCTACACGTGATAATAGAATGAGATACGTTATAAGGCTAAGTATATTGGGGCAGTGTTCTAACAAGGCAATAAGGCCTAAGATAATATAGTAAGCATCCTGATGAACAATAATACAAAAATGGGTTCGGTGACCCATAAGTACAGAACATGCTGAATATGTAAGAGTTGATAAGTAGTTGAACTACATATATCAGGTAAATTGTGGTACATACTTTATAATATGCATAACCTAGGGATGAGTTACACAATGAGATAGGATTAATCTCCAAGTTGTAGGTGTTCAAATTTCGAGGACAAAATTTATTGAACGGGAGGAGAAATGTAATATCACGAATTTTGGGATTGGAGGCTTGTGAATAAGCCTAAACTAAGTTAAGCCCCAGATTAGTAGGTGTCCTAAATCTATTCTCTGATGTTTCTTATACCTTTGGGGCATTAAAGAAAATAAAATGGTAAATTTTGAAGAAAGTGATTATGCTTCCAGTGAAATTTCTTGTGAGGTAATGAGCTTGTCATGAGGTTTTGAAAGAATAAATGATGAGCAAAAATTATGAAATTTTACAGGATGAAAGTAGAAATCCTAAGCTTTAATTCGATAGATCATATGAATCAATTAGTGCTATATACAAAAAGTTATGAATTTTCTAGAACAGCCAGTAAAGATTAAAATTATGGGAATCATGTGCTTCCAACTAGTAAAATGCTATATTTTTTTCTTGAAGCTAGACTCAATAAGCATTCTATAGCCCTTAAATCACTATAATTCAATTTTTTGTAGAATTAGTTATGCTTTTTCAAAATTTAGGCAAAAAATCTGCCAGAATTTTGTAAAAAATCCTAAAATTGGGAAATTGATAAATAATTAAATTATGACATTATCATAATATTAAAACATCGTCCTCCTGCTTTCTCCAACAAAAACGATGCCCAATGTGTATAACTCCTACTTTCTCCAGCAAATATGACACCTAACACTTATAATATGCATAGTTGAACTAGAGAGGGAAAGTTGAGAGAAGTTAGAGAGAAAAGGAGAAAAAAATCACAAGGTAAGCCGATTCCTCTAACGATTTAGCTCCTAATGCGTATAACTCTGACCCTAAGCTACTTCTCTTTGTTATTTAAGGTTTTAAAGTTCAAAATATGTTGTTGAGCACTTAGGATTTCAGCTATATTGAGAAAAAGCTAGTGGGAGCTTGAGGTACCTTCCAAACTCTTGTATCTTGACTATTTTGGCTGTTGTGGACAATTTAATCGGTGAAATTTTGCCGGATTGTCCTTGTGTGTAAAAATGAAAAATGGTTTGTGGGGGCTTTTATGCTGCCCAAATTGGTACTAAATGGTAGTTGTAACCTAATGGAATAGTCAATAAAGTGGTTAGGAGTATAAAGGAACACATTTACGGAGCCGAAATCGCAAAACCTTGATTTTCCCTGGATAACCTGTATATTTTGGCTAGGGCTATAAATGGGCCTTAGATTTGGATTTTCAATGATTTGATGGTTCAATTGGGTTCAAGAGGGAAAATTATGTGGGTTTACAGTTGGTCACTGTTTTAGAAAAGCCCAAAAAAGTATAATTACGAAAACACCCCTAAAACCCTTAAAGTGGGGCTGCCAAGGATAATTTTATAATTTGACATTGAATTTGATAAATCCAAATCTGGAAATGGATTTCTTGGGCAAAAATATATCAGAATAGCCTAGGTTAGAATTTTAGGAAAAGTGAAGCCGAGTCGGGTACGGCGGGGCTGGGTTTCCAGGGGTATTTTGGTAAATTTTTACCATAGGCTAATATAACCACAATAAACACTATGAAAGTGTCTAAAATGATACATGGATAGGTTTTAACCTATTTCTTGTACGTTTGGTATTTAGGACCGAATTGGGAGTCATAGCTTGGCACTATTTTTGAGGCACACCAAATGGGGCAAACGAGACATGAGGTAGGAAAATTATCTTTCATACATCATGCCATAGTTCATGTGAATGTTGGGATGCCATTGTTTGTGCTATTAATCAATATGGTTTGCCTAGATGAGATAATTAGTGCTGAAAGTGCACTTACACCTGAGGGTTGGTTGAGAATCCAACCGGTGTACGAATAGTGGGGCAGGTGTCCTACTCATGTATACATGACAATGTGATTATATTGTTCATTAATTGGTGCATATATGGTGCATGTCATATTTACTTATTTCATGTTATGTAAATGATAATATGTTTCTATTAAGATCCCTTGGAATCTCACCCCTTTTTCTAAACAAAAATGTCTCAGTGGGCGCCAACGTATCGAAAGGCAAGGTCACAGACACGGGGAACTGAAGATCACATTTCCCAGAATAAGGAATGTGGTTATATCTAGTCTTTAATTTTGAATATTTTGAGAAATTGTATATATTACCAAACCCTGAAGGTAATTCCTCAATGTGATCATGTACTATATATTGGTATATTTACGCTATTCATGTGTTGCCTACTGAACTATGCACAAGCACTTTGAAAATATGGAAAATAAAATTAGGGTACGACACATACACAATCAAAAAACTCATTAGTCCACAACTTAATATAATTTCAAATTAAACTGCAGAATGAGTTCATTACATAATCAAACTTAAAACAAAAACTAATAAAGCTCCCTTAAACCCTATACACTCATATCCCTATGTATTCGTTACAAAATCACAGCAAGTTCTTTTCCCCCTTTTTGTCTTTATCACAAGGTGGGAATTAATAGAGAGAAGAGCTAGAACTAGATGGCTGGACAGCAGAGAGATGAATGGCTAGAAGAGATGTAGGCCTAGAGTAATATGAATAATCTTGACTAGAAGTATCTGAGGAAGAAGGTTCAGGGTCAAGAAGTACCACAGGAGGAATCGAAATAAGATCCATTGGAGGACTTTATGGTACTGGGACCTGAGAAGAAATCTCTACCTCCACTATTCTAGTAGGTGATTGATCATCACTAAAAGAGATAACCACCTCCTTAGTACCTACAGGTGATGCAATAGGTGTTGGTATAGGCTGGGTTGGTTGGAAAGGATCATCACTTGTGATATGTATATGCTCAAAGGTGGATGATGGGTTAGGCATGGTAAATAAAAGGTTGTTGGGAATAGAGATAGGTATAGTAGGAAGAGGGATAGATGAGGGTCTAGGTTTAGAGGATAGTATATCAGCTAGTGGAGTAGAAGGCATATGATCAGAGGTAAAGGCTAGGGTAGGTATAGATGAACTAGAGGCCAAGGTATCCAACCTTTCATGTAATGATCTCAGAAGGTCTCCTTGGACCTTTTGTTCTACTATTATCTCCTCATACTTCTTGTTCATCTCTTTATACTACTTGTTTATGATCACAACCAATTCTTCCATCTTAATATGCATGTGGGTTGTCAATTCAGCATTAGTGTTAGCAATGTCAATATAAAAACCCTTCAATACATTCTCTAGAAATGTTTGCAATGTGGCACCAAAGAATGAAGGAGATGATGTAGATACAGGAGCAAAAGACTGTGTATCATCTAATCGAATTGCCTCAGTCTCAGTCTTCTTCTTCTTCTTTTTGGGACTAGACTCAAGTGATTTCTTCAGAGGTAGTTCAATATGCAACTTCCGAATTTGGTTTCTTGCCACTGGAACTAGCATCTCAATTGGTTCATTCTTCTACAAGTACCAAATCATATTCTTTTTCAAGAATAAAGATATGAGTTAAGGATAAGGCATTAGAGTAGTGATTTTTCCTTCAAATATGTTTCTCTTAATCCTAACAAAAATGAACTCACCCAAGTCCTTTTTCTCCTTGAGAAGAAATGAGGCAAATTTTCTGTAGTCTCTCATTATGGAATGAGTGTACTATTTTCTTTGTTCACTATAGCTCTAGAATAGATATACCATAGGACTTTGTGAAGATTACACATATCACTTGGGTTGAATTATCTCACCTGGCCTTAGAATAGAAAATAGCTGGTTTAAATCAAGATTAGGATAATTATCTTCAGGGGGTCCTCTATTCCTAACCAAGTGTTGATTTTGGAGGGTGACATTAGGATTTCTTGCCCTCTAACTTAGAGATCATTTGTTCTTCCAGAGAATTTCTAAGGGGATCATTGATAGGTTCTAAATTACTGTAGAAGTGCCTGATTATCTTTGTACAAAAAAGAGGTTTAATTGATAGCCAGGGCATATAGGACTCTAGATAAGGATTGAGGTAGAATTTCAATATCTCTTGAAGAATTTTGGGGTCAATGAAGTGCATCTTGCATACTCTTCTCTTTGAAAACTGATCTAAGAATTTTTGTGACTCCATAAGCTTCTTTACATTTAATCCTTTTGGAGGAAATATGATTTCCTCTTCCTTCTTTTCTGGTTTCTTTGAAGATTTCCCTTCTTTTCTTTCTCTAGACTTGGAAGCCTCATCTAGTATACTTGCTATTGCCTGGGCAATTTTTCTGTCAAACTTGGCTTTCTTAGAAGGTTTCTTTGAGAATGAGGGAGTGTCAGAGTCGAAGTAAGAGGAGATGGTGCCTTGGTTCCTTTGCCTCAACCAAGGGGAATAACTTTCTTAGATTGAGCTCTTGTGGCAATGGGTTCTTTGATCACAACTCCCTTGACTTTAGGTTTGGCTTGAGGCTTCGGTTTAGCTTTAGGCTTCAGATTCAATTTTGGTTTCTTGGATGGAGGAGAAGGAGAAGATTCAGATGGCTGTTGTGGTTTAAAAGACTCAGAAGGAGTGTGAAGATTAGGGGTTTTAGTTCTTACCATTGTGATTGAAGGAAAAGAGAATTTCTAGAAAATGATGCTCAACAGTCGCGATCTTAGTGCTACGGATGTTGAGAAATCTAAGAGGTTTTTGAAGGCACAAATCAATGGGTTTAACGGAAATGAGGTGAAGAAATGTGTAATCCCCTACCTTGATAACTGTAATTAAGATTCAAAAATGCGTAATTTAAAGGAATTAGAGACCGACGGATACGTTTTTCTCAAATCTCTTTTCTAAAATTCGTTTAACATGGTCTCATATTCATCTTCCAAATCTAATTACTCTGCATAGTTCAATCACATTCATATATATCAGAGTACATAGCCAAATTCCCGACAACTCCCGGGTTTCATACTTGTATAAACTAAGGGTTGTAAGTTCCAATTAGGGGATTACATGACCAACATCAACATAATATCTACATTTAAAAAATAAACAGTAATCCTAAGTCCAAAATAGATAACAAACAACCTAACAACACATCTCTACAGGATCCTAGCCACTCCTGGTGGTTCGTTTCTCCTTAGAGTCACTTGCCCTGTCTGAAATGTTAGTCAATGGAAAGAATGAGATTCAAAAGAATCTCTGTAGTAATAAATCACTCATACAATGTATAAATGCATAGCATATATGATCATGTTAAGCAGCATCATAATGATATATGGCTCACGCCACATACGACAGCACTTATGGCTATAAATACTATGCGTCAGCTTTCGCTGCGATCCCAATGCAACAGCTTACGCTGTAATCACTATGCGTCAGCTTTCGCTGTGATCTCAAAGTATCACAATGTATCACAATGCATGACAAACATACATACAATACTTTACACATAGCATAAGAGAAGAATCACTACCTGGTTCTTTCCGAACGTGCTCTGGCATAGGTCGTTCATGATCAGGGCAAATGTTGAACCCTACAATTCCAAATGCATCATTTAGACACTTCCATAGTATTTCTGGGGGTTATATGAGTCTATCATGAAAATTTACAAAAATGCCCCGGGGACCCAACCCAGGCCCGCCGTACCCGGTCCGGCTGCACTTTTTCTGAAATTTTGACATGGGCTATTCTGACATATTTCCACCCAAGGAATCCATTTTTGGACTCAAAATTAGCAAATTCAATGTCAAATTACAAATTTACCCTTGGTAGCCCTACTTCAAGGGTTTTAAGGGCGTTTTCATAATTATGCTTTTTCGGCCTTTTTCGAAAAAGTGACAAACTGTAACCCCACCTAATTTTCGATCCTGAACTCAATGGAACCACCAAATCATTGAAAATCCAACTCTAAGACCCATTTCTAAAGCTGGCCGAAATTTATGAGCTCTTCGGAGAAAATCAGGGTTTTACAATTTCAGCTCCTTGAACACGTTCCTTTCTACTCCTAACTACTTTATTAACTATTACATTAGGTTATAACTACCATTTGAACCAAAATTGGGCAGCATAATCCTTAGGAAACTCAATTTCCAAAATTTAAAACCAATGGCAATCCAACAAAATTTCACCGATTAAATTGCCCACAATAGCTAGAATAGTTAATATACGAAGGTTTGGAGGTTACCTTAAGGTCACACTAGCTTTTCCTCAAGGTGGCTGAACCCTAACCCTTGAAAGTCCAAATTTTGAGCTTCAAAACCTTAAAGAATAAAGAGGAGTAGCTTAGAGTCAGAGTTATACGCGTTAGGATCTAAATCGTCGGAGAAATCGGCTTACCTTGTGAGATTTCTTCCCTTTCTCTCTCTAAACTCTCTCACCTTCTCTCTCTTATTTCAGGTCTGAAACAACACGAAAATGGTAGGAGAAAGAAGGATGATTTATTTAATATCATATATTATATGATATTTAATTATTGATTAATTTCCAACAATTTCAGATTTTTCAGAAATTCTGGCAGATTTCTGCCCAAACTTTGAAAACTCATAACTAATTCTAGACAATTTGAATTGGAGTGATTCCAAAGCATATGGAACCCTTATTGAGTGTAGTTTTATGGAAAAATATAGAATTTTTCTGGATGGAATCAAAAAATTCCCAGAATTTCAATTTTTGCATACTGTCCCAGAAAATAATTAATTTCGCTGGGCAAACTTCAAAAATCCATAACTCTTAGCTCACAAATCAAAATGATACAAATTAATGTCCATTTTGAAGCTTGACATGTGAACTTTAAGACTGGAAAAGTTTAGAATTTTTAGACATCATTTGTCTATTTAAAATGTCCATACAAATCGGCTGCCCTGTACAGAGTTTCAATGGATAGAGTTTTCAACTTTTGCACAATTGTTCCCAATGGTTCCATTTTCACAATAAATACTCTCCCCACATGAATTTTCACAAGGAAGACATTGGAATAATTAAAATATCCAAATTCTTATAACACATTCTCCAAAAGTGTTTATTCAACAATAATTACATCCACTTTTGAAGTCATTAGCCCTTAATCACTTTTTAGGATATTACAAAATGTTTGTGAAAATTTTTTTTGAAAGGTTACTTGGAGAGTCACTTGAAGTAATTTTGTGAAAATGATAGAATGCACAGTAATATAATCATATTGCTCGACATCACTCGAGGGCTCCCTCAAGTGATCTTGGGCCATTACTTGAGGGCTCCTTCGAGTAATTATTTTTAGAAATTTAAATTAATGCAATTTAAATGTGTACCTGTCATAAGTAATATTGTAATTACCCATGTATATTCCCTGGATCACTTGATTGCACTTTCAAAAATATTTGAATGGAAATTAGATTTATTTTTGGTCTGCACTTCTGATTACTCGAGGCCTTACTCGAGTAAGTTTGAGAGTTTACTCAAGGGCTCCCTCAAGTAATCTGTCTCTTCATTTTATGACTTTTCATTTCCAACCGTTATACTATTTCCTATTGAATTAATGCTTTATTGCCATATTTTCCAGGTCATTACTCATGTGGTCTCTCGAGTGATGCTTACCATTACTTCTAGTTATCACTCAGGTAATGTTGATTAGTTGAAGTTATTACTAGAGTGATATGGTACTCTGTTAACCTCTACTTTTCATACTCCAAAATAGATTTTCAAATTCCTGCAAAACAAATTGCTAGAAACTCCAATGCTTAAGTTAGTAATCATCAAAGCATTACTAAATAACATCATCTAATATTTTGTAAACACTAGATAACTTACAATTAATTGGGATTTACCATTCCTAATTCTCTTCTAATAAACAGAAACTGATCTTTTGCTAGGGGTTTTGTGAAGATATCAACTAGTTGAAGATGAGTTGGAATGAATATCACTTTGACATCTTTCTTTTGAACATGATACCTAATAAAGTGATGTCTAACATCAAAATGCTTGGTTTTGGAATCTTGAACTGGATTTTTTGCCAAGCTTATCGTGCTAGTGTTGTCACAGTATATTGGTATCTCTTTCAGATAAATACCAAGATCTTGTAATTGTTGCTTCAGCCATAACACTTGTGCACACACAACTTGATACTGCAACATACTTAGCTTTGGTTAATGAAAGAGATACTGTGTTTTGTTTCTTACTGAACCATGACACAAGAAAACCTCCAAGAAATTGACATTGCCCACTAGTACTCTTTCTATCTGTTTTATATCCTCCATGATCAGAGTCTAAGTATGCAACTAGGTACTCATTTCTTCCTTCAGGATACCAGAAACCTAATTCTATAGTATCGGCGAGGTATCTAAAGATTCTCTTGATGGTTTTAGCATGTGATTCCTTTGTATTGATTGATATCTTGCACACATAACAACACTAAATTGGATATCAGGTCTGTTTGTAGTAAGATAGAGTAATAATCCAATCATTCCTCTATATCTTGTGATATTGTAATCTTTTCCCTTGACATCAGCATCAAGCAATCTAGTTGAGCTCATAGGCATGTCCATTCCATTTGCTTCATCCTTTCCATATTTCTTTAATAGCTCTTTCAAATACTTTGTTTAACATATGAAAATTCCATTTTTTCTTTGTTTGATTTGCAAACCAAAAAAGAAATTTAATTCTCTTATCATTGACATCTCAAACTACCCCTATATTATCTTAGAAAATTCTTTGTACAAGGTTTTATTAGTAGCACCGAAAACTATATCATCAACATATATTTGTACAATTAAAATATTATCTTGTTTTCATTTTGTAAAAAGTGTTGTATAAACTTTTCCTCATATAAAACCTTAATCGATGAGAAATTTACTAAGTCTTTCATACCAACCTCTAAGGCCTTATTTTAAACTGTATAAAGCTTTTTTTAGTTTGAAAACATGGTCAGGCTTAGTTACATCTTCAAAACTTGGAGGTTGATCTACATATACTTCCTTTATGATATATCCATTTTAAAATGCACTTTTCACATCCATTTGATACAGTTTGAATCCATTGATGCATGCAAAGGCTGAGAGTACTTGTATAGCTTCCAATCTAGCCACTGGAGCATACATTTCCTCATAATCAATTCCTTCTTCCTGATTATAGCCTTTGGCCACCAATCTTATCTTGTTTCTGACAATGATTGCAAATTCATCAAGTTTGTTCTTGAATACCCATTTAATGCCAATGATCGGATGACCCTTAGATCGGGATACCAAATCCCAAACTTTATTTCTTTCAAATTGATTAAATTCTTCCTACATTGCTATAACCCAATCATTGTCTGATAGGGCTTCATCAATATTGGAAGGCTCTACTTTAGAAATGAATGCAGAAAAATTGAGTTCATTAGAGATTTTGTTTCTAGTTTTAACACCCTAATTTACATCTCCTATAACCTATTATAAAGGATGACTCTTGTTGTATTTCCAAGCTTTATATTGTCTTAGTAGATGTTCTTCTTCCTTGGTTTGGTCAAACTCTGGGATGAAAGGTTTAGGATTAGATTGACCATTCTCTTAATTTAAAATAATTTCTTGCTTATCGTCAATAGTTTTGTCAAAGGATTCAAATTCATCAAATACAACATGAATTGATTCTTCAACAAAAAAGGTTCGTTTATTGAAAATTGTATATGCTTTACTTCGGTTATAATATCCTAGGAGTATTCCTTCATATGATTTAGAATCGAATTTTCCTAGGTTATATTTACCATTATTATGAATGAAATACTTACAACCTAAGATGTACAGATGAGCAAGATTCAGCTTCTTTCCTTTGTATAGTTCATACAATGTCTTTCCAAGTTCTATTCTGTTGTAGGCTTTATTTGAAATATAGCATGTTATGCTCATTGTGTTGGCCCAGAAAATTTGAGACACATGCTTTTCATTCAGCATTGCTTTAGCCATTTCAGTGAGTATTATGTTCTTTCATTCCACAACTCCATTTTGTTAAGGCGTCCTTGAAGCAGAGAAATTGTGATCAATGCCATTAGTGTCACAGTAATCTCTAAATGCTTGATTCTCAAATTCTTCACCGTGATTGATAAGTAAAATATTTGCATATTTATTTTCCCTTATATGATGATTTTATGGATGATATTTGAGCTTAGTATAAAAAATTTAGATGTAATTAATAAATAAATAATATTTTTTGGAATAAATAGTATTTAAAAATAAAAATAAAAAAGGAAGTACTGTAGCAATGTAGCGGCCGCCAGATACTATAGCTGTTGTCGATAGTCACTGTAGCAGCCGCCAGATCACTGTAGCAGTACTATGGCATGCAGTTTTTCCCCTATAAATAGAGATCAAGGCCAAGCTTAAGAAGGGAGGAGAGGAAGAAAAGCAAAGGTTTCCTTCTCCGACAGGGAGAGGTCTTTATCTGACCAAGAGAGATCTTTATCTGACATTTCTGAGTTCATTGTATTATTTCTTTAGAGTTAATTTCATGCATTATATTTCATTTTGCATGCCTCTATCTTGGAAGGCTTAGGATTGTATCACATTTTGCATGCCGCCTACATGGAAGGTTTTACCTCCTAAATGGATGGTTAGATTTCTCTATTTTTCATGCATCTTTTGGTTGTATATTTATGTTTCAGAATTTAATATTCAAGTTTATGCATTATTTTTGAGGTTTTCATTCAAGCTTTATGCAATGTTAATTTATTTTTATTTTTTCTTTAATTTCATCATGTGCTAAAATTTCTATTTTCCTAGGGTAATGACATAGCTTATTAATGACAGATTGAATCTTAACTTATTAAATCTAGTTTGAATTTCTCCTTCATGATGGAGTTTTAATTATTATACTTAAAACTTTTGATTGACTGACCATCTTTTGAATGATTTCAATATGTATGTTGAGACCGGAAGTAGATACATGTGTGTAGACCCTATAATTAAAACCATGAATTATTCACAGCATTCACTTGGTTTAATCAGTGATAAATTGTCATAACTTGGTTCTTTTCCTAGAATGCATGTGGATGGAATGTGACATAAAAATAAAAATGTTGGTTGGATTGAAAATTCTTCTCCTTATAATTGTTTTTCTTGTGCTTATTGTGGAGAGTGTCATTCTTATGAGCATTGTCCATATAGCAATACCAGTCATTATATGAGAGATGATTTCAATATGAACCAAACTTGTTTTGATCATTTCTTTTATCCTGGTGGAATTTTGAAGCAACAAGAGTCTTTGGTTCCAAATGTCAGGTATTCTCCTAATCCTCCTTTCTACTCTTATCCATATATTGAAGAACACACTTTTGAGTATAAGGAAAAGTCTGATTTAGAAAGATTATGTGAGGATTTTACGTAATCAACAGAGAGATTTTGTGGAGAGTAAAAGAAAAGTGCCACTAGAGTTGAGTCATGTGCCCAAAATATTGTAATATATGTGAGTCAAACTATTTCGTTACTTGAAACTATGAGGCAAGATAATTCTTTTAGCATGATGACCACTCCTTGTGTTGATGATGATTTCTCTAAGGAAATTGAGGATATGGAATTCGATGAAACCTTAGCTCTTGTGGAATGTGATAAGGAATTTGAAATCACTTTTGGAGAAAATAGTGGGTGTAGTCTAGAAGAGGTTCCAGTTGTGGAACTTAATTCCTATCATTTTGATGTTGAAATTAATGTGTATGTTCTAAAAGCTGTTATTCATATCTCTCTTGTTGAAGTGTTGACTCTTATTGATGAGAGTCAAGTAGATTTTGTGGGATGCTCTAAATTTTTGGAAACTCCTAAATCTATTTGCAAATACATATATGTTAAGCTTTATTTGAATTCAGTAAATAATTGTACTCTAAAATTGTCTATGATTGAAGAAGTACAATTAATTACTTTAAATGATCATTTCTTATGTATGAAACATTGTTTCTTGAATAGAAATAAAGACAAGGTGATCCTGGTGTTTGATACTTTTGATTAGCAGTTTGTGTTTGAGAAGTCTGGCTGAAGACTATAAATTTAGCACTGCTTGGGAGGCAACCCAAGGTTTGGTTTGATGTTTTGTTGTGATTTTATAGGACTTCTGGTAGCTCCTGATGATGTATTCTACTTTTATAGTTTAAAAAAAAAGAAAAAGAAAAAAATTAAAAGATTAAAAAAACTTTTTTTGTCTTTGTCTAGCTAAAGACGTTAAAGAATGGCGGCTATTTAGGAGGCAACCCAAAACTTCTTTCCTACTCCCTCATTTTTCTTTCTTATTCAGTGAAACATACTACACTGCATTGAAATTTTAGTTTTCATCAATTTCATTTGAAGTTACCATGGAGGAATCTCTTGCAAAGCTTAAGAACAAGTTTCCCACTCTTCCCAAAGATGTGCTTAGGAAGCTCTATAGATGTCTACTTAAAAGGATGAAAGTATTTAAGCGTTAAGGCCTTTCTGAGGACATACGCTAGATCATTGAAGCTAAGGTACATTTAGCAGGTGAGTTTAATAAATCAGTTGTTAAACCGTTGCCAGGAATGAAGTTCTTACTCCAAAAAGAGAAGAGCTAAAAGAATGAAGGTCTGCCATAAATGTGCAAGGTGGAATTGTGATCAGCGTTGTAGGAGTAAAGGTATGGTTTCTATAAATCGAGAAGATAAAATTAAATTTATAAAGGATGGACTAAGTAAGGAGTCACTGGATGATATCATTTAAACTCTTGAGACGCATTTGAGTGGTGATGTTCATCGTATTCTTCTTGATTTAGCAGACATATTCAAAAGAGAAAAAGAGTGCTATTGTCTTGGGAATCTGACGTTAAAAGTTCATGTTTGCCAGTTTATAAGAAAACTAGATGGGAAGCAAATCCTCGATTCATAGAAAGCATTGAAGCCGTTACTGGACATAAAACCAGAGGATGATGTGAGCCAAAATCACAACTACTGACATAATCATGCTTTTGTTTAATTTGTTTTATCTTTTCCGTAGCTTTTGTCTAATCTTTCTTATCTTTTCAGCAGCTTTTATCTACTCTAATTTATCTTTTGACTTTCTTTCCTCTTTTTTTATTAATTTCTTCACGTAAAGGCCTACTGGCCATCTGTGTCGGAAATTTTTTCAAACTTCTTTGAAAAATGTGTGATTTGTGTGATTTTGTTGTCACTATTTTAGTGTTATATATATGTACTTTCTTCTTGTAAGCATGTACTCTTTACTTGTAAATATGCATTCTTCCAGTTGTAAGCATACATGTTCCGAGAGAAAGAAAGAGAAAAAGGGTATTTCACAAAAATGTAGATTTACATCTATTTGCATTTTTGGTGAAACTGATTTGGGCAAGAAAGGAGAGTTTATAACAGCAGTAAAAGAACTTGGAATTGCATTAGCTGCCAGAAAAATCAACTTTGTGTATGGGGGAGGCATCCAGGGCCTAAAGGGAAGTGTGGCCATTTCTACATACATGAATGGAAGCAAGGGTTTAAGTGTAAGGGTGAAGGAGTTGGAAGATCACACTTTTTTCTTAGGACAAGAGTTACTAGTTTTGAGGTTGCCTGAACAAATAGGACTAATGTTCTACCATGCTTAAGCTTTTATTGCTCTACTTGGTGGTTTGGAGATGTTGGATGGCATTTCTAGTGTTGCTTATTGGGCTAAGTTAAACTATCACAAAAAACCATTAGGATTGTTAAATGTTAATGGTTTTTATGATAATCTGTTGTCTTTTCTTGATCATGCTGTGGAAACAGGATTCATACCCTAAGCGACTCATCATTCTATAATTTCTGCACCAAGTGCTGATCAGCTACTCGATTAACTACAAACCTATGAACCTAAACTAGATCTACTAGTTAAGCAAATAGGTGGGCAATCTTCAAATAGCAGTTAGAAGCAAAAACCCAGATATCACTCTTTGTTTGTAACTTTCCTTAACATCTTGATTTTACTTTATTGTGTGTTTATGTTTAAAAAAACACTTCCTCTGAGCTCTAAAAGACATTGGGGACAATGTCTGATTTGGGTTGGGGGGGAGAACTTTTTTTTTCTTTTGTTAGTTAGTAAATTTTTTTTCTTTTGTTAGTTAGTAAAACTATTAGATGCATGGGGTGTAGAAATAAATGGCAGAGTAAGGAGTTATTCTTAACTCCTGAGACGCATTTCATTAGTTACATGTATTTTTTTCGAAAAAAAAAGTAAAAAACATCATCTTGTTCAAGTGCTTTGTAATGATCTTAAGAAGTATATATGTTTTAAGGATGGATCAATTGAATTTAGAGATTTTATAGCATGAATGAACAACTAATTGTTGCAATTGGTGATGAATTTTGAGATTGAATGAAATGAGTTTAAAAACCCCTAGCCGTGAGCTTTTGAGCCTATAATGATTATTTCTCTTGTGTGTGATATTCACTTATTAAATTGTCACTCTAGAACTTGCTTTAAATCTGGTTGAAATTACATCTCTCATGCACATTCAAAAATGATAAAGGCATTCATTTTCTTTAGAATTCAATCTGGTTGAAATTATTTCTCTCATGCAATTATACCGTTGATAAGCCCCTTTAAGCCTAATTGATTGTTTCTTTGTTCTCAACCCATTAACATGTGCTTTAATGATATATCAAGTGCTTTTACCTTATTCGGAAGATTAGTAGATCATTTGAAATTATTGTGAAATGGGCTTTTGACAAAGTGTAGGGGTGTATCTATCATCAACTTTACAGTTGCAATGCAATTAAAAAAAGAGAGAAAAAAAAACAAAAAGATATTAAGTATTTGAATTGTGGGTTGTTGTGATGAAATAAATTTATAAGTAGCCCATTTTTCAATTCCTCTATTTCTTTAGTCTTTCATACCTTGTTTTACATTCCTTTTACCTTAACCCCATTACAACCCTTAATAAGTCATTTTGATTTGAATTATGCATATGAACTAGATAGTGGAGGTTGAGATTTTTACCAAGCCTATAATAGTGCAATTTTTTCAATTGAATTTGAACGAAACTCTTACCCTTAAACACTTGAGAGATTGAGAGAATGAGTTACAAGTATGAACTTGGTTTATTCATTTTCAATTAAAGTTACTAGTTTATATTTTCGTTGATTCATTAATACTATGATCTCTTTATTTTCCAATTGTGTTCTTACTTATGACTTGACACTTTTGATTTTGTTGGAAGCACTTATTAGTTTCTTCTTATCTGAGGACGTCCCAGAATTAAGGGTGGGAGAATTTGATAAGTAAAATATTTGCATATTTATTCTCCCTTATATGATGATTTTATGGATGATATTTGAGCTTAGTATAATAAATTTGGATGTAATAAATAAATAAATAAATAATGTTTTTGGAATAAATAGTATTTAAAAATAAAAAAAAAAAGGAAGTTACTATAGCAATGTCAACACTGTAGCGGCCGCTGGATACTGTAGTTGTTGCCGACAGTCACTATAGTAGTCGCCAGATAACTGTAGCAGTACCATGGCACGTGGTTTTTCCCCTATAAATTTAGATCAAGGCCAAGCTCAAGAAGGGAGGAGAGGAAGAGAAGTAGAGGTTTCCTTCTCTGACAGGGAGAGGTCCTTCTCTGACCGGGAGAGATCTTTCTTTGACATTTCTAAGTTCCTTGCATTATTTCTTTAGAGTTAATTTCATGCATTGTATTACATTCTACATGCCTCCATCTTGGAAGGCTTAGGATTGTATCACATTTTGCATGCCGCTTACATGGAAGGTTTTACCTCCTAAATGGACGGCTAGATTTCTCCATTTTTCATGCATCTTTTGGTTGTATATTTATGTTTTAGAATTTAATATTCAAGTTTATGGAGTATTTTTGAGGTTTTCATTCAAGCTTTATGCAATGTTATTTTATTTTTATTTTTTTTTTAATTTAATCATGTGCTAAAATTTCTATTTTCCTAGGATGATGTCGTAGCTTATTAATGACGGATTGAATCTTAACTTATTAAATCTAGTTTGAATTTCTCCTTCATGATTGAGTTTTAATTATTATTCTTAAAACTTTTGATTGACTGACCATCTTTTGAATGATTTCAATATGTATGTTGAGACCGGAAGTAGATACATGTGTGTAGACCTTATAATTAAAACCATGACTTACATATGAAATAGGAAAATATTCATATGAGTTATGTAGTCTTACTGAGTTTCATAAATTTTAATGCATAATTAATTCCTTAAATTCATTTATGAATATATTGGATTATCAATTGATCATAGAATTGCTTGACCTTGGAAGAGGCTAGTAATTAAATTAGGGAAACTCGACTATCAATCATGTGCAATAAATCGGTCTAGAATAGATAAGTGATTCAATCTGAAATTTGTTAAGTGAAATCTGACCCCTAGGACTTTTTCTCATAATTGTTTCATATCATTTGCATTCATATTTAATCATCTTTTATTTTATATTTTCAATCACCAACTAATCGATCGACTGAATAGAGTTAAAATTACCCATTTTAGTACTTAGTGAACAATCCTTGTAGGAACGATACTCTACTCACTTCTATATTAATTGATTACGACAGTGTACACTTGCACTATTTAATTGATCATCTGCACTTAGTTTAGTGATCTGTCCTGATACCTGCAATGGACATACCTTTCTCATTTTGCACTTTGTTGGCAAAAACAATAAATTCTCTGAAGGTTTCATCCTGAATGATAGGAAAATAGTCCATGTAAATCTAGAAACATCATTAATAATTACCAATGATTATAAATTGCCACTAAGACTCAACTCTTGCTGGACCAACCAAATCCATATGTAGCAATTGAAGTGTTCTGTTTGTTGTGATCTCATTTTTCAATTTGAAAGATGATTTAGTTTGTTTACCCTTCTGACAAGTGTCACAGATCAAAGCATTTGTGAAACTCACTTTGGGTAAACCGAGCACTAAATCCTTTTTGAGTAATTTTCCTGGTTCGTGCATGTTGACGTGAGCAAGTCTCTTATGCTATAACCAACTTTCATCGACATTACTTAGAAAACAGTTTTCTGAAGTAGTTTTACTAATATCAAGAGTATAATAGTTACCTTCCCTTTTTGCTCTAAGCTTTGTTTTGAGATTCTTCTTATATAATTGTAAAAATTTCTTATTTACAATTAGACATTCTTCTGAGTCAAAAATTACCCAGTTGTCTTTATATGTGCTTTGGCTAATGCTCAGTAAGTGATGACACATGCCTTCAATATAGTATACATACTTGACTTGCATAGCCTTATCATTTTTAATTTCACCTATTCCTGCTATCTCTCCAGATTGATTTCTTCCAAATTTTACCTTTCCACCTTCTTTTGGTTGTAATGTGGTAAAACTTTCAAAATCTCCAGTCATATATCTGGAGCATTCACTGTCTATGTACCATTTGTTGTTTTTGGATACTTTAAGACATATCTCTTCTTCTTTTGTTTCTTCTTGAGCAACCAGGTAGATATTAGCTACTTCTTAATCATCGCTCTCTTCATATGATGAATTGTCTCCTCATATGGCATATACAAAGGCTTTCTTCTTGTTATAGAACTTGTCTTTTCTCTTTTCTTTATAGAACTTGCATTTTGATTTTATATATCTTGGCTTTCCACATTCATAGTAAATGATGTGTTCTTTACTACTTGTTCCTCCTTTTTGAAATATTTGGAATCCTTAGCCTTTCTTGTAAAACTTCCTGAATCATTTTATCATTAAGCCTATTTCATCATCATCAAAATCTTCATCCTCATCATGGTTTTCTTCTTTTGCTTTTAGTGCTAGGCCTCTCTTCTTCTTGTCACAAATATCTTCTAGTTGTCATTTAAACTTTACTTTACTTTCATATTCAAAGAGACCTCCGAATAGAAAAGTAACCGATCGAATTGATTCGCCTTTTGCTTCCTCTATTTCAGTGACTTTGGCCTCCCATTATTTAAAAGTATGTTCAGTATCTTTCTTACTTGGGTATGTTGATCATAGACTTTCCCAAGTGCTGCAAGTTGATTAATAAGATGAGTATATCTAAGTTTGAATTCTGCTATTGGCTCACCTGATTTCATTTGAAGTAGATCAAATTCAATAACCAGAGTATCGATCTTGTTTTCCTTTATTCCTGTGGTTCCTTCGTGAGCTATTTCCAAGGCTTCCCACATTTCTTTAGCCGTTGGAAGTATATAGATCCTGAAGTACTCGTTTTGACTCAAGGCACTTTGAATCATTAGAATTGCCTTGTGGTTAAGTAAAATCAGTTTATTGTCATTCTCATCAAATTCTCTTGGCGTCTTAGGAACCTTCTGTGAATCTACAATTTTCATAGGTTGATGGTTCCTACTCTCAACTACATCCTATAATCCGTATTCTGTAGCCATTACGAATACTACGAATACCCTGAACTTTGACTTCCAGAAAGAGAAGTGTTCACCACTGAAACTAGTAGTCCGGTGATAGAGATTCTATCAGGAAGTATTCCTTTACCCATGCTTGCCATTGGATCCTTCTTAGGTTGTTATACCTTAACAAGAAAACCTACGCACTGATACCAAATGTTAATGCAAGTGTTTCACCCAAGAGGGGGATGAATTGGGTGATACCAAAAAATTTATTTCGTATATAAAAATTGAATGGAAATTTAAAGTAGTTAAGAGCTTGGAGAAATATCACCGAAGTGTACACCGAAAGTTATACTGGTTTGGTCACAACCACTTTGACCTACGTCCAGTCCTTAGAGCTTCTCTGAGAGTTTCACTATATCTTCCAAGATTCAATGGGTTCTTAGCACCTCAATATACAGCAAGTTCCTTCACTAGACACTCACTCCCCCTTACATGTTGTAAAAAAAATATCTCTCACAGAGTAAATATATAATCACTGAAGTACAAAGAGTGAATATAAGAAACAGAGAACTAAGAATATAAATAATGAAATAACATACATACAATGTATCACATATGGTATAAAAGAAAGAGTCACTACCTTATTCTTTCCACTTGTGCTCCGGCACAAATAAATCACGACTAGGGCAAATATCAAATCCTGACAATCAAATCAAGGACATAGGGTTATTCCCTTTTCCAATTCCTCAACTTCAAACATCAAAATTGGTTATCATTTAAGACCTTTAGGAGGCTACTATAAGCCCACACATATGCCTAAAGGCTTGGGAAACACTTGACCAAAGATCACCTTTTAAAAGTCTAAAATGCTGATTTTTAGGGGTTGGCTGCGGCCCAAAAATCCACTAGCTGTGGCCAAAAACAGCTCAACAACATTTGGGCCGCGGCCAAGAAAATCTTGTTTCTTGGCTGAACTTTCAAAAATCATAACAAATTCCACAAAAATCGAAATGAGGTGATTCCAAAACCAAATGAAAGCTATTTAAGTCCTCTTTATAAAACAAATATGGGCCATTACTGGAAATCACCACAAAAATACAGAATTCTTCAATATTCAAGACTGTCCCAAAACAGAGTTCATTTTCGACCTCAAATTTTGAACAGTCATATCTCCCAGTTTCCAAAACAAAATGGCACAAATTATATGTCCATTTTGAAGCTTGGGATATGAAAGTTAAGATTGGAAAGTTTCATAATTTACTGACATCATTTGCCTAGTCAAAACGTCTACACAACCAGACTGCCCAAAACAAATTTCCAATTTACAGATTTTCAAGTTTTGCACAATTGGCTTCCAATGGTCCCATTTTCACATCAAACACCATTCCCACATAAATTTTCACAAGAAAACCATTGGAAACACCAAATCAACTAAATTCACATCACATTGACATGTTTTACCTATAATCATAACATGTCATCACAAAACCACAACACAAACACAAATTGCCATTCTTCTCATTCCAAGTTCTCAAACCAATTCCAATAGCTCTATAACACATCAAGACACCAATTGCCACTCAAAACACAAGGAAATTCAAAAATTTAGAAAATCACACAAAATCAGGGCAAAATTCACAATTCACAAAACCCAATCAATGGCCATAATATAGAGATCAAAATGAAGTAAATACTCACCTCTTCCTCTTTCCCAACCTAATTCCTTGATTCTTCCTCTTTCCACTTTTCCTCAAGCTGTCAAACACCTCCAATCAAGAATCTAGAACCATAGAGATGAAGCTCTCATCACTAGGAACAATATTAAAAAAAGGTATTTGAGTTAAAGAGGACCATAAACCAACCAAAACTCACCTTATTCTTTTCTCTTTCCTCCTCCTTGCTAGGCAAAAATGGAAGACAAGAGAGAGAGAATGGAGATGATGAAGATGAAGATGGGTAGTAGTTTTTTGACCCCAAAAACCATCCAAATAGGGAGTGAGGAGAGAGGAAGAGTGTTGACAAATTTGACGAAGATCCAATGGTCATAATTGTGTCAAGTGTCACATGCTTGTTTCATCTTCTTGGGCACACATGGGCTCTTATACATGGGATTCCACCCCTCATAATCTCATCACAATGAATCACAACCATTGATCTTAAAGTTATCAATGAGTTTCCTCTTCGGTAACAGATCAATTGGTCGGTAACTTTACCATGTTGACCCTGATTATGGTAATTCCTCCTAAATCACCACCAAATACATTTTCTCATTCCTTTTCTTCCACAATGCACCCTCCCCTCTATTTTAAGTCAATTAAGAGGTTAATCCATAATTAAACTTAAATACAGGGTTTGGGTACAAATCACAACATATATAAATCACATTCGAATCTTAAATCACATCGGATTCTCCAAAAGTGTCGATTTAACGATAATAACACTCACTTTTGGAGTCAAAATTCCTTAATCGAATTTTGGGGTGTTACACTACCAGCATAGTAGTTGAATTAGTAAGGAGCCTTGCCCCTGTAAAGAGAAAAACACAAGTTCGAATATCGGGAAGCAAACTTGTTAGGAAAGGTAAGAACCCTTTGCCCTTTAACCTTCCAAGGGGAAACCCTTGATCTAATTTTTTTTTAAAAACTTAGTTCAAGTTACTTAGATCCCTTAGGTCAAATTAGCCAATGAGATTCTGTCATCTAATTATTATTTCTATACATAAGCCTTTAACCTCGTTAAAGTCACCATTAGCCCTTAAAATTTTGGTTTAAGGCTTTTGTGAATTCGACTAAAACATATCGTCCAATAAGCAGCAATCATGAAGAGAGGACGATGGCCAAGAAGAGAGGTAGCAGAAAAATTGACAGGGAAGATATCACAGAGCACATCAACAAACAAATTAGAGTTATGCCACTCGATCATCAATACATTGTTCGGTTTGTTATGATAAAACGGATTAGAATGGATTAATCTAAAAAGGAAAAAAATTAATTTGGGATCAATAAATGGATTAGAACCTTCATAAGTGAAGCGCATTATCTCGAGGTGCAAGATGTAGACTATGGGAGTTAGGGGCGAACGGGAGTAGCAACAATATGAAAAATCAGATTTGTGTTTGGCCAAAAGGTTAAAAAAAGATTGTAAATCTACTACAAGTCATAGATAATAATAAAACAAAATAATAAATAATGAATTACAATAAACTGACAATAGAGTTTGATTATTAGCTCGTTTTCTTCTTCAAATATAAGCGATGATAAGGCGATCGTCTTCCTCTACTACAACCCATATTTCTTCTCTATGTTTTTTTTTCAAATTTTTGTCAAACATTTTTGGGATCTAAAAGATTTTGGATGTATCTAGAACCTAATTAACTTACTAAATACCCACATAAGATCAGAGCACCGATATAGACTTTGATCACATTTATACAACAAATAAAGCATAGGAGAGAATAGAACTAGTAAGAGAAGTATTTACGGAATTTTTTCTATCAAATATTCAACTAGCTCCCACAAACTGTCACCCCCATATATCACATATAGGAATTACCATGATTTGAATTTCAAATCACAAGGATAAAACTCCTTAAGACTCGTACTTTTCCATAATTATATAATAACTCTAAGTGAATTGGGATTGAGCCCTGATTCACTAAGGGTAGACCAAGCATATTCCAACATCTCTCACTCATACTTGGTAGATTAAATGCTATAGGTCAAGTCTCTTTCTCTTATACATCCATGTCACATATAATTATCCCAAAATCTATGATAACCAACTACCAAACTCAAATACTCTAAGGAGTCTTCACCATCCTTGAATGCTTGCACCATCCTAGCTCTTCCTTCCCTTTCTAAAATGTTGATAGGGGAGGGTGAGATTCTAAAGAATCTCAGTAGGATAACAATATCAATATGCATGTACGATAAATGTTTAATGTATGACATGTTTGCATCACAAACTCATGCTAACACAATGACAAATTTGTAAGCTCAATGCTTCAAACAATATACTGATGACCATAGCATAAATTGAAACATAGCTTCAAATTACACATAATCATGTAAAGCTAAGACATGCACCAACACACTAACACATATATCAAATACATGCAGGAGAGATATGTTCCCTACCCTCTTTTCACGTAAGCTCCAGCTTTGACTGCTCACGATCAGGGTGAACACCAAATCCTATAATCAAAACAAGGACATAGGGTTAATCCCTTTTCCAATTCCTTAACTTTTAAAAACTTAAGTTCGTTATCATTCAAGATCTTTAGGTGGCCACTCAAAGCTTAAACACATGCCTAAAGGATTGGGAGAAACTTAACCAAAGGCCATCTTTTGAACCCTTGAACCCATTTTTGGCTTCATCACTTGAGTAATGGATGGCGCACTCGAGTGAGGACGGCTCACTCGTGCGAGTACTTACCCGAAAGCTATTCCAGAAACAGAAAGTGATCACTCCACTCGAGTACTGACCCAAGCACTCGAGTGATAGACTTATGCTCACCCAAGTCCTACCGAGTAAAGCCTAGAAAGTGACTACCCGAGAGTCACAGAAAGCCCCAGAGCCAGAAGTGCACTCGAGCACTAGCTTTGGCACTCGAGTGATGTCACAATACTTACGAGTGCACATTCACACTCTTGCCAAATTGCCCGCGAGTGTTAACTCGAGATGCGGCTCCAAGTGCCAAAATGCATGCTCACTCGAGTGACATAATGTTTACTTAAGTGATAACCCTCATCACTTGCGGGTGAACCAATGTATTCTCATAACTTCCATATGCAAGTACGACCAAACAGAAGGGAAAAGGGAAAATACCATGTTGCACTCGAGTGAGGACCAGGGGCACTCAAGTGATGCTTATCAAAACCCAGAAAATGCAGTAGATATTAGAACTTTCCCAAACTTCCAACATATGTTCCCAATGGTTCCTAAACTCTAACACAAGGCTATTCCCACATAATTTCACACAAGGAACACATTGGAAATTTCAAAACATCCAAAATCCTATCACAATGACATTTTCCCCTATGATCACACTTATCACACAATACCCAAATTCCACAACTTTTACTCCTAATGACTCAAATCAATCCTAATGGCATCAAAACACACTATGACACCATTTTTACCACATTACCACATTCAAATTATCCATTTCACAATTATACCAAAATTAGGGCAAATTCAACAAATCACAAAACTCAACCATAAATCACAAATAATAGATCAAAAGGGAGCAAACACTCACCTCTTCCTCTTTCCTAAGCCACTTCCTTGATTCTTCATCTTTCAAATTCCTCAAGCTCTCAAAACACCTTCTTTCCCAAATCTAAAACCATAGCAATGAAGCTCTCATCACTATGAACAACTTTAAAGAAATGTATTTGAGCTAAAGTGGACAAGAAGCTAACCAAAAACCTACCTTTCACTTTCTCTTTCCTTCCCCAAGCTTGGCGCCATAGAAGCACAGAAGAGAGAGAGAGAATGAGCTCATATTTTTGGCTCCCCACACACACATAACCAACTTGAGGGTGAGACGAGAGAGGGAAGAGTTGAAATCTTGACCCAAATCCAAGGGTCCACAATTTGCCAAGTGTCACCATCTTGACCAACCTCCCATGAGCTCACATACACACATATACATCAGATTCCACCCCTTGATCTTTTGCACAATTCAATCCTAACCATTAATCTTGAAGTTACTAATGAGCTTCCTCTTTGGCAATCGATCAATTGGTTGGTAAATTTACCGTTTTGCCCCAGATTATGGTCATTCCCTTGGAATCACCATCAAACATATTTTCTCGCTCATAACACAAGCGACTACAATCCACTCCATATTCTCCAAAAGGGTTTATTTATAAATAATCACACCCACTTTTGAAATCATAATCTCTTAATCAAATTTGGCATCCTACTAAACCAGGGCTAGTAATCCACTTATTTCAGGCTTATTCCCTAAGCTCAAGTCTCAAAATTTGGGGTATTACAATTATAGTATATTCCAAGTCTAACATCTACTCTACCCCTCCATTTTCTCTTCTTTCCTATCTTTTTGAGCAATGTCATTAGCAATAACGATGAGAAGGGGGGAAGAATAGGAAGGGAGGATTGAAGGGGAATGGTGGCTATATGGAGCATATTGGTGAAGCGATGATGGCAAATAGAGTGGAGGAAGCAATTTGATGAGAGAGAAAGGGGTTGAGACGAGGCACTACTACAAAAAAAGGATTTAGTGGCGCCTCTCTTGTGGCACTTCTTTATTGATATTTTTTTAAATAAAAAATTATAAGCTGTGGCACTTGCTATTATAAGTGTCATAGCTAGTGTTAAGCTTGCATGACACTTGCCTAAACAAGTGCCACACAAGGCCTTTATTTTTTTTAAAAAAAATAAAGGGCTAGCTCTAACGCTTGCCTAAGCAAGGGCTATAGCTGGCCTTATTTTTTTAACAAAAAAAATAAAGGCCATGCTAGGCCTTGCATGGCGCTTTCCTGGTCAAGCACCATACAAGGCCACCCTTGAAAGTTGAGTGGGCATCAATAAATGTAAATTAGAAAATAAATTATATACTAGTTATTAATATCGATATAAAATACTCGTATGAATAATATCAGAAAGCATATAGTAACGTACACATCGGCTTTATCTTTAAAATAGAAAAAAGTTGAAATGAAATGAGAACCTATCCCAAAATAAAGCATTGAAGTGTTTTATAATTTAAAAATAATACTAATAAAAAACTCATAGGAATGCTAGGTCAATGCAAAACATCGAATATGCTAGCCTAATAAAAGCAAATATAAAGCTCAATTGTAAAAACGAAAAGGACAACTCAATTCTACTACTTCATTTTTCTCAATAGTCCAATTAGATGCCATCATACATTATGGCCTTAGAAGAACAAGCGTTTTCCCAGGCTAAGCGCCATACAAGGCTTTACTTTAAAAAACGTATCGCTAAGCCTTGTATGGCGCTTGTTTGAGCAAGCGCCATACAAGGCTTTACATATTGTTTTTAAAAAATTTTGGCCATCTTTTAGCCTTGTATGGTGCTTGCTTAGACAAGCGCCATACAAGGGCTTAAAATTTCACCCAGCCCACCATATATGTTCTTCTTCCTGTGCCCTCCAGCTCCCCATTTCCCAGAATCGTATCCCAAATCTCTACTCCATTGGTCCACCATCTTGTCTTATCCCTTCAATCCCCACTCTATTGGTCCACCACCTTTCCTTATCCATTCTCTCCACTCCCCTCTTCCAATATAATACTTTGTTCCCACTCCTTCTCTCTATTTTGAAGTTGCCATGGCGCCATTATCCCCACTCCTACCTCTCTTTTATGGAAGCAAGTACAAGCTTCCTTGGGGCCCTTTTGTTATTTCTCGTCTCCTCCTTGTGCACATTTCTTCAACATTTGGTCTCCACTTTCATTGCAGTATAAAGCTTGGTCTCCCACGTTTTTTTCCTTCTTGTCTGGGCCTCCTACAGGGAAGCTCCCTAGCTTGTAAATCTTTCTTTTTTAATATAGAAGCTAAAATCCGTATAGTTTCTTCTTTCTTTTTTTAAGTTAGACCTGTCATGAATCTTATATGTGTACTTATAATTTTTTTCAAGTATTTACTTGAAGTTTCAACTCTGTCCTATTAAACTTCCTATACATTGTAAGTTTTTTAACTTATGAGCTTACAAATATAATAATACTAGTTTAATCCTCTATAGAAGTACATGCTATCAATAGTAAAAAAGTTGTTGTGAATGACATTGATGACATGGTCAAATTGGGTGGAAGTGTTATAAATGCCACTAGTAGTGTAATAAATGATTGCTATGGAACCAATTAATTAATAAATGCCACTGGTAGTATTTTGGTTGGCTTGTTATGGAACCAATTACTTTAACTATGATATGTAGTGTTAGCAAAGTATGTTCTTTATTCAATTAGAATTAGTTATACATTACAATTGTTGTACATGTATTTAGTAGTGATTTTATGAATTAGTTGTTCGTTTGGAGTTATTTCATTTTGGTTTAGTTTGATTCTGATTTGGTTTTATTCATTTCACTATGGATTTGGACTGTCAATACAGGTTCATTAGAAAAAGAAAAAAATTATGCTAAATTATGTTTTTTAAAAAAATACTTTTTATGACGCTTCCTGAGGAGGAAGGGCCATAATATAGGAAGTCTATGACTTCCTATGGCCCTTCCTTTAGGAAGCGCCATAGAAAGCCCATACTTCCTGTGGCCTTTCCTCGAGGAAGCGCCACAAGAAGCTATTTACCAAAAAAAAAGTTAAAAATAAGTTGTGACCCTTCCACTACTTCAAGAAGCACTACAACTTCTTTTAGTGGTGCTAGAAGCCGTGGTACTTCCTAAGCGCCATAATATTTATAAAAATAAGTGTCATTTATAACATTTTTTGTAGTAGTGAGGGTAGTGAATTTAATTTTATCTAAAAATCTAAAAATTAAATAAAGCTTGCCAGAAGTCTCATTTGCGTATACCTAAAAGAAATCTCTTGTTCATTGTTTTGTGCTTAAAATAAAATTTTTTAATTTAATTTTTTTAAAAAATATTATTATATTAATGAAAAAATCACTCTACCATTTTTTATATCCATAAATTTTCATTAAATTATGGAATTTGGAATGAGGTGTAAACCTAACATATAAGGATATAATGGTAAATCAATTATTAGCATCCCTCCCCCCTTTTTTAAACTAAATAAGGGATAATTAAAAATAAAAAAATATAACCGCATATGTTAGGGTAGAATGGTAAATTACTATAATTCCTCCCCTCTCCTCCCCTTTTAAACCAAACAAGAAGTAATCATGAAAAAACCTACCACCTTACCTCTCCACCAAACAAGGTAACCATTTATCCTTTCCTTCCATCCACCCCCTAGCCCCTTCTCTTACATCCCCTCCCTTCAAACCAAATAGGCCCTAAAAGTATCTCAAGATATCTTGTGGAACCATTCCATATCTCTCACAATGGTTAACTAGTACCAACTTACAAGTCTTATCATAAGATAGATATCTGGTCTTATATACATCACTACATACATTAAACTACCTACAACATTTGGAAAAATTTTCTGTTTTCTTTGTTCATTTAGTTTAGGGACAAATATCAAGACTCAAATTCTCATTCCCAAAGTCACTAGGTATTTATGGGTTTACATTCACTCATACAGAAACACTCAAAAAGCTCATTAGTATGATTCTCTTGTGAAAAAGAGGATTCTTCTTAAGCTATCTCATTGGATCTTAATTCCAAGAACATTCATTGCTTCACCCATGTGTTTTTGTTCAAAATTTATGAGTACCATTGTTTAATAGGCACTACATAATTTAAACTATTTTTGGATAATACATACTACCCGTTCAAAAAGATAATATCACAAATTACTTGACTATAGTTTTCTTCAGCCATTTGAACACCACATTAGGTTATTGCTCTTACGAAACCTTACTCATCACAGTCTGTATGATTGCTTCCATCCATAAAAGGACCTCTACAAAAAAGCATGAGGTTATCCTTCTATGAAATCTCAAATACCACATTTAGTGAAATCTAATCATCATTTCAAATGGATTTCTTCATCCAGATCACCATTAATGGTTTAGATTTTACATCCATTTGATGTAAAGATAAATCCAACTATTGACTATTTGCCATAATAAGTACAATTTAAGCTCATAACAGGCAAGATGAATGCCTTCTTGTTGTGCTTAGCCCTTTTCAACCAAATGAGCTTTGTATTTGCTAATTGATCTATTCACGTACCTCTTAATCTTAAAAACCCACTTGTTCCCAATTGACCTCTTGGCCTTGTGGTAGATCAGCTCATTTCCAAACTTGATTCTTACTAAATGAATCAATTATCACTTTCATTGCTTTCTTCCAGTTTGTACAGAATGCGACATATCATCTTCTAGAGTAACCATGAACACTTTTCTTAGTTAGTCCTTCTAAATGGAGCTTCCTGCTTTTCTTGTTTAGGTCTCTTTATTGACCCCTTATGAGCTCTCACTCATAAGGTTGTGAGTTCAAATCCTATTGTCGATGTTAGGACCATTTTTGTGGGCAATTTTTAAGTGTCGTTGTGAGTACTTGTTGAGTTTGGAGACATGTCATGACCTTAGTGAGCCACAAGACTTAACTTATAAGCTAAACTTTTTATCTAAAATAAACCGTGTTATATTTCATTACCGGCTGTAAACTCGTGCTCTAACCTAAAAGGAATCTCAAGTCTCAGTCCATCCAATAAACCCTTTATATATATATATAAAACATTTCTCTTTAAAAACAATAGAATACATTTTACATTTTAATTTCATTCCGATAGCGATTGTGATGGAAGAGAGTTTTCCTAATGTTGCATACTTTCCATATCTACAGGACTTGAATCCTATCCAATATCTTATTTAGGAATATTTAATTTGCACTTTCTTAACTCAATCGCTATAGCCCTTCAAGATCGATTCGATTATTTTAATTCAATAGCAATGACGATCATAAAAAACGAGGACAATACACACACACGCGCGTATATGTATGTATATATAATGTCCACAATGCCGTGGTCGTCTTTATAACTTTTAATTGATGAATAAATTATGTAATACTTATGCACTTATAATTTAAAAATTATAACATCTCGAGAAGTGTGACTGTGCACAGCAAAAACAAAATTTGATGTTTGTCATGGGATCGTTTTGGAAAGATTATTAAAATTGAGGTAGTCTTATCTAACGTGATTAAGAAGACTAAATAAATTATTTAATTATAATATATGTAACATGATATCTCTAAGCTATTTAAATGTAACTTTAGATTATGTATTACTTTATAAGTTAGATAAATTAATTTGGAAAAAATGATAAATATAAGAGATAAAATAGAAAAATATCTTACCTTTAGGATCAAAATTAACTTTTAGACTAGGTCCTACATTTCGGAAATGAGGAGTATTTTATTAGGAGAATTGTTTGAGGTAGTCATTTTCAGCAAAACGAACCACATATGAGTTTTTTTTACTTATATAAGCAAATATATTTTTAAGGCAATAACACTTTTAATTTTGTGAATGTCAAAGGGCACCGACGCTTGTGGAGTCTCTCTCATATATACATCATTCCATCAATCACTAGTTCTATTTAAAAACTTCAAAAGTTAAGGTGTCGTTACTGGCAACACCATTTTCAACTTTTGTTTACGATACGGGAGAGAGAGGATTGTGACATAACAAAGCAAGCATGATAATATCTTGTACACTTATCCTTACATTGCCTTTCGAGGGATTATCTACATATCGTTCAAACTTTGAGCAATTATATGCACACAAAATTATAGTTTGAGGAGATATTAATTTCAGACATATTTAATGACTAAACTGTCATTTTTTAGCATATAAAAATTATTTGAACTAGACTTATAATAAGAACTAGAATGATAAGAGCTATTAGAGGAGTTACTTTGTTTCTAAACGCAAGACTTTAATATTCTTGGGTTAAGGTGCGCCTAGCACCCCAAAATATTTTATCAGGTGTATCTAGTATTCAAAAGTTATTTGTAGTGCAATTTCACCCCTAAAGTTATTAAATTGGTGCAATCTCATCTAAAACTAACTTTTCAATTAGTTTAGCTGTTAAGTCATTGAATTTACACCCATTTAACAAAGAAAAAAAAAACTCATGTGGCATATGACAAAGCATATGACATGACTTTTATTTGATTGTTTTTTTTTGATAATATGAAGGGTTTTCCCTTTTGAGGCTTAGAGCGTAAAGAGTTTTCATCTCTCCCAACAAGTGTACTTTCCGGGATTTAAACTTGTGTTCTCCTCCTTACGGGGGCGAGGCCGTTTACCCACCTCGACCAATAGCTTGTTGGTTGATTGTATTTTTTTTTATTTAGTATAGAAAATAACCGAAGATTGAGAAATTCTCTTTAGGGTTTCTTACCCATCTGAACTTCATGATATTCAGCCAACTTTGATATGTTCAATTTCCATATAATTGATAATATAATAGTCATATTTCTTTTTACCAAATATTTTTAACTTCATTATCATAATAAAAAACCAATGAGAGAATAATCAATTGGCTGAGATGAAATGTTCTCAGGCCTCTACTCTTATATAGCCAAGGTATATAACAACAAATGATTACAAAATCATCTATACCATACACGTGTAAGATATGCTAAATCTGCTAGCTATAAATATACAAATATTACACATTCTACACCTATATAAATACTAATTACATTTGTGTTCTAACATTCCCCCTCAAATGAGAGGGTATGGGACACAGACCGAGTTTGTTTCTGAAATTGACAAATTGTGTAAGTGATAATGCCTTTGTTAAACAGTTAGCAATTTGATCAGAAGAAGGAATATATCAAATATCTAGTTGTCTTGATAAAACTAGATCTCTCACAAAATATACACCAATCTCTATGTGCTTACTACGAGCATGGTGAACTGGATTTGCAGCAAGTGCTTTAGCACTCAGATTATCACACCATATAACATAAGGTGTATGAAGAAACTGACCAATTTAAGAAATTAATGATTTTAACCACTGTAATTCTGCTGCTCCATTAGCAAGTGCTCTATATTCTGATTCTGAACTAACTTTAGCTACTACTTTCTATTTTCTAGAGGCCCAAGAGTTAAGTGTACTACCCAGATAAACACAAATACCTTCTACTAATTTTTTATCATCTAAATCAGTTGCCCAATCAACATCAGTGAATGTTTTTAAATGAAGAGATTTAAATAGTTTAATATGTAAACTGTAATGATAGGTACCCTTAAGATATCAAAATATCATTTTCACTCCCTGGAAATGAATATCAATAGGTCTAGCCATAAATTGACTCAGTTTGTTTATAGAGTAGGCTATGTCTGGTATTGTAGTAGTTAAATATTGTAAAAAACCTATGACTCTATGATAAATTGAAGGATCAGTCATAGGTATTCCTTCTTGAGCAGAGAAACATCACCCTGTAACCCTAGGAGTTAAGACTGTCGCACAATCAAACATATTCAACTTTTGCAATAGAAAAAGTATGCATTTTTCTTGATTGACATATAAACCAGAGTAGTCTCGGTAAACTTCTAAACCAAGAAAATAATATAGGGGTCCCAAATCTTTAAGAGAAAAGACTGTGTTCAGCTTTAAAATGAATGATCAGATAAAAGTAGAATCATTGCTAGTAATTAAAATATCATCAACATTGACAAGAATAAATACCAGATGCTTGTAAGCTCGAAGATAAAACAATGAGATATCACTTCTAGCATTTTTAAAATCCTATTTTAGTAGAATGCAATGGAGACGCTCGAACCAAGCACGAGGTGCTTGTCGAAGACCGTAGATAGCCTTAATCAATTTACACACATGATGAGGTTTGCTTGAATCACAAAAACCTTCAGGCTGATGCATAAATACCTCTTCATTTAAATAGCCGTTGATAAATGCGTTGTTGACAACGAGCTGACGAATTTCCCAGTGATAAGTAATATCAATGTTCAAAATTAAATGGATTGTTGTAGGTTTCACAATAGGACTAAACGTCTCGCCATAATCGATTCCCGCCGACTGTTGAAAACCTTTCACCATAAGCCGTACCTTATGCTTCAAAATTGAACCATCAACCTTGAACTTTGTTTTAAACACCCCTTTGCAGTCAGCTAAACGCTATCCACAATAAGGAACTAAACACCAAGTACCATTACATTGAAGAGCATCAAACTCACTCGTCATCGCCAATTTCCAGTGTGGTAAAGCAAGAGCATCAGACACATAACGTGGTTCAATAGAGAGATGAACAGAAGTAGGGTTACTTTTGGCTTCCAGTAAACCAACAAATGGGTACTAGGATTTAGTAATACCCACTTTAGCTCGAGTATTCATGGAGTATCGGTTTATAATAATGGGTACTAGACCTGGGTTAAAAGCATTAGAATGGGCTTAAGTAAGAGACACTTACGGATTTGGGACCAAAGATGGACTAGGAAACCAATATGAATTCAAGCTAGATGACGTGCTCGATGGGGAGACACCAAGAACAGTGATCGGCGGTGAGACATTGGACGGAACTGTAGAAGAAGACATACATGAAAGAGGAGGCGGTGTCTCAATAATCAAAGGAATAATGGAGGCAATATCATTAGAAGAAGTTCTTCACTGGAGAAATCCTATTGCAAAAGGAAAACAAGAAACATCAAAGATCACATGACGTGAAATATAAACACGACCAGTCATGCTCAAACACTTAAACCCTTTTTGTGGAGTAACACGACCTAGAAAAATGCATTTCTAACTATGAAAAGCCAATTTATGAGCATTGTAAGGCTTCAAGCATGGATAGCAAGCACATCCAAATGTCTTCAATGATTTATAATCTGGTTCTGTATGAAACAAGCAAAATAGAGGAGACTCTCCTTTAAGTACTAGAGTTGGAAGCCTATTGATAAGATATAATGCCATTAGAAAAGCTTCAGACCAGTAGGCTAAGGGCATGTGAGCTTGAGCAAGTAACATCAAACCAACCTCAACAATATGCCTATGCTTGCGTTTAGCTTGGCCATTCTGTTGTGATCTATAAGGACACATAAAACACATACGAATGCCAGAGCCTCAGCAATGGTAGCAATTAGTTTGTATTAAGAACCATTATCACATTGAATACTCTTAATTTTTACTTGAAAATGATTTTCAACCATACACCAAAAATGAGTAAACGCAACAACAACATCACTGTTAGTTTTAAGTAGATATAACCACGTATAGCGACTGAAATCATCAACAAAATAAATATAAAACTGATAACCATAGACTGATTGCATAAGTGAAGGCCCCCAGAGATCAATATGAATTAATTCTAACAGAGATAAAGCATGTGATTCAGACATTGGAAATGACAATTACTTAGACTTGCCACATTGACAAGCCTCGCAAACAAATTTTTCATTAAAATTCGCTTTGACATTACAATTGTTCAAAATTTGTCTCAGAATCCTATTATTGGGATGTCCTAATTTGTAATGCCAAGTAAGAGAAGCATCATCAGTTGATGAAATAGCTAGTTGCACTTGAGCTTGATATCCTGAAACAACGCTGCTATTCATCGGATGTAATCTATGTCTTGGAGTTCACATCATTAGCACCCTTCCTGTTGCTTTGTCCTTCACAGTACAGCCACAATTAGTAAAAGTGATAAAAACCTCATTATCTTCTACCAGTCTATGCACACTCAACAAATTTTTAGTGGTAGTTGGTACAACTAAAGCATTTTGAAGTTTAAGATTAGAGGCAAAACATGGGAGAGAAGCACAACCAACACCATGAATTCGTGTTTTATCACCAATACACGTAATTAGATTAGTCTTACCAGCTAAAGTCACATTGTCAAGATGAGAAGGATCAAAGGTGACATGATAATTAGCACCATTGTCTATATACTAGTCTGGGAATGCCATTGTCTGCCCGTTGGCATAGTAAGCTTGAATAGAGTGAGATGAAGAGTGAGAAGGTGGCCTAAATGTATGATCAAATCACCAGTAGCAATCAGCAACTCTATGTCCCAATCATTCACATAAATCACAGTATGGTATCCTACTGTTATTTTCATTACGTCCATGACCACGAGATCGTCTGCCGCCACAAGAATTTCCATGACCACCTATCCAAGGAGCATGATCTGAGAATTTCTGATCAAAGTTCTTCTGAGAAGGACCATGAAAAGCAATATTAGCAGAAGGTTGAATAGAAAGAGTGGAGAATTGATTCAACAATTCAAGTTGACTCTTCAAAGCAAGGAGAGCATACTATACTTCAGCCCAAGTTAATCCTACTTGGTCGACAAGCTTAACAACCACAGCGTTATACTCTGCATCCAAACCATTTAATGTATGTAATATAAGTTCATCAGTAGTAATTGGTGATCTAGCGAGTGCAAGCCATGTGAAATGAGTAAGTGACTGGAATTAGTGTAAAAATTGAGAGAAGCTTTTGGTTTGAGTGCACTGGACATCCATAGAAAAAGAAAGGAAAAATATGGAAAATCAACTATGGTAGAAGCAGAGGTGTTAATGGTGCTGGTGGTCTGTAAATGGAGAAGACGAAGCTGGTGGGGGGAAGTGTAGCTCCGGTGGCAATCATCTCCCTCCCTGTTCTGATCTGGTGCGACGATGGCTGTGAGATGGTGAAGATTCCTTCTCTTCCCTCATCCTTCAGTTTTCAGTTCCCAAATCATGGCTGTTGTTAGAGCAAGCGTTTCACCCAAGAGGGGGGGTGAATTGGGTGATCTTAAAAATTTCGTTGCAAATATAAAATTTGACGTTGAAATTAAAACATGAAAGAGTAAGGAGAAATATCACCGAAGTGTACACCGGGAGTTATACTGGTTCGGCCACAACCACTTTGACTTACGTCCAGTCCTCAGAGCTTCTCTGAGAATTTCACTATAACTTCCAAGATTCAGTGGGTTCTTGGCACCTCAGTACAAGCAAGTTCCTACACCTGGACACTCGCTCCCCCTTACAAGTTGTAATTCAATCCCAACTCAAGGTTCCACAACCTTAAGTTACCTCAACAACAAATATTGAGTTTGAATGAAATATCTCTCTCACAGAGTAAATAAGAATCACTGAAGCATAGAATCACAAGTATAAAGAAAAAACAGAGTAATGAACTTGATGATACGTTCGTGAGTGTGTTCTTGTATATCTTTCTTTGTTCAGATGTTCACATATATATAGATATGTTGGTAATGATTGCTGAACATATTTCTTCATGTCCGTTGGAGCGTGCGCAGCCATTATTGACTTTTCCAGTTTTTGAAAAACATACGTTGTGGTAGGTGACGGTCGGTGACATTTGAGCGTTGCTTTTGACTTTCCTTATTTGGTAAGATTTCTTCATTATTTATCTGTAAATAGACTAAGAATGCTAATACAATGAAATGTTAATCATATAGGAAACAAATCAATGAATGTCTGAATGATTTCTAAAATTCTGGGTTTGCTTACTCGAGTAGCTACTCGAGTATCACATGAAGTTTACTCGAGTACTTACTCGAGTATCATCGGGAAATCTTTGATCAACTGGAAGTCAATGAATAAATACAAGATTACTCGGATAGTGCATGGAATAACCAATTCTTAAACCTTTGAAAATATATGTTTACTCGGGTACTTACTCGAGTAATGCACTCACAGCTTTATGAGTTACTCGGGTACCAACTCGAGTAAATCCTTACAAAAACTTTTGGTTACTCGATGCTTTACTCCAGTAATGTTGCAGGATCTCAAGGCCGAGAGCACTTACCTTGTTACTTGGATACGGACTCGAGTAATGCATTCATTTTTGCATCAGTTACTCGGGTACCTCCTCGAGTAAATGTACTTTTTGTGCTTGACTTACCCGGGTAATGACTTGAGGTTTTCCTTGAAAATATCTCTGCATACTCGGGTACCTACTCGAGGAATCCACTTAAAATAGATCATTGAATACTTGCATATCAGAGTAAGGACACGAGGAAATGAGTTAAAAATATATCAAGTTAATCAGATACCACCTTCAAGTTTTCACTTACTTCAGTGCGTTACTCGAGTACCTACTCGAGTAATGTTGCAGTGGTACAAAATGCCGAGAGCATCATTTTTCAGAAACAGAGTTACTCGAGTACCTACTCGAGTATCTTTGGAAACTTGAAAGCAACTGGAAGTTTTTCACATGGTTACTCGAGTAGCTCCTCAAGTAACATTGACAAGCCGAGAGCAACTCCAAGTTCTTTACCTGGTTACTCGAGTAGCTCCTCAAGTAACATTGGCAGGCCGAGAGCAACTTAAAAATACTTACACTATTACTCGAGTACCTACTCGAGTAACGTTGGCAGGTTACCGGAAGGTGCTTCTGGTTACTTCAAGTTTTGGTTCATTACTCGAGTACCGCCTCGAGTAATCCCTTAGAAAACTTGCTTCTGATCAAGTTTCTCAGCTTTTTCTCTTGGCCTTTCTTCATTACTCCAATGCTTACTTCAGGTGAGGCTTATCCCTATTATTCCTTTGCTTAAACTTATTTATTAATCATTTCCTTTTCAAACCATTCTTTTGTTATCATCAAAACATGAGATCTTAACAGCTGTCTCTCCAAAAGAGTGTTGCAATCTGAACTATGCTCCTAGGCCTCTCAACTCTGAACTCTCAGCTCTCAGCACCCTCTCCAATATCCATTGGGTCTCCTCCATGACGGTGCTTCTCCTCTGGTTCTCTGAATTACTTGCTAGTGACGGAAAGGATAGTGAAAGGATTTAAAGTCGCCGGCGAGGTTAGTGGAAGGTTCGTGGCTTACGATGCTGTCTCTGTATCAGATCTCTCCCGAAGCTCAAGCTTACGGCTGCCACTCTGTTCCATTTCTTTTGAATAAAACTGCCAGCTTCTCCTTTCATTTAGGTCAGGCCTCCCTCTTTTTTAGCTGCCAGATACAATAGTAGCCCAAATCCTTGGTCAAAATGAAAGTTTTGACCACGGACCTAAATGAACATTTCAAAAGGTTTTTTGGAGGGACTTAAAGGAACGTTTTTTAAATGTTTTGGAGTCAATCAGAATTTCCTGAAAATCCGGAATCTTTTATGTGATTTTTCCTAGGACTTTTTCTTCTTCACAAACATGTAAATTTCAAAATTTCTAGGGCCTTTGCGGTAGATTTCCTAAATTCTTAAAATTTGGGAAAACTACCGGTGATTTTTCCTAGGACCTTTTCTTCTTCACAAACATGTAAATTTCAGAATTTTGGGGCCTTTCCGGTAGTTTTCCTAAATTCTCAAAATAATTAATTATGAACCTCCAAAATCTCCGATTTCTTCCAAAACACCTATAATGCAAGATAAAGCACAAACTAACATTAAAAACCCAAGAAACAATTGCACAAAATAATTAACAAATTATGACAATTTTGCCCCTAATTGCAGTTAATTCAATACAATTGTCCCTAGCTAAAATTAGTCCTTAATTATGCAATAATATCCAAAAAAAAATGCATTTAAAATCCCAAATTAATCATGAAAAATTATGTAAAAATATGGTTCAATCAATTTCCCTACACTTAGACCTTTGTACAATTGAACAAAGGCAATTAAATATAACTTTCTAAATTCAAATCACTAATGCATTTGCAATTTAAACCATTTAATATTTAAAAAGCAATGGATCAGTTATTCAAATTCCTCAAGTCAACACTAGTCATAGTCAAGCAATGTAAAGAAATTAGCGAACCATACAATCCAAAATATTAGAATAAAACACAAGAAACTCTCAAGGTATTAGTGTTTAACTCATCTCACCTTATTGGGATAATTTCACTCTAGTTCACTTTCAACATCTTACCACAAGCTTGTAACAACTCCAATATCTCCACTACTAATAGCAATAAATGCAATAAATCAAAAGGGCTTCAAAGGCTTATAATGATGGATGAAGGCTAAATGGGATGAATTAATTAGAGAAAAGAAATAGTTGAAATGCAAGTCGAAATTAGTGGATAAGTCCATAGCACTTAAATAACTTGACAACCTTTTACCAATTCTTTTTCTAAATCATGAACAAATGCCTTCTTAATATATCTTTTGTTTTTGCTTTTTTTTTTACAATTCTTTTCTACTTCTCTTTCTTTCTTTTTCTTTTTCTTTTTTTTGAACTATATAGATTTTTTTTCCAATTTTTAAAAACTAAACTCTCCTTTTTTTCATTTCATCATTCTTTTTTTTTAAACTTATTTTCTTTCTCTTTTCTATATACATGGCATTTCAATATATATATATATATATATTGTTCACCTTTCTATTGGCAAATCACTTTGATTTTAGAATACCATGAACTCTATGAATACAATGACATACATACAACATAGGAATGACTCAAAGGGGTAAACAAATGGTGATGAATGAGGGTTTATGTTTGAGTGAAAGGGTTTAAAATTGAATGCTGCTTTCATTTCCATCACACTAATGCAAATGTAGTTTTGAATAAGAGTGGAAACAAGTTCTAGAAGGTGAAAGACTAAGTGAACATTCACACATGGAAAGAATTTAAGGCCTAAATAACCTTCCATTAAGGCTTTTCTCTAATGCTCACTCCAAAGTAATCAATTGTATAGCAAACTAACTACAAAACATCTACTTAACTATTGCAAGTGCTAACCTTACAAACACAATCAATCAAAACAATGCAATCAATTGTAAAAGTGCTCAACTCTCAAAAGCATTAATGATATAGAAACTTTCTTTTCTCAAAACAAGAAGTAAGCAAAAATCTAATTGTGGGTTCATTTCTCTTCCCATTTACTTGAAAAGCATAACATGGTTTTAAAAAGTTGCCAAAATACTAGATTACATAAAAGCTCAAAGAATTTCCTACAAATCACATTCTAAAGTGCCAAATTCAACCCTTTACCACTTAGGACATGCGTCAAAGCAAGTCATTCTTGAAAATTTTTTGAAAATTTTTATAGTTTAAGGCATTTCTCATTTAAAAACAACCAATTAATAGGATTCAAAATGTATTTTCCTCCCCCATAGTACACTTAATCAACACATTATCCTCAATGTGGAAAGCAACTCTAGTATTCTAACTTGTTCCTTAGTGAAGTGGAAAGTTGTGAAGTCCAATTGCAATTGGAGCACAACACGTCAGCATCATATAAAGAAAAAGAAAGAGAAACGAGTCATAATAACAGAGAAAATAAAGATGAAAAGGCACAATGGGAACTAAGTATGATAATGGCCAAAAATGCAAAGCATACAAAGGGGGCTCTTATTCTTTGTACTAAACCACACCACTTCTACCTTTTTCTACTATATTGTGTCCCTCCCCCACAGTTATCTTCCTCATACAACAATTAAACTCAAAGAATCATAGGATTTAGAAAGAAAACAAGTGAGGACAGAGACAACATGTGTTAAAGTATCTTGAGTCTCTTGAAGGAGAAGTTCACATCCCCGATGAGCATCATGCATTTGTCTTGTGAAACAACTTCTCCTGTATTCAATTTCCTTAGTGGAGCTGAGGTGGCTCAAGATCAATTGGAAAAGGTCCAAGAATGTACGGTGGATGTTGGTTCCTCTGACTACCTTTTCAAGAATGTTTCTATAAAGAAAACAAACAAACAGCAGTATCCCATCCAAAAATAGAAACATGGACAGATTTCAAGTGAAGTAAAGGCATATTAAGTTCAAAACTCTCTAAGTAACTACCACATCCAACGAAATCAACAGTACTCCCATCAGTAGGAGTAAAAAAATAGTTAAATTTTGAAAATTCTCGTGTGTTTGCAAAGTGGAAGGTGCGGAATCCAATTTAGAGTTGGGGTACACCACATCATCATTGCAATCACATGAGATGGGAGGGAAAAGAGTGGAAGAAGAAGGAGAAATTGTCAAATCATTATCGCCCGAGGCTTTGAAAGATTCAAAACAATTATTTTTCTTTTCTAAATCTAGTGGCAAATCACAAGATAACACTTGTTGGAAAGATTCATCAACATGTTGGAATTTAGCAATCAAAATTTAAGAATCTTTGTCACCAATAAGAGTATAAGGAAGTAATCCAATGGGACTTGCATGCATTTGACATTCTAGGCTATAAGCTCTCTTACTTACATCAACCACAACGACATCCATGTAAGATTCAATATTTTCACAATTGTCATGCTTATAATCATCAATAGTACAAGGAGGTGTGTATTAAGATCGATGGTAGAATCAACCACTTCACTAAATGATTTCTTTTGAAATTCAACAAGCAAATGGCATTTATCATGATAAGAATCTATACATATTTGATCTTTCGCACAAGAACATGAAAATATATCATTCAATTGATCACAATCATCCGTAGTACTATGAAGAGAAGCATTTTCAACAATTGAAGCATCACAAAAAGAAGTATGAGCACATTTATCAACAAGTACAATTGAATCACTACTACTAGAACTAATAAGTTGAACAATTATATTTTCAAATATTTGAGGGGATTCCACAATTATTTCCTCATCCACCTCATTATCAATCAAATCATGAATTTCTTCATTAGTTAAAGTAGTAGGAAAGTCTACTTCTATAAGGATAGGATCATTACCAAATGGTAGGGGAGACTCTTCAATGTTCTATTATACTTGTTTCACTTCTTGTACTTGTATGGGAGTAGGCACCGAAAGATTGGAATCTTCCAGTTGTGATGTAGCATGTGACTCTTAAGCTTGGACTTTTTGTTCCTCCTCCATAAGAGAGGAAGACTCCTCTGGAAGTTGGAATCGCACCTTCTTGACTGTCTTGACTTGAATAGGTGGATTACATGGAAGCAATGGAGGATGAGTCATTTGTGGAGTGTTGCACTTAGAAAACTTTTGTGCAAGCCATTCTATTGCTTTCTCCAACTTCTCATTTTCTTTTTTCCATCGCTTTGCTTTTTGTGATGGTTGAGTGAGACGTTTAATGTCCTTAGCCAATCTTGCATGCACTTCATCTTGTTGGTCCATTGATCTCATTATAGAGGCCTTAGGATTGGCAAAAATATCCTTGTATGACCGCTCCTCATTTATAGTCTGAGTCATTAGATTTTGGAAGTCTCTAATGGCTTCACTAATAATTGGTTCTTGGTGTGGTACATATGGTTGAGAATGAGGTCTATAAGATTGTTGAAATGGTGGGTAGAGAGGCTCAAGATGTGGATGACATGATCAGGAAGTGGGGTGGATGACATGAGGTCTATAGGGTGGGTGTGGTGGGTGATTAAGTTGAAATAAAGGTCGTTGGTGGGGTTCATGGTATGAAGAGTGGAATGGACCATCACATTCTTGACCAATTGAACTATCTTGACATCCTAACTTAACTTGAAGAAGCTACAATGATTGTTGAATGGAATGGATGTTGTAGCGCCCGAAATTTGGAAAACATAGAGTTGCCACCAAATTTTGAAAAAGGATAATTTTGAAAAACTTTTTTTAAAAATGAAACTAGTCTACAAAAACCATTTAGGGTTCGGGAGTCGATTGTGTATGGGGAAGGTGTTAAGCACCCCACAACACCCATTCATAAAAATGGTTACTCTTAGTTAATTATTTAAAAATATACATGGCCTTTAATCTTATGATAATTATCCAAATAAAAAATAATATTTATAAAAATAAATAAAATGAAAACTAAAGAAAAAAAGGAACATTTGTTTGCAAAAAAAAAAGTAAGGAAAAATATATTTATTTACAAAGTTGGACTTGACCTAGAAAGAGAGCCTAGGGCCTATGTACCCTTTAAAAGGATCAAAGCTTATGTAGTTCAAGGGTAGAAATGCATGTCACTTTATTTATGTTTTTTAAGGGAAAAGTTTCTTTAGTTTATTGGAGAGAATGATTTTTTTATTTGGTTTATGTTTTTAATTTATGAAAGCAATTTCTTTATTTTTTGTAATGAAAGAGAGTTTTTCCATTTTATTTTCATTTATAAAAATGTATTAAAATATCTTCTTTCTTTTTTTGAAAGAGAACCTAAGAAAGGGATAAAGAAAAAAAAAAGAAAAAATAGCACAAGTTAAAAGAAAAGGAAGCCAAAGGTGAGGAAACTTATGCATACATTTTATCCTTGAAAGCATTCATCCTCACACTTATTAGCCATCTGATTCATTATTTTGAGCAGACCCAATATATATAAAAAGCCATGGTGATTCACACACACATGAGGCAAGCATAAAGACAAGAATGAAATCATGAAAGCACGGTGAGCCAAAACGTGGAGCAGTAAAATAGATGAAGGTGCAACTAATATATTCATCATGCAATGCAAGCATTCAATAGTCATCAAAATGCCAGGAAGACACCTCAAGAAGTACACGTGGCCTACAAGCATAACTTTAGTCAACAAGCCATTATTTTAGAAAACAAATGTTGCTAGGTGAAAAGAGGATAGAGAAAGGAACAAAATAATATAAGCAAGGAGCAATAAGAGGCAATATATTTGTGGAGATCTACCCAATATTTCAGTAAGAATGCCTCCATCTCTATGTAGGGATGTTCATTGGATTGGCAAAGAATCTCCTTCTAGACCAAGATGAAATGACTCTCTCAATAGCTACAATTCCTCATGAAAATTATGTATGAGCAATGAAATTAGAAAATAAAATTAACTCTCTACTTTGCCTCTCTTTTTCTCCCAAAATTCTTGTCAAGTTCTTGTGTCGTTGCTCCCCTCCCCCTTTTTTTGTCCCTTGCTTCAACCTTTGTACTCTTATTTATAGTCTCAAGGCCGGGTTTTCTTCATAAATGCTCCTTTTTTGAATTTTTGTTTTTTAATTATTATTGTATTCTATGTTAAAAACTACCTAACTTGACCTTATCACCATCAATGGAGTTTTTTTTTCTAATTTTCATTTTTTTTATATTTTTTTGTATTTTCTATCAATAAAACTTCTTAACTTGACCTAAACACAATTAATGATAGATTTTTTTTTATTTTTTTTTATTTTTCCCACAAGTAATTTCCTAATTTAAACTTATCAATATAAATGAGAGATTTTTTTTTTCATTTTTTTATTTATTTTCTTATATTTTCCCTACAAACAACTTGCTAATTTAAACCTATGAATGTGAGATATTTTTTATTTTTCCTTAATGAATGCCAATACCAATTTACACACCAATCATAACCAATAAGATGATTTTTTTTTATATTTTTTTATTTTTCCTTAATGATTGACAATGCCAATTTGGACACTAATCATTATCAATGAGAGGATTTTTTTTTAAAATTTTCATTTTTATTTTTTCCCTTTTAATGATGATTGCCAGTTTGGACACCAATTGTAATGCCTCAAATTTTAATTAAAGGCTAATGATAATTATTGAGGATAATTATCGGATTAAAGTGGAATAATTATAGGATTTGGTGGCAATATTAATTAATACGCCATGATTAGTAGAAATTTAAAGAATGAAATTTTTGGGCAATTAGTTAGTGATTAAAAGAGAAATTAATTACTAGCTAAGAGAAAATGAGAAGTGTGATAAAATGGCTAATAGAGGGATTAAGGTAGCTAATGGTGACTTATTTTGGGTGAGCCAATAGCAAAGTGACATGTGGCAAGTTGGTAAAGTGAGAGAGCATGGGAAAAGTCAACATCTCATATTTTAATATTTTCCCTCTCTCTTCCTCCTATTTTCGCTGACAAGAGAGGCATGGGGGGAGTAGAGTGATCATTTCTTCATCCCTTCAAGCTATCATCTCTCTCTCTCTCTTCTCTCTCATGCGTGCAGCCATTGGGGCTTGGGAAGGAAGAGGAAAAACTTGATTTTGAGGTTAGTTAAAGACCTCTAATGCCAAAGTTCACTTCATTAATGTTGTTCCTTAGAGTGAGAGCTTCAATTTGATGGTTGTAGTTTCTCCATTAGTGGTGATTGTGTAACCCCCTTCGTAATTATGATTCGAAATACGTATTTTAAAATGAAATAGAGACCAATAATAATCAAACTCATTTACAATCCCTTCCTTACGGCCTTACGGAAGGGTTTTCACAAATATTTTTAAAGATTCTGCCTTACCTTGGTCTCAAATTCCACAACTCAAATATAATTACCCTATGCAGTTACATCACATTTACATATCAGAGTGTACAACCAAATCCCGGCAACCCTCGGGTTTCATACATAAACTAAAGGTTTATAAATTCCCATTAGGGGATTACACCACTGTCTCCAAAACAACATTTATAAGATATACAGTGATCTCCCAACAAAACATGATATCCAACACCAAAATATAAATCTCCCTAAGGAGCCTTATCCACCCTTGGTTGTCTCCTTTCCCTTGGAGCCACTTGCCCTGTCTGAAGGTTTGTCAATGGAAAGAATGAGATTCAAAAGAATCCCAGTAGTAACAAATCACTCATACCACATGTAATCACAAAGCATGTAAGAAAATCATCAAGCAGCATCACAACATAAAGCACAACACGCAGGCTGCCACATAAGCACATATTCACATAATCTCATCCCCCGTATTCCACCGCCCCAAAGGCACGGTCCTCCCACCATCAACACCGATAGGCCGCAGGTGATAGACTCACAAACAATAATCAAACAAACATACCATGTATCACATATAGTATAAGGGAAAAGAGTTACTACCTTGTTCTTTTCTGACGTGCGCCGGCACAAGTTGCTTGCGATTAGGGCAAATGTCGAACCCTATAAACCAAAGTCAAAGACGACAAGTTATTCTCTATTCCAAATTCTCACATTCAGAACACTTAAAGTTGGTTATCACTTGGACTCTTTAGGTGGCTATTAGAAGTCTAGACACATGCCTAAAGGGTTAAGGAGTACTATCTCAAAGACCACCTTTTAGTGTGCATTGTAAAACGTGCTAACCACTGGGCTCACAACTTGGTCCTACAATTCCAAAATACAATTTAGACACTTCCATAGTGTTTTTGGGGGTTATATGAGGCTATTATGAAAATTTACAAAAATGCCCCCGGGAACCCGGCCCGGCCGTACCTGGTCCGGCTGTACTTTTCCTGAAATTTTGACGTGTTTCTGAAAAAAAAAACTCTGTAAATGTTTAATTTGCTTAATTCGCCTATCATTCTTTTGAAAAATTTGAATAACTCAAAATTTTTGAGTTTAGTCATGGCTATTTGTTTATCCTTGTTCTTTTGAGGTGAAACTCTAGTTTACTTTAATTTGTTATCAGTTCATTACCAACAGAATTCAATTAGCGACAGAATCAATGATGAAAGATTTTCTAGCAATCAATTTAGTAACGGAAATTAGTAACTGAATTTTTTATCGCTAATCTGTTATAAATATTTTGTGACGGAAATTAGTGATTGATTATTGATAGAATTCATTCTATTGCTTATTTCCTATTCTTTTGTAGTTTCTATCCACAACATCAAGACTAGGCTAGATCTTGTGATTTAGTCCTGGACATTTTTACTTATTGCTCAAGTTTACTAATATTTTGTCTTGAGATACTTAAATGGTGACATCTTTATACTCTAATTATTATTTGTTTGGTAAGAAAAAGTTTGATAAGTTGGGTCCCAGTGGCTCATCAAGGCCAGAACATACCTCCGAACTCAAAGAGTGTTTACAGAGGTTTTTACAGATCGCCCTGCAACAAGATTCTCACATCGGTGGGATTCCAACTCACAATATTATGATTATGAACCAACCCTTTTACCAATTGGATCAACCTTTCTTGTTGATTATACTTTAATTATTGTTGTACTAAAATATTGTTCAAATTGCTCTTGGCCTCTACTTGATTTGTTATGAGCATAATGTGAAAAAGATATCTACATGCCTAGATTTGGGCCCTGTGGGTTTCATCCAAGTCTTGTTCGGATAGTATTTTAATAAGCAGTAAATAAACTGTTGTGAGGTATTTGATCAAAGTTTTTTTTTTCTTTTTTAGATACAGGGATTTGATCAAGTTAATTGTTCATTATGTGTCTAAATCATAAATTAGAAAAGATTGAGGACATTAAGGAAGTTCACAGAGAACTTTAATATGGCCGGAAAATAAGATGTTCATACAACTAAATTAAAAAATCAGTAAATTATAACAACAAAATTTAGTAATGACTAATGACATTAGTGATAGAAGTAGTGACAAAAAAATTCTGTCACTAATTATTTTGTAACGGAATCAGCGACAAAACTTAGTAACAAAAAATGTTCAATATTAACAATTTTATGATGGATTAGTGACGCAATTCTGACGAATTCAATCCACGATTATTTTCAGTAGTGGAATTCATATGAGAAAGCAAATGATTATTGGCTTTTATGAAACACGTGCCTTAAAGTTCTATGTATAAGTCAACTCTAACACATCTGCCTTAAAATGTGACAAAGTTCCAATTTTACCCTTATTTAATATACAATTTACCTCATAAAAAACAAAATAAACATAATAATAAATTAAATGTATAATTGTACATTCATATGAAAATTTAATGATATGATTTATGGATAGAACCAAAATAAGCCTTCTCTCTATTGTATAAATAGGACTAGAGGAATATATGGTAACATAACTAGTATACTTTTTTTATATAATTATTTTCATATTTTTTATTTCAATCCAATTTTAATATGAATAATAATAATAATAATAATAATAATAATAATAATAATAATAATAATAATAATATCATTATAAATTATAAAAAAATAAAATGAGATTGAGCTTTTCTTTAAAAAAATTATTTTGATTTTAATAAATCAAGATATAAAGATATTATTGTCATTATTTTTGTTTAAACTTTTTTATTATTTTAGTTGGTGAGGTAATATATTTTGTTTAATATTTTTATTTTAAAATAAAATTTAAAAATAATTTCATTTTGATTTGAATTTGTTTTTTAATTTGATGGTGTTAATCGTTAACACATTACTTTAAAAATTATTAATGTCATTGTGAATGTCATGTATTTCCTCCTATCTCTTTTCTTTAGAACATAAGAAGGGACAATATCATTTCTCCACTACTTTTCTGCTCCCCCTATTTTCTTCCCCTTCATTTTCTCCTCCTCTAACTTTCTCTCCATTCAAACATATATATGTAAGGGACAAAAATAAACTTTATAATTTTAAGGAATTAAACTAGCACTTAATATAAAGGGAAAAAGGCAGAAAAATACTACTTGAACTTCAAAATTTCAAATTAGTCCTTTGACAAAGATTTGCGTTGTCAATCCCCCTATCATTCTTGTCAATCTTATTACCATTCTTGTCAGCGAGATTTTGAAGTTCTTGAATATATATTAACATTTTTGGTCTCATTAACAGAAAATGTTAGCTCACTAAATTTAAATAGTATATCTGTAATTAAATGTTGATGACATATTTATCTTTAATTTAAAATTTCTAAATAGAAAAATATTTAAAATAAAATCTAATAGAGATGTATAATATAAACTCTTAATATCAAAGCCGCATCTTTCAAAATATAAAAAAAATATTAAGTTAAAAGATTAAAGTTTAATTATGTTTATCAGCATTTAATTGCACAGCCAATTTAAATTCGGTGGGCCTCTGTTAATGAGAGCCAACAGTGCTAAGATTAAGGGATTGAAAATATGCTTTATAAACTTAATATATAAATCTAGACGATTTAAAATATACTATAGCATAATATTAATTTATTTTCAACTAACAAAGTTTCCCTTATAATTATGAAATAAAATTTAATTACAAAAGAATATTTTTGTCTTTATCATTATAAATGTCAATTTAATTAAAAAATCATTATAGCTTTCAACAACTTAAGAAAATAAATAATCATTTGTGAACTCCCCAAAACGTTAACTTCATGGGAAGTGAATTCTAGAGAAATTCAATAATTGAACCAACCCACCCTTATAGAATGAAACTCTATACATTATATGGAGTTTTGGTAAGTGAGCTCACACTTTGCTCAAATTTAAGGAAAAAGGCTAAATTTTATCCTCTAATTCTTATGCATGGTTTCAATTTAGTTTTTTAATTTTATAAAATATATTTTTAATCCTTTAGCTCTAACTCTGTCAGTCTCAAATGATAAAATTTTTGTACTAATCATAATTATTTCTTAAAACATACATTTAATACATGAATATTTGATAATGTTTTATTAATACTTCAAATTTCAATGACATTCTTTTTTAAGCAAAACTAACATTGTTAATATTAAATGACTAAAAAGTAATTTATAAAATCAAGCGACTAAAATAAAATATTGGGTAAAATTAAAGTACTGGAGATAAACTATTATCGTGATCTAATACAAAATAAATTAAAATAAAATCACATACCGCATAAGCCACAGCTAAGAGCCTTTATGTTCCAGCCAATTTCCATTGACTCCAATCCCTTTCAGTGCAAAGAGCAAAGATAGTAGAAAACACTGATGCCGCCAAATTCATCAAAGTCACGCTTGAGTAATAACAGGGATATCTCTCACTCATCTTACCCTACACAGGAAAAATTATTAATTTTGAGTAAACGACAGCTTTAATGATCAAAACGACAAACATCAGAGCAACCAAGGACCAGAATGACGAGCCACAGGGCAAACGCCGTGATGTTACCCAAGCCCCATAGTGCACTAGGGCCCGTTTGGTATGCAGAATTGATTTTGATGGAAATGGAAATGGAAATGGATATGGATATTGAAATGAGGTTTGGAAGTATGTTTGGTATGTCATGGAAATGATATCTGATTTTTATGTAAAAAGACTTAAATGCCCTTTTAATTATCTTCACAGCAATGACCTTGTCAAAAAAAAAAGGACCAAACCCAACCACCACCAACTATCCAAACCACCGTGACCTTCATCGGAAAATAATACCAAAAATTGAAGATCCGTCGAAGACACGGTGGACCAGAAATTGAAGATCCGTCGATCTTGCAGCCAATAGCTAGAGATCTTGGAAGTTGCTTCATCTTCTCTGGTGTCACCATAAATCTAGAGTCGTCGTGGAGTGCCGGTTATATCTTGCCACCAGTCGCTGGAGATCCATCGACCTTGGACCAAAAATCGCTGGAGATCTTAGAAATTGAGGATCCGTCGATCTTTCCACGACCAGCATCTTCTCTGGTGTGGATCCCATCCCAGTCGCTAGAGATCTTCGTCTTCTTCAAAGTCGTCGTCATGGAAATCACTGGAGATCTTGGAAGTTGATCTTGCCGCCAGTTATGGTGACAAACCAAGGTGTGGATCTCTTTGTCTTCTCTGGAAATCACTGGAGATGGCTTCGTCTCTCTGAAAATCACTGGAGATTGTTGTTGTTGGTGGTTGGAGGTTGACATCAGGGCGCCGTCGTTGGTTGTTGGAGGTCGACATCACAAGTTGCCGGAGTCATCATCGCCATCGTCTATTGCTGGTGGTTGCCGTTCAATTGAGGTCGGTGGTTAGTGATGATTGGATGGAGATGGATTTGAGATGAGAGGTGAGGGAGGGGCAACAGTGGAATTCCATGGAATTTTTAAGAATTCCATGGGTTATGTGATGGAATTCAAATCCATAAGTTTTGATAGAATTGGCTTCCACATGGAAACCAATTCCATGTCTCCAAAAATGTACCAAACATGTTAAGCATATGGAATTGAATTCCATTTCCAAATCTATCCCTCCAATTCCAACATACCAAACAGGGTATAAGGGTATTACCGCCCGAGAAGGATGCCACGTGGCTATTGTTGGGTGGCAAAAGTGTGACGTGGAAGGAGGGTGTGGGTATATATTCATCTACCTTTGTAGAATGTTAGAAGCATGGCCCCACTAATACCTTCCAGGGTTCCAATCATTTTAGCTTTACTGGCGGCTCGCTTCCAATTCAATTTTTCCAAGCTGAATATTGAAATGCAGTTTTTAGTGATTAAAAAAATTTTTATCGCCAATTATTGATCAGTTTTTTAAAAAGAAGAAACTATAGTTTAAGACCTCAAATTAAAAAAAAAATGATATATATATTTCAATAGTACTAAATTTTAATTCAAATTAAATTTTATGTCCAAATAAATATTTTCATAATTGATATTTGAATCCTCAATATTTTTAAAAACTATATTATTTATTTTTCATTAATAAAATTTATAATATAAATAATGTTTTGAATTTATAATATGAATAATGAAATCAAGAAAAAATTATTTAAACAATAATATCTAGCTAGTTCTAAGCTTTTATATATTGTAAGGATGAAAAAATATTATAGTGACATAAATTGCAAGCCAGAAAATATTTTTTAGTAAATATATTTGTAATACAGGAGAGTTAAAAATACCTCCAATGACACTCCACGACCAAAACCCAAAATTTTAATTATGAAGTCATGAAAGGTTTTGTTAGGAAAAATTCTAGAAAAATGGCCTGTAAATATCAAAATTCCAAATCCCTTTTGTTTACCACATTACTATTTACCAAGCTTGTAAGCAAATGCTAACATATTTTAGTAAGAATCCCTGACTTGGGATTTTCAAAATATGAAGGTATTTAATAAGAAAATTTCCTTGTTTATATGATTTAAATTAAAATTTTCTTTATAGAGTTTCTGACAAAAACTTTGAAATCTAAGATATATTAGAATGTAAAATTAATATTTGTGTTCGAAGAAATGAAAGTGAAACTAGTGGAAGCTACAGAAGAATCATGCTGTGAGCACAGAGCAAACTATTCTTTCGCCTTTTTACTAAAAAGACTAGTGGAAGTCGAGTAGGAAATTCATAATTAACAAAAGTCAAGGGAATGAAGATGGGCACGACAACTTTATGCAAATAAACAACTACGCAATTAAGCTCAAGGGTTTATTGGAAGGATGATGAAAACCAACAAACAAATAAACAAAATAAAAAAAATATATGTAAACTTAATTTAAATAAAGAATTTCTGAAAAAATGTATAAGAGAATAGTAATTGTGTTTATTTCAAAAGAACAAAGTGAAGAAAAGAAAATGAAAACATTAATTTGTTTGTTTCTATAGTTTTGGCACGGTTTTAACTCAGTCATCAAACTTTGAATCAGTGCAATTCGGTCTATAGAATTTTGATATAGTTGAAATGATTGATTTTTGAACTTTAACTTAATACAACTTAGTTTTATAGTTTTAATCATTTAAAACTTTAATCACTAAGATTACTGAAATATATAATTTTAAATCATCCATAGTAACTAAAAGTTGGATAAAGTGAAAGTTTAGAGATTGAGTTATAATTGGATAAAAAAATAGGGGATTGAGTTGCATCGAGTTAAAGTTTATACCTGTATTATAATCAATCAATCTAAATCTATTTAAGACAAAAAAAAAATTAATTTTCTCAAAGAAAAATGAAAAATATGATGATGCATGATTGTAAATTAAGAAGATTTACCCGGCCTTTGAGAGTGCTTCCCCAATCAGGTATAACTATATTTAAATTTGATCTAGTCATATACCCATAAGAAAAAAAATTTACCCAAAGAAGAGAGCCATGACAAAGGTGGCGGCTGGAGTGAGATTGGTCATTGCCGACGTAAACTTGACTGTTGTGAAAGCCAGCATCTCCAAGTACAATGTTCCTCTTTTATATTAAAAAGTAGTAAGTACTATGGTATGATTTTTTTTTTTTTTAAAAATAGTATAGTGGATAAGGATATATATATATATATATATATATATATATATATATATATATATATATATATATGTAATTTGCTCGGAACGAAACATTGTGTAATGATATGTGTGGAGACCGTTTGTTAAACAGTTAAAGTTGGTTGACTTAATAGTCATGACAATTTTATACCATTTTGAAAAATTCATTTATATTTTTGTATCATTTTCTTAACCAACATGTTTGCTAAAATTAGTCATAATTAAAACAATATTTGAATAAAAATGGAATTAATCTCTAACTAAATATAATAAAACATTCATGTATAACCTCATATTATCCAACAAAATAGAGTTACTAAGGCACAGTTTGTTGGATTGCTATTAAAAAAAAAAAAAAAAACCTCATTTCAAACTCAATGATGGAAGGAAAAAAAATGAAATCTAATTCAAATCCAAGTTAATTCGAGGTCAAACTAGTTATAATTAAAATAGTATTTGAATAAAAATGGAATTAATTCCTAACTAAATATAATAAAACATTCATGTATAACCACAAATAATCCAATAAAATCGGGGTAGTAAGGCACAGTTTGTTGGATCGCTATTTTATTTAAAAAAAAAAAGCTCAAAATGATCTCATTTCAAACTCAATGATGGATAACAAAAAAAAGCTACCCTTTGTTATTTGTCCAAAACTCTTAATCAAACCCATCAAGAGAATGATTCACCGGTTCACTAGTCAAACAAATCAACCCTAGTTGAGTTATAATACCATGATCTAAACAAGTTCGTAAGCTTAATGAGAGTTCATCATTCCTAGTGCCCAAGTCTGAGGGGAAAATGAGAATAAAAGAAACTAATTATGTCAAACCCCTTAACATTTTGATATTCGTAGAGTATTAAACGTGCAGTTCTGTAAGACATATAGAAATAATGGAAACATACTGACATTAAGTACTTTCTTACAATACAGGAAATTCCTCGTAGGGTTTGACAAATATACACAAATACACATAGTTCAAAAGAAACAAAAGTACAATCATAAATAACTACAACAGCTTGGTATGAACTAGGACTCTATTCACCGATAGCCGTTGCCTTGCCCTTTGAGCCACTAGCTTTAGTTGTAATGTTTGTATTGTTGAAAAAGGGTGAGATTCGAGCGAACACTACTACAAATAGTGTAACGTCCCTATTTTGGCACTTTTAACGTCCAAAACTGGGGGATGTCTATGTGGGGCGCATAGTATGTTTTAAAGAAAAGATGTCTCAAAAAACTGGGATGTCTAAAGTCCCACTTTAGACGTCCATATTTAAAATAGAGACGTCTAAAGTGAGGACTTTAGGCGTCCCTATTCTAAATAGGGACATCTAAAGTCCACCCACAAGGGACTTTAGACGTCCCTTTTCCAAATTTAGGACGTTAAAAGGTTTGATTTTTTTTAAAAATGATTATTTATATTCTGCATTACCCAACAAATTCAAACTAGAGAAATAGAATAGAAGATGAATTCATAAACCACAATGTCTGTTACAAAAATGGTAAGGACATCCAACACTACTATATATACATACAAGAACAACTCATACAGCCTACTACTATATATGTACAATAACAACCAAAAAGTGTCAAAACGTTGTCACCACACAACTACTAACTAATATAAATAAAAAGTTTATTGATCTATATGTTGAATAAGATGTCCAGCCAAAAGATCTCTAATAAAATTAATGTCTTCATGTAGATAGGCATCTTCATTATCAAAAATTTGAAAATTAGAAAATAAGATTTGATGAAATGAATCAAGCACATGAATTAATTAGCATTTCAATTACAATACCAAAACTATTATCATTGGAGAATGAAGAAGCGATTACCTTTTCAAAATCGCTAATAATTCCACTTTGAATGATGTTATACATATAAAGTATAACATAATATCAACATTCAGTGTTGCCAGGTTGTCGAGGGCAATTTAAATCAAAGCCAATTGGTTGTTAAAATCAATAAAGGTATATCTAAAATGACCGTCAATGAAAGAATTAGAATCAAAACTACTTACTTGCGGATAAAATCACTTTGGATCTCTAACAACTTTATCCTCACTTGACCCGCCTAGGACTCTATACGTTTGAGTCGCACTATCATGAAAATAAAAATCAATTGAAATTAGAACTATTCATTTTTTAAGAGTCAATAAAATACAAACAAAATAACTTGCATATCGAAAACGGATTTTGTATCTTTGTCTGGCCTTTTACGCAAGGGATCAAATCAATAGACTACATTGCGGCGAGGACATATAACACACAAACTCCAGTGGTAACTATAACAATATGTATAGATTAAAATGAAGTTAGATGACAAGGCAATTATTTATTAAACATCTTAAATAGACAAAATGAAAATACGAACCGTTGAACAATAGGTGCTAAATAACAACGAAGTTTGGTCTCTCCCATCATGTAGCCCATATAATGAGTCCTTGCCGCCACAATATTTGTATCCCCTGTCGTGTTTGCAGGACATAAGAATCCATACAAATCAGGTCTTTCCATGTCTGTTCAAAGGAGGCGGTGGAAGATGCTATAATAGAATTAAAATAAGGAATGAATTATTAAATGTATGAAATAAAAAAACCACTACATGAATTGTACAGAAAAATTGAAAAAAAGAACTTACCGGATTGTAAATTTCACCCATCCCACATCTATCTCCTCCAACCTGATAAACTGCTTGAGATCTGTATTGTCAATGGTGTATTGATACTCTAATGTAAGGCCCACAATCCCTTGAGGTATCTTCAAGTCAACCTGTTTAATGCCTTTGTAGCTCTATTGCAGCTGTGCTAAGTAGGGTTTTTTCCTGGCATCTTCATCATCCTTTTAGAACATAAAAAAAATTGTTATTAGGATGTCAACAAATCTTCAATAATAGTAAGGTAATGCTTACCATTGGAGGTGTTGCTCCTGAACCAATAAGATTGTGAGGCTAAAGGATGAAAGATCCTATCGCATGACCTAACATGCGAACCTTTGGATCAGGAACAGGGATGAATGTACCTTCTTTCCCCTCTCTAACACTCATCACATTCACCCTATGAAAATCCTACAGAATTTGCTGAAGATGGTGGGTGGTAGCACGTGCGTGAACGAGAGCATTAGCAACAACACGCAACAATGGATCATCCAAATAGAGGGTGGAAAGGTCTCCCGACGCTGGAGTGGGAGAAGGGTCGCCAAGTTGTTCCTCCAGAGGGTTGTAACTTCCTTTGGTACTAGGGAAGGCCGAGGATTCCTGAGTTCTACGCTCGTCACTTGCCCTATGCTATTCGAATATCTTTAGCATTTCAAGTTGAAGCTCTAGAAACAGCTATTGTCAAAGCTTGTCGCGAAGTTTGGCCTCGAGCTCTTATTCGAATTCCTCTCGAAGCTCGGCCACAAAGTCTATACTAGGTCCAGCTTGTGACGAATAACATGAGTCTCGTCCAAAATACCTTGCGTCACTAACTCCCTGTGTCTCTCCTCGAACATGACCAGGGTCATCTGCCTTTCCAATAGCCGTTGACAAGATATCCATCCATCTACTTGGATTGAACGAACCTTGGCTACTATGATCTTCTAGTTCATCCTGTAGCATACAGTTTGTCATAAATATATCAAAACCACTCTAGATATGAAAAAAATTATGTACTTATGGTATAACTACTTACAATCCTCACAACAATGTCAGCAACAACCGGATTTATGTATTTCCCACCCTTAATCCTCCCTGCTTTCCATTTTTTGTGACGTGGAGGAGGTGACGCCGGGGCCTGTATAACAATGCTAGGATTTGATTCCACTATTTCCTTCATTTTCTCTGACTCTTCTTGAATATTTGCCACTCAATCCTCCGATAACCACCACAAGACACGTAATGCTGATGATATTTATTTTTTGCTTGCCTTTGTTCATTTACTGCACTTAATTCCTATGAATGAAAAAAAAAAATCAATGATATCAAGTATATCAAAATCAAAAGCTCTATATCATTATGACAAAAATCTTACTAAAAATTAAGGATCTTCCTATGATGCCACAACAACCTTCAGTCCTCTGGAGACAAATACGAACAATACTGACATGGATCATGACCCCTAAGTTTTCCTTGAATGTACCTCACTGTTAGCTTGTTCTTGAAACCTTTCCAGCTTAAACGAACCTCCCCCAATCCAGTGCTTGTACACTCCTCAGTGTCTGGGACATCATATGTTTGCTGCAAGGTAAAACATAAGATAATTACATTTGAAGCAATAGGAATACATAGATATATCAAAACTTATATACCAGAAGTGTTTACCAAATCATGTCTTTCATTTTTCGGGGAACCAATCTCCAATTATCGTAGGTAATGCGTACTTTACTTCGACCTAAATACCCTAAGTAGCCAATGAAATGGTCTTCCTCAGTACCAACTGGATTCAGATTGGCATCGAAGTCGATATTCAGCCTCTCTTGTTGATGTTTATGACATGCAACCAATGCTCCCATCTTTGTACAACCTCTAACCCTTCTTGCAACGGGTTCATCTCTAGGCCTTTTGTCATCTCTAGGGTTATTTTCATTTCTAAGCCTTTCGTCATCCCCAACACTTTGTGATGAGGCACTAGAGTTGTCTATATTCCTGTTAACACAAAAAGCATCATCAGATACGTAAATAAATTGTAATAAAAATAAAATAAATTAAGCAGTAGGAAAACAAAAAAAACACACAATTTTCTTTTATAAGTTAAGCTCTTACTCTATATTGTTTCCCATATTCCTTCACCATGATCATTTCTTACAACATATTCTTCATCATCTACCAATTCTACTTCATTTGTTCTAGGTGGAGTTGTTGTGAAAGGTGGTGTGTCATCAAGGTTGAAGGTCGGATCACCATACTTCTATTTTTTACTTTTAAGCACAATGGACATTTTTTTGCTCGCAAGATCTGTGACATAAAACACTTATTTTGCCTAGCTTGCTAGAATGAAGGGCTCATCTCTATAGCCAACTCTTCAAATATTGATTGAGACAAATTCAAATCGTTTATCTATTACCACATCATTATTGCTAACCTGCTTTCATTTGAATGAAGCAACTTTGAACTTGTTGTATGTAATCTCCCATATTTCTTCTATAACTACATAATAGGTCATGGATGCTAATATGGGGTTTTTGTCTCTCGAACTGGAAAAGTGCATGGCTTCAGCTTCTACCATTACCCCACTATTTTGCATGGTACTTCTATCATCTTGCTCTTTTGTATAGAAAGAATAGCCGTTTATATCATAACTGGTCCAAGTAATGACTTGAAATGAAGACCCCCAAGCTAGCCACTCGATTGTCTCAGACACACCGGTCTTGTGCAAAATCTTTTCCTCGAACCACTATATGAATGTGTTGGTTTGCTTAATAGCAATCTGCATTTCATTCTTCCTTGGATTCTTGTTCTTCAAAGTCTTTCAGTTTTCATCTACGTAAGGTTGAACTTCTTCCATATTATTTAGGATATACAAGTGTGCTTACAACACCTCTTCACGAGGAACATTCTTGACTTTCAGTCCTCATTTTCCCTTGCTTCTCCCTTCTTCATGCCGATATTGTTCCTTCTTCCCTGACATATAATCTTTGCAAAACTCCATAGCCTCCTCAACTACATATCTTTCTACTATTGAGGCTTTTGGTCGATAAGGATTTTTAGAATACCCTTTTAAGATCTTCATGTGTTGTTCAAAAGGATATATCCACCTCAGGTAAACTGCCCTTACCAAATGAACTATCAAATGCATCATTATATCAAAAAATGAAGGAGGAAAATGCATCTCTAGTTGTGATAAAATAATGTAACCCTCATTTTCCAGTTCATCTAACTTTTCAATGTCAATGACTTTGTTATAGATAGCATTGAAGAAAATGCACAATCTTGTTATAGTGGTTCGTACTTCATCTTTCATTATGCCTCTAATAACTACCGGTAATAGTTGTTTCATTAACATATGATAATCGTGGGACTTCATTTCCACTAATATCAAATCGTCCATTGAGACACATCTTCTCACATTCGAGGAATATCCTTGCGGCACCTTAATTTCATGCAAACACCCATACAAACTTCTCTTCTCTACTTTTAATAGTGTATGAGCTGTTGGCTCCATGTATGCCCTCCTACCATCATCTCTTAGTATTGGATGTAACCGTTCTCTTATTCCCATATCAATAAGGTCTAATCTCGCACTAATCCCATCCTTAGTCTTCCCTGGTATGTGCAAAAGCATACTGACAAGGCTATCACAAATATTCTTCTCCACATGCATCACATCAACACTGTGTCTCACGTTAAGCCAACACAAATTTGGAAGATCAAAGAAAATAGATCTCTTCTTCCATATGTTCTTCTCACTCGTAGTCCTCTGATTCTTACCAAAAGTGACATTGATACGTTCTACTCGACTCTAAACTTCCTCTCCGGTTAATGCCTTTGGAGCCATTCCATACTCTGATAAGCCGTTAAAACGCTTTCTTAGCCTACAATACGGGTGGAACCGATGAAGAAACCTCCTGTGGCCAAGGTAGACAGTTTTTCTTCCATGCTTTAGTTAATGGAAGTGTGTGTCTGGTTCACATATCAGGCATGCTTTATGACCCTTCACGTTGTACCCTGACAAGTTTCCGTACGCAGGGAAGTCGTTTATCGTTGTGAAAATCATTGCACGTAACTTGAAGGACTCCTTCTTATAAGCATCAAATACATCTACACCTTCCTCCCACAACTTCTTTAAGTCCACAATCAAAGGTGTCAAGTAGACATCAATATCATTCCCTGGCTGTTTTGGTCCAGAAATAATCATAGAGAGCATCATATACTTACAGTTCATACATAGCCAGGGAGGCAAGTTGTATATTATAAGGAGAACTGGCTACGCACTATGTGTGCTAGTAAGAGTTCCATATGGATTGATGTCGTCTGTACAAAGCCTAAGCTAAAGGTTTCTTGGCTCGTTGCCAAATTGAGGGAACATTTCATATATTTTTGCCATCGTGGAGAGTTAGCTGGGTGCCGAAGATATTTCCTATTAGAAATTCTCTTATCAGAGTGTTATCTCAACTTCTTCACTTTTGTTGCAGTCACAAACAAACATTTAAAACGTTGTATTATTGGAAGATACCATATAACCTTTAAAGGTTGCCTTTTAGTTGTCATATCGCCATAACCACCATCTTTTTTCACTTTGTATCGTGCAGTTTTACACTTAGGACACTCACTAAGACCTCTATACTCATTTCTGTACAGTACGCAGTCATTAGGGCAAGCATGTATCTAGACAAGATTTTCTTGGCCTCATACATACGATTTGGAAGTACATTATCCTTTGGAAACATATCACACAATAGTTCAAGCAGCAATGTGAAACTACTATCGGTCCACCCATAAGTTGCCTTTAAGTTACCCAAATGCAATGTTCCTGTCAGCCATGTGTACTTACTCCCAGGGTACAACGGTGTCTCTGCATCACTTTACAGGCTGTCATACTCCTATAACTGCGTAAAGGATTCTACCTCAACATCATGAATCATTTTCTCCATTCTATCTTCATATATGACATCCACATCTTCCTTCTTGTACGACGGACAATCCGTTACTTCCTCACCATGCCATATCCACCTTGTGTATTGCAGATTTATTCCATCACAAAGTAGGTGATCCTTTATGACATCAACATCTTGTCGACTCTCATTTAAACAATTCACACAAGGACAAAAATACTTCCCATTTTTTGCTGGAGTATTCTTTCTAGCGAATTCAATAAATTCTTCCACCCCTTTCTCATATTCTTCATTAGTTCTCAAAGCATTCATCCAACTGTGATCCATTTTGTTGTCACCTAAGTCATTCCTAATAACACTCACATGTTTAGTGCAATTGTCAATGATATAGGATGGGATTGCCTTCTTTCAATTTTTTCAACAAAAAACTTTGACAGCATTTCCCCTTAAAAGTAAGGTAGACCAAAATTTCAAGCAACCCTATCTTAGTTATTAACTCTGTATTCTTAGCTATTGATAATATAATTCTCCTATGAATATAGAAAAGAATATAGAATTTCAAATAAATATTCAATTTTGTTTCTATTCTAGGACATAAAGAACTTATAACAATTTGAAGAGAAGGATTAATAGAATATATTTCAATATATTTTTATTAAGTATATTGTGTTTCTTAATAATCAATTATATGTTTATTAATGATCAATATCTTTATCTTATTAATCTCTTTATCTTAAAATAAGATTTTCTCCACTACACTAATAATAATCATACTAATCTAATCTAAAAAAAATAAAACCAACCATATTAAACAAACAAAAATTACTATGTTTAATTGTTGTTCATTTCATCAAAATCAATCAATAGCTCCATTTATTTATAATAATATACATACGTTTTTTTCCTCTCAATTTCCAAGCTCCAAACATATAAAACAATATATTGTTACATAACTACTAGCTAACAACGATTCTATGGTTCTGGCCAAAAAACACAAAAAAAAAATCAATCACAAGGTAAAATAAACTAGAATCATATAAAATAATTTCACATTGCAAGTTTAAATTTAATTCTTCAAGTAAATTCATATTTTAAAAAAACTAACCTGATGAAAGGGGGGAGCCTGCGTGCGACACAATAGAAGGAAGGAGGTGCAGGAGCCTGCGTCACAATGGTGTGCCTTGCTTGAATCTTCTTCTTCTTGTTTAGTCTCATCTTGATTTCTTCAGAATCCGTAGCTATTGAATTCGTAACAAGAAGAAGGGGTTTCGAGTGAGGAAGTGAATCAGGGAGCACATCGCAAAATAGGCAATGAAGGAGGAGGAAGAGTAAAGTTGAAGAAGACAAAGAAGGGAGGAGGAAGAGTTGAAGAAGACAAGAAGGGAGGAGGAAGACACAAAACAAGCGACGGAGGCAAATGAAGGAAGAAGGAGGGAGTTGGTGATGGTCAAAAAGTAAAGGAGGGGGGGTGTGTGAGGGGACGCATGTCAGACAAGTGTGACATGCGTCCAAGGACACCTTTAGGTGTCCCAAATGCCATTTGGGACGCCTAAAGGTGAGCTTAGGCGTCCCAAAACAATTTGGGACGTCTAAACCCAGCTTCTGGTGTTTAAAAACAATTTAGAAAATTTAGATTGCACTCCAGAAAGAACTTTAGGCATCCCAAATTTCTAAAGGTTTTCCTACGTACACATAATTAAGAAAATGCCACCGCCTTCCTTTTTAACCACCCAATTTTAAAATTGGGACGTCCCATGGGGTGGTTATATCATAATTCTGTAGTAGTGGAATCTCAATAGCAACATGCTATTTAGGCATATAAAATGCGAAAATAAATATGCAATACACCATGTCATGTAAGATGACAGAATGCTGTGTGCACACTGTCTAAGGCCTAATGACTATTTGCAATCTTAGCTTAACTCTGCGCCTCTGTTGGGTCCCAGGCTACAACTAAGCTAATATTCGTGTCCCAGACACTATACTCATGTTACAAAAGATGGCATACACAAACATACATTAATCATATATTGGGTGAAAGAAAGTGTTACTACCTGACTCCTTTTTTGGATCCTCTGTTTATCCTAAACTTTGGTTCCAGCTTGGGAAATTTCCAATTCCAATAAAAAATTAAAGTTACAAGTAACTAATTATTACTTGTACTATTACTGCCTTTAAGTCAAATTCTGCCGGTTATCTAATATAGTTATAACAGTTTTGCCACAGTACAATTCTGCACAGTGCAATTTCACTGTTTCTAGAAACTGGCAGATTTTCAGTCAACTTTGGAAAATTATAATTAATTCTAAGAAATTCCAAATTAACTAATTCTAAAGCCTATGTGAAGCTTTTTAAATTTACTTTCCTAGAAAAATACCCAAAGCTAGTAACTATTATCACATTTTTCCCAGAACTTTGCAAAACTTCCACTATTTTAGATTACATTCCAGAAACAGGGCACAACTTCAAAAATCTATATCTTTTAGTATATAAGTCCAAAAATTATAAGCTACTTATCAAATTAAAGCTCTAAGCGTCTACTTTAAACCTGAAAGGTTTCATTATAATTGGACTAGGTTTGACTAACGAAATTCACTGCACATTAACACTGCTTCTAGTGAAACAATCAAACAACATTTACTTTGAACTTCAATAAATTCCAGATTTACATACAAATTCCCAAAAATCATGAACACATGTTTTCCCGCACAATTTTCCCTTCTAAATCCAATGGAACCAACATTCCAATGCCTTCCCCCTATTTTGCTCTAATCCAAACATGCACTGTTAGGAGAAAAATTGTGTTTTCTTGATTTTCTCTTGATTAATCACTCCCTTTTCACTTATAATCACAAGATTAACTACTTAAACAATAAATAAACATGATTCATGGAAATTTCGGCAACTTAACATCTTAGGATTTCATCTTCCCAATTTCACAAAATCAACATAACCAAGCCAATATCAACAACAACCACCAAAACAACCACTACAAAAAAACACTGAATTTCAGATGGAATTTAGAGTTTTCGATGGAATTTCCGATATAAATAATAGCATGAAAAACAAATTTTCGACAGAATTTAGATTCTGTTGGAAATTTTTGATGAAATTTCTGACAGAATTTATTTCAATCGTAATTTCCAACAGAATTTAATTCCGTCGAAAATTCCCTCACAATTTCTGATAGAATATTCTGTCCGAAATTCCCTTACAACTTTCGATAGAATTGAATTCTGTCTCAAAATTATTTTTTATTTTTAAATTTAAAAAGCCACGTGGAACCTCCAGTGACCACCACCCTCATCTCCTGCGGCGGCGCGTGGCAACTCTAACGTCGTCCAACTTGTCACCGGCGCCCAGATCCACCACATGTCGCAACCTCGCTCCGCCACATGTCGACACCCATTTCCATTTCGATATATACAGAGTAATAGAGACCAAACTCTACAGGCATACAGAAAAGTACAAATATACTGATAAAAGTGTTTGTTTAGAAACCAGAATCAGCCATGCAGAATTCCAAGATATTTATAACTTTGTACATAACTTATCCAAAAATATTCAGATTAAAGACCATATATAACCAAGGTCTTCATCTTGGGAAACATGCCCGTTAGTTTTCCATATCTACATCCCCTCCTTTAGAGCCGCTGGCACCCACTAAAATGTTTTGTTTAGAAAAAGGGGTGAGATTCTAAAGAATCCTAGTAGAAATATGCTATCGTTCATATAAAATGTGAAAAGTAAATATGATATGCGCCATGTATGCACTAATTAATGAACAATATAAAAATGTCATTTTCATGTATACATGAATAGGGCCCAGCCTCACTAATCATACACTGGTTGGATTCTCAACTCTCAGTGTAAGTACACCTCTGGCACTAACTGTCATTCTCTAGGCAAACCATGTTGATTAATAAAGCACATTTACAAACAATGGCAACCACACAATCATATAACTATGGCATGATGTATGAAGGATAATGTTCCTACCTCAAAGCTCTATCAACCCCTTTTCGTGTGCCTCGTAAAACGTGTTGACTTTTGGCTCCCGACTCGGTCTTAAAATATTAAATGTACAAGAAATAGGTCATAACCTATCTAGGTATCATTTTAGACACTTCTATAGTGTTTCTTGTGGTTATATCAGCCTATGATGAAAATTTACCAATATTCCCTCGAGACCCCGGCCCAGCCCTGTCGTTCCTGACCCGACTGTACTTTTTCCAAAATTTTGACTAGGGCTATTCTGCAATATTTTCACCCAAAGAATCCATTTCCAAGCTCAAAATTTTCAAATTCAATGTCAAATTACAAAATTGCCCTTGACAGCCCCACTTAAGGGTTTTAGGGGGGTTTTCGTAATTATGCTTTTGTGTTTTTTCTGAAAAAGTGACCAACTATAACCCCTCTTAATTTTCCCTCCTGAATCCAATGGAATCATCAATTTCATGAAAATTCAACTCCTTCCCCCAAATGTGGACTTGGCCGAACTTAACCAAGAAAAAGGGAAAAATTGGAGTTGTGTTTTAACCCTTAAAGCTTATGCCTTTTCGCTTCTAATCCATTATTAAGCCATTTAAACACATTCTAACCCTGATTTAAAGAAATTTGGGCAGTATAACCCCTTAGAGTTAGGACTTTCCTAATTTACAAACTCAACAAAAACCACCAAATCCAACCATACACATCAACAATCACAACATACTAATATGGATTTGAGATTTGAGAAGTTACCTCTTGAGTTCTTGAACTTTCTCTCTCTAGGAATCCTCCTCTCTCACTCCTTAAGCTTAGGATGAACTTGTTAAATCATGGACTTTATAGAAAGGAAGAGATTAGAGAAGAGCTTATGTAAACTTAGAAGGAAAAACCTTAATAAATCTCCACTTACCTTAATCTTTCACTTCTTCCTTCTCTCTAAAGCTTGAGTTTCTTATGCTTTTCTCTCTCTCTCCTCCCTTGGCTTTGGATGCGCAAATGGGATAGGAAAGATAAAGGAAGAGTTTCTAAAATATCTCTCATTTCCCTTAATTTTTATTTTCCCAAAATTCCAATTTATGATGACACTTGTACTACACTTGTACTTGATCTTTTCTCCTTCCAATTGGTGTCATAAGGTTGAATTAGCATTGAACCACATCTTCCTCCTCTTGTGTGATGCCTAGGAGTCCTCTTCCCATACCAAGTTGGGCTTCAATTCCTTTAATCAAACCACATGCACACTTAATGATATTTTACTCCAATTCCACATACTCATATTCTAACAATTATAATTTAATCCTTTACCTTAGGATAGTGACACTTGGCATGTTTATAAGGCAAATAATTATTTCCCTTCCTATTTTCTTTATTCCACAATTAACAAAATTACTAATACATTTTATTTTCAAATTTTGGGAATAGTGCCAATTCTGATAGATTTTCTGCCCAGACTTTGAAAAATCATAACTAAATTTATAGACATTGTTTTAGAGTGTTTCCAAAGGCTATAGAAACCTTATTGAGTCTAGTTTCGAGAAAAAAATATGGACTTTAGTCAGTTAGAAGCACATCATTCCCAGATTTCATTTTAAATGTTGCTCCAGAGACTTTCCAGTTTTTCTGGGCTAAAATTCAAAAATTCATATCTTTTTGCATATAGCTTCAAATAATTCATATGACCTATCAAATTAAATCTTAGGATGTCTACTTTCATCCTCTAAAAGTTCATAATTTTTTCTCATCATTTGTTCTTCTAAAACCATATGACAAGCTCACTGTCTCGCAGGCGATTTCACTGAAAACACTGTTCACCTTTCAATTTTCAATATTTAATTTCTTTGGCCTTAAATATTCACCATTTTATTGAATATATAAAATAATTACAATATATTCTTGGTGAATAAAATTTGGGGTGTTACAGTGCTCCCCCACTTAAATAAATTTGTCCCCGAAATTTGCTACACGTTTATAACCATAAACTCCGGGGTAACACTTCTGCGTATGTCTTACTAACATTATTACCATTGATCAAGATCTGCTTATAATTCCTCGATTGACTTTTTGCTTATAATTCATCATATCTACCATCTGCACTCTCTTACGGCTTAATGTGCCAATGACAACATTAGCCTGCCCTAGACGACATTTACATTCTAGGTCTTAATTTTTCAACAACTTTACCCACTTACATTGCATCATATTTCACTTGTTTTTATCATACACACATTTCAATCTTTGTGATCACAGTACAACTCCACAATTATGCCATAAAGGCAACATTTCCAAACAAACATTATTACCATATGCTCAAGATTATGGATGGAATAGTTCAATTCCCGAAGCTTCAACTGACATGATGCATACGCCCTCACCCGGCTCACATCAATTCATATCTTATTCCATGCCTACTCACATCTAGGATTTAATGCCCTTCCCAATCCATGCCGGCTGGTATCAGTAAAGACAACAAAGGCTCACTATGGATATGGGATTATCAATGTTGAAACATTAATAAATTTTCGTCATCAGCTCTCCAAAGCTCTTCTCACAACCATCATCCCATGCATAATGTTAATTTATGTGAAATCTCGATATAGACATCTCATAATAATCAACAAGAATCAGAACATTGCGTATCACAACCACAGTTTCTAGCCTTCTTAGTTAAGTACTACTTCCACTTTACCAGGGTCTACTAGGATTCCTTACTATGAGATTACGTGGCCCAGAAATATTACCTCTGAAAGTCATAACTCCCATTTACTTGACTTGGCATAGAGTTGTTTTCCCCTCATCATGTGCAATTCTATTCGTAATTGTTACTCACGTGTCATTTTACTCTGTGAGTTCACCAATAGGTCATCAACCAACCAAATTCATGTCCACTAGTGATTACAGCTAAGCCATGCAGCCATGTAACAGTAGACAATCAAGTCCACTAGTGATTCATGTCTCTTAGCATTCATTATACCATTCACACATACATCGACTGTGACAACCCAGACACCCGTGGGTGTAGGCACATTCTATTTGTATGGGAATCGACGCATACTTACCAATTCTACACCTTTTCTAGGGTAGCTCATTCATATACTCCAAAACAAATTCTAGAGAATTCGTCAGCCTACCATGCTGTTAAAACACAATTCCCTACTACCCTTTATTCATACCGTTTGACACACTATCTGCCATCCACCAATCGACTCCGAGTAAAGCCTTAAGTTTGTAGAATAGTAGGTAGATCAATTCTTTCTTTCATCAGGATACTTTATCCTCATTATACGGGGAAACCAAAAGCCACTTATACATTTTATTCTTTGTCTCAACCTTGAGACCCTATCTCATAGCTACCTTTGTTCTATCAAGAACTATTCTCATGCGATAAGGAAATATTATATTATCAAGATCTTTCCCTATACTAGATTAGCAACTATCAACCTCAAGAAACCTCATACACATTTCGATTCATTTTAATTCCATGTTTTAGTTCCTCAAACAATCCAAGTCAATTCAAATTCCTAAGAAATTAGTTTAACGATTGTGTCTGATTCTTAGATCATAATTCCATGCCTAAAACCTCAGCATTAGTTAAGTCGGGAAATCACTTTCCTCAATTCCATAGATGATCACTAGTACAATACAATTCTGAATAAATTTGCCACTTAAGGACATACTAGTCCATTAGGTCTTAGGGCCTTTGGACACACAAGTCTACTACAATATCAGGCATGTAAAATTTTACAGCCTAGAGTCCCTAACCCAATTTTTAGGTCTATCATGAAATCTAGAACCTTAACATCACATACATTGAAAATAATTTTCCTTAATTATACCTAATAGATTTTCTAAGATTCATGATCAGTAGCGCCTATTCTAACCTTCAAGGTATTCGGGTATTATCCTCAAAACATTACTGTTACTGAAGGTTTAATACTATCTATAAGGTTCAACCTTTTATCATGGAATAGAACCACAGTGCAACCAATTCATATTTCGGTTAAAGCATTATCTTATCTTAGATCAAATTCAAGCCTATCCTCAACCATTAGTATCATCAAATCGGATCCTCTAGGATCACATTACTACATAATTACCTTACATTATGTATCATATTTTAATACCTCAAGCTTCTTAGGCCATATAAGATGCCTAAGGAGTCAACTCAACTACTAAGTCTGATTTTTAGGTTAACATTCTTTCGATCACATCTTAAAGCCTCAGTTTTATCAGGGTCAAAATCATATCACCTCAATCATCCCTATCGTCCCCTCTTATCTTTCAGAAGGATTTAGGGAATTTACCAACTACTGACCTATTCTCTATTTTGTTCTTATCGAGGACTAGTTTCCAATATTTAATCAAGTACCTAGCATCACTAGGGAGTATATACAGTGAATAAATAATTAAACTTGAATCATACATTACTCGTAGTGAATTGCTATTAAAAGAAGCCGCACCTTTAATAAGTTCATGAGATTTTCTGCCCTTTTCCTGATCTATTACATGTACCTTACGAGCTCCTTGTTTAGTCTCCTCTAGCTATTGCTTCTATGAGCAATTCTTAGCAATATGCCCCAGCTTATTGCAATGGAAGCAAGTAAACGACTTACATGGTTTTGATCTAAACGGAACTCTACCACAAGGTCTACCAAGGTAAGGTGGCTTTCAACAGTGCCAACAAATTCTACTTCTAGAGAAACCCTGACCTCCTTGGCCCCTGGATTCATTCAGTGTTTTATTATCACCCTCGTACAATTCCTTCTGCTCTTTGTGTTTTTGTGAAAAACCTCCACTACCAGATATATTCCCGTAGTTGTCACTTTTATCGGGGTGCAAGCTTGACAAGTCATTTTCAGCGAGTCGACATTCTTCAACCACTTTGGAAAACACTGTAAAGTGTTTAGAAATCAATTTCTTGCTTAATTCTAGCTTCAACCCTCGTATAAAAATATCATAGCTCTACTCCTCATCATCTCAATGTCTTAGGTACAAGGAATACCCAAACAATTAGACATAACGTGCTAGGTATTCATGGAAACTTTCTTCACTATCTTGTCATATGTTGAGGAATTCCTTTTCTTTTACTAACTTGTCTAGTTGAGAGAAATATATTTCATTAAATTTCCCCTGGAAAATTTCCTATGCTACTGGAATATTCCATACCTGTAGAGTCAACGCTGTATTCCTCCACCATATATCCACCTCTCCTTCTAGTTTGAGAGCAGCTAGCTGAACTTTAATATCATTGGAGTACATCAGTCTTGTGAAAATTTGCTCTTGTGCGATTAACCATTCTTCTTCTTGTAGAGGATCGAATCTCCCAGGGAAAGAAACAAATTGTTGTTTCTCAAATCGTTTCACCCATGTTTGAAAAACATTCATTTCATAAATGAATGTGAGTAGCGGCTCCAAATGAAGTTGTGCAGATGAATTATATTCACCTACTTGCTTTTCAAGATTTCTAATCTTCCCTGTCTCCATCGTAACTCACGCAGTTCATCTCTAAAATCATTTATCACAAGTTGCAGTCATGCCATCGTGCTCTAAATTTGTTGCATAGAGTCTAGGCTATCTTCCCAATGTGGGTCATAATCTCCTTCCCTCATTTGCATCATCTTGGTACCTCGCTAAATGAAAATAAGGAAAAATAAATTTCCATATAGATGCAAGGGTATTTTCATCATGTCATAATAATTTTAGGTACACAGATATGTCATTTGTAACATAGATCAGCTATTTACAGTAGCTACATAAAGCTAGGAACATCACACAACCTATAAAATACTATACATGGCATATTAGTGCCTCTTATATTACAAACTCTTAAGTTATAGGCAACTTTCTAGGGGTTACCCATCATAGGATTACCTTGGGTCGAGCACGCTTAACTTTCGTGCCCCCATGCAAAAGCATAGATACCGACATTATCTACTTCCGACCACCAGTACCATGAGACTACCCTTGTCTCGAAAATCATGCCCATTGTCTCTGGGCATAAAAATACTGTGTATGGTATAGTATCAGTCTAGTATATACACAATATCAATTTTGATACCATTATTAGAATTGTTACTACTGGTGTTTTGATACTGTCATTGCGTGCATTGATTCTCTTATCCAGCTCACTAGTACCATTGATACCGTTGACTGGGCACTGGTACCTCCTTTGCTTGTGTTGATTTTATTGTCCTTTGATACTGCTGACACTATTCTGGTAACACTGGTACCATCCTGATACTACTATCACAAGTGTGGGTATCATTGCTATACATAGTAGAACCACCGATATCGTCAACTGGGTATTTGTACTGTCTCTACATGCACTGATACTATTACTTCTTGATACCACTGATACCATCCTGATACCACTGATACCATCCTGATACCACTGATACCACACAGATATTATCTCCAGATGCACCAGTACTACCAATACTGCAATCTAGGCACTGGTATCACCTTTGAGTACATTGATACCTTGATTCCATGATACCACCGTTATCGTCCCAATACCGCTCTATCACTAACCTACTCCCCTGGTATCCTTGTCTCTATAGACTGCTGCCCCACAGAAATACTCTGAATAGGGGTACACTGGTTCACTAACAAGAGTGATCCCTCATGTTCCTTGCTCAAGCTGCTTAAACTCCAACTGCTCATGGTTCCTATCATTATGCAAAAAAATCCTATTAGTATACCATTCTGATAATGCAAGAATCGCTTATTAGCTCTAATACCAAAAATGTCAACACCTGTTTCCATTTTGATATATACAGAGTAGTAAAGACTAAGTGTAATACCCCGAATTTTGAAACTTGAGGCTAGAGAATAAGCCTGAGATAAGTGGACTGCTAAGCCTTAGTTTAGCAAGATCCCAAATTGTGATTAAGAGATAATGACTCCAAAAGTGGATGTGGTTAGTGATAAATAAACCCTTTCGGAGATTATGGTGTGATTTGGCACCCGATGTGATTCGTATGTGTTGTGAGCAGCGCCAAAACCCCGTATTTGAGTTCAATTATGGATTAACATCTAAGTTGACTTAAAATAAGGGGGAGGGCATATGTATGGTGTAAATGAATAAGAAAATGAATTTGGTGGTGATCCAAGAGAGATTACCATAATCAGGGGCAAAACGGTAAAGTTACCGACCAATGGATCGCTTACAAAAGAGCAAAATCATTGGTAACTTCAAGATCAATGGTTAGGATTGATTTGTGCAAGAGATCAAGGGGTGGAATCATGTGTGGATGTGCCTATGTGAGCTCATGGTTGATGGATCAAGATCATGACAAGTGGCGAGATGTGAACCCTTGGATCTTGGTCAATTTGTCACCTCATTTTCCCTATTTCCTCTCTTTATTTGGACGTTTTGGCATCCCAAAAACTGCTACCTTCATCTTCATCTTCACTCCCTCTCTCTCTCTCAACTCCATTGTCGTCCATGAAAGGGAAGAAAGAGAAACCAAAAGGTGAGTTTTTGGTTGGCTTAATGTCCTCTAATGCTCTAATCACCTTCTATAAAGTTGTTCATAGTGATGAGAGCTTCATCTCTATGATTTTAGATTCTTGATTGAAGGTGTTTGAGAGCTTGAGCAAAAGTGGAAAGATGGAGAATCAAGAAATTGGTTTGGGAAAGAGAAAGAGGTGAGTATTTGAAGCCTTTTGATCTAAGTTTTGTGACTTTTGGTTAAGTATGGTGAATTATGGATTTTGCCCTGCTTTTATGGTATTTTGGTGTGGAATGTGAATGGTGGAATTGGATGGTGATTTTTGTTGAAAATGGTGTCATGTTGTGGTATTTAGTTATTAGAATTGGTTTGGATTGGATTGGAAACATTGTGTGCAAAGTTTGGAAATTCTGTCCAGTGTGAATTATGTCTGAGCAGTCTGTTCATGTGGACATTTTTACTGGGAAAATGATGTCAAAAAATTATGAAACTTTCTAGTCTTAAAGTTCACCTCCAAAGCTTCAAAATAGACATATAATTTGTGCCATTGCGTTTGGGAACTGGAAGATATGGCTGTCCAAAGTTTGAGGTAAAAAATGAACTCTGTTTTGGGACAGTCTTGAATTTTTGAGAATTCTGTATTTGTGTGGTAATTTCCAGTAATGATCCATATTTTTCCTATGAAGAGGGTTTAAATAGCTTTCATTTGGCTTTAGGATCACCTCATTTCGATTTTTGTGGAATTAGTTATGACTTTTTGAAGTTCAGCCAAGAAACTGGATTTTCTTGGCCAGCGGATTCTGGCCCGCGGCCCAAATGTTTCTGAGCAGTTTTTGGCCACGGCCAGTGGATTTGTGGGCTGCGGCAAGCCCCAAAAATCAACATTTTGGACTTTTAAAAGGTGATCTTTGGTCAAGTGTTTCCCAAGACTTTAGGCATATGTTTAGGCTTTGATTAGCCACCTAAAGGTCATGAATGGTAACCAACTTTAAGTGATATGAAAGTAAAGTTTTGGAATAGAGAATAACCCTATGTCCTTGCTTTGGTTATAGGGTTGATGTTCACCCTGGTTGTGGTTTGATGTTCGTTTTGTTCGTGAGCAGCTGTGCTGGAGCTTACGTGGAAAGAGTGTAGGGAACATATCTCTTCTGCATGTATTTGATATTTGTGTTAGTGTGTTGGTGCATGTCTTCGCTTTGCATGATTACGTGTTATTTGAAGCTATGTTTCAATTAATGCTATGGCCATTAGTATGTTGTTTGAAGCATTGAGCTTACAAATTTTCATTGTGTTAGCATGAGCTATGTGATGCAAACATGTCATGCATTAAACATTTATCGTACACGCATATTGATATTGTTTTCCTACTGAGATTCTCTCGAATCTCACCCTCCCCTACTAACCATGTAGACAGGGCAAGAGGCTCGAGGAAGGAGTAAGCATCTAAGGGCGACAAGGGCTTCTTCATTATTTGATATGGGGGTTGGTTATCATAGTTGGGAGCATTGTGTACTGGATTTAGTTGTGTATATGTGGATGAGGATTTGATTATGTGTATGGGATAGATCTGTGTAATCCCCGTATGAGGACTTGTATGTGCGAATGTGCCCTATAAAGCTTGATTTAATATATGGAAACCGGGATTGCCGGAATTATTACATTGCGTACTCTGATATATTAAATGTGAGTTATCTTCGTGTTGTAATTGTATTCGGAATATGAATGTAAGACCAGGTTATAAATGATTTCGAAAGGTATTTGTGAAAACCCCTTCTGGTATATGGGTTTATAAAGGTTATTTGATTGTTATTGGTCTCTATTTCACTTTAATTGCATATTCCGAATATTAATTACGGAAAGGGGTTACACTAAGCTCCACAGGCATACAGAAAAGTACAAATATACTGATAAAAGTGTTTGTTTACAAACTAGAATAAACCATACAGAATTCGAAGATATTTATAACTTTGCATAGAACTTATCCAAAAATATTCTGATTAAAGACTATATATAACCACGGTCTTTGTCTCAAGAAACGTGCTCGTCAGTTTTCCATATCTACGTCCCTTCTTTTAGAGTTGCTGGCACCACTGAGATGTTTTGTTTAGAAAAAAGGGTGAGATTCTAAGGAATCCCAGTAGAAACATGCTATCGTTCATATAAAATGTGAAAATAAATATGATATGCGCCATGTATACGCCAATTAATGAACAATATAAACATGTCATCTTTATGTATACATGAGTAGGGCCCAGCCCCACTAATCAGACACTGGTTGGATTCTCACCAACTCCCAATATAAGTGCACCTCTGGCACTAACTTCCCTCTTTAGGCAAACTATGTTGATTAATAAAGCACATTTAAAATAATGACATCCACGCAATCATATAACTATGACATGATGTATGAAGGATAATGTTCCTACCTCAAAGCTCTATCAACCCCTTTCCATGTACCTTGTAAAATGTGTCGACTTTCAACTCCCGACTTAGTCTTAAAATTTTAAATATACAAGAAATAGGTCATAACCTATCCAGGTATCATTTTAGACACTTCTATAGTGTTTCTTGTGATTATATTAGCCTATGATGAAAATTTACCAAAATGCCCCCGAGACCCTGGCTCAGCCCCGCCATACTCGGCCCGACTGTACTTTTCCTAAAATTTTGATTGTGGCTATTCTGACATATTCTTGCCCAAGTAATCCATTTCCAAACTCAGAATTTTCAAATTCAATGTCAAACTACAAAATTTCCCTTGACAGCCCTACTTTAAGGGTTTTAGGGGCGTTTTCGTAATTATGCTTTTTTAGGTTTTTTCCGAAGAAGTGACCAATTGTAACCCTACCTAATTTTCCCTCTTGAATCCAATGGAATAATCGATTTCATTAAAATCCATCTCCTTCCCCTAGGTCTAGACTTGGACAAAATTTAGCCAAGAAGAAGGGAAAAATTGTAGTTTTGTGTTTTAACCCTTAAAGCTTATGCCTTTTCACTTCTAATCCATTCTTAAGCCACTTAAACACATTCTAACCATGATTTAAAGAAATTTGGGCAGTATAACCCCTTAGAGTTAGGACTTTCCAAATTTACAAACTCAACAAAAATCACCGAATCCAACCATACACATCAACAATCACAACATACTAGTATGGATTTGAGATTTGTAAAGTTACCTCTTGAGTTCTTAAATTTTCTCTCTCTAGGAATCCTCCTCCCTCTCTCTCCTTAGGCTTAGGATGACCTTGCTAAACCATGGATTTTATAGAAAGGAAGAGATTAGAGAAGAGCTTATGCAAGATTAGAAGGCAAAACCTTACGAAATCTCCACTAACTTTAATCTTTCTCTTCTTCCTTCTCTCTAAAGCTCGAGGTTTCTTAAGCTTCTCTCTCTCTCTCTCTCCCTCTCCCCCCTCCCTTGGCTTTGGACATGTAAATGGAATAGGAAAGATGAAGGAAGAGTTTCTAAAATATCTCTCATTTTCCCTTAATTTTTATTATCCCAAAATTCCAATTTATGATGACACTTGTACTTGATCTTATCTCCTTCCAATTGGTGTCATAAGCTTGAATTAGCATTGAATCACATCTTCCTCCTCTTGTTGGCCCATAAAGTGACGCCTAGGAGCCCTCTTCCCACACCAAGTTGGGCTTCAATTCCTTTAATCAAACCACATGCACACTTAATGATATTTTACTCCAATTCCACATGTGCTCATATTTTAACAATTATAATTTAATCCTTTACCTTAGGATAGTGTCACTTGGCATGTTTATAAGCCAAATAATTATTTCCCTTCCTATTTTCTTTATTCCACAATTAACACAATCACCAACACATTTTATTTTCAAATTTTCGGAATAGCGCCAATTTTGGCAGATTTTCTGCTTAAACTTTGAAAAATCATAAATAAATTTATAGACATCATTTCAGAGTGATTCCAAAGGCCATAAAACCTTTATTGAGTCTAGTTTCAAGGAAAAATATGGAATTTAGCAAGTTGGAAGCACATCATTCCCATATTTCATTCCTTTGATCGCTTCTCAAAGACTTTCCTGATTTTCTGGGCTAAAATTCAAAAATTTATATCTTTTTGCATATAGCTTCAAATGATTCATATGACCTATCAAATTAAACTTGGGATGTCTACTTTCAATCTGTATAATTTCATAATTTTTGCTCATCATTTGGTCTTCCAAAACCATATGACAAGCTCACTGCATGCAGGCGATTTCACTGAAAACACTGTTTACCTTTCAATTTTCAATATTGAATTCCTTTGTCCTTAGATATTCACCATTTTATTGAATATATAAACTAATTACAATATATTCTTGGTGAATAAAATTTGGGGTGTTACACCACGTGTCGCAACCTCGCCCACCACGTGTGGCAACCTCTTTATTCCTGAAAATGCAACTCAGCTTGCCTCTCCTTTGGTTCAAACCCACGACCTCGTCCATACAAGCTTGATGCCTTACTGGATGGGCTCGACTGCTTTGGCATTCTATTATTATACAGTTATATATATATATAATCTTTTTCCACATAATCAATTATTTATAAATATATATTGGTTTCGTCTATATAAATGTAATAGTAATATAAAATAATTTTATATATTCTTATAATTTTTAATATAAATTAACTTCAAGTTAAAAAATTTATCATCTTAAATAAATTTAATATGAAAATATTTTTTTTCTAATTTCTAAATTTTTTTTATTAACATTAATTAATAAATAATTATTTACTAATATTTTCTTACTAATATGAATTAATAAAAAATAAATTTTATTTTTTATAAATAAATTTTTATATGACTATTTTGCCCCTACAAGGACCAAAACATATTATTAGAAATTAAAAATATTTTAGAAATTAGGAAATAATAATTTAAAAATAAAATTAAAATTAAAATATTAATTAATAAATAATAAATTTTATAAAAATAAATTTTTTAAATTATATTTAATTAAATAATAATAATTAATTAAAAATTAATTATTTTTTAAATTTGCAGACTGAATTCAATTCCATCGCCAATTCGCGACAGAATTATTCCGTGGCAAAAGACGAAATTTGCCACGGAATTTTTTTCATGGCAAATTTTGCCATTGAAAAAATTCCGTCAGAAACTTTTTCAACAGAATTTCTGACAGATTTCCTTTGGAATTTGTCACAAAAAAATTCCGTCAGAAATTTCATATTTTTTTGTAGTAAACAACCTATTAACCAATAAGATTAAGGTTTTTGAGTTACTTCTTGATTTCTTGGCTTTTTCTCTCTAGGACGTCACCTTCTCTCTTTCTTTCCTTGAGATTTTTCTTGCTAGACATGATATTTATGGAGGAGAGGAGATTAGAGGAGGTTATATATGAACTAGAGAGCTTAAACACTTGAATTTCGCAGTTACATACCTTGATTTTTCCTGCTTGAGCTCTCTTGGCTTTTTTTGTGCTTCAAGCTCTCTCTCTCTCTCTCTCTCTCTCTTTCTTATGTTGGACGAATATGAAGGCTTGGGAAGAGGATATTAGCTATTTAAAATATCCAACTCCACCTCCTTAAAGAATTAATATTTAATTGGAATTTTCACATGTGTTTTGCTTAAGCTTTATCATTGTTAACTCAACATAGTTGTTTCTCTTTCCTCTTGACTAAAATGACGTAGAGGAGGAATATTCGAAATGAACCAAAGAGCTTCTTCAATTACTTCATCCATTCCCTTACAATAAATGGCAATACGACCATTTATTATAAAATCAACTTTTGACTTTTCAAACTTTAGCTTTTTGCTTGATTTAATTGTTTCAACTTGGCGATTGGAATTTATTCATAAACTCCTTTTAGCCTTTTGTCAAAAGTGACGAGAATGGAGGCTTCAAGGTGGTCAAATATACTTCTTCAATTACCTCTGGAATGTTACACATATTGACCATAAATTCTTATATTACTTTTTTGACTTTTCAACTCTAAATTTTACTTAGCCAAGAATTTTTCTCTTATTAAGTTAATATGAGCTAAGTATTTCTTGCTCCCTAATTTAGCCAAAATTTATCCCAATTAAGGGGAAAAACATATGGCTTCTTGCTTCATTGGTCAAATGACCATTTTGCCCATATGTTTTTTCCCATTTTCGCACTTGCTAGAAAATCTGGCAGAATGTTCATTAAACTTTGAAAATTCATATCTAATTGCACAAATGTCCAATTGGTATGGTTTCAAAGGCTATGTCATCTTTATTAAGTCTATTTTTAGAGAAAAATATAGCTTTTAGCCAACTAGAAGCTCATAATTTCCAAAATTTTTATTTTTGGACGCTGTCACAGAAGCTTGCTAGTTTCACTAGGCTAACTTCAAAAATACATAACTCTTTATGTATAGCTCCAAATGGCTTATATGACCTATCAAAGTAAATCTTGACATGTCTACTTTTATATTGAAAAATTTCATATTTATTGGATGTCATCTGGTTATTCAAAAACACATGACAATCATATTGCCTTACAAGAAATCACACCAGCAGCACATTCCAATTCACCAAAAATCACCATTTTATTTCATTGAATGCCATAAATATTTACAAGGCATGTTGATGAATAAAACTGAGGTGTTATAAATTACCTTTCGAATATGAAAGCAAGAGGATCCATAAAAAGGGTTGCAAAAATAAAACGATAAGTGATGACAACTCGCAAGTTCATGCCACCGTAGACAACAAGTTTGTAAAGAATGGTAATCCCAATGTATAACAATTGAACTACCACCATTACTATGGCTGGTTTAAACCTGTCAAATCCCTTCTTTACTTTGACAATTTTCAGAGTGTCTGCACATAGTTTAGTGGGCATACATAAATAACATCTACATACTGTTATAAATTACTTGATTATTTTATAGGAATTCCCTATAAGGTTGGTACATGATAATTTCAAATCTAAAAAATAATAAAAAGCTCGCAGATAACCAACAACAACTCTTGAATCTAGACCGAAACCTTTAATTTCTGTTATTTACATCTTTGCCCTTTGAGTCGCTTCCTTCAACTTGATAAATTATACATTTATGGAAAGGGTGAGATTCAGACAAATCTAAGTAGTAACATCCATCAATCATATAAAATGCGAAAGATAAATATGCAATGCACCATAAAATATAATTGAACAATCATATTGAAAACATGTTTGTGCACACTGTTCAGGGCCAAATGACTGTTTAGATCCCTACTTGTCTGTCTACCTTACTTGGGTCGCATAAGGCTGAATGGTACTTGTGCTTTTCTTATACCACAGCTAGGTTCTATACAGTGTATTTCATAGTTGAGTCCTACTAGCTCGGCTGGTACTTGAGCTTTTCCCACCAAACGACATTTGTGCTTTTCCCATACCATAGCTAGATATTGTGCCCCAGGTACTAGTCATATCACTAAACATGGCATACACAAAGCATACAAACAATTACATAGTGTATGAAAGATAAAGTTACTACCTGAAATCCCTTTCCCTGCTTATATTATCTGTCTAATACCTTTGATCCGGCTCGGGCTACTGACAAGTTCTAAAATTCCAAATTTACAATAAATAAGTTATTAATCATTCTTGTCTTATTCTAAACTCATGTTGTTAGTTATCTTAGCTTACAACTGTGAAATGACCAAAATACCCCTGGGGACCCGGTTTAAGTCCCTTTATACCTGGTTTAATTGTACTTTACCAAAAATTATGACTTGGCCTATTTCCACACAATTTCGGGTATAGAATACATTTTTGACCACTGATTTGACAAATTCATGCTCAAATTATAGAACTACCCTTGACAGCCATTATGTTAGGGTTTTAGGGGTAAAATTGTCATTTCACCTCCTAAAGCCTTCAAACTTCACATTTTACATGTCCCTTACACAATTTTCCATTCTAAATACAATAGAATAATTAAATTCATGAAATCCAGCTCTAACCTTGTGAATAGTAGCTGACCGAAAGTCATGAAAGTTTAGGAAAAATGAGGTTCATTGATTTCAATCCATAAAACATGTCCTTTTCTCTTTGAATCACTTGTTTAATCACTTAAACACCTTTTGAATATGATTAGTCAAAATTTGGGTGGAACTTCTCCTTAAGCTTTGTGCATCCCAATCATGAAGTCAAAAAATTAAATGACACAAATTCAACAACAACAACAACAACAACCATGAATCAACCAAGAAAACAAGGTTTATTGGATTACCTTTACTTCTCTCTCTTTTCTTCACAAAACCATGGCCCTTCCTCTTCCTTTTTTTCTTGATTTTGTTCTTGCTACATGTGTGTTCAAGGAGGATACAAAGATTAGAAGAGATTTCCAAGAGATTGAAGGCAAGAGCACATGAATTTTACCACCGAACTTACCTTGTTTGGCTTCTTGATCTCTTGCTCTCTTTCTTGTTCTTGCTCTTCTTCAAAACTCTCTCTCTCTCTTCTTTTCTCTTGTGTTGGCCGAAAATGGCCTTTGAGAAATGGTTAAGGGCTCTTAAAATATCATCCTTCCACCTCCTTAAAATAATATTATTTTAATACTAATTAGTCACATGATTTTTTACTAATAGCATCATCTAGTTGAACTTGTCTCTAATGACTTCCATTTGGCATGATTTATAGCCAAGTATTTATTTTCTACTTCCTTTCTCTTTTAGGATGAAATTGATGCCCTGTTGAAGGAATAAAATGGCTTCTTCAAGAAGAAAATTTCCACTCTTTAAATAATAATATTTAATTTCTAATTAATCACATGTTCTTGAATACTTTATGTTTCCTTTTCCATTTGGCTTATAAGTTTTCCACATGGCTAGATTTATGGCCAAAATATTGTTAGATCTCATGTTTTGATGATAACAAAAGAATGGTTTGAAAAGGAAATGATTAATAAACAAGTTTGAACAAAGTAATGACAGGAACAAGTATCACTTGAAGTAAGCATTGAAGTAATGAAGAAAGGCCAAGAGAAAATGCTGAGGAACTTGATCAGAAGAAGGTTATCTAAGGCATTACTCGAGGCGCTACTCGAGTAATGAGACAAAACTTGAAGTAATCAGAGACAACTTCCAGTAACCTGCCAACGTTACTCGAGGCGCTACTCGAGTAATAGTGTAAGTATTTTCTAGTTGCTCTCGGCCTGCCAATGTTACTCGAGGCGCTACTCGAGTAACCATGTGAAAAACTTCCAGTTGCCTTCAGGTTGCCAAAGATACTCGAGGCCCTACTCGAGTAACTCTGTTTCTGAAAATGTGGACCTCTCGGCATTTTGTACCACTGCAACATTACTCGCGTAGGTACTCGAGTAACGCGCTAAAGTAAGTAAAAAAACTTGAAGGTGGTATCCGAGTAACTTGATATATTTTTAACTCATTTCCTCGAGTCCTTACTCTGATATACAAGTATTCAATAATCTATTTTAAGTGGATTCCTCGAGTAGGTACCCGAGTATGAAGAGATAACTTCAAGAGAAACCTCAAGTCATTACCCGGGTAAGTCAACCACAAAAAGTACAGTTACTCGAGGTGGTACCCGAGTAACCTATGCAAAAATGAATGCATTACTCGAGTCCGTACCCGAGTAATGAGGTAAGTGCTCTCGGCATCTAAATCCTGCAACATTACTGGAGTAAAGCATCGAGTAACCAAAAGTTTTTATAAAGGTTTACTCGAGTTGGTACCCGAGTAACTCATAAAGTTGTGAGTGCATTACTCGAGTAGGTACCCGAGTAAATAACTATTTCCAAAGGTTTGAAATTTAGTTTACTCCATGCACTACCCGAGTAATCTTGTATTTATTCATTGACTTCCAGTTTAACAAAGATTTCCCGATGTTACTCGAGTAGGTACTCGAGTAAACTTCAAGCGATACTCGAGGAGATACTCGAGTAAGTATACCCAGAATTTTAGAAATCATTCAAACGTTCATTGATTTGTTTTCTATATGATTAACATTTCATTGTATTAGTATTCTTAGTCTATTTACAGAGAAACAATGAAGAAATCTCATCAAGTGAGAGAAGTCAAATGAAACGTTCAAATGTCACCGACCGTCACCTACCACAACGTATGTTTTTCAAAAACTGGAAAAGTCAATAATGGCTGCGCACGCTCCAACGGACATGAAGAAATACGTTCCAGCAATCATTACCAATGTATCTATATATATGTGAACATCTGAACAGAGAAGAACACGAGAACACACTTACGAACGTATCACCAAGTTCATTACTTTGTTTTCATTATACTCTTGTTTCTATGCTTCAGTGATTCTTATTTACTCTGTGAAGAGAGATATTTCATTCAAAATCAATATTTGTTATTGAGGTAACTTAAGGTTGTGGAACCTTGAGTTGGGATTGAATTACAACTTGTAAGGGGGAGCGAGTATCCAGATGTAGGAACTTGCTTGTACTGAGGTGCCAAGAACCCACTGAATCTTGGAAGATATACTGAAACTCTCAGAGAAGCTCTGAGGACTGGACGTAGGTCAAAGTGGTTGTGGCCGAACCAGTATAACTCCTGGTGTACACTTCGGTGATATTTCTCCTTACTCTTTCATGTTTTAATTTCAACGTCAAATTTTATATTTGCAACAAAATTTTTAAGATCACCCAATTCACCCCCCCTCTTGGGTGAAACGCTTGCTCTAACAAATATTTATTTTCCTTTTCTCTTTTCTTCTTGGCCAAAATTGGCCATTAAAATATAGAAAAATCAAGAACCTTCTTGATTATTCAACAAATGACCATTTTGCCCTTACATTTCTTCCATTTTTGCATGACATCTTGTCTTCCTTCTTCCTTTTTTGTTTTGACTGAAATTTTGCCTATCATTTTTTACAAAAATTGTGCTCTTCCCTTCTTCATTTCCTACTTATCAGTATTTACTACTCTCCTGATAAGTTAGCAGAAATTTATATCAAGGGGATAGTGCGGTTACATGGTACACCGAAGAATATCATTTCATACAGAGATCCTCGCTTCACTTCAAATTTCTAAAAAGTATTACATGAGGCTTTAGGTACGAAAATTATATTTAGCACAGCATACCATCCTCAGACAGATGGACAAATAGAATGAACCATATAGATATTAGATATGTGAGGGCTTGTGTCATAGATTTCAAAGGAAGTTGGGACAAATTCCTTGTACTTGTAGAGTTTACCTATAACAATAGTTATCACTCAAGTATATAGATGGCTTTATATGAGGTACTGTACGGAAGGAAATATCAATCACCCTTGCACTAGATAGAATTGCCTGAGAGGCGATTATTGAGGCTAGACATAGTTGATTAGACAATCGAGTAGATCAAGTTGATTAAGCAGAGATTACTGATTGCTCAAAGCCGATAGAAGAACTACACTGATAAAGGGTGAAAACCTCTAGAGTTTGAAGCCAGTGACCTCATGTTTATGAAAGTTTTTCCAGTCATAGGCATTGGCATGGCACTAAAAGTAAAGAAGTTAAATCTAAGGTCTATTAGCCCATTTGAGATCTTATCAAAGATTGGCCAGTAGCTTACTGGATAAGTTTACCCCTAAACCTGAGCAGATTGCATGATGAATTCCATGTTTCCTAGTTGAAGAAATATCAACATGATCATGAACATATGATTGAATATGAAGATATAGATATGCGGGATGATTTGACATATGAGGTGATGCCTTACCGAATCATCGATTGGTAGGAAAAACAACTCAGAAACAAGAATATCGAGTGATGTCCGTACTTGTGCTCGAGTGAGAGCATCTGTGCTCGAGTGAGATGACCAAAAATCAGTGTTTTGCCTTCGAGAAGGGGTCTTTTGGGTAGTATCTTCCAACCCTTTAGGCATATGTTTAGGCCTCTAATAGTCATCTAAAGAGTCCTAAATGATAACCAACTTAGAGTATTATTGAAATGTACATATGGAAAAGAGATTGATTGGTTGTCCCTAATTGATATAGGATTTGACATATGTCGTCCTCGTGAGGCTAAGGTGCCAGAGCCAGTCAGGAAGGATACAGGTAGTAACTCTTTCTTTATGCCTTGTGTGATACATTGTATGTATATTATGTCATTGTTTTGAAACGAATATCGTATGCTACAAGTTTTGTGAAAACTGTGGAAGCACCGCTATACCAATAGTCCCTGAGTCGCTAACAACGGTTCGGGTGAAGGTCGTATGCCTTCCCAGCGGTAAAAGGGGATGAGGTTAGGGTGTGATATATGTGTATATGTGGGCCGAGAGGCTAATTGTGAGCCGAAAGGCTATTTGTGAAGGCCGACGGGCCATTGTGAACGCCGAAAGGCTATATTTGAGCCGTGTGGCTATTTGTATGCACTGCCACGCCAATAGTCCCTAAGTCGCTAACAACGGTTCGGGTAAAGGTCGTATGTCTTCCCGGCGGTAAAAGGGGATGAGGGTGGAGTGACTTGTGTTGCTGTATGAGATGATTGGTGTGCATATTTTGTGATTGCATGTGGCATGAAATTGTTGTTACTACTGGGATTCTTTAGAATCTCACCCCTTCCATATGACTAACCTTTTCAGACAGGGCGAGTGGCTCGAAAGGGAAGCGGACAACCAGGAGTAGTTAGGCTTACTCCGTAATCTAAGTGGTAGTTGGTTATCATAGTTTTGGATGTGGGGTTGACAAGTGTACATAAGAATGTAAATGATTATTTTGGTTGTGTAATCCCCATAATTGGGAAATCTTAAACCCAAGTTATTTATGTAAGTAACCCGGGGTTTGCCGGGATTTTGGTTTCCGCACTCTGATATTGTTTATGTGATTTGATTTCTCATAGTAGTTATATCCGTACGTGAATGTGAGACCAGGATCAAGTATGCTTTAGAACTGATTTTGAAATATCCCATCTCTTGAATGAGGGATCATAAATGGTTATTTTATTTTATTGGTCTCTATTTCACTTAAATTTCGTAATCCGGATGTAATTACGGTGAGGGGGTTATAGTTTTCTTTTTATGTTTTGGCTTGAATTATTCTTCATAATTCGTTTGGAATACAAGAATTTCTTTAATTTAAACATTTATAATACTTCAAAAATACATTATTATAAAATTAGTTTAAATTAAAAAATATATTTTATTAAATAGAAAATATTATTAATAACAGAAATATGTTAATATAATTTCAATTAAAAAGTTCTTCAATTTTTTAAATTCAAATCACAAAAATTTTTCTTCCCTTCCCCTACGGTTTTTTAAATCTAATTCACAAATTTTTTTTCTCCTTTTCCTTTGCTCCAAATCTCTCATACCAGACATTCTCCACTTGACTAACCTACTTGATAATTTCTTTCAAAGAACAATATTATTGATAACGAGAATACCAAACATTCTCTAATTGACTAACCCACTTGATAATTTCTTTTAATCAACAATATTATTGATAACGAGAATGACCTACCCTGAATTTGGGGCATTTGACAATTTAACTTTATCTCCATTGGCTTATAAAAAAGCTAGATTTTCCTAAAACTGAACAACATACAGGGATTTCTATTATACAAGAATTTAAGCAATATAACCACAACAAACACATCAGGCTAATCTCAACTATCTCAATATAAGCAATATATAAGCACAATCTCAACCATTTCAAGTCAAAAACAAAATATACCATTCTGTTACAAAAAAAAAACGAAGAAAATAACCAACCTGATCAGGGGCGCCCACTAGCTAGTATGTTGGAGAGGTAGAAGACGTTGGAGATCCACGGTGGTGTGCACAACAATGGAACGACCAAGGTGGAGGAGAGAGCAAAAATCTACCCACTGTGGAGGAGGGTCGGTTGCAGCCGTTGAATAAATAAAGAAACAAAGAGGAAGAAGAAGAAGGGAGGAGGGAGGAGTTGAAGAAAAAAAACCAGAGGAGGCTGACGGTGTGGGTGGGGAGAGGAGGAAGAAGAGTAAAGTTGTTGTGAGGAGATGGTGTGATAGATGTGAGAAGACCGCATGTCAGACAAGTGTCTGACATGCAGTAGGGGAACGCCTAAAGTAGGGGTTTTAGGCGTCCCAAATGCCACTTGGGACGCCTAAAGTCTTAGTTTAGGCGTCCCAAATCCATTTGGGACGCCTAAAGTAGTGACTTTAGGCATCCCAAATGGATTTGGGACGCCTAAAGTCCTACTTTAGGCGTCCCAAATGAATTTGGGACGCCTAAACCCAGCTCCAGGCGCTAAAAAAAATTTATGAAATTTATATTTTGCGCCAGGAAGCACTTTAGACGTCCCAAATTAAAATTTGGGACGCCTAAAGGTTCCCCTACATATATATAATTACGAAAATGCCACCGCCTCCCTTTTTAACCACCCAATTTTCAATTTGGGACGTCTTTTGGGGTGGTTATATCTCAATTCTGTAGTAGTGACTTAGCAACTACTTTGAGATTAAATTTTGTAATAAAATTAGCTAAATTCTCTTAATTTGAAAAAAGTATTGAACAACAATAATTAGGATAGCGACGACAAATTTCATTGATTTTTTTTTTTTTTTGCTGAATATTAATAACAACAACAATTTAACAAGTAACAATTTTAACTTATCAACTAACTAACAACAACAAAGGTAGCAACAACAAATTTCATTGAGGGCAATTAAGTCATTTAAAAAACTTCATTTCAAAATAGTCCTTAAGGACTTCATAGGAAATAAACCATTTTAAGGAACCTCTTAATAAGGTACATTCAGATGATAAGTTCCATGCATAATAACTTAAATCATTCTACTTTAATAGTTTGCATTTTTCTATGGAGTCTCATAAGCAAGATGTGATTACATATCTAAGAAATTCAAGACTTAAAGCTCATGCATGCTTGACCTCCCATGTAATACTTTTTCCCACTTGATATTCTTAATTAATTTCCTTCATCTTTCTATGCATTGCTTCGATCCATGTCAAAACCAAAACAGGAAAAAACATTAATTAAGGAAAAGATCGAAAATTTTCCAATGAAGTTTTTTCCCCCGAAGAATATTTATTTGTTTATAGCAAGAAGCGAGGCAAAAATAATCTTTCTCAAAAATAACATACTGACTTTATATGGGAAAGCCATATATGTACATATATAAAAACTTTTAAATGTTACACTGAGTTTCATTGTTTTTAGATATAATTTAAAATGCAAAATGAGGAAATTGTTGAAAAATCCCCGACTAATTTATGGCCCAAATATACTTAAGGACATAGATTCCTAATCAGCTGCAACTCTTCTTAAAGATACGGGTTAATATAACTTTTAGTCTCTGAAATTCGATCTAATTTCAATTTTGGTCCCTCAAGTTTGAAATCAGTGGTTCTGGTCCCTGAAGTTTTAGCTGATTTTGGTTTCAGTCCCTCAAGTTTGAAATCAATGGTTTTGGTCCCTAAAATTTTACCCAATTTTAGTTTTGGTCCCTCAAATTTAAAAAGGACTTGGTTTTTTTTTTTGGGTCGAGTCAGGTTTCATAATTGGGTCACCAAGTCCTTTTAAAACTTGAGGGATCAAAACCAAAATTGGGTGAAACTTCAGGGACCAAAACCAAAATCGGTGAAACTTCAGAGACCAAAACCACCGATTTCAAACTTGAGGGACCAAAACCAAAATTAGATCAAACTTTAGGGACCAAAAGTTATATTAACCCTAAAGATATATTGCAAACAGTTGAAAAATTGTTGTACTCACATAAAATTTGGATTCTTAAACAAAATCTCGGGTATCTTTTGGAGGATTTTTCTGTAATTTTTTCATGAAAAATGTTTCCCCAATACCAAAGATTAAGAGAAAAACGATAGCAACCTATGTCATATATATATATATATATATATATATATATATATATATATATATATATATATATATATATATATATATATATATATATATATATATATATATATATATATATATATATATATATATATATATATATATATATATATATATATATATATATATATATCCAAGTACAGTGAAAATTAAGCATTCCTATGATCATATACAACTTTAATTTCCTGAATTATTCAATCTAGCTTTTTTATTTTCAATCTCAGCCGAAAAGTGAAAAAATCACAAAAAAAAATAAAATAAAATGAAGCTCTATATTCCTATGAACAGCTATAAGATGAAGAATTGCTCATGGGGAGACAGGTTCAGAATGACTGAACAAGGATAAGTCATGGTATATGAAGTCTTGCAAATAGTTTAACTCAGAAACTTCTAATAAAAATTAAATGTGTATTAACGAATTTCATTCATGATATCTAATACTCACATAGTTTAATTAAGAAAAAAGAGGTCAAATGTGCTAATTTTAATGTGTGTGTGTATTTTATATGCATCTGAGAGAAATGTCAAGATGATGCAGACAAAATCAAGGCTTATACATGTACACATTTTATGAAAATCTCTTCAACAAGTTAAATGATTGATAGTTAGTTTCTATATTTAATCAGATTTGTCACCTTTTTCTTATTTTTCTTTATAGTCTTCTAAGATCATGAAGCTATGAGTGGACAAACTGAAGGTCAGCTGACGACCAACACATCTCATCACAGACTCAAGAATCAATTTGTGAATCAAGAAGAGGGCGAATCCTAGCGTGCAAAAGGAAGTCATCACAAGACTATACATATATATATGACATATTAATGAACAATTTTTCAACAGAGCAGTGGTGATTAATATATCCAATGCACTTTACATATTAATGAACAATTTTTCAATAGAGTAGTGGTGATTAACAATTTTTCAACAGAGCAGTGGTGATTACTATATCCAATGCACTTTACATATATCTATTTCACTTATTTGCTAGAGGAACCATCAGATTTGTGGTGAAATGTTCAAATTTAAGTACTTTTTTCTTTGACAAATTAACAATTTTTTTATAAAATAGTAGATTTCAATAGTTGATTGTAGATGTAGAGGCTGAGATTTACATAAAGGTGAATTTATTTTTGTTAATAATACTTGTCATCCAATTGATATGAACAATTTATTTATTTTTCCATTGACAAAATATTCTAAATAGATTGAGATAGTCCTAGTACATTAAATGGTGAAAAAAAGCCATTCATCAAAATAATTATCATTTTCTTGCTTAAAATTTTAGGGGATTTTTAGGAAAAAATTACCTCTAAAGCTTTTTCCTTGTTTTCCAATTCAGCAATCTGTTCTTTGTTTTGGGTTTTCTTCTTTTTGTACTCTTGTAAATCGACTCGATTATTCATCGTCCTATATCAACAACAGGAAAAATGAGCATCAAAATTCACAAATAAATTGGTCATGGCATGTAACTTTCTTAATCGCAATCACAATCACTACAAAGTAATATATATATATATATATATATATATAAAATACCGTTTGAGCTTCTTACCATATTTTCTAACACCCATCGCTATTTCTATTTTTCTGCTTTCATCCATTTCGCAGCCCTTAACCTCCCCTACTGCTGTTGATTGAGACAATGGGTGTATTTCGACAATTCACAAATTTATATCTGTGTGTTAATTTGTGTGTGCTATGCGTTAGGAATTTATATGAAACCTCATAAAACTATTCATTTTTTCAAAAAAAAAAAAAAAACTTCAATGTCACACTATTTAAAACATTTACTAAATAAGAAAAATAGAATCTCCTTCTTTTATTAGAAAGTGAAGTTTCTACTCATGTTAATGAGCTCGTAAACTCACTTATTGAGAGCCATACAACAATAAGATTTTTTTATTGTTTTAATGCACGTAAGGTCATTTGCGCGTGAACATATATATATATATATTGAAGTAAAACTATGACTATTTTTATGCTATTTGGTTCAATGCATATGGACAATTATTCATCTGTTACATAGCATAGTACATTGCACTCTTGGCTATTATGTCACTTAATGGATTACTCTTAAAAATAAAAATGTATTTATAGACATACAATAAGAAGATTTTTCTTTTTTTTTATCCACATAAGGTCACTTGCGCGGGAGCATATGCATATTGAAGTAAAACTATATCTTTTCTTTCTTTCTTTTTCAATGCACACGAGCAACTATTCATCTATTACATAGCATAATACGTTGTCCTACAGATTATTTGTTATGTCGCTTAATAATTTGTACGGTATGTGACCCTTAAAAATAACAAAGTATTACCACCATACAATAAAAGAAGAATGCTTTCTTTCTTGCTTTTATGTCATGTGTGTGTGAACATATACATATTGAAGTAAAATTATATCTTTTTGTACACAATTTGGTTCAATCTACATAAGCAACTGTTCATATGTTACATAGCATGGTTCTTTGAACTACATGTTATCTGTTAAGTCGCTTAATGGATTGTACTGCATGTGACCCTTAAAAATTACAAAGTATTTACAACCAAACAACAAAAATAATATCTTTTTTGTTTTTAACTTTTAGGTTATGTGTGCGTGAGCATATACATATTGAAGTAAAATTATATCTTTTTGTACACCATTTGGTTCAATGTACACAAACAAATAGTCATATGTTACTTAGCATAGTACTTTTGTACCACAGGTTATCTGTTTCGTCGCTTAATGGACTGTATTGCATGTGACCCTTGAAAATAACACAGTATATATAGTCATACATCAAGAAGAATTTTTTTTCCTTGTTTTTATACACATGAGGTCATGTGCGCTAAAACATATGTATATTGAAGTAGACTAGATCTTCTTATGTACAATTTGGTTCAATACACATGAATAACTATTTATCTGTTACTTAGTATAGTACATCGTATTATAGGTTATATGTTATGTCGCTTAATGGATTTTATGCTGTATGGCCCCTTAAATAGAACAAGGTATTAAAAAATTGTGACCCCTCTATTATTCTTCTCCCGACATTCATCTTGAGTCATTACCAAAAATTTGAATTTCATCAAGTCACTAATACGATCAGCATCGATAAATTGCGTCGTTTCTAAAGCTAGACATTCAATGATACCACCAAAGATTAAGAAAAAGGTATACTTCATTGTCACCACCGAAGATATACTCTCAGTAGGGAGACAGAAGTCGCAATTGAATATTTTCAGCAATGACACGTGTTGATATCTAAAAATATATATTGCCACATCATCAGCCTATTTGTACCACACGCCACATCACCTACCGCATTGCCACATTGCACTACATCACCTACCAATATTTTCATATCATAATAAATGACTTCAAATTCAAATCAATGATCTCTCCTTCTTTTCTGTGGAGTTTTTTTTTTCAGTTGAATTGTGATGAACCGACAATTTGGATTGCACTGTCGTTATGCACCAAATTTAACTTGGGTCAATATCTTGGTGATTTCTAATTATCTTGTATTTGAGTCAATAATCAAGTGGCACCACTAATATGGTTTATCTTAAAATTTTGGGAGGGCTAAGATTAAAGAGAGACTCTACTAGGAATTCAGACTATCCTTGTTAAAATTTAAGGTGAACGCCCAATGAGTCCACATCGATCATATTAATACTAGAACCGAACTATGTTATCAATCTAGATTCTTCCTTTTGATTCCTTTTGTGTCTTTCAATTTTCTTCTTTCTCCGTCTCTCCACCTTCTTGTTCCTATTGCTTCTTATGTCTTTCTAATTGATTTTTTTTTTCTTATTTGTGTGTGTTTTTTTTATCTTTCCCTTTTGAGTCTTTTCCATCAAAAGATTCAAATTCTTCAAGGAATCTGAAACAAATTCCTATTTGGACCCCCAAAGTAAAGCACATTCCGTGCTTGATGGAAAATTAGGCCTCTCTTCGGAAATTATTTTTCATGTGAACCAACCAAGTCATTTGGTCCCTCCCTCTCCTTCTCCCTTTCTTTTTCTAGAGTCCAAAGTGATCCCTCAAAGCCAAAATAGTCCTAAAGTGAAGTTATGTTCCTTAAATGAAACCAAAGTGTCATTCTCTCCTTATGTTTTACCTTCTGATTGTTTGAAAAACATATTTGACCTATTTTACTGCTTCTTGTTGTCTCTTTAAAAATATCAGTTTTTTCTTTCTTAGCTTCAGCTTCGACAACCTCGGTTTCAGTTTTTTCTTCCATAGCTTCAGCTAATTTATCTTCAACTTTGGTCTCAACTTGAGTTCCAATTCTCAACTTTTGGCACTACTTTCACATCTTCTTTCTTTTCTGCTTCCTTAGACTCTCCATTCTGTCAGTATATTCATGTATGCCATCATCAAATGGCAAAAAGAACACTTTCAAATTTAGCAAAATTATACGTCTAATTAGTCATTCAAGTTAGGAAAAATTAATCTTTTGGTCCCTATAGTTTTGATGGGATTGTAACTCAATCCTTACACTTACACTAGGTGTAACTCAGTCTTTATAGTTTTGACTTAGTTGTAACTTAGTTTATGAAATTTAGCTCGTCGCAACTCGGTCCCTAGAGATTTAACCATTTCATAATTTAATCCCTATATTTTAGGAAAATGAAATTATATATATCTTTAATAAAGGTAGGGACTAAATTCTAAAATGGTTAAAATTATAGGGTCTAAATTGCAATGAGCTAAACTTCAGGGATTAAGTTACAACCAAGTCAAAACTATAAGTATTGAGTTACACCTAGTGTAAGTGTAGCCACTGAGTTACAAACGAGTTAAAATTATAAAGATCAAAAGATTAATTTTTCCTTTAATTTAACTTCACTTAAGGTCTCATTTTGGTTTCTTAATTTTGTAAATTGGTTTTTTATCTTCAAACGTAACCCCGACTTTGTTTGCAAATAATGTTGACATTGAAATTTTAAATGTTGACAAAACATTTTTCAAATGCTGATATATTAAGTTTATATATGTGCAAATTTGTAGTAGTGAAACCAAACTACGCCTCAAGTGTCATTATGTTCCTTAAATGGAACCAAATTGTCATTTTCTCTTTAAGTTTCACCTTCTGATTGTTTGGAAAACATATTGAGCTGTTTTACTGCCTCTTGTTGGCTCTTCGAAAGTATAATTGATCAATACGAGTTTTAATTTTCTCGTTTTTGTGGTGATCTCTGTGCTTCATCATGTTGACATTAAATTAAACATACAACATTGCTTCTTCATTTTTTGGGGTGTTTTTTGTGATCAGTTCCTTATTGCATGTGTTTATGTCTTCTTTTGTAAAATGGCTATTGCCCTTTGTTCGATTTTTGTGATTAAAACCTAACATCATGTGTTGTCATTTGCAAGATACTAGTAAATATTATTGAATATTATTGCACTGAGAGTATTTGGGGTAAAAAATTTCATTGAATATAAATGAATGCTAAAGGGAAAAAATCATTCATTCGAACAACAAAAGAGAAATCCTTAACTTCCTCTATAGTTCACCCTCATTACCAACCAAGCCTCCCAATGAATTTTCTGAGATTTAATTTTTCTTCCTTATTAGCTTCAACCTTGACATCAGCTTCAGCCTTATTTTCTTCCGCTTTAGCTTCAGCCTTATTTTCTTCCTCTGTAGCTTCAGCCTTGACCTCAGCTTCAACCTTTTGTTCTTCTTTATCTTCAGCCTTGACCTCAGCTTCGACCTTTGGTTCTTCCTTAGTTTCACCCTTGGCCTCAGCTTCAGATTTATCTTTCTTATCTTCAGCTTCTACATCCTCAGTTTCAGTTTTTTCTTCAACTTTGGTCTCAACTTGAAGCTCTACTTTCTCATCTTTCTTTTCTGCTTCCTTAGACTCTCCATTCTGTCAATGTATTCATGTAGGTTATCATCAAAAGGCAAGAAGAATACTTTTAAATTTGGCAAAAAATATGCCTTTAATTAGTCATTTAATTTAACTTCACACAAGGTTTCATTTTAGTTCCTTTATTTTGTAAACTACTCTTTTATCTTCTAACCCCAACGTTGTTAACAAAAGATGTAGACTTTCAAATTTAAAACTTTGACAAAACAATTTTTCAAATGATGACATATTAAGGTTAATGTTAAATAATAACAATGATTGTCGCAAACATTCATCATGTATAAAGTTCACATTAAAACTACACTTTTGCTCTCAATTTTTTTTAACTATCTTCCTCTACAAAATGATACAAGGAAATTAATATGTCATATAACAAAATTGATATGTATGTGAAAATGGTAAATATAATATGGAAAGCATAAATGAATTGGCATAAATTATTTTAAAATTATTTTCGAATTATTAATATATAATTAGTTAGGTTTCATTCATATATTTAAAGAAATTAGTTCTAAATTAAATGTTTACGTTTTTGAAAAGAGATACGATAGGATTTGATTATGTCAACCTAACAAAGAATGTTAATCACAAGGCCAACCAACAAGAAACATAGAGACAGAGTAGGAGAGTCACATCCATGATCTCTCACTCGCACTCTGGGTGCTGCGTTTCGAACCGGTGACGTTGCTGCTGAGATTATCAATTTCTATGCTAGTTATTATTTTCTTTTCAATTTTTTAATTATGCGTTATATATCTATCTATATAAAAAAAAAATAGATCCGAATTAATTGTATTTTTTGGCCGATTGTTCTCATCTATTACCGTCTTTAACCAGAAGGATCGAAGGATATAAGCTCTAATAAGCTTAAACATTTTGTGTAAAAGATTCTTTATCTCAAATATTTTCACAAGATTTAATAATCCAAAATTAGTATGATCATTAGTTTTTTAATTTCAAAATGGAAGTGTGTGTTTCAATATATACGTTAACTCCAATGCACCAACTAAATAATGCATATCTAACTCGAAATTATCTTCAAAACCAAACCACTCATTGATTTAATGGTATTTAAAGGTGTTCAACCAATCTGATAGCTCCGTAGAAGCTCCGTCCAACCCCATATGCTCCCTCTAATCTCTATTATAAGGCACTTCTAATCATGTACAGTACTGGAGAGATAGTTAAACCATTGATTTTGTTTGAAAATGAAATAAATTTAAGATTTTACCCATATTCAAATGAAAAATTTTCAAATTTGTATTACATTCTCTCTAATAGTTAATAACTTCAAATCTGCGTGATATTGAAAAAAGTCAGAAACATAAACACCCTATTAAGTGATTTATAATAATTAAGGACCATTAATTTCTTTTAAAAGGTGTCTTATAATAAGGATCGGAATTCAAAAAAACAAAAAAACAAAAAGATGTTGTGTATCTATGGCCTGACCTAATTGATATGACATATTTGGTAGACTTAATTAATTCAAAATCAATATGTATTTACCTCAACATTATCAAGCTTGGGGGCTTCTTCTTCCTTCTTGGCCTGACCACCATTATTGATTTCCTGAACATCATTTTCAGGTTTTTCAACGGGATGAGGGCCCTCTAGGGTTTTGGGTTCGCTGGCACAGTTTCCCATGTCGATTTCTTTTGTTTTATAAAGGAGAAATGAACCAACAAAGAAACAGAGACTAAGTCTCTCTCTCTCTCTCTCTCTCTCTCTCTCTCTCTCTCTCTCTCTTGATCCTTCTCCCTATCCGTTAAGGCCAAGAAGATGCAAGAGAGAGAGAGATGCCAAAATTGTGAGACCTATGAGAGTCTTTTATAATGTGTCCTTTGTGTCCGATTTTGTTGCAATTTCTAAGGCAGGGAGAGAAAGCATGAGGAAGCAGTTTATTTTTAGGGTTTTATTGTATGGTGTAAAATAGTGTTGCAACTTGGGTCAATGTCTCGGTGAATCCTAATTATCTTGAATTTGTGTCAATCACGTGATGCTACTAATTGGTTTGTCTTTGTCAAACTTTTGGGAGGTCTTACATCTAAGGAGAAACTCAATTGTGTCTAACATTTTTTATTATCCTTCTATTTTCTTGAGCCTTTCTTTGTGTGTTTTCTATCTTTCTCTTTTCCATCAAAAGAGTCAAATTCTCCAAATATATAGAAAAAAAATTCCTATTAGGACATTCACGATCTTGATGGGAAATTAGGTCTCCCTTGGGAAATAATTTTTCATTGTCTATATCATCTAAATCATTAAATTCACGGTTGCATTGGTCTTTTTCACTAAGCGGGGAGAAACCACAATCCCATTTGAAAACCTAATAAAAATTGAAGGAACATATAAAAATAATAATTTTAACACTCTAATTAAAGACAACCAGTATGTCCCTGTAGTTATCCTACCAATTAAGGTTATCAAACTTATGAGTTTAATTAAACTCGTAATATAGGTGTAAACTCGAATTGTAAACATGAGCCATAAGCTCGTAAGAGTTTATCTCTATCAATAAATAGCTCCTAAGACTATTAAATGATTAAAATATAGAAAATAAAATTAATTTGATTTAAATATATTTTAAATTCAAGTTATTCAAATTAAATTCATCAAACCTTATAATTTATCATATTCAATATATAAATTTCTTTAAAAATCATATATGGAGTCACTAAATATAAGCAGACAAAAAATAATTATAAATTAAACATATATCACCAAATATTGGATTTATTATTATCAATATAAATATTATTAATATTTGACAAGAGTTATATTAGGTAATTGATTGAAATATTATAATTTATTATCTTTATTTTATAAACTTTGCACATAAAAGATTATTGAATATGAATAATTGTGGAGAATTTATTTATCTTGAACTGACATACGTGGGGACTACGTTTAAATACACTCTCATTTACTCTGCTTTCTTTCCAGTCAATGTTGGCAACATTAAATTGATGAAATTGATGGTATGCACTAACCGGGGTTAGGTTTAGCAAAAGAGGTTAGTCCTTCATAACGTGACGAACTAAGATTTGAATCCTCATTAGAAGAAGTGTTCATATTTAGTGCCTAATAGTACTTTAAAGATGACTGCCTCCGTCAGAAGGATACCTATACTTAGCCAAAAAAGAAAAATTGATATCAAACCGACTGCACCAACGGGGGTAGTGAATTGTTGGGCCTCTGCCATTTTCCGCTCCCAAAATAAAAGCACAGTACTGAAAATGGTTCTAGAGTCATAAAATATATGCTGGCATTGAAGAAAACACCTTGCTGGTGATGGTTGTGAAATCAAATCAAGACAGTTATATCATTCCCAACAAAGTGCACGAGTCATAAACGAAGGCTCTATTTGAGGCTGACTAGAGGAGAGAACGAATATCTTGTACGCGATAGCAGTAGAAACAAGAGTAAGATGCTCCAAACGATAAGAGTAGGTTGGAAGCTCGATCTTTTTGGAGGATTTGGCCAAGAGGGTTTAAACAAGCAAGGAAGATGAATCGTAGTCAAACAAACAAACGAGGCCGCCAGAGGAAGATACCAAAGTAGAGGGCCCAGAGATGTGAAATAAATCAGAAAAAGAGAAGGAGAAAACATGAATATTACTCCCTCTAGTTCTAAATAAAAGACAAAGTTGACTCTTTTTAGAAAGATTAAGGAAGTTAAATAAGTTAATTAATTATATCATATATTTTATATCTTTAGATTATATATCAGTTTATAAATTAGGAAAAATAGTTTAGAGAAAAAATAACAAATATAAATAATTTAAAGTAATTGAATTAGCTCCCTTAATATATTTAAAAAAGTCAATTTTATCTTATATTTAGAATTAGAGGGAGTAGTCAATTTTTTATGGACAAAGATGGACACTTGTGGCTGTGAGGGACGCTCCAGTGGAAAGAAAAAGGGTGTCCAGAAATTTCCTTTTATAAATCAAACGGTGTCGTTTGATTTAAATGGAGGGAAAGGAATGGAGAGGCCCCACTCCCTACGCGCCATGCACTCACCGAGTTCGCACGAGTCAGCATGGGTCACAAGTTTAGACTTTAGATGCAAGCTGAAACATATTGTTGTGTCAAAAACGTGAAATAGGCAAGTCATTCGAGTTGACTCATGATTTTGACAACTATGTTACCAATCATTTGTTCATGATTGTGAATAATATCTTCCATACCCATACGTGGAACTCTGGTGTAGGTTCTGTTAATTAAATATATACTTTTCTAATTTTATTTATAAGTGACTTCCATCATGTTACATATAGACTAAGAAATGAAGAGTAAGATTGTTCATATAAAAATTTTAATGAGGCACCTTATAAATAAGACAAAAAAATTTCTTGTCTCTTTACCTATAAATAGAACAAGAGGAAAAAAAGGTTTTTTGAATGATATGCGCAGTCATTTCACGAAGAGCCAGATGTCAACAAATGGTACATGTTGGGGCCTAATATATGAAACTACTATTTGACCTTCCATTATGATGACAATGGAAACATGACTAGTTCAAAACACATAGTTTGTGAAATTTATTATTGACCTCTTAAAAAATTTTCATCTTGGGAAATAATATGGTTCCTCTCCCTCTCCCTTTCATTGTTTAGAGAGTCTAAATTGATCGCTCAAACCAAACTAGGCCTGAAGTGTCGTCGTGTTCCTTAAATGGGACCAAAGTGTCATTTTCTCTCTAACTCTGGCTTCATCATGTTGGCATTGAATTTAACATACCATATTGCTTCATATTTTTTTGGGGTGTTCTGTTTGATCTGTACCTTATTGTGTTTATGCAATTATGTCTGCACTTATAAAATGGGTATTTCCCTTCATTCAATTTTTGCTACTAAAATCTAACTTCATGTGTTGTCATTTGCAAGATAATAATAAATAACTAAAGGCACTCAGAGTATTTGGGGTAAAAAATTTCATTGAATATTGTTGCTAAAGGTAAAAAAATCAATCAATTCAAACAACAAAAGAGAAATCCTGAACTTCCTCTATAGTTCACCCTCATTACCAACCAACCCAACCATGAATACTCTGAAATATTAAGAATCCATGAAATTTAATGAATTTTTCTTAGTCAAGAAAGTGAGAGAAAAGATGACATCAGTTCTTCCATGATTCTTCCTTATTAAGCTTCAACCTTGGCCTCAGCTTCAGCCTTCTTTTCTTCCTCTTTAGCTTCAACCTTTTGTTCTTCAGCTTCAGCCTTGACCTCAGCTTCAACCTTTACTTCTTCCTTAGCTTCAGCTACGTTTTCTTCAACTTTGGTCTCATCTTCTTTCTTTTCTGCTTCCTCTCCATTCTGTCAATATATTCATGTATGTTATCACCAAAAAGGAAAAAGAATCATTTCAGTTTTGGCAAAAGTGTACCTCTAATTAGCTCTTTAATTTAACTACATATAAGGTTTTATTTTGGTTCTTTAATTTTATAAACAAGTAGTTTTTTACCCTCTATTTAGTGCTTACAAAAGATGTAGACAATGAAATTTTAAATTGACATATATTGTCAAATATTATATATCAATTTTAATTTTTAAATAATAACAATAAAATTAACTCTCTTACTCTACAAAAATCTAATGATAGAAGGAAATAAAATTAATATGTCATAACAAAATTGATATGTAAAAATAGTAAATATGATATGGAAGCAAAAGTGGATTGAGACAACTTATTTTAAAATTAGTTTCGAATAATTAATATATTATTAATTAGGTTTCATTAATATATTTAAAGAAATTATTTATAAATTAAATGTTTATGTTTTTGAAAAGAAATATGGCAGAATTTGATTAAGTAAACCTAACAAATAATGTGAATCACAAGTCCAACAGAAAAGAAACAGAAACAGATAGAGACACATAGAGAGAGGGTGAGCGAGAGAGAGTAGGAGAGTCACATGTTAGTTATTATTTTCTTCTCAATTTTTTTATTATGCATTTTATATCTATATACAAAACAAAAAAATACATGGGATCCGTACTTTTTGGCCGATCATTCTCATCATTTATCATCTTTAACTTGAAGGATTGGAGGAAATAAGCTCTACTACTCTCTCCAGTCCTAAATATAGGACATAGTTTATAATGTAATTTGTACTACAAACTATGTCCTATATTTACTACCGGAGGTAGTATTAAATATTTTGGGTAAAAGATTCTTTGTCTCAAATATTTTCCCAAGATTTAATACTCCAAAATTAGCTTTTGATCATTAGTTTTTTCATTTCAGAATGGAAGTGTGTGTATCAATATATATGTTAACTCCAATGCACTAACTAAATCTTGCATTTAAAGGTGTTCAACGAGTACAACCCCATGTACGATCCCTCTCTGATCCTTATTATAAAACAGAAATTAAATAAATTTAAGGCTCTATCCATATTCAAACGAAAAAAAATTCAAATTTGTCTTCATTGTATCTATAGTTATTAATAACTTCAAATAAGGGTGAAATACGCCCATCTCAAGTGACTTATAATAATTAAGGACCATCACTTTCTTCTAAAAGGTGCCTTATAATAAGGATTGGAAGAAGTATAAGGTTAATTCAAGTCGGAGAAAAGATGTTGTGTAACGGTAGCCTGATCCATATTGGTTCAATATTCATTATCACTGGTTCATGAATCGATCGATCACCTTGACCTAATTGGCATGCGCTTCATGAATTAATTAATTCAAAATAAACATGAATTTACCTCAACATTATCAGTCTTGGGGGCTTCTTCTTCCTTCTTGTCCTCATCACCATTATTGATCTCCTGAACATTCTTTTCAGGTTCCTCAGCAGGCTGAGAGCCCTCTAGGGTTTTGGGTTCGCTGGCACAGTTTCCCATGTCGATTTCCTTCCCCCCCCCCCCCCCTTTATTTAAGACAAACAGAGACTAAGGAGTCTCTCTCTTGATCCTCCTTCCTCTCTGTTAAGGCCAAGAAGACGCAAGAGAGAGATGCCAAAATGGTGAGACCTGTGAGAAGCTTTTATAATGTGTCATTTGGGTCCAATTCTGTTGCAATTTCTGTGGCTGGGAGCCAACGCACGAGAAGCAGTTTAATTTTAGGGTTTTCTTATAGTATTACTTTGACTTTTTTTTTTGGGCTTTCCCATTAATAGGAACTAAATTTACGGCTAATTGATAGGGAACTTAATTTGATAATTTTGTGATCTTTGGTCTTTTACCCTACCGATTTTTGGGATATTATAAATAGAAAATTAATCTTTAGTCTACCGATATTTGGGATATTATAATTTATAAATAGAAACTTGACGGTGTTGTCCCTCTTCTTGCTTTTAAGCCTGGTTCATTATCCACCTTCCACCCCTTATTAGATTTGCTAACCCAGTCGACTAAAGAAAAAAATTTAGGGGCAATCACATTCAGGTCCCAGCCAATGAAAATAATATCTGAAAATTCTCATAATTTATCAACTATACCACTTTCACTTTCACTTGTCAATGACAATTGAAAATGACACAGTTGATAAGTTATAGGATCTTTTCAGATATTATTTTTCCTGGCTGGGAACTTGGTGTAATTTTCCCATAAAATTATATAATGTCATAGATATAAAGTTAAATGCAATAAACCAAAACAATATACAAAACATATCTCTATTATGCCTATAAAATGGCGGGTAATGTCATGCGTAATTGGGACCCGTTGGAAATTTTAATGCTTATTTAGAATGACTTATCCCCTTCTTACTTGATGGGCAATACAATTAAAGAGATGTAATTCATGTGAGATAGGTATCTTACCCTTGACTATATATGTGCCCGAGGAAGCTAAAATATATCACATTCGGTCATAAATATAAAACTCAGTTGACTTTTGTTTTTTATAAAAATTAGAAAAGTTAAATAAATTACTCAATCATACAATACGTTGTGATTAAATTATATATCAGTCTATAAGTCAGACAAATTAGTCTGAAGTAAAAATAATAAATATAAATACTTTAAATTAATTTAATTAACTTTCTTAATTTCCTTAAAAAAGTCAAATGGGTCTTATATTTAGGACTATTAATAAAGAGGAATAAACTCAAACAGAAAGAATACCAATGATAATAATTAAAACAAGTCATGGTTGAAACGATCAGATCAGTTGAGTTGTCTGATCAAGCCGGTGATGTAATAATTAAATTAAAATAATATTATATAAATATATAATGATTAAAATATAATTAATCCTCAATCCAATTTAATATTTTTTTAATAATAAGGCACAACAATATTAAAAATAAAATAGAAACATTGCAAAGTGCTAGTTATAGGAGAACAAAAAGAAAACTTAACCACATCATTGAGCAGATAAGGGGCCTCAATCCAATTTAATAAAAATGTTAACGAAGTCACAAAATATATCCAACAAGCTGAAATAAAAAATGTATTTTAATATATATCACTTATTATGAATAAAACTCAAATACCAAAAATACATTCTGAATTATATTAGTTGAAACTATTGAAATTAAACAAAATTAAAATTGTTAACATTATAATTATATTATGACATATGTAATATAAAAATTGAGTGTTCGAAAAAATATAAAAAATGATTACTGTTAAAATATTTTGCATTTTAAAACATGCATGTGGTGGCCGATTAACTTATTTATAATAAAATTGTAAGGGTGAAAATATGTAACATCCCAAATTGTAGGCTCAGGATATAAAGAATTAGAGCTCGTTTGGTTCAACCCCATTGCATGCCTACAATGGTAATCATAATTGCATTATCAAGAGATGAGTGTTTGGTTGCTCTTTAGCATGGTAATAGGGTTTACCATGGTAATGATGATTACCAAAAAATTGGTAATCCTCATTCATACCTCCCCCTATGAATCCTCATTACCATCCCATTGCATGGTTTAAAAAGTCCAATTTACCCTTTAGTTTCCCTTGTTTTTGTTTCACTTATCTCATTTCACTTACCGCATCACGTCACAACTGCCACCACCACAACCTCTTCCTCTTCCACCATCGTTACCTCCGCCCTCTGCCGCCACCACTACCTCCTCCTCCGCCATCATCTCCACCCACTGCCGCTGCCGCCGCCACCCCAGGCCCCGCCATCAGCCCTCCACCCACGTCCATCGCCACCACCTCCTCCTCCGCTGCCACCCTCACCCCTGCCGCCCGCCGCCACCACCTGTGCCACCGCCATCGGCCCACCACCACCTCTTCCACCCCCCGCCGCCACCCTCACCCCCGCCGCCACCAGCCACCCTCGCCGCTGCCACCACCACCACATCCCCGCCCCCCCCCCCCCCCCCCCCCCCGCAACCCCCACCACCTCCTCCTCTACCCCCGGCCTACCGCCACCACCTCCTCCTCCACCCCCGCCGCCACCTCCTCCATCACCGCCACCGCCGGCTTGTAACTATTTTTTCTACAAAGATTATATTAAGGGGTAAAATAGACTTTATGTAATATATTAATTTTAAATAATTGTTAAAATATTAACTCATTGCACGTTGCTTAAAAATCAAACCAAACATTACCCCTATAATTAATATTGCATTGTATTACCATTGCATCGTATTGCACTGCACTGCAGGGTGTAATGAGATCAAACCAAACGGGCCCTTAGTCTAAATTAAGTAAACTATTAAGCCCACCAAATGTTTTAAGGATATAATGAGGAAAAATGCTTAATATAATTATATAAAAAATTATTTAATGGCCCATATATATTGAGGAAATTAAATAGTATGAAATGTTATTATGGGGAGTTAGAGGAATTATAAAGAGGCTTAGTTCCCAAGAAATGGCTGAAATAATTTTAAAGCTAATTTTTGAGAATTTAAGATCCTATTTTCCCGAAAATTCAAGAAAAAATAGTTAGAGGTTAATTTTTAGCCTAGAAATTTTATGAAAATTATTTTATGAGATTAAAAAGCTAATTGAGGCCAAATTTCTTATAAAGTGTCTCAAAATAACTTCTGGAATTTATTTGGTAATTTTGGTACCGTTAGAGAAGGGTAAAGTGGTCCAATCACTAGCCAACCCCGATCAATGAAATGGGGCCAATGTTCGGCTCAAATTTAGAAGCCTAGGACATGCTGCTCCAAGCCCAAAAAGAAGAGGATCGATTTGTTGGTTTGGACTTCATGAAATGCGAAAATAAGAGGCTAATTTTGTCATAAGTGGCTTATGTGGAACCAAATTAGCAATAAAAAAATAATTTCCTCTCCACTTATGTCTATACAGCCTCCACACACTCCTCATTTTCGAGCTAATTCAGAAACAAAAGGAAAAGATACAGAGAGAGGTCATGAGGAGGAGTAGCGTCAAGGAGAAGAAGAAAAGCTTGAAGGAGGTATCGACACTATAAAAAAAATGACTTTTTCTGGTGACTCGCCACTGAATGTTTTTAGTGGCGACAATCCTATGCGACTGTTGCTGAAAGTTTTAGCGGTAACAAAGGTGACTTTCAACGACGACTTTTATGTCACCGCTGAAAGAGTAATTTTTTTAAATTACAAATTCTGTCACAATTTTTTAACAAAAAATTACAAATTCCATGTGTCTCTATCCTCCACTCGCTGCCACATGTCAGCTCCTCGTGCTTCCACGTGTCGACGTCACATAATTCCTGAAAGTGCTTCTTCTCTAGCTCGAACCCGCGACCTCATAGTGCTGAGGCCTTCACGCACGTACTTTTGCCAGTTGCGCTGAAATGAACATGTATTAAATTATTACATATTGTTATATATATAATATTATCATACACACACACACACATAATTAATTAATTAATCAGTTATATATATATAATAATTAATTATTAATTATATATAATATTATTAAAAATAATGATAAATTAAATAAAAATGTAAAAAAGTATTTATATATTTAATTAACCAATTTTTTAATTAAAATTACTTAATAAATAATAATTTAATATTATAAATATTATTTTTAATATAAAATGATACATATAATATTACTAACATATAATTTATTTTTATATAAAATAAAATAATAACTAATATCATAATATCATAAATATTATTTTAGTAGAAAATTTTAAATATAATATTAATAAGTAATACGATAATTGTAATAATTAATATTAAATAGAATTATTTAATAATTAATATTTTAATATTATAAATATTATTTTAAAAATAAAATTAATAATTTTTAATTTTTAATAAATTTTAAAAATAAAATAAGCTGAAATTGACTTTCAGCGGCGACTCTAAAAGTTGCCATTGAAAGTATGTTTTTGGCGGCGGCTTTTAATAGTCGCCGCTGAAAGTCAGTTTTTTTTGTAATGCGATTTGAACATGCAAGCTTGATTCTAGGTAGAGTTAAGCCTCTTAGACATCATCCTATCCTTATTTTCTTCTATTGTTGTCCCTTTGGTAACATTTTGGGGGTTTGAAAATCTGATTCTAGAGAGAGAAAATAAAGAATGGAGAAAATCTGATTTCTATGGCTTAACCATAAAAATCTGATTTATATTATATTAGAGCTTGTGGTAGTGATTTCCTCACTACTACAAACTAGACATTTAACGACCCTAAAGGACGTCCCTTTTTAAATTAGGGATACCCAAAGTTCAATATTTAGCGGGAAATATTGGCGCTGGTTGAATTTTTAAAAAAAAAAATTTGAACCACTTTAGACGTCCCCAGTCAAACTGGGGACGTCTAAAATGAGGTTTAGACGTCCCCAGTGTGACTGGGGACTTCTAAAGTGGCACTTTAGAAGTCCCCAGTCACACTGGGGACGTCTAAACCTCACTTTAGACATCCCCAGTTTGACTGGGGAAGCGAAAAAGCCTGTCAAACACCTATCCCATCAGCAGCAGGCCAGCAGCTTTATTTTCCTTCCCCAAGCTTCATTCCGTCTTCCCTCATGAGCTTCGTTCCAAGCTGTCTTCCTCTTTCCCCTTTCCCTTGCTTCCTTTCCCGTCTTCCTTCCTCTTTCTCAATTCGTTGCTGCAACTCCCTTTCCCGTCCTTCCTTCCCTATCTGCCTTCCTCTTTCTCATAATCATATTTCTATTTTTCCCTCTCTCTTCTTTGACGAGAGCACCATCATTTGTGTCTCCCTTTCACAACTATAGTCTTCCTAGCTGGTGGCACCGTGAGTCATCTCCATTTCCGTCGTCCACAGGTTTGTCTCTCACTCCCACAACTTTGGATACAAATGATTGAACAAATGCTTGTAACTGTTAATTTAAATCAGATTATGAAACTGGAAAAATAGAGTAACTTGTATATGCATACTTTTAATCTGCTTCTAATTTGCTTGATATGGAAATGGACTGTCATTATTGCATACTTGTTTTTTTCGTCAACAGACTTCAACACAGTGATGTATATATATAGACATGAGTTAAAAAAAATGACAATGATACTTAGGAATGAATTTGGTTTGGCTTAGGTTAGTCTAGTTTAACATTATTCAAAAGTCAACTAAATTACAAAAATATGTCAGAGTTTTGCCTCAAATGCGTGTATGGTTCTTTGGGATGAATTTCCAAGGTGCGAATTAGAGTTGTGTTGTTATACATACTATTAGATTGTTGGATAACATGTTTATTAGATAGTGCTGAACTACTGTTGTTTCCATTCTGGTTTATGCAATATTTCTTCTATCTAATTTCTACAGTTTAAATTTTCCGGATAGTGATGTATATATAAAAGGCCATAAAAAAAATTTTAGATGTCCCCAGTGCAAACTGGGGACATCTAAAGTGTTTATGAACCACTTTAGACGTTCCCAGTTTGACTGGGGACTTCTAAAGTGCCACTTTAGACGTCCCCAGTTTGACTGGGGACTTCTAAAGTGACTTTAGACGTCCCCAGTTTAAACTGAGGACTTCTAAAGTGTCACTTTAGAAGTTCCCAGTTTGACTGGGGACGTCTAAAGTGGTTCAGAAACACTTTAGACGTCCCCAGTAACGACTGGGGACGTCTAAAGTCTGACCAAAAGACGTCCCCTATTTTAGGGACGTTATTGACAGTTTTTTCTACGATGCTCAGATAGACGTCCCTCTGTTTTCAGACGTTAAAAGGCCCAAAAAAGGGACGTTAAAAGCGTTTTTTATAGTAGTGCCTTTTCTGTATGTCAATTTTGAGTGAACTTTTGGGGTCCTTTGGTTCTGTAAACGGTAATCAAAATAGAGCATGTATCTAGGAGTGTGTAAAGTCAATTTTTGAGGTTATAAGCTTTGATTTGTGGATGTATGTCCATTTTCTTCTGGTTCTTACAATCGAAAAACAGAGTGTGCACATGCATGAAGTTGCAGAGGTCAAAACTGAAATCTTGAGTGGGTTTTATTTGGTTTTTCTTAGCGACTAGAGAGTTTAGCATGTGTCTAAGATGATAGAACCAAGGAGAGCTTAATTTAGGAAGGAAAAGGTGGTGTTCTTTAGAGTTTGTGACAGGGTGCTATTTCTGTGAAGTCAGTGAGGCAAATGGTGTCGGACATGGTTTTGATTGGGCAAATCGTGTCCATTTTTTTATGAAATTTGGCAAGGGAATAGTAGACATTCAAAGCCTTAAAATGAGTTCTAGAACGTGTCAATTGGATATCTAAAGCAAAAGTTATGATTTTTGGAATTTGATCAAAAAACCTAGGAACACTCTGTGTTCCAAATATTTGACAGTAGGTAAATAGGTAAATTACATGAGGTTGCTTTGGTAATTTATCAGTGTGTTTATTTTTCCCTTAAAGTAGATGTATAGAGCTTTCAACCAAGTATTAGAACTCATAGATTGAATGTGTAAATTGTAAGTTATGAATTTTTAAAGTTTGGGTAGAAAATCTGGAAAACTCTTACTCTCAATATGGACAGTCAATTTTCACGTGGAATTTGGGAACTTAGGACCATGAATTATTACTGGAAATTATTTTTCTTTTACAGATGATTGAAAGAGCTTTACATTGGAACTTGAATCACCTCATTTGGAGTTCCCTAGCTTAAGTTAAGATTTTTCAAAATTCCTTGCAAGTTTAGAGGTATATTTTAAGTTAAGTGCGAAATTGCCACATATTGAAGAAAATGTAATTAGAAATGATTGAGAGTTTTGGGACAAGTCTGAGGGGCTAACTTAATTGAATTAAATGTTCACCTTGAGCCTAGAATGGAAAATGAATATCCTATGAGTTTAAAAGAGATGTTAGTGTGGGATTAAGCTCATAGCACAATTTAGACCAATTGTGATTGGAAATGAATATTTATAGCAAAGTTAAAGAGCTAATTAAAAGAGTTAGAGTTTGGGGTCATGGGGAGAGATTAATTATGAAAAGTAAGTATCCTTAAGTTTCTGTATTAATTTGCCCCTTACATAAATACAATGGTTAATAGGATTTGGCTTTTTCTATCAAGCAAAGGGATAAGCAAAGGAAACACAAGCAAGAGGAAATAAGTTTGGAAGAAAGCTTCAAAAGGTAGTAAAACTTACTCTTATATAGTTTGTGCTTGGTTGCTTGCATGTTTATTTGCCATGTATATGCCTTTGAACATTTATTATCCTTGCTTGAGTTTTGCCATGGCCATGTGTATGTACTTGTAAGGTGTTGTTCTTATTTGGCTATTTACATGTATAGTTAATTACTATTGCACATTATATATTGAGTTGATGTTTTGCTACTAAGATTTCCCTGAATCTCACCCCTTTTCTCCCATATACCAACAATAGGGACAAGTACTTCTAAAGGAAATGGCAAGCTAGTAGAGGAAGCTTGAAGGTGGACACTGTAAGGAAGCTATTAGTTATGGTAGTTTTGTAAATTAATTATCTTAGTGGCTTATTGTATATAGGTGTGTGCTTATCTTAAATTATTAAAGTTTATTCTAATTTAAGGTATGGAAATATAGTTTTGTAAGGGCATGTATCTAACCTCTATAAGGAGGAGTAGGTGAGCTAAGCGCCAGCCCAAGGTAAGTGCCATGGAATGATCATGGCCAATATAGTAATAGTAGTGAAAGCAGTACACATAGCCATAGTAAACCATGCCTAAATAACGAAACTGAAAATGGCAATTGCATGTTATGAGCCCATAATTAACTGGCGATAGACTACGATAAAAGCAGAGTAATACTTTGATAATATTAAATGGAGTTAAAGGATTGATGAGCCATAATAAAGAGCTTGAACTAGTAAATAATTGTTTTAAGAAGTTTTAAATTTTTTAGAAAAGTCCATTCATTTCTAGGTTCGAACCCTGCGTTTAGGTTGGGTTTTCAACTATTTTCAAAAGTATTTTCTTCCCAGCATCAAACCTGGCTTAATGGTTTGAATTCATTAGGTATATAGCTCATCTGACTAGAGATATAAATAAGGGTGTCACAAAATCAAGTTAAAAAACATATCAAAATTGTTTTATACATGTTTTTTTAAAACTTTCAAGTCCTTTTATATTGGCCCATCCAGTTTTTATAAAACCATTTCAGTTCTCGGCTCAATAGTGGCTTCTGGCCCAATGACGAGTAAATAACGGCTCAAAGCATCCTAACTGCTAAAGCGGCCTAAAGACAAAATTCAAGCTGCTATTGTGACCAATTGACAATTCGACCGGTTAGACCTCCTGATCTGGTCTGGCTTTAAAAACCATGGTATTAAGTTCGAACCCTGGGTAGAAAGAAAACTTTAGGGGGAAAACCCTAGCCCTCAAGTGAACATTCATTTGGATGAGGTTGGATTAGTTGTTTGCTTGGTTACTTGGTAAAGGATACCGAAAGAGCTCCAGAATCTCCCAAGGCGTCGTATGTATATGGCATCATCACCTATGGTGTCCTACATGACATCCCATGTTGCATCCTACATGTAATTCCTCTCCTTTATGCAGTCATCCCAACTCATAATTCAAAGTGGTATTCAAGTTTCAAGTGTCACACTTGCTAAAGGACAAGCAAGAAGGCCTTTTGGAAGTTGTTTCCAATAAACCTTGAAGCCCAAATCATTCAAGAGATCATTAAAGGTTGTATTTGGATCTCATGTCAACAAATTAAAGGCCCAAGACAAACGTATATACTTGGAGAAAGTAAATTAAATTGTAATCATGCAAATTGAAGAGCAGATTCACATTGTTTATTATGTGCCAAGGGAATTAAAAAATGTGTGGTTGTTCATAAAGATCCACAAAGTTGTTGGAATCCTTCTATTTGTTTTCGTGTTAATTCTTCTGTGCCTTTTACTTATGTAAGTTGTAAGGGCTGGGTTTGATCACATATAGCCCAAATAAATCATTTTGAATGTTTTTAGGTGCCAGTCATTGATTATTTATATTGTCCTAGATTATAATTTTGTCATTTTATTTATTTAGCAATAAGCTTAAAAGCCAAATTATCTTTCGTTACCCTTTAAATTCATTTACATTTAAATCTTACACTACAAAAAAGGCACGTTTTTGTAGCGATTAAAATGCCAAGTTTCTAACTGTTTTGACTGCTTCAACAACGTTTAATAGCGGTTGTGGTTCACAAAATCGCTACAAAAAATGGTGTGGTAAGCAATATTATAGCAGTTGAACCAAACCGCTATGCACTTGGTCAAACCCGCTACAACATTTGTAGCGGTCTTTTTTAACCATTACAATCTCCAGCACAAAATGTCAGTTCATGGCTTGAATTTGTAATGGTTAGTAACCACTACAAATGAGGGAAGAAATTGGGGAGTTAATTTGAAATTTGACGCCTTTTATTTAGTAGCAATTATGTAACCGCTACAAATGTTTAATTGAAATTTGAATTCATTTTGGTGAAAATGGAATTTGCTACCCAAACATCTACTAATATTTTGGGATTTTTTTTTGAAAAAAAAAGGTATTGATTTTTTTTTTCAATTATGTTTTACTAAAGTACAAAATGTATGAAATATTGGTACCAAATTAATTAGTCATAAAAGAGGTATATAAGGTTTTTATATACATATGCAAAAGAAGAATTTTATTTTGTTATATTGTGAAATGATATTAATATATTAAAGAATTAATATTTGTAATAATCATTGAAGAAGTAGCAAGAAAGATATGAAGTTATTATTTGTAGTGATTCCAATATGTCACCATTTTCAAAGCACCTGCAACTGAAGAGAAGAAACAACATTAGTAAAAAAACAAACAATATGAAATAAATAAGAATAGGAAAGAGAAGAGAAAAGAATGTAGAGAAATTTCTTACATTTGAGATAACCAATCAAATGACACCACGTAGAAGAGCAAAGAAGAAATGATGTGCAATAGAAAAAGGGCGGGGGGGAGAAAGAGTCAGAAATGAAGGGGGAGGAGGGGTATTTATAATTGTCCCACTATTAAAAAATGATGAATTTCCAACAAAGTTTGCCATGGGATTCAAAGTTTCTGATGGATTTGCCATAGAAACAGATTTCCGACCGAGTTTGTTCCCTCATTGATAGGACCTTGGCAATTCAATTTTTGATGAAATTCTAATTCCGTCGCAATGGTGGTTAAAATGATGGTGACTAAGGAAGAATATGAAAGATTCAACAGGTGTCTGGGCTTTCAAGTGTAGGATTTTATTTTTCAAAATTTTATAGTTTTAATCTTTTGTGATTTTCTGAAATTCATATTTCATCTTAGCAAATGTGATCTTCTAGATTGTTCCATGATTGAATCTTTAGCCTTAGATGAATCAAACAATGTTTTGTAATTGGAATGATTTTTGTTTCTTGTCCATGATCATGTGTCTAATTGAAACTTGCTCTTGATTCTTTACCATTGCTTGTTGATGGCTACTTTGCATTCTACCCAGATTTGCAGGTGGAAGAGATTTCTTTTGGGGGGAGTGATGTTTTTTTCCTTAAGGGTACTTTATTATTTTCATATTATATATTCATACTTCAATTAACATTTATATCTCATTTCTATGATCATACCAAACACACTTTAAAACTCACTTTCACCTTCATTCTACTTCTAGTTCCACTTCTACTTCCAATTTCAATTCCATCAAAAACTCTTCCAACATACAAAATGGGCATTAAAGAACTAATTAAAGGGGCACGTGGCCCTTTAAAAATCATGTGGGGGACCCCCACTTTATTTTCTTCTTCATGCATAAGAAAATCAAAGAAGTCACAATAGTCCGAGCTTCGTCTACTAATTTTTTAGCTTAGAGTGAGCTTTGTGATGGTTAATTGGCCTCCAACATCATTGAGAGAAAAAAAAACTTTTATTAAAGGAGGAATATTCAATCCAAATACATGATCAAAGTATGATCCCCTACATTTATATACAAATTACTTAATCTCAACCAATCTAACTATATTGGGCCTAATGGCCGAGCTGACATATTGGGCCCATTATTCTAACACTCCCCCTCAAGTTGAGGAGTATAGATATCTATAGTATTCAACTTGCCTAACAATCGATCTAATACAAGTTTACTGACAGGTTTTGTCAGAAAATCTGCTTCCTGATTACGAGATTTCACATGACATCAATAACTTTCACTTGTAGTTTCTCACAGACAAAGTGGCAATCTATTTCAATATGCTTTGTATGTTCATGAAAAATAGGATTATTAGCTATGTTTATTGCAGCCCTACTGTCACAATGCATTGGAACTGGATACACATGGGATAATTTTGTTCTTTCAATAATCCTGCCATCCACATGAATTCTGAGACAGCTGAAGCTAGTGCCTGATATTCTGCCTCTACCGATGATCGGTAAACAATGCTCTACTTCTTGGTTTTCCATTAAATCAGGGAGTCTCCTAACTTCGACAAGCACCCAATAATCGAACGCCTAGTACTTCTACATGCACCCCAATCTGAGTCACAAAAATAGCTAAGTGTCAAATCTTTATTGGAACTTATAAGAATTCCTCATCCTGAGCTTTGTTTCAGGTGCTGAACTACATTAAGAGTTACTGCCATATGAGCTTTTGTAGGAGTTTGCATGAATTGACTTAGTGCCTGCACAAGAAAAGAGATACCAGGCCGGGTATAGGTCAAATAAATGAGACGACCTACTAGTTTTCTATATTTTTCAGGATCTTTTAATATATCTGATTCTTGATCCCTTCCTTGTTCATAAGCTAGAAGCCTCAAATTTACTGCCATTGGTATATTAAGTGAACTACAACCACTCATGCCCATATCTGCAAGTAAATCAAGCACATATTTATGTTGTGACAATATAATACCCTTTTTGGATCTTGTCATTTCAATGCCAAGGAAATACTTCATGACCCTAAGATCCTTGATTTTGAAATGACTATGTAAGAAATTTTTTACCTCCTGAATCCTTACATTTGAGCTGCCAGTAATAAGCAAGTCATCAACATAAACAAGTATAAGAACAACTCTATCTTTAAATGCTTTAGAGAAAAGAGAGTAATCATGTTTACTCTGAGAAAAACCTCCTTGAATTAAAGCTTGTGACAGTTTATGATTCCACTATCTTGAAGCTTGTTTGAGGCCATATAAGGATTTGTTCAATTTACATACTTGACCCTCCCCCTTAGCCTCAATACTGAGGGGAATTGTCATATAAACATCCTCATATAAGTCACCCTGCAAGAAAGCATTATGAATACCCATATGAAATAACGACCAGTTATGGACAACAACAATTTTAAGAATAGTTCGAACTGTGATCATGTTACAACAGGGGAAAAAGTGTCCTGGTAGTCAATCCCTTCCCTTTGGGTATACCCTTTAGCTACAAGGGGAGTTTTATACTTTTCAACTTCTCCATTCGCCTTATATTTAATTTTATAAACACATTTACAACCTATAGGCTTCTTACCCTTAGGGGGAGAGACGATGTCCTAGGTTTTATTTGCTGCAAGAGCCTCAATTTCAGCCCTCATTGCTTTCACCCATACAATATATTTTACCGCTTGATGATAGTTGTTAGGTTCAGGTGCAGAATCCAAATGACATAAGAAACACATAAATACAGGAGAAATATGCTCATAAGACAAATAGCCATGAATGGGATACAAACATGCAGAAGTATGGTTAGGAGAACGTTCTGAATTATAGTTAGAAATTAAATTGCAAGAATAATCTTGTGCCCAAATAGGAGGTCTCCTATTCCTGTTTGGTCTTACACAAGATTGTGTAGGTGCTGTATCAGTTATAGGCAGATTAGTGGCATGGTCAGAAATGGGCTGTCTTGTACTCATATCTGCAGTATAAGAGGTGCCAGTGGGTCTTTCATGGCTGGAAATAATAGAGGGAACCACATCATCAAAGTAAAACTTGTCTTTAATGTCTTGATTGACTCCCCCTTGATTAAGACCACATTTTTCTTTAAAAGGAAACCTGTGTTCTTGAAATGTGACATGCCTAGAGACCATGAACTATTATTCCTTAAATATAGTAGTAAATATCCCTTTTGGTGATTGGGAAAACCAAGAAACACACAAAGGATAGTTCTGGGTTGGAGTTTATCAGGTTCATTAAGATTAGTTGCATAAGCTAAAGACCCAAAAATTCTCAAATGACTATAATTTGGATGTTGCCCATAAACATGCTCATAAGGAGTTGTATATGTTAGTACTTTAGAGGGAATCCTATTTATTAAGTGAGCTACCATTTTAACATATTCACCCCAATATCTAATCGGTACCCCGAATTGAATCGTAAGGATCCTAGAAACTTGCATTAAGGTTCTGTGTTTCCGTTCTACTATCCCATTTTGTTCCGGTGTATAGGGACATGTAGTCTCATGTATAATACCCTTTTTACAGAGATAGTCTCTAAAATCATTATTGACAAATTCCATGCCATTATTACTTCTCAACTTCTTTACATGCAATGAAAATTGAGTAAGAATATAAGCAATAAAATTCTTAACATAAACAGCAGTTTCAAATTTATATTTTATGAGAAAGATCAAGGTAGCATGAGAAAAGTCATCAACAATTGTTTAGAAAATAATGGTGCCCTTGATGTGTGGGTAATGGTAGGGTCCCCAAACGTCAAGATGCAGTAATTATGCAACGATGAGAAAATGGAAGCTTTGTTTGCTTAGATTGAATACAAACATCACAAGTGTCTTTGAGGGATACGTTGGAAAATTTAATAGAATTCAAATGTTTCAAAACAGACATGGGCACATGCCCTAATCGTTTATGCAACAAATCCAAATCAGCAGATTTAAAGGGCACATCATTGACAGAATTCAAAGCAACAGAACGTCTATTTAATTCTAGCATGTATAATCCTTCATATAGGCTACCAACCCATCCTGAAGGCCTTACACTATACATCTGTTAGGAAAGAAAAATACCATGTATTGTTGTTCTTTAGTGAGTTTAGGAACATAAATCAAGTTAAATTTTAACTCATGGGCATATAACACATCATGCAAAATAATGTCACTAGTGAGCTTTATTGTCCCTATATGAGTCACTGTGACACGATCTCCATTAGGAATTCTTATGGTTTTAATCATACCATCATTAATTCTATATGTATCTAAAAGTGTTAGGTCTCTTATCATGTGTGTAGTTGCACTAGAATCGATAACCCATTTATTAGATGTATGAAAAGAAGTAAAGTATCCTAAACCTGAACAGCACCATTAAGGGCATGCACATTAGCCTCTGAATCTTTTATGAGTAACTCTAGTAAACGTTCATACTGCTCCATGGTGAATGAAGGTGAAGTCATACTACTCTTCTGGGAAACAGCTTCATGGTTACATGCTGATTAGTCCTCAGGTGGTTTGTAGTTGCTTCAGTAGGTTGTTTCATTTTCTTTCCTTTAAAATCATTGGGATATCCCACCAATTCCTAGCAAGCATCCCTAGAATGCCCCTTTTTAAGACAATGTAAACATTCTATAATCAGACCTCCTCATCGCCTTCCTCTGCCCCAGCTTCTACCTTTAGCAGTCATTGCTACACCCTCCATAAGCATGCTCTTGACTACATCTGTGATGGATTTTTGAGCCTAATCTTTGACTATCATTGCGTAGGCCTGATTAACACTAGGAAGGGGGTTCATCAATAATAGTTGACCTTTGGCAGTAGCGAAAAACTCATTCAAACCCATAAGAACTTGGAGTAATTTCTGTCTCTGAATCATTTTAGCATAAACTTGAGATGTATTACATTGGCAAGATGGAATGGGTAATGTAGAAGATTCTTCTTCCCATAATTCTTTAAGTCTATAGTAGTAATTGGATACAGAAACAGAGTACTGACGTAGGGAATGAATCTCCATGTGCAATGTAAAAATGCGGGATCCAAAAGTCTTATCGAATCGTTCTTTTAGTTTGAGCCATACCTGATAGACGTTCTGGTAAAAATGATACTGTTCCCAAGCTCTCTGGAGATTGAATTGAGGATCCAAGATAGTACAATAGCATTGCACCTCTCCCACTACTCCTAGAGACTTGCATCTTGTGATTCTCACTTGTAGGACCCATCAATGAATCCCATTTTACGTTTTCCCCAGAGAGCTATGTGCATTGCTTTACTCTAGATTAAGTAGTTTTCAAAGCCCATTAAGACATGTTGAATAATAGTTGTCCCTTGGGTCTCAGAAGGATGGAGATATAGTAGGTGATTAAAACTGGGATTATTGACAACAGACTCACATGAACCACTGGAACCTTTTTCTCCTGACATTGTATATGCTGAGTCATGTCTGTTGAATAATGTTTCATGACTGGGAAACAGGCAAAGTGAGCTGGACAGTGGTAAGAATAGTGAGTCAAACTTTTCAAAGAGAACTGTGTCGGGAGATTTCTTGTCTGACAGAGGTTTAGCTGATCTTCATAGCATGATAATCGCTGGTGACACCAAGTTTCAGAAAGAACGGCAACAGTGTGACCAAGATTTGTCCAATCTTCACGGCATTGTTGATCATTGATGATGCAGAAGTGGAGAAATGGTAACACGTCGATCTCTGGGGATGTGAGAAATCTGAACCAGTGAGGACTTCTTAGTGAGGAATTGGCATTGACGAGGGTCACGGTCGCCAAGGAAGGTCACACCCAAGATTTCTTAGAGGTCGAAGATCATAGCACTAGGGTTCAAGATCCCCAATTCATCGATCATATCTGCTCACATTAACATGATCATTTTTGGCAGAGATTCTTGACTTTGGGAATGTTACTGTGTGGGTCTTGTTTAAGTCCTGTTCTTGATTCTCAGGTGTGCTGGCCAATCCTATATTTGGTAGTTCTTGGGATTTCTTTATTTTCGGCCCTGAATTACCTTTAATTGATGTTGGATTATTGAAAGAACCTATGCTCTGATGCCATGATGGTTAATTGACCTCCAACATCATTGAAAGGAAAAACACTTTTATTAAAGGAGGAATATACAATCAATATACATGATCAAAGTATGATCCCTTACATTTATATACAAAGTACCTAATCCCAACCAATCTAACTATATTGATCCTAAAGGCCCAACTTACATATTGGGCCCATTATTTTAACACTCTGAAGATCATTTAATTATTCAAATTTACTTCTTTTTACTTAACTCATACTCTGATCCTGAAGCTGAGTTCTCTATTGGTGTCTTGTTCTTTCTATCCCCCGCATCCCCATACTTTCATCTTTATTGTTGCTTTCTCCATCCTCTAAATTCTAGCTATCTTCATCATTACTTGAGTTAGTCCCTTCATTAGTATTGTTTTCTTCCTCACCCACGTCATCCTCACCACCTTCCTCATTCCTATTAAGAATATCTTCATCCATATTAGTGCTGGAAGGTTCAGAGGCATCCATGGGTAAACCTTAAAAGATAGCTAGTTGACTAAAAAGTAAAATGAACTTATCTACTTTGCCATCTACCCTGTTGACTTTCTCAAGAAGTTCTTTAAGTAGTTGAGTAGTGGGAGAAGGAGGTCTCACTTTTCTAGCTCTTATCTGCCACCTGATTACAGGATGTTTATGGGAGACCACATAGGTATGACTGAATATAGGTCTAGGCTTAAATCTTGGATCTGAATCCAATTGTGGCACCTTGGCTTTAATGAACATTTCTGAGATAAGATGATGGAAGATCAACTTGTAAGAATGAGTTACACTACAAGTATCAATGGCTTGGTACATAATACTCTCCAAGATGACAGGGTTGTTGGTTTTCAGGAGAAAGATGAAGAGACACAGGTTTCTGGTAAGTTTAGTTGTATGTCTAGTAGGATAGATGTTGTTGGTAACTAAGTGCATCCAGCATTTGGCTTAAGGATCCAAATCATCTCTACCTAGATATTGCCCGTTGTTATTCGGGGCAAACCAGTTATTTGTTTTGTAGGGCAAATCATCTTTTACATTCTTCAGCTTTTCATACACGCAGTCCTCAACAGCAACTATCGGCAGATCATAAAAATCTCTTATGTCTTCTCAAAATATGAATATGCTCTTGTCCTATAAACTTACAGCCCCATTGTAACAAGCAAATTGAAGGTAGTATTGGCGGACAAAAAAGGCATTTCCTTAATTCCTTTTTTTGAGCAACTTGCCAAACCCATTAGCCTTAACTTGATTGTAAAACTTATATTTTGTAGTTTTAGCAAATTCTCTTTTGCAGATGAACTTTCTCTTATTGATCTTTCTCTCAACATCTTGGAAAGTGTCTTTCAGTGGATTGTGTGTTTTAGGCTTACGCTTCTTGCTGATGCCATGATATGTAAAGATGAGAACAAGAACACAGACAAAAACAACACTCAACAACAATAAAATCAAACAAAAAGAAACAAACCTAGCCAAAACTATCCTAAAAGAAAGGAAAAATAACCCGTAAACTTGTGTTCTAGCTAATCTAAAACTATCCACTGTTATTCCAAGCTTAACCCAATCCTTACTGCCCTCAAAATCCATTGGCTAGCTCAAAAGGAAAAGAAAACAATTAAAACTCAGTTGATCACACCCATTTCATTGTGGTAAAGTAAAGAAACCTTTTTTAATTAATGAATGGATCAATTCAAAATCAAGAGAAAAGCAAAAAGTCATTATTGAATACAAAGTTTTATGTTTGGCATAACAAAACAACTTTAACTTACTAGAAAAACTTTATTTAAATGACCAAAAGCTTTTCTCATATCAAAAATCAAATGATCCAAGTTGCAATAGGTTTCAATAGATGCAATCATCAGTAATTGCATTAAACAAAATACTCTCATAATGATTCTTGAAGCTCTCCTTTATTTTAGTTATTGAAATTTTGGTTTTCCACAATGAAGTGTTGTGAGCACAACTAATTAATCAAGCACTATGCCACACAATTACAAAATCTTGCTAAATCATGCAACTCTACAAGGGTCTTGAAATTTCTTTGAATTTGGACAAGACTTGACTTTTTTCACTAGCAAGAAGTACACTAAAAAGTATACTTCTAGCAGTATTTAAAGGAATATTTTCATTAACTTCAAATTTCAAAATAGACCCGTCAACATAGAAATTTCAGAACTCCACCACTTAGCACAATTTCATGATATAGTGCTTAATCAACCAATCAAGCTTAGAAAAATTTAGTATCCAAACCACATAATGAAAACAAGATCCAGACTAAACAATCAACCACTAGTAATTGTTAATATCTACTCCTCAACTCCCATTGTAAATTCTAGCCTAGTTCTCAACACTTCTTATAACATGTCAGGTTAGAACTTATAAAATCACTCAACTTATGCAGGCTATTAAGAGAACATTTCTAAAGATGCACAATTCATCAAATTCCTAATTTCTTGTTTAAATCCTATGAGTTCAAATTCAAGTTCTAAAAGTTTGGATTAAGTTGAAAATATGTAGAGACTTATTTCTAAATTTATAATAGCAGTTAAATGGACTTTCACAAGTGAATTTTTTTCTCTTTTTAAACCTTTTCCACAGCTTCCATAATTTTCAGATGTAATATCCCAAAATATATTCAAGGACTAAATAACTTAAAAGAAGCAAGTGTAAATTATGATAGAAACTGCTCTACGAATTTAGTAAAGGATTTAGTACAACTTGTTAAAGGAAAATACCCGATTCCTGTAGGATGTGTTAGAATAATATAAAACCTAGCTTGGAGTCAAAAGAAAAGGGAAATGGCATCTAGAAAGAAGAAATAAAGAGACATAAAAGAACTAATGGCAATATAATTAATATTGTCAAAAACAAGGGCAAAAGAGACATTTGCCACTTGATCTTGAGGCTAAAATTGGAAGACAAAAAGAAGGGTCAAGATGTGATTTTCAAAAGCAAGAGTAATCATGAGCTCAAAAAGCAAATTAACCCTCCTCTTATAAGGGTTAAATTTTGGTCAAAGAGGGGCAAAGAAGAAAGAGAAAAATTGGTCAAGAAGTCAACTAACATTGCAAGAGGACTTGGTCAAACTTGAACTCATGAACATATAAGCTTTAGTCAACAAGTCCACCTCCTGTTTTGGTATTAATTTCGGTCAAGACTCTCAAAAGGGAAGGAAGAGAATTTAAATTAAACCATAGGCATTGACTAGTTAAAAAGCAAAAGAAAGAAGAGAAGAAGAAAAGTCAACAAGACTTGCAATTGGTTAAAAGTTGGTAGGTTGACCAAAAAGCAAGTTTACAAGAGCAATTTGGTCAACAAAATTGTCCCCTTTTTATGTGCCCAAATTCAGTCAAGATAGAGGGAAGAGGGAAGGAATAAGGTTGACTTAAACCCAACCATGATTTAGTTAAATTAACTCATAAGTTTTGCAAGACACCCAGTAAATGTGACACCTCATCTTTCTTGGCTTCTTGGTGTGAATTATAGGCCAAGTATTTTATGGGTTGAGGATTCATTAAATAAACACAATTACACACTCCCAATCATCCCAAAATTCGGCCTAGTTGAGAAAAAGAAGAGAGAAAAGCTTTGGAAAAAGAAAAAGGAAAGAGAAAGAGCTCTTGAAGATCAAGAAGGAAGGTAAGATCATCTCGCTCAATTTTCACCCCTTAATCACCTTTTATGCTCAAAACCTCTTCATAAACATTGTTCCCCTTGCTAAGAGCTACAATTCTATGGTTATATTTTTTTAATCAAAAGTTGGTGTTTTGTGTTGTCTACAAAGTGTCAAAGTTGGAGGAATAAGGAATAAGCTCTAGAAAAGGTAAGAGGTGAGTATAAGATTCAATTTGAACCTAATCTTTTGTTGATTGGTTGAGTTTTGTGGAAATTGTTTTGCTGCCCTATAATTTGGTCAATATGAGAACTTGGGGTTCCATGTTTTTTTGACCAAATATATAACATCATATGATGTTTAAAGAGCCTACTGGGTTAGTTTGATGATAGAATGGTAAATTTGGTAATTGTTAACTTGAGAAGCCAGTTTTGGCCAGACCAAGGCATGTAAGAGGAGTAGGATTTTTGGTAAATTTGATGTCACCAATGGATTATACACGCAAAACTATGTAGGAATAGCCTCTAGCTATGAATTCTAGATTATTAGAATGAAATACTTAAAACTAGAATTTAACATAGTGCTGCCAGTTTAGGGTTTTTGTGACACAGGTGGAAGTTGATGTGTTTTTGAATAATCAAAAGTTGTCCAATGAATATGATATTTTTCATAAGAAAATTAGATGTGTCAAGATTTAATTTGATATTTCATTTGTGCCAGTTGGATATATACATTAGGAGTTATAATTTATTGAAGTTAGACATTTAAAACTAGAATGATTCTGTGGCAGTAATGATTAATTGGGAATTCTGGAATAGTAAGCATACAATTGGTAGTGGAAGACATTTTTCCTTTAAAATAGACTCAAAGTGGGTCATATTGGACTTTGAAACACCCCAATTGAAGGTTCCTAGACAAAGTTATGAATTTTCAAAGTTTGTTGGAAATTCTGGAAAAATAGACTATTAGGCAAAAATGAACTATTTAGGGCAAATGAGTAATAAAGTTAACTTCCAAGGGTAGAATTAAGCACATAAAGCTAGTATTGACCTATTGACTAACTATGTTGCATAATGCACTAGACTTAAAGATAACCAACATAAGTGTTATGAGATATCAAGAATTGGGACAAGTAATAATTTGCTGTCTATGAATTCTAGCTTATAGGATTTGACATTTGCCAGGGTCGCCCAAGAGACTGGTAACAAGAACGAAACTTGGACAGGCTACCAAGTAGTATTTTACCCCTTATATCATATGTGTTGCTTTATATGAATTCCCTATTATCTACTTATGTGCGAGACAGTTAGTCCCTAGATGGTAAGACCTGTAAGTACAAGTTGCACAAGTTACCTTGGGCTGTAGCATAGGGGGTTACCCTAGACTACATAACTTGTATAGGGCAGAGGTCTTGGGTTGCTAGTTCATGATCACCAAGCACTATGGTTTTTTGATAAGGGACTAGTTAGGCCCTTTGTTTGCTGCATACTGTAAGTGTTATGTTTGATTATTTGCTTTACATGCTTAGTATTCTGCATATCATATGAGTGATTTGTGTTACTGCTAGGATTCTTTTGAATCTCACCCTTTCCAACCAATGATCTACAACAAAGGCGACCAGCTCCAAGGGCAAGAAGGTAACCATAGGTGGGTGAAGCAAATGCTAATTATTTAGGGACCCTTTGGTTATCTTTCATTTTGGATAACTGTAAAATTTGTAAATGTAACTAAGTAGAAGTAGCTGTAGCAGTTGTAACCCCTTGCCTTAATTACAATAATTATAATTCAAGAGTGTGTAATTAAATGGTTTGGAGACTGTCAGATAATTTAAAACTCATTTTAAACTCCCACCTTATGGTAGGGTTTTCACAATTTTTTTTCAAAACTTCATTCCTATCCTGGTTTCAAGTTCAAATATTGAATATAATTACCTGTATAGTTAAATCACATTTATACATATCAGAGTGTATAACCAAATTCTCAGTAACTTCTAGGTTTTATACATGTATAAACTAAGGGTTATAAGTTCCAACTAGGGGATTACATGATCAAAATCAAACATAATATTTACATCCCAAAAACAATTTATTGTAATCCCTTTCCAAAAGAGATAACCAACAATAAAAAATAACATCCCTACAAAGTCCTAACCGATCCGGCCTCGCCGTACCTAGTCTGGTTGTACTTTTTCTGAAATTTTGTCATAGGCTATTCTAACATATTTTCATCCAAGGAATCCATTTTTGGACTTGAAATTACCAAATTCATTGTCAAATCATAAAAATACCCTTGACAACTCACTTTAAAGGTTTCAGGGGCATTTTCATAATTATGCTTTTTCGGCCTTTTCCAAAAAAGTGACCAACTGTAACTCCACCTAATTTTCACTCCTGAACCCAATGGAACCATCAAATAATTGAAAATCCAACTCTAAGACCCATTTCTAGAGATGGCCAAAATTTATGAGTTCTCCAGGAAAAATCGGGGTTCTGCGATTTCGACTGCGTAAACACGTTCCTTTCTACTCTTATCCACTTTATTGACTATTATATTAGGTTACAACTAACATTTAGTACCAATTTGGGTAGCATAACAGCCCCCACAACCCATTTTCCATTTTTATGTACAAAGACAATCCGGTGAAATTTCACTGATTAAATTGTCCACAGCAGCCAGAATAGTCGATATACAAGAGTTTGGAAGTTACCTCAAGCTCCTACTAGCTTTCCCTTGACTTGGCTAAACCCTAGCTGTTTCTAACACCTAAATAGGCACTTCCAAATGTTAAAGAACATAAAGGAGTAGCTTAGGATTGGAGTTATACGCATTAGGAACTAGATCGTCGGAGAAATCAGTTTACCTTGCAAGTTCTCTTTTCCATCTCTCTCTAAACTCTCTCAACATTCTCTCTCTATTTCATCTATTATGTGCATCTGATATGGCTGAAGGAAGGTGAAGGATAATGTTTTATATCATATATCATATGATATTTAATTATTAAATTAATTTCCAACAAATTTTGGATTTTTCAGAAATTCTGGCAGATTTCTGCCCAAACTTTGAAAAATCATAACTAATTCTAGAAAAATCAAAATGGAGTGATTCTAAAGCCTATAGAACCCTTATTGAGTCTACTTTTAAGGAAAAATATAGGATTTTCCTAGCTAGAACCACAAAATTCCAAGAATTTTAATCTTTGCCTGCTGTTCAAGAAAATAATCAATTTCGTTGGGCAAACTTCAAAAATTCATAACTCTTAGCTTAAAAAATTATTCCAGCTATGACGCTTTTCAAAAAAATGCCGTAGCTTGGACTTTCATTTTTTTTATAAATAAATTTTTTGTGTGACGCTTGTTTAAGAAAGTGTCGCACAAGCCTAATACTAAGCTTTGGTGCTTATAATAAGAAGCGCCGTAGCTTCTAAACTTTTTTTTTTAAAAATAGGGTTAATATAACTTTTGGTCCTTGAAGTTTGATCCAATTTTGATTTTGGTCCCTCAAGTTTGAAATTGATGGTTTAGGTCCCTGAAGTTTCATCTAATTTTGGTTTTAGTCCCTCAAGTTTGAAAAAGACTTGACGACCCGTTTTTGAAACCCGACCCGACCCGGAAAAAAACCAAGTCATTTTCAAACTTGAGGGACCAAAATCAAAATCGGGTGAAACTTCAGGGACTAAAACCACCGATTTCAAACATGAGGGACTAAAATCAAAATTAGGTGAAACTTCAGGGACCTAAACCACCAATTTCAAACTTGAGGGACCAAAACCAAAATTGGATCAAACTTCAGGGACTAAAAGTTATATTAACCCAAAAAAATATCTATGGCTCTTCTTCAAAGAGGCATAAAAAAAGGGGCGCCGTTAAATCCCTCTTTTTGCAGTAGTGGATGAAAGGCAAAAAGGAAAAAGTTATATTTTTATGTTGTTTTCTATTTTTTAGAAATATTTTGATTTTTTTAAAATATTATTAAATATTTATTTTGATTTTATGTTTATTTTATAAATATTTAATTTTTGAAAAAACAACATGATGCAAGACAAACACAAACAAAAATAGATTAGCTTCGGCATACACCTTTTATGCCCAAGCTAATGATAGAGAGCAACCATTTAGGAAAAAGGGACAATTGGCTTCGGCCAACATCATGTGTGTTGAAACCAATAACACAGAGAGCACAGATGAACAAAGAGAAAATTTACTTCAATGAACATCTTATTGGCTGAAGCTTATGACACAAAGAGCAAAACATTAAGAAAAACACCATTTAGCTTTAGCCCACAAGATGTTGGCCGAAGTTAAAAATTATTGACAGACACAAAAACATCAAAAGAGACAACACAAATATATCCAAAACTCATCCCAAAACCATCAGACTTATATCATGCGCCCATTCAAACACCAAAATCAGCTTATCACATCCAAACCCAATTCAACACAAGGAATGCATCATGAACATGAGCATATTCACAAAATTTACTAGCATTAGAAGAATTTTCAGCATGTGAAGCACAACAACCACAAGCTAATCTCATATACAAGTCAAATGAAAGTTAAAGTCAACCACATTCACAAGGTAGCATCAGTGTTGGATTGGTAGGCACAACAGAAAATTAAAATTCAAAAGTTTTCCAATCTCTACTGTGGATGTGTCAATAACATTTAAATAAAGTAAAAGAGAAACGTACCTTTCTTATATGTTCAGTCTTTCTTTTCAATCTCAGGGAGCTAACAACTTAGATCAACTCCTTCTACCGGTATCCACACGAATAGGAATCCAACACGAACAGCGTGCTAGCACCATCAACGTCCTTCTCTAGAGTTTTCTTGTCTCACGTCTCTCTATCTGTCTCTCATCACATGTAGAAAACCCTAGCTCACCCTTTTAAATAACTAGTTTGGGCTTTCTATTTTATGATGGATATTAGATTTTTTAAATTAATCTTAATTAATTTTGAAATCCATATCATATCAATTAGCACTTAATTGTCTTTTGATAAGCAAATTAAATAAATAAATATGGTTTAATTAAATCTATCCAAGATTTTTAATTTAACCTATTTATTTAATCTAAACAAAGAGCTAATGGAAATAGATTTAATTTATCTTTATAAATTAAATCTAAAATATTATATATTTATCATGTTAGTTATTAAATTTACTTTATCACATAAAACTAAATTTAAAACTAACACAATATAATAATATTATCATATATATATATATATATATATATATATATATATATATATATATATGTATTTTGAAAATACATATATGTATATATAATATTATTAATTTTCTTTTCGAATATATATATATTATATATACATATATGTATTTTCAAAATACATATATATATATATATATATATATATATATATATATATATATATATATATATATTTGTCCACCCTTGATTAACTATTACATCCATTAAATCTAGACATATCTTAGATTCAATGAATCAGGACATTATAGCTTTTATTGGGCTATTTTTGTGTGCGACCTTATAGGCCCATGTGAAATTGGCAGTGGGCCAATGACTATACTAACCCATTAGTCGAAAGCAGCCTCTAGCAAGACATTACTACTACCCAATTCATATAAGGATTGATAAACTGATGCAAACTGTTATACAACCATATCATGTCCCTTTTGTCACACGATATTTTGGTCAAGGATGAGGAATGGAGAATGTCATCCTCCTATTCTTGACCATTACTTTTTTGATCCCTGAGTGGTCTAACTATAGAAATGAAACTCCTTTCCATCGTAGTATGGTTATATATTTCTCAGACTCACTCATCGAGGGGCCTAGTAATTTCTCTCTACTAATGTGAGGGATAAATTCCATTTTAACTATTCATATTCCTTTGCATGAAAACCACCAAACCTGAACATAGCCTTTATCGTCACCCGGTCAAAGGTGACTTTTGACTGGGTCATAGTTGAGCAACTCTCATGTAGGAATCCATGATGATCTCAGGTTAAAAGGGCATAGTGACGTGGTTATACAGGAGACAAACTTATGACTTGATCTATACAATTTTCTTATAGTGGGTCAGTTCAACACCTTGTACTCTTACATGTACCTATGACTTTGATTTGTATCTCTATACCTTTTCAAAGTATACTAGTCTTATTTCATCTTTTCTCTCGCCTAGATGACCAACCATAGGCATTTAGGACAATCATTATGATTTATCCAAGGATAGTTATCATATTGAATATGCAAATAATATAATAACAAAATGGAAAAGTTCTTTGAATAACAATATTCAAAGTACAATGATTGGCTCCTAGGGCATAATTTCCAACAATCTTACTACTCAAAATTGACTAATCATCATAAATGCACACCAAAATCTTATAAATGATCTTTATAGTTAAGTGGACTTCTCTAAGATGCATTCCAACATTTGCTTATAAACTCCCTCTCATCTCATATAGCCTCTCTCTTAACTTCAATAGACAAGTTCCAAGATGGGGTACCTTTCCTTCCTAAAAAGCAAAGATCAAACATAAACCTACCAAAACACACCAAAACCAAACAAACAAAAAAGTTTGAGTTAAGAACTTGGGTTGCCTTCCAATAAGAGTGTAGTTTATATCCTGTAGGATGACTCTTCTTATTGGTCACTCTTCATTAGATAAGTAGATAGTGGATACAAGCCTATCCACATCTCCTCCTCGATAATTCTTCAATCATTGACCATTAACCTTGAATCTTTCATCCTTCTCATTTTCCAGCTCCACATCACCAAACTTTAAAGCTTAAACCAACATGAATGGACTTGACCATCTAGATTTCAACTTCCCTGGAAATAATCTCAATTGGGAATTGCAAAGGAGAACCATTTGATTGGGTTCAAAACTCTTGGAATTGATCTTGTTGTGATGATCCCTCTTAGTTTTTTCCTTGTAAAGTCATGCACTCTCATAAGCATGGAAACAAAATTTTTCAAGCTCAGTAAGTTACAAAAGCCTCTTTTCACTTACTTCTTCAGCACCAAAATGTAACTTTTTAATAGCCCTATAGGCATTGTGTTCTAAATCCACTTCAAGATTACAAGCTTTACCAAAAACCAACTGGTACGGATACATGCCGATAAGTGTCTTAAAAGCAGTGTCATAGGCCCATGGTGCATAATCTAACTTGGTAGACCAGCCATTCCTCATTGTTCCAACCACCTTCTCAAGGATTTTCTTGATCTCATAATTAGAAATTTTTGCTTAGCCATTGGTTTGAGAATGGTAGGGTGGTGTTGCCTTATGCTTGACTCTATTTCTTTATCAAGGGCTGAAATTAGTGATTGTAAAAGTGTGAACCACCATCACTGATAATCGCTTTAGGTGATCCAAACCTAGTGAAAATGTTCATCAATCGAGAAGAGCGGAGGCTCAGGTGTAACCCCCTTCACGCTTAAGGCCGAGATTTAATTCATAAACACGTAATTGATGTAGAATTAGAGACCTTAGATGATTTTGGGACTTAAACAAAATCAAACTTCCGAAAATCATGGCTTACAAAAACTTTTACAAAATATGTTCATGACGGTCTCATATTCACATTTCGATACTAAATGGCATGTACAAGTTGATTTCATTCACAAATATCAGAGTATAAGGCAAATTCCCGACACACTCGGGGTTCCATTCATTAATAAGGGTTTTACAAAGGCACAAAGCCCACAATTCATTACCCTTAACTTGGGGATTACACAAAACTATACTACCAATCCCAATATACACAATTGTTTCCCAAAAATATCCAAAAGATATACATGATAACCAATAACCCAAAATATACATCTAAATCAGAGCTTTATCCGCTCTTCGTCGCCCGCTTTCCCTTTGATCCTTCTGCCCTGTCTAAAACATGGTTTTTGGGAGAGTGAGATTCTAAGGAATCCCCATAGTAACAAATCAATCATATAATGTACAATAATAGTGCATGTAAGCAAATCATTAACCACAACAAGTAACTACAACGGCAATGGTTAGTATGACACATGTCATCCCTTACGATTGCTCACGCTGAATTGCTCACGTTGCATTGCATCACAACAATCCACACAATACATTTCACCATAGCTGGGATTCAGATAATGCATTTCATACACAAGCCATACAGGCAAGATACACACAGCCCACGACTGGATTCACAAACGCCACCCCACGGGTCGGATTCACAATATCTATGTCGATTACGACGGCAGTTCAACGGCCGACCTAGAGATGACCACCGTCAATCCCTACATAGCTCACGCTGACCTACTCACACCGTAATGGACTATGGTACACATTTCACAAATTCAACGATAAGTTATGCATGCCAAAACATCATACATCATATGAGAGAAGAGTCACTACCTTGATCCTTCCGTGCGTGTCCTAGCGCCGGTCTCTCCCGAGGAGGGCAAATATCGTATCCTAGAATCATGATTAGGGACGAAGAGTTATATTCTATTCCAAGACTTATTTAACTTGAAACACTTAATTTTGGTTATCATAATTGACCCTTAAGAGGCCACAAATGCCTCTAATAAAAGCCTTAAAAGGTTGGGAAACAATAGGTTAGAGGTCTCCTTTCGAAAACTCAAAGTGCTGGAACACAGGGGTTGGCTGGGCCAGCCCTTCCTTGGGCCACGGCCCAAATATGGTCAGAAGGCCATGGGCCGCGGCCAGCCACCCATGGGCCACGGCCAGAATCAGGCCAGAAAGGCTTGGGCCGCGGCCAGCCACTCATGGGCCGCAGCCAAGAAATTTCCTGACTCTTGGCTGAACTTCGAAAAACCATAACTAATTGTAGAAAAATCGAAATGGAGTGATTCCAAAGCCAAATGAAAGGTATATGAGTGCGCTTTCAAGGAAAAATATAGCCTATCACTGGAAATCACTACACAAATACAGAATCACCAAAAACGAAACACTACTCCAAAGCAGAGTTCTGTTTCAATCCCAAACTTTGGACAACCATATCTCACAGAATACTAAACGAAATGACAGAAAATATATGTCCATTTTGAAGCTTGGGATGTGAAATTTAAGACTGGAAAGTTTCATAATTTTCCAATACCATTGGTTCATTCAAAATGCTCGTGCAAACGGACTGCACAAAACAGAGCTCAAACCAGACAACTTTCCAACTTTTCCCAAGTGATCCAAATGAACCCAAAATCAACAACCAAGCTTATTCCCACAAAAAATCACTCAAGGAATCCAATGGGAATGACAAAATCACCAAAATCCTATTCCATTATCATGCTTTGGTTTTGGGTAACATTAAACACGAAACTCTCAAAATCTCCAAACTTAACAATTTCAAACCCAATCAAATCTATCTATCCAAAATGCATTCCAACATACAAATTCCATACCAAACATATACCAAACTCTCAATGGCCCTCATTTTCGAAAATGACCCAAGAATTCTAGAAAATCCAAGTTAATCCATTTGGCATAAAACATAGATAGATAGATAAGTCTCACTCACCTTATCAACTTTCTCAAAGGGAGTTCTTGATTCACCACTTCCCAAAATTTCGTGTGGCCACAAATCACAACCAATGGACAAGCTACAACCATAGAAATGTTGCTCTTAACTCAAGGATCAACTTTAATGAAGGGAGTTTGAGCAATAGAGGTCATTTTCCTTACATTTTTCAAGCTTTCTTCCCTTCCCTTTCCCCTTCCATGGCTGACGAGAGAGAGAGAGCAAGAATGAGAGAGAGATGGTGAGATGGAGAGAGAGGACGTGAGAGATGAGAGGGAGGAGGAGTGAAGAATAAAATAATGATACTCCCTCCATGACTTCAGCAAAAAGAGAGGAGAGGAAGAGAGAGAAAAATGATTAAAATACTCTCCATTTGACTTTTCTTACACCTCTCCCTCTTGCCCAACTTTTGCCACATGTCAACTTGCTATTAGCTTACACCAATTAAGTCACCAATTAGCTACTTTAATCTCTCCATTAGCCATTTTAATCACACATTCCATTTTCTCTTAGTTAGTAATTAATTTCTCCCTTAATTACCAACTCATGGCCAATAATTCCATTCTTCCAATTTTTCAATAATTATGACATATTAATCAATATTGCCATAAAACACATAATAATTCAAATTAAATTCATAATTATCCACAATAATCATGATTTTCCCTTAATCAAAAATTGGGATATTACATCAGGTATCGAAGCTTACCATTTGTGAAAGTGGTCTGGAAGGGAATGTCTCCAAGGAAAGCAACTTGGGAGGCGGAAGCGGACATGAGGAAGATATTTCCTGATTTTATGCCCCATGATGTGTAACAAATTTTGAGGGCAAAATTTATTGAACGGGGAGAGAATTGTAATGCCCTAAATTTTGATTAAGGGCTAATGATAATTATTATGGATAACTGTGAATTTAAATTGGAATTATTATGTGTTTTATGGCAATATAAATTAATATGTCATAATTGGGGGAAAATTGAAAGAATGAAATTATTGGCCATAAGTTAGTGATTAAGGGAAAATTAATTACTAACTAAGAAAAATGAGATGTGTAATTAAATGGCTAATGGATTGGTTAGAGTAACTAATTGGTTACTTATTTGAGGAGAGCTAATGACAAGTAGACATGTGGCAAAATTTGGTATGAAGAGAGAGTGTAGAAAGAAAAGTCAAATGGCATATTTTATTCATTTCTCTCTCTCTTCCCTCCTCTCTTTTCGTTGAACAAAGCATGGGGAAAGGGGATGTGATGATTTCTTCATCTTCTTCCACACTCATCCCTCTCATCTCTCTCTTGCGCCATTGTTGAAGGAGAAAGAGAAAGGAAAAGCTTGCATTTAAGGTGAGTAAATGGCCTCCATTACTTAAACTCACTCATTAATGTTGATCCTTAGAGTGAGAGCTTCATTTTGATGTTTTTAGTGTGCCCGTTGGTGTTGATTTATGGCCACAAGGAATTGTGGAAGTTGGTGAATCAAGGAATCTCTTTGGCAAAGTGAAAGAGGTAAGTGAGACTAATCTATCTATCTAAGTTTTATGCCAAGTGGGTTATTTTGAAATTTCTGGAAATTTGGCCTTTAATCTAAAAATGATGACCACTAGGCTTTTGGCATGTTTTTGGCATAGTAATGGTATGTTGGGAATGTATATGGATATATAGGATTGATTGGGAATTGAATGATTGAGTTTAGTGATTTTGGAAAATCGGTGATTTGTGTTGCCCAAAACCAAAGCATGATAATGGAGTAGGATTTGGATAATTATGATGATTCCATTGAATTTCTTGGATGTTTTTGTGTGGGAGTAGCTTTGGTAGAAGTTTTGGGTCCATTTGGATCAATTAGGCAAGTGTTAGGAAATGTGGTCAATTTTGCTGTGTTTTTTGTTTTCTGATAAAATCACTCTAGTGAGAGTGAGCTCACTCAAGTGAGGGATTATTAACACTCGGGTGAGGTTGGGTTCCACTCAAGCGAGTCAGTGAAATTCTTTGTTTTCCCTTCAGTGTCTGCATTTCACTTCTGTGAAAAGCGTAAGAGTGATGTCTCACTTTGGAGTGTGGTGGATTCTCACTCAAGTGAGCCTCCTCTTACTCGAGTGCTGGTGTATTTGACACCCAGAACTTTCCTCTCGGGTTGTCACTCATGGTTAAAGTGTAAGAGTGTGTTTTAGCACTCGTGGGTATTCAGTCTTTACCTGAGTGAGAAGTCTCATGCTCGAGTGCTTCTTCCCTCTGAAAACTCCCATTGCTCTTCGGTTCTCACTTCTTGGACTCTACTCTCTAGTGCTCGAGTGAAGCATTTGGCTATCACTAGAGTGTTGCTTTCTATGCTCGAGTGTTCTTGTCTTTAAAAGTTTCTTGTGCTCTTGGGTATTCACTTGTTGTTGTTCACTCTTTAGTACCCAAGTGTAGACCGTACCATTACTCGAGTGAGGTCTCCTTCACTCGAATATTGGTACAATATCACTCAAGTGTCTCAGTGAAAAATATCAGGTTTGATCTTTCAAAAACAGGATCTTTGGGGATAGTCTTCCAACCCTTTAAAGCTATTGATAGAGTTATTTATGGGTATTAAAAGAGAAATAATGATAACCAAATTAAGTGTTAAGAAGTCATTGAGAATTGGAATAGAGAATTGACTCTTCATCCCTAATTTTGAATCCTAGGATATGATATTTTCCCTACTCGGGAGAGACAGGAGTCAGGACACGCACGTAACGATCAAGGTAGTGACTCTTCTCTCATGTTGTGTATGATGTTTTGGTATGCATGACTTGTCATTGTGCTTTGTGAACTGTATGTGCCATGGTCCATTACAGTGTGAGCAATTCAGCGTGAGCCGTTTAGGGATTGACGTTGGTCATCTCTAGCTCGGCCATTGTAATCGACATAGACTTTTGTGAATCCGACCCGTGGGGCAGCGTGTTGTGAATCCAGCCATGGGCTGTGTGTTATTTATCTTGCCTGTATGGCTTGTGTATGAAATGCTTTATATAAATCCCAGCTGTGGTGAAATATATTGTGTGAACTGTTGTGGTATAATATAGCATGAGCAATTCAGCGTGAGCAAACGTAAGGGTGACATGAGTCATACCTACCCTTGCCGCTGTTACTGCTGTTGTAGTTGCTATATATGTGTGATGATTTGCTTGCATGCCTTATTATTGTGCATACTATGAGTGATTTGTTACTACAGGGATTCTTTAGAATCTCACTCTCCCGAACACAAATTTTAGACAGGGCTAAAGGATCCAAAGGAAAGTAGGCGATGAAGAGTGGATAGAGCTCCTAACTAGGAGTTTATTTTTGGGAAAATTGGTTATCATTTTGTAAATCATTTGGATATATTTTGTTGGGAATTACATGTATATATAAAGGATAGTATTTGTGTAATCCCTTTGTTATGGGAAACTCTATAGGCAATTATGCCTTGTAGGCCCTTTATTAATTAATGGAACTCGAGTGTGTCGGGAATTTATGCTGTACTCTGATATGTATGAATGAAATCAACCTGTGCAGGCCATTTATGTATTAAAATGTGATTATGAGACCGCTATGAACAGGTTTTGTAAAAGGTTTTTTTAAACCCTTATTTTAGGAAGTTTAATTTTGAATAAGTCCCAAATCATCAACATGGTCTCCAATTCAAACTTAATTACGTTTTTACGAACTAATCTCGGCCTTGACCGTGAAGGGGGTTACAATTAGTACCCATAATGTAAGGCTAGAACTTCTCACAAGCATAAACTATGTCAAGTAACTCCTTCTCGGTGGTAGTATAATTAAGTTGGGCACAATCAAGAGTTTTGCTAGCATAGTAAATAGGATGAAATAGCTTTTCCACCTTTTGCCCAAGAATAGCACCAACTGCATAATCACTAGCATTGGCCATGACAATGAAAGGTAGACCCTAATCTGAAGCCACTAAGATATGAGCAAAAATAAGATGCTTATGCAATTCTTCAAAAGCTTGTAGGCACTCATCATCAAACTTGAATTCCACGTCTTTATCTAACAACTTGGATAGTAGCTTGGCAATCTTAGAAAAATCTTTTATAAATCTTCCATAGAACCTAACATGACCAAAGAAGCTTTGAACACCCTTCACACTAGTAGGTAGAGCCATGATTGTTTAGTGATAGCAATTTTTGCTCGATCTACTTCCAAAGCCTTCTTAGATACCTGGTGGCTAAGAACAATGCTTCTTGCACCTTGAAGTGACATTTCTCCCAATTGAGTATCAAATTGGTTTCTTTACACCTCTTAAGCACCGCATCCAAGTTATCCAAGCATGAATCAAACGATAGACCAAAAAGAGAGAAATTGTCCATAAAGAATTTGATGGTCTTCTCAACCATATCAGTAAAAATGGACATTATACACCTTTGAAATATGGCCAGAGCATTGCAAAGTCCAAATGACATTCTTCTAAAAGTAAATGTGCTATAAGGACACGTGAAAGTAGTATTCTCTTTGTCTTTCGGATCTATATCAATTTGATTCACTATTACAGAAAGCATTTTTAACGTTCTTTTTTATACCATTTAGACGACCGTTTTTAGGGGGATCTATAAAAACAGTTGTTGTAACCCTTTTTTTTAAAATATTATTCATTTTCTCCCCCTCAGCATTGAAAAACTACCAATTTCCAGACAATTATATTTTGAATTTGAAAAACACTCAAACAAAAAAAAAACCATCTTCCTCACAAAACAAGAAATGGATAACTAAAACCATAAAAACACTCTTGCCAAGAAATGCATCATATGAATGTCATAAGGGATTCGCAATTCACACACAAATAAATAGAGATAACATTGTGATTCAACAAGAGCACTATCATAAGGGTTTAATAATAAATAAGCCAGCCCCTGAATCAAATAGACTATAGTGTACATCCTTAAATATTTAATGCTTCATCATCATTTTCGAAAGTCTTCTCTAACAAATTCATAATACTCAATATAAACAAGAAACTAAGAAACTAATAGTAAGCAAAGTATTTGAGTATGGCAACATAATATACCATTGTACTATGTAAAAAAAAACCTCTACACATCATCCTTTGTGTTGTTGAAGATATCATGACAAAAAGTCTCAGATCAAATTAATGTCATCGATTGTGTAAGCGTCCTTAGCTTGCTAGCTTGTCAAGCATATAAAAAACAAAGGAAGTCTTGGCCAGCTAGCTTGTCAAGCATTTGATCAATGAATGTCAAAGGGAGGTGGTCCTTCTTTATGTAGTATTAAGCTTCCGGTAAAACATATACTCCCGGCATCTAGTCACCGTGTGAATGGAAATTAGTTCATTTTAAGTGTTAGCCACTACAATCATGCCACCCTTTTTAGGGACACATTGGACTAGGGTCATATATAAACTTCCAGAGATTGAATACATAATTCCAACTAAAGTCCATTTGAGAATTCCTTCTTTACTACCTCTTTTTATAACCGGATTTAAGGACCTCTGATGATTGATGGAGGATTTGTGATCATCCTCTAATAGAATCTTGTTAATACAAATAGAAGGGCTTATTCCCTTGATATTAACAATAGTCCATCCAATTACATGCTTGTGTTCCCTTAAAAATCTTAGTAGCTTCTCTTCTTGTAAATCAAAGAGGATAGAGGAGACTATGACCGGCAGACTGTTAGAGTTCCCAAGATAAGCATACTTGAGATGGAAAGGTAGTGATTTCAACTCTAGAACTGGAGGGACTTCAATGGAGTACTCAAGGTATTAGACGACTTAAATGGTTCAAAAGTCCTCAATCTTGAAGAAGGAAATGATTCCATTTAAAAGAGCTCTTCAATTGCATCTTCATCAAACTCCTCAAAGCTCTACTCACCAATCAAGAATGCCTTTAAAGGGTCTTTAATCATGCTAGCATAAGATTCTTATTGAATAACTAAATCCAAGAGATCAATAAAAGAACATTGAGCCAAATCATCATGAAACTTCAAAGCTTTTAGCATGTTGAATATCACTTGCTCATCATCAACTATCAAAGTAATCTCACCTTTCTCTATATCAATAAGAGTCCTTGTAGTGGCTAAAAATGGATGCCTAAAGATAAGAGGAATTTTCCAATCAACTTCACAATCTCACACAACAAAATCGACCAAGAAGATAAACTTGTCAATTTTGACTAGGACATCTTGAATAGTTCCTCTTGGTTTAGAAATACTATGATTTGCAAAGAGAAGAGTCACTATAGTAGGCCTTGGCTCTCTCAAACCTAATTGGTTGAAAATAGTAATAGGCATCAAGTTAATACCTGCACCCAAATCATAAAGTACTTTACCACTGAAAGTATCCCAATGTTGCAAGGGATGTAGAAGCTTCCCCAATCCTTAAGCTTAGTAGGAAACTTCCTTTGGATAACCACACTAAACCCTTTAGTCAATGCCATAATCTCAAACTCATTGAATTGTTGCTTCTTAAACAAAACATCTTTAAGGAACTTAGCATATTTAGGCATGCTCTCCAAGGCTTCGGCAAAAGGAATGTTCACTTGGAGTTGCTTGAACATGTATACAAGCTTTTTAAATTAAGCATCTTCCTTTTTCTTCTTGAATCTTTGAGGAAAAGGTAGTAGTGACATAATAGTGGGGATGGTTGGCTTCCTCTTTTTTACATCATTCATCTTTCTTTCCACCCTCTTGCTTTTGATGACATCATCTAAACTTTCTTTAGCTTTCTTTTTCTTCTTAGTGTCATCATCTTCCACTACAATTTCTTCATCCATAGCTTCTTCATTGTCAACAATCAATTTATCATCTTACTTTAGATTAGGTTTACTTGAGTTAGCCACATCTAGTAGCACTTTACCACTTCTCAAGTTAATAGCATCGAATTCCTCTTTTCCATTTGATTTTGGATTGGGAATGGTATTATAAGGGAGACTACTTCTTCATATAGCATTCATTTAGGATGCTGATTGACCCCTTTAAACTTCAAGATTTTTAATAGCGGTTTCATAGAGAGAGAAAATAGCCTTATTTTTTAGCCCTTGAAGATTCTAGATTAGTCAATATTTGGGCTAGCATCTTATCCGTTTTAAATTCCTCTTCCTTAATATGAATTTTCCTTGATTGCATTTGAAAACCAGGTAGAGGAACAAGCTTGACACCAGAGGATAAAGGTTGATTCAATTTTTGCGCTTGATTCTAAGAAAACTTGGGATGATTTCTCCATCCTGAATTATATGTATAAGAGTAAGGATTGTTCTAAGGATTTTAAAACTTTCCCATATAATTGACAGATTATGTAGCCATATAAAGAGGACATTGATCTAGCATATGAACATCATTGCATTGATCATAAATAGTTGGTGTTGTATGAACAGAATGCAGACCATGAGAATTACTCTTTTACATATGAAAGTCTAACACATCAAACCGCTTATTCAATGTAGATAAGATAGCTACAATTTGTGAGGAAGAGTCTTCCTTTGTAATAGGCATAGCTTAGGTAGTCCTCCTATAAGTGCTTTGAGTATTGTTTGTAGATAGTTGATCCAACAACCTAATCACCTTAATAATAGGAACATTCTAGTATCTTCTATTGGTCATTAGCATCAACCATTGCCTTGGATTGAGGAATTAAGGTGAGTACAGAAAATTCAGACTATAACCCATTTGTCCACCCCATGGTTAGGGCATTACTTCATCAATATCTTGTATCTCTCCCAAGCAACATAAAGATGCTCATCTAAATGTTGTCCATAGCTAAGAAATTCATCCTTACCTTCTATATATTGGTTATCAGAAAAAAAAGCAAGCTCTAAAATTAGCTTCAAGCTCATCCTAAGAATTAATAGACCCTTCTAGAAGATTATTGAATTAATCCCTAGCTTTTCCTTGTAGAGAAAGAGGGAATAATCGAAGCCTCAAGATATCTTGGGAAACTCCATTATGAGTAAAAGAATTACACACCTCCAAAAAATACGTCAAGTGCTTGTTGGCATCTTCATTGTAAAGTCCATAGAACATCCTATGGAATTGAAGCATTTTTGTCATATCTCAAAAGTATGTACTTGCATTTCTAGCATCTAAATGCAAGCTTAAGTACCCCACATATTCCTATTAGAAAAATCATTGACAGTAGCCCTATCATATTCATTATCTACCATGGTTTCAGACTCAGCTTCAGTCTCTTCTTCAATGATATACACTCACTTAAGTACCACTTTCAATCTGTCCGGATGCAAGATTGCATACACCGAAACGGTACCTAAAAGAGAAACAAGCAAGCAAGTATCAACCCAAAACAAAACATTAATAAACAAAGCAAAAGTGAATGTATACCTATCTAAAATCACAAGAGAAATTTGCTAATGCACGCCTAAGGTTGACCAAGAGATTTGTTAAATAAATCTCTGGCAACGGCACCAAAAACTTGTTCGCACTGCAATTGCACAGGTCTTACCAAGTAATAAATTGATATGTAGAGATCGTTCCCACAAATATTTGATTAACTAAATGGTTCAAGCAAGAGGCTTAGTGAATTCAATTAAGTTGAGACAAAACAAGTTTTGGTGTGGAAAGAGAAATTTTGAAAACTACTTTTAAGACTAGAAAGTGATAAGGGGAATGATTCTTTAACTTCAAGGATTAAATAGAGCCTAGGATTATTTCTCCCCTGTGCACTTCATAAGACTATATTAATTTCCTCTCAAATAGTATTTCAATGAATATATGTGTTAGTCTAAGGTTCAAAAGCACTTGACAAAGATCTCTCAAGTCAAAATCAAGTTTCTCTTTTCATCAAAATGTAGAATCTCTTGCTACAATTAATGAAAAATCAACTTTAAGAAATAACCTTAATGTGACAATTAAATGTTAGTAAATATATCTCTAATTTACCAACAAACCATCCATTTATCATGTAAACTTCAAGTCAAGTATGATTTTAACCAAGCTCTACACCTAGATTATCTCTCTCAAGTCAAACCCAATTGAACAAATCAATCTAAATGGTGGCCAAGTATTTAGAAGCATTAAACAAAGGATAAAATCAACACATATGTATAATCAACTACCAAAAAGAGAGGAATAATCAAGTCTTAAACCATACAAAGGTTTAGAATAATCCCAAAGCAAAGATTTAGTTACCCATATTCAGAAAATAGCCACAACCATCTAAAATAATTATAACCATATCAAGAAACAAGCAAATAAAGGGAAGAAGAATGAGAAAAACCAAGGATTGAAGCTTCAAATATCTTCTAAACTCTAGTCCCAATGTCCAAAATCTTCAAGAAGCCAAATCCTAGCAAAGAAATGATTCAATAACCCTTAGAAAGTGAAGAATCTGTCATTTTTTAGCCTATCCCATAAAAAACCCTCCAAAAATTAGTTTTAGCAAGTGAAATGCATAGCTGTACTTTTTATCGTTGGATTTGGCACACATATCGCTGGCTGAAGCATATGACATAGTGAGTTTAGATCCCTATTAGCTTTGGCTATAGCCAAGAATACGGGCTAGCCCGCGGGTTGCGGGCTGGCCCGCACCAATCCACGGCCCACGTGGTGTGGGCCTATGCAGCCCTCACTTCTGCGGGCTGGCAAAATGTCAACCCTAACCCGCAGTGTGCAGGTTGCGAGTCAGCCCGCTTGCCTGCATTTTTTTTTGAAAAAAAAAATCCTATTTTTTAAAGAGGATTGAAAATATGAGAGACATATATATGAGTATTTAAATTTACCTTCCTAGTATCAATCATTTCTCTTATAAAAATTTAAAGCCATAATCTACAATTTAAGAGATAAAGTTATCAAATTTGTTAAAGCTTATAAATAAAACATAAACTCTTCCTCAAGCAACCAAGATATAATAATTTTGTTTAAAGAAAAAGGGAAGATGCTAAGATTTTTTTCTCTTTGGATTGGGAGGTACCAATATAAGAGTGAAAAACTTATAAGTTTTGTAAAATTATTATATGTAAATAAAAAATAAAAAATTTTGCGGGCCAACCCGCCAACCCGCTGGCTGGCCCGCATCAACCCGCGGGTTATGCGGTGTGGGCCTGTGCCGCCCGCATTTTTGTGGGTACCCGTCAAAACCCGTGGGCCCGTGGGTTGGGCCCATATTACCGGCTCTAGCTTTGGCTAAGGTATTGTTGCTTGAAGCATATGACACAATAAGCTTCTTCCAGCCTCATTAAGTCTTGTTTGCTTTAGCACATGTATTGTTGGCTAAAGCACAACAACTTTCTTTCTAACTTCATGAGCTAGTCTTTGTTTGATCTTTGCTACTACAAGCTTTGTTCCTTGGTCCTTGAAAATCTTCCCCATTTGTCTATCCCCCTACAAGAGAGAGGATTTATAAGTTCTTACTCTTTCTTTAAAACAAAGCATAAAATATGTGGTTCTAAACAAGAATTTCTTTAACTTTGGTTTGCTTGTTTGATTTGCACATTTTCTTGTTTAAACTCTTTCTATGCAAAATTTGGATCCAAAAATAGTTGAAAGGAGAAGAAAATGTGATGAAATATTATCAATTTCTAATAGTTAACAATAACCCCCTTCATAAATATTGTTCCCTGTAATTTTAACTTTTTAATGGTAGTATTATTGCGTTCTTTAGAGAAATTTTTGGATTAGGGTGTAGAGTAAATTTTGAGTTTTGACAATAGATAACTATAGAAATTTTAGGACTAGAGTTCAGAGTAAGTTTCAAGTTTTAAAGTTTTTAAAAATGCAAGCATTTCTAATAAGTTTTAGGCTAAGCCAGGCCTTTGTATAGGCCAGGCTTAGGTTTAAAAACCTTATGACAAGCTATAGGTCATACTCAGTCTGACTTATTATAATATATGCTTGATCTGTTAAAGGTAAAGTCTAACTTGATCTAGCTTATTTCCACCCCTAATCCACCATTGTCTTATCTTTTAGATTATTCAATTGTAGTTAGGTAATCTAAAGGGTGTCTATTTTTATTCCACAATATCCATTTAGCCTAAAGCTCATTATCTTACAATAACCTTCCCTTTTAGCCACGATCTCGCTAATTCATCAAAATCCCCACAATTTATACATTAGTTATGTCATCTATCGTCCACCACTTAAAAATAGTGGCGCAAGCTCTCACCTTTTCCTAATAAGATTGAGCTTTATAACTTTTAGTTGTAGCTAAGATTTTGAGTCAAGACTTGGAATCTTATTTTTTTAATTAGAGAAGCAAACACTAATAGAATGAAGTTACAAGTGAGTCAAACCCACGACCCCTCACTTGTCAGAAAGCTTTTATACCACTAGGTTACAAAGCCATTGGCGATGTCTTATTTTTTATTTAAAAGAGAAGTCATGTACGCTCATTTTTTAGAATTTAATGAAGAGTTTATTAAGCAATGACTTGCCTCCTTGTATTTTGATGAGAATCACTACAAAAAACAATGAATTTCTGACTTCCGTGGCAAATTCCGTCGAAAATCTGTCGGAAATATTCCATGGTAAAATTTACCACAGAATTGGCTATAGAAAAATATTCCATGGCAAATTTCGATGGAAATCTGTGACGGAATTAACCATGAAAATATTTGTGGCTATTTGCCAGGGAATCCGTCGGAAACATTAAAAAATTATTATTTTTTAAATAAATTTAATTATTAAAAAAATGTTATATATATATATATATTATTAGTTATAAATTAATTTTATTTAAAAATAAATTTTAAATTCAGAAATTGGACAAAAATAGAGTCATATGAAAATCTATTTAAGCTGTAAAATTTTTTAATTTGAAATTCATTTATATTAAAAAATAATAAGACTATATAAAATTATTTTGTATTATTATTAAATTTATATTTAGTTTTTTTTATAATAATATACATTTATGTATAAGAATATATTTATATATATATATAAATAATTGATTATATATAATAAGATTATTTATATATATATATAATTGCGTAATAATAAAACACCAAAACATTCCATACCAACTGGTAAGGTATCATGCACACACATGGGATGTCCTGGGTTTGAACCACCAGGGGACCAAGAGGAGTTGCATTTTCAAGAATTATGGAGCGTGACACGTGGTAAAGCGAGGCTGCAGGCGATGAGGTGGCAGCCTCCGGAGTTACCACGTGGCATTCTCCTAAGCATGCCACATGGCATTTTGAAATTAAAAGTAAAAAATAATTAAGTTTCCAACAGAATTGAATTCCGTCCCAAACCGTCGCAAGAATCTGATTTCATCGAAAATTCTGTCTCAAAATTTTGTGACGGAATCTAATTCCATTAGAAATTTGCGATGGAATTTGAATTCCGTCGGAAATTGGTTTGTCATTATATTATTAATGACGGAATCCATTCTATCAAAAATCCATTTCTATCGTAAATCCGTGGCAAATTCCAACGAAAACTCTGAATTCGTGGCAAATTCCGATGGAAATTCAATGTTTTTTTTTTTTTTTTTTTTGTAGTGGATACTGCTTTGCATGAAAATTTAATTGAATCTTGTGTATATCTGGAGTTCTTAAACCATTGTTGTCATTGGGTTTTGCATCTCAATATTTTTTGGATCTCATATTCGTTGGGTTCTTAATTATTCCAAGATTGATTTTTTATCATCATTATTTTTCGTTGGAAAAAACTTATATACTTGTTGACGAGACAAACATATCTCATCAAACTAATGAGTTATATACAGCGGAAATAAATTCTCATCACTTTCAAAAATCTTTGAGGAGCAATTAAATAAAAATATAGCAGAAATTAAATAGCACAAGAGCAACAAAAGACACCAAAATTATTAATGTGGAAACCCTTCAATACAAGGGTAAAAACTACGGTCGTCCAAACCAATGAAAATAATCTCCACTATGATCAAAATAGGGTACAAGAGAATCTCAATCATATGCACAAACAAGTGCAAACAACAAGCTAAAGCATCAAATCAACAAGTTTACAATAGAAAATGAAGAAGCTGAAATAGTTTTTTTATGATTCTTCATGTATCTCCGACTTTTCTTCCTTTCTAATTAGCTTCAATCTTGACCTCAGCTTGAGCCTCATTTTCTTCCTTTTTAGCTTCAGCCTCGACCTCAGCTTCAGCCTTTTGCTCTTCCTTAGCTTCAGCTACGACAGCCTCAGCTTCAGTTTTTTCTTCCTTAGCTTCTGCTAACTTATCTTCAACTTTGGTCTCATCTTCTTTCTTTTCTGTTTCCTCAGACTCTCCATTCTGTCAATGTATTCATGTATGACATATAATTATTTAGGTTTCATTAATATATTTAAAGAAATTAGTTATAAGTTAAATATGTACTTCCTTTGGTCCTAAATATAAGATAAAGTTGACTTTTTTTGGGAGAGATTAAGGAAGCTAATTAAAATAGTATTTTTATTTTTATTTTTTTTCCAAACTAATTAGTTTGACTAATAAACTAATATCTAATCTAAGGATAGACAACATATGATATGAATAAGTAACTTATTTAGCTTCCTTAATCTCTCCAAAAGAAAAATCAACTCTGTCTTATATTTAGGATTGAAGGGAGTATATATGTTCTTGAAAAGAGATACGAAAGAATTTGATTATGTCAACCTAACAAAGAATGTGAATCACAAGGGCAACAAAAAGCAACAGAGAGAAACAAGGAGAGTCACTTTCTATTTCTATGTTAGAAATTATTTAAATTTTTTATCATGCAGTACATATCTATATATAAAAAAGATATCCAAATTGTACTTTTTGGATTTTTGGCTAATTAACGTATGGAAAAATAAGCAGCAACTATGGAAATTCTGTAATGCTAACTCCAATGCACTAACTAAATCATGCTTATATAACTTGAAATTATCTTCAAAATCAAACAAGTCATTGATTTAATGGTACTTAAAGGCCTTGATAGCCAAGTAAAGGCTCGGTCTACCCAATATACTCCATCTTATTTATACAATAAGGCTCTTTTCCCCCTCTTACACACGCATAAGGAGAGGTACTTAAGTCATTAATTTTGTTTGATCGAAAATGAAATAAATTTAAGACAATATCCATATTTAAATGGAAAAAAAAAAAATCAGATTTGTAGTACATTCTTTCTAATAGTTAATAGCTATAAATCGGGCGTGATATTGAAAAAAAAAAAACATAATTAATACTCCATCAAGTGACTTATAATGATTAAGGACAATCAAGTTCCTCTAGAAGGTGCCTTATAAATAGGGATTGCAGTTGGAGAAAAGATGTGTATCTGTGGCCTGAACCAATTGATAAGAGCCTCGTCACTTAATTAATTCAAAATCAACATGTATTTACCTCACTAGGCTTGGGGGTTTCTTCTTCCTTCTTGGCCTCATCAACATTATTGATCTCCTGAACATTATTTTGAGGTTTTTCAGCAGGCTGAGAGCCCTCTAGGGTTTTGGGTTCACTGGCACAGTTTCCCATGTCGACTTTTTTTTTTCCCCTTTATTTATGTGAAATGAACAAACAAACAGAGACTAAGAAGTCTCTCTCTTGATCCTTCTCGCTCTCTGTTAAGGCCAAGAAGACGCGAGAGAGATGCCAAAACGGTGAGACCTAGAAAAGCTTTTATAATGTCTCTTTGTGTCCGATTTTGTGGCTTGGAGTGAAAGCATGAGGAAAGGTTAATTTTAGGGTTTTTCTTGCATTACTTTGACTTCTTTTTGGCTTTTTATTTGATAGGAACTTAATTTAGGGGTGTTTGAAAGGGAATCACAGCTCCTGACCATTGATTTGGTAATTTAATAATATTTGCGTGTTAGAATGTAGAAACCTATTTTTCGAATATTATAAATAGAAAGCTGACTGTGTTTTGTTTTCCTCCTATGAAAATTTTTTTGAATGAATTTGTTCCTTATCTTGGTTGATTATCCTCTTTCCACCCATAATAATCCACTTATAATTAGTTAATTGATTAATTAGATCTGCGGACCCAGCGTTACATATTTAAGGAAAAATCATATAATGTCGTAGATATAGAGTTAAATGCAATGAACCACAACGATATACGAAAAATATCTCTATTATACATATAAAATTTGGTACTAAGCTGAATTAATGTTTTAGCAGCGTTTTTTATATTATATAATATTATCTATTATTATTTATCAATTATTCAATTTAATTTAGTTATAATAATTTAATATTTTTTTCAAAAATTAATTTAAATTGTACAAAAAAATAAGTGATTTCAAGGATGACTAATGATATAACCAAATTTATCAATTTTGCTAAATTATGTTATAACAGTATCATTTAAACAAAATATCTTCAAGCCAATGGCCTTGTGGCACTAGTGGTGTAATATCATAAATTGTAATTAAGGGCTAATGACCTTAAAAGTAGTGTAATTAATATTAGTTAAACACTTTTGAAGTATATGAGGCGAATTGTGATATAAAATGTGTTGATGATGGTTTAATGCATATTGTGATAATCAGGGGCAAAATGGTAAAGTACCGATCAATTGGTCAGTTACCGAAGAGGGAACTCATAGGTAACTTGAGATCAATGGTTAAGATTTGTCGTCAAGAGATCAAATAGGGTGGAATCTTGTGTAAATGGGCTTATATGAGTTCATGGTAGAGGGAATAGGATTATACCAAGTGTCAAATTGTGGACCATTAGATTGGTTAAAAGGTTCAAACTCTCTTCCCTTTCTCCTCTCTCCCTCAAGGCCGGTTGTGTGTGTGTGAGAAGCAAGAAAATATGTTCTTCATCATGTTCATCTCTCTCATCTGCCTTCATTTCCGTCTCAACGCAAGGAAGAAAGAGAAAGTGAAAGGTAGTATCTTGACTTGCTACATGGCTTCTAATGCTCAAGTGTTCTTCATTAATCATGTTCCTAGTGTCAAGAGCTTCATTCCTATGTTTTCAGATTTTTTATTTGAGGAGTTTGAGAACTTGTGGAAATTTGAAAGTAGGAAAATTAAAGAAGTAGCTTTGGGAACAAGTTGAGGTGAACATTGTGATATTTTGGTATATTTGTTATGATTTTTGGTTAAGCTTTATAAATTCTGGAATTTTGCCCTGATTTCATAAGAATTGGATAAGGGAGGAGTTTAAAATGGTATGGTGTAGAAAATAATGCTAGGATGTGTTATAATGTCAATTGTTTTGGTTTGGAATTGAATGAGAAAGTTTGGTAAATTGTGGTTTGTGTGGCCTTGCGAGCTAGAGTTGAAAATGTGTTGATGGAAGAGGAATTTGGGTGTTTTGAGGTTACCAATAAGTTTCTTATAGAATTTTGAGTGAGAATGAGCTTTGGTATAAGTCTTGGAGCCATTGGAATCAGTTTTGGTAAATCTAGAAAACTCTATCAAATTCTGCATTTCTGGTTTCTAATGAACAACACTCAAGTAAGAGAAGGTTTCACTCGAGTACATCTGTAACCCCCTCCGTAATTATATCCGAAATACGGGATTAAAATGAAATAGAGACCAATAATAATCAAATAACATTTACTAACCCATCACATGATGGGGTTTTCAAAAATACCTTTCAAAATCATTTATAAACTTGGTCTCATATTCACATTTCGAATACAATTACTACGTGAAGATAAATCACATTTATATATCAGAGTAAGCAATATAAATTGCCAGCAATCCCGGAATACATATCTTCGCTAACAATCATAGGGTACATTAGCCCATACAACTTCACAAATAGGGAATTACACAACAAATCTCAATATCCGAAAACAATTATCCAAATATACATCCCAACTAAGAGAACCAACTACCAACTTCAATCCCGAAGGAGTCTTCATCGCCCTTAGCTGCTCGCTATATCATTGATCTACTACCCTGTCTGGAAGGTTAGTAGGGGAGGGTGAGATTCAAGAGAATCTCAGTAGGGAAACATTATCAATATGCAGGCAAGATAAGTGTTTAATGCATGACATGCTTGCATCACATAACTCATGCACACATACAATGACAAATCTATAAGCTCAATGCTTCGAACGATACACATATGGCCATAGCATATATTGAAACATAGCTTCAAATCATTCATACATGTTCCACATAATCAAGCAAAGCAATAACATGCATCAACACATTAATACAGTTATCAGAGCATGCAGGAGAGATAAGTTCCCTACCTCCAGTCTTTGCTCCTCGATTTGCGTGCCAGCAACTCGGGGATTCACATTCAATCCTACAATGTCAAATATACTATTTAGACACTTCCATAGTGTTTCTGGGGGTTATATGAAGCTATATTGAAAAATTACTAAAATACCCCCGGGGGCCCGGCCCGGCCCCGCCGTACCCGGTCCGACTGTACTTTTCTCGAAATTCTAACCTGGGCTATCCTGACATATTTTCGCCCAAGGAATCCATTTCCGGACTCGGAATTATCAAATTCAATGTCAAATTACGAAATTGCCCTTGGCAGCCATACTTTTAGGGTTTTAGGGGCATTTTCGTAATTATGCTTTCTCGGCCTTTTCCGAAAAAGTGCCCAACTGTAACCCCACCTAATTTTCCCTCCTGAACTCAATGGAATCATCAAATCATTGAAAATCCAACTCTAATACCCATTTATAGCCCAGACCGAAATATATGGGTTTTCCAGGGAAAATTGGGGTTTTTCGGTTTCGGCTCCGTAAACACGTTCCTTTCTACTCCTTACCACTTTATTGACTATTCCATTAGGTTACAACTACCATTTAGTACCAATTTGGGCAGCATAACAGCCCCACAAACCCATTTTCCATTTTTAGAACCAAAGACAATCCGGTGAAATTTCACCGATTAAATTGTCTATAACAGCCAGAATAGTCAATATGCAAGAGTTTGGAAGTTACCTCAAGCTCCCACTAGCTTTTCCTTCTTGTGGCTGAAAACCCTAACTTCAAAACACCAAAAGAGGAGCTTCCAAACCTTAAAGAATATAAAGGAGTAGCTTAGGATCGGAGTTATACGCGTTAAGAGCTAGATCGTCGGAGAAATCGGCTTACCTTGCGAGATTTCTTCCTCTTTCTCTCTCTAAAGATCTCATGTGCTCTCTCTCTATTTCAGCTGGTTGCAGCGTCAGAAATGAGGAGGAAGAAGGAAAAAAAACGGTTTAATAACATATCCCATGCTTATGTCATCAATGTATCATGATGATGTCATAATTCTCAATTTTCGGATTTTTGGCAGATTGCTGCCCAAACTTTGCAAAATCATAACTAATTCTAGAAAAATCGAAATGAGGTGATTCCAAAGCCAAATGAAAGATATTTAAGTCCTCTTTATAGGAAAAATATTTACCAATACTAGAAATCACCACACAATTCCAGAATCACACAAATTTCATCACTGCCCCAAAACAGAGTCCATTTTCGACCTCAAACTTTGGACAGTCATATCTCCCAGTTCCCAAAACGAAATGGCACAAATTATATGTCCATTTTGAAGCTTGGGATGGGAACTTTAAGACTGCAAAGTTTCAGAATTTTTAAACACCATTTGGTCATTCAAAACGTTCACACCAACTGACTGCCCAGAATAGAGTTTCACTAGACAGAATTTCAGATTTTGCATCTTTGCTTCCAATGGTTCCATTTTCACACCAAACATCATTCCCACATAAATTTTCATAAGGAATCCATTGGAAACACCAAATCAATCAAATTCACATCTCATTAACATGTTCTCACTACAATCTCAACATGTCAACACAATTCACATTCGAGTACCAAATCATATCATATTCTCCAAAAGGGTTATTTATCACTAACCACATCCACTTTTGGAGTCATTAACCCTTAATCACAATTTGGGATCTTGCTAAACTAGGGCTTAGCAATCCACTAATCTCAGGCTTATTCTCTAAGCTCAAGTCTCAAAATTCGGGGTATTACATTTCTCCCCCCGTTCAATAAATTTCGTCCTCGAAATTTGTCGCACCACATAAACCTTAAACTCGGATGCCTCTTTACGACAGCTTCCGTTTCATAATCATTTCTTATTGGGACGGTCTCCTCTAGACCACCCACCCAAACGGTACTCCACAAATCCGATTCTCACAAGAATCTCAAACAATGAATGCAACTCAGTTGCCACACATTGCAATCGGCCCATTTCATTATTGCCGCACAAATACAATCACTATACATTTTGCCAAACAAATGCAATCGCTCTCACATACGATTGCCACAAAACCATCATCACATAACCACAATCGTCGCAAGCCCCCCAGTTCATGAGTGGCTAATGCATCTCAATATTCGGAGGCTCTAAATCATGAGCCATATCATAAGATTTTGGCAGTTGGATGGCATAGGCCACCACTCTGCTCAACTCAATCTAGTTACCCCTTCCGGGAGTAACCCCAAAACACCACCACCTCAATACATCAAATGACAGCCTCAGCTGTATACACAAACATTCAGCTTTTGCTATATCTACTTTCACAGCTTTACCCTCACCCGTACACCCACCAGTAACTCCACTAGTGGTAACCGAGACTTTCGGGTATTCACAACAAGATCACACTGCCGTATCAAGTTTCACGGCGTTACCCTCACCCATCCGGGACTTTTGGGCCTCAATCACAATATCATATTGCAAGAATGCCTCGGCTTCCGCCGCTTGCACAAATATGACAGCTTCTCACTGTCTCACAAATACAAATTGCCCTTCCGGCATTCACATCACTGTTCACATTCACAACAACACACATCGCAAATTCTAATTTTACACACCGCCTTTCGGCCTGGGGTCAACACCGGTGCAACCAACGTGGTGGCTAGCCAAGTTGGCCATGCCGGGGTAGTGCCCTTAGAATAGAGAACCCCCGATCATGTAGTCGAATTAGCCATCAGCTGAATTAGCTCTGCTCTGCTACACAACTATACCTCAGTCCCAGCTTATCCACAATTGTCACCGGTTCACAATCACACTCCACTCTCATCCCCTTTCTCCGCCGGGAAGACACACAATCTTTACCCGAACCGTTGTTAGCTACTCAAGGACTTTTAACGTGGCAGTGCACACACATAGCCATTCAGGCTCACAATAGTAGATCCACAATCACACCCTACCCTCATCCCCTTTCTCCGCCAGGAAGACACACAGTCTTTACCCGAACCGTTGTTAGCTACTCAGGGACTATTGGCGTAGCGGTGCTCACACATAGCCTTTCGGCTTCCACATCACACTCCACCCTCATCCCCTTTCTCCGCCGGGAAGACACACAGTCTTTACCCGAACCGTTGTTAGCTACTCAGGGACTATTGGCGTGGCAGTGCATACACATAGCCTTATAACTCATAGAGCTATCCGGCTATCACAAATGGCCCGTCGTCCTTCACAAATAGCCTGTCCCCCGTAAACTATCGCCCCGAAGGCACAGTCCTCCGCCATAGGAATCACCCCATGCGGCCGCAGGTGAGAGACTCACAATGCACAATTGCAACAAGCTGGAACCAGGCATTTTAATAATTCCACCCACCGCAAATTCTTTTCACCAAACTAGGATCCTTCAAGACCCCTTTTTCAAAAAATAATCTGAACTTCGAAGTTTTACCTCCTGAAGCCATGATTAACACATCATTCTCACGCTTCCGCTGCACACTCTGAGGTCTTTCTCCTCATCTGTGCTTCCACAATGTCAAGTTGATTGAACAGAAGTCCCATAGGAACCTCTCACTACAACTGACAATATTCACAACATATATTCATCCGCGTCAAACCTTGGCCCGATTCAACTTGAATCATTCAAAGCCACAACCAGCACTTCGTTGAGATCCCATACTCCCAACGTTCCCAGAGCTCTATTCTACGATTCAACGTCATGGCGAGTGCATACTAAAGTTCGTCGTCACGGCAGCTGCACACTAGGGTTTGTCGTCACGGCGGCTGTCACAATTTTTTTTTTTTATATTGTCACACCCCTTTAGAGTGCCCACCTCCCTAGTCAACTACGTACCAGGGCTCCGCTGGCCGGCCCTTACACTGAGCCTGGCAGGCAGCTGGGTTACTCACATTTCACCCAGGACTCACATATAGCCTAACCGATCAGGTGTCACCGTAGGTAGCCCTCTCCGATCAGAACTCCCCGTAGGTTGCCTTCTCCACTCCGAATCCTCGTAGATAACTCTTTCAAATTCAAATTCTTCTCATAATCACTTTTCCCTGTGCCAGATTAACACTAGCAACCTCAGGATACCTGATACACATTTCAATTCCAATTTAGTACCACATCCTGGTACCACGGACCATCTAGATCAAGTCAAACTCCTAAGAATCAGCCCAGCTATTGAGTCTGACCCTTGGAGCATAATTCAATTTAGTTCTCAAAGTCTTAAGCTCAATTGAATCGGGAAACCACTTCCCTCGTTTCACGGAGCATCATCACCTCCAACTCAAATTCATCATTTCTACGGAGCATCTTTAACTCCTACACAAATTCAGATATCTCTGCCAGCCTAAGGCACACCGGTCCCCTAGGTCTTAAGGCCTTTACACCCACAAGCTCTGTATGACGTCACTACATGTAACATCATACCACCTAGGGTTTCTCACCCAATATCTAGGTTAGTCACGATACCTAGAATCTCAATATCACACATCTAGGAAATCATTTTCCTTAGTTCTCTAATCAGACGATGGGTCTGATTACCTCCACCACTAGGTCTACACCTCAAATCCTCGGGTGAATCATACTGACTCACCATATCCACAACACAATTAATGTATACACATGGCCCTAAAACTCACATATCCATAAATAGCAGGGACCTTAATATGTATACCACAACAAACAAAGTCATCTCCTATGACTTAAGGCAGAAACTACTACATTATCCTAGCAAATCCTTTACCTGCCAGCAACTACAGCTCTGATACCAAAAATGTAACCCCCTCCGTAATTATATCCGAAATACGGGATTAAAATGAAATAGAGACCAATAATAATCAAATAACATTTACTAACCCATCACATGATGGGGTTTTCAAAAATACCTTTCAAAATCATTTATAAACTTGGTCTCATATTCACATTTCGAATACAATTACTACGTGAAGATAAATCACATTTATATATCAGAGTAAGCAATATAAATTGCCAGCAATCCCGGAATACATATCTTCGCTAACAATCATAGGGTACATTAGCCCATACAACTTCACAAATAGGGAATTACACAACAAATCTCAATATCCGAAAACAATTATCCAAATATACATCCCAACTAAGAGAACCAACTACCAACTTCAATCCCGAAGGAGTCTTCATCGCCCTTAGCTGCTCGCTATATCATTGATCTACTACCCTGTCTGGAAGGTTAGTAGGGGAGGGTGAGATTCGAGAGAATCTCAGTAGGGAAACATTATCAATATGCAGGCAAGATAAGTGTTTAATGCATGACATGCTTGCATCACTTAACTCATGCACACATACAATGACAAATCTATAAGCTCAATGCTTCGAACGATACACATATGGCCATAGCATATATTGAAACATAGCTTCAAATCATTCATACATGTTCCACATAATCAAGCAAAGCAATAACATGCATCAACACATTAATACAGTTATCAGAGCATGCAGGAGAGATAAGTTCCCTACCTCCAGTCTTTGCTCCTCGATTTGCGTGCCAGCAACTCGGGGATTCACATTCAATCCTACAATGTCAAATATACTATTTAGACACTTCCATAGTGTTTCTGGGGGTTATATGAAGCTATATTGAAAAATTACTAAAATACCCCCGGGGGCCCGGCCCGGCCCCGCCGTACCCGGTCCGACTGTACTTTTCTCGAAATTCTAACCTGGGCTATCCTGACATATTTTCGCCCAAGGAATCCATTTCCGGACTCGGAATTATCAAATTCAATGTCAAATTACGAAATTGCCCTTGGCAGCCATACTTTTAGGGTTTTAGGGGCATTTTCGTAATTATGCTTTCTCGGCCTTTTCCGAAAAAGTGCCCAACTGTAACCCCACCTAATTTTCCCTCCTGAACTCAATGGAATCATCAAATCATTGAAAATCCAACTCTAATACCCATTTATAGCCCAGACCGAAATATATGGGTTTTCCAGGGAAAATTGGGGTTTTTCGGTTTCGGCTCCGTAAACACGTTCCTTTCTACTCCTTACCACTTTATTGACTATTCCATTAGGTTACAACTACCATTTAGTACCAATTTGGGCAGCATAACAGCCCCACAAACCCATTTTCCATTTTTAGAACCAAAGACAATCCGGTGAAATTTCACCGATTAAATTGTCTATAACAGCCAGAATAGTCAATATGCAAGAGTTTGGAAGTTACCTCAAGCTCCCACTAGCTTTTCCTTCTTGTGGCTGAAAACCCTAACTTCAAAACACCAAAAGAGGAGCTTCCAAACCTTAAAGAATATAAAGGAGTAGCTTAGGATCGGAGTTATACGCGTTAAGAGCTAGATCGTCGGAGAAATCGGCTTACCTTGTGAGATTTCTTCCTCTTTCTCTCTCTAAAGATCTCATGTGCTCTCTCTCTATTTCAGCTGGTTGCAGCGTCAGAAATGAGGAGGAAGAAGGAAAAAAAAACGGTTTAATAACATATCCCATGCTTATGTCATCAATGTATCATGATGATGTCATAATTCTCAATTTTCGGATTTTTGGCAGATTGCTGCCCAAACTTTGCAAAATCATAACTAATTCTAGACAAATCGAAATGAGGTGATTCCAAAGCCAAATGAAAGCTATTTAAGTCCTCTTTATAGGAAAAATATTTACCAATACTAGAAATCACCACACAATTCCAGAATGACATAAATTTCATCACTGCCCCAAAACAGAGTCCATTTTCGACCTCAAACTTTGGACAGTCATATCTCCCAGTTCCCAAAACGAAATGGCACAAATTATATGTCCATTTTGAAGCTTGGGATGGGAAATTTAAGACTGCAAAGTTTCAGAATTTTTAAACACCATTTGGTCATTCAAAACGTTCACACCAACTGACTGCCCAGAATAGAGTTTCACTAGACAGAATTTCAGATTTTGCATCTTTGCTTCCAATGGTTCCATTTTCACACCAAACATCATTCCCACATAAATTTTCATAAGGAATCCATTGGAAACACCAAATCAATCAAATTCACATCTCATTAACATGTTCTCACTACAATCTCAACATGTCAACACAATTCACATTTGAGTACCAAATCATATCATATTCTCCAAAAGGGTTATTTATCACTAACCACATCCACTTTTGGAGTCATTAACCCTTAATCACAATTTGGGATCTTGCTAAACTAGGGCTTAGCAATCCACTAATCTCAGGCTTATTCTCTAAGCTCAAGTCTCAAAATTCGGGGTATTACAACATCAGTATAATTCCCTTTTCCTTCTGCATTTCACCTAGAAAGCAAGAGTGCACTTTCTAACCAACGAGTGATGAGGGCTATCGCTCGAGTGAGAATGGGTTCACTCGAGTGTAGGTGTAGGTTTAGGTTAAAGGTTGTTCTCGACCAAGCACTCGCAGGCCAAACTCCAAGAGTGTGACTCGACACTCACAGGTGTGGCATGATCACTCGAGTGCTTGTTTCTGTGCTCGACTGAACCTTTGCCTCTAAGATTCTTAGTTGCTCTCTGGCAAACACTTCTTGTGCCACACTTTAGGGGACTCGAGTGGGATTTGGGGTTATCACTCGAGTGCAGGTCTTCGTGCTTGAGTGAGCCATTCAAAAATCAATGTTTTGCTTCCTAAAAAGGCATCTTTAAGGTAGTTTCTCATAACCCTTTTAGGCATATGTTTAGGCATTTAATAGCCACCTAAAGAGTTTAAATGATAACCAACTTAAAGTACTATGAAATTAAGAACTTGGAAAAGAGATTGATTGGTTGTCCCTAATTTAGTTTATAGGGTTTGACATCTGTCGTACTCATGAGCCCATTGTGCCAGCGAACGTCAGGAAGGAACAAGGTAGTGACTCTTTCTCTTATACCATATGTGATGCATTGTATGTGTGTTATATCATTGATTTTTGATGTATTCAAATGCTGCAATATTTGTGAAATTGTGTTTGCGCAGCCATGCCAATAGTTCCTGAGTTGCTAACGATGGTTCGAGTAAGGTCAGTGAGCCTTCTTGGTGGTAAAAGGGGATGAGGATGGGGTGTGATATCTTTGAATATGTGGAAGCCAAAAGGCTATTTGTGGGATGAAAGGCTATATGTGAGTTGTAAGGCTATGTGTATGCACTGTCATGCCAATAGTCCCTGAGTCGCTAACAACAGTTTGGGTTAGGATGGTGTGCCTTCCTGATGGTAAAAGGGGATGAAGGTGGAGTGTGATTTGTGTTGCTGCTACTATGTGGTGATTTGCTTACATGCTATGTGATTATGTGTGATATGAATAATTTGTTACACTGGGATTCTTTTTAATCTCATTCTTTCTAATAACTAACATTTCAGACAGGGCAAATGGCTCAAGAGAGAAACGGACAACCCGGAGCGGTTAGGGTCTCTTAGAGATATTTTTGTGGGGTTGTTAGTTATTTGTTTTGGATTTGGGACTACGATATATAAATATTATTTTGGACGTAATGGTGGAATCCCTTTCAAGGAAAATTTAAACCCTTTAATGTATATAACCCAGGGATTTTGTTCTACACTCTGATATGTATGAGTGTGATATAACTGCATATGTAATTATATTCGAGATTTAAATTCAAGACCAGGATAAGAGAAGAATTTCAAAAATTTTGTGAAAACCCTAGCGTAAGGAGGGAGTTCAGAATGAGTTTTAAATTATTTGACAGTATCTAATTCATTTAAATATGCGTTATCGAATTATAATTACATTTGGTTAAGGCAGGGGGTTACAAGTGGCATGAGAACTACTATAATATCCCGAATTTTGGGATCGGAGGTTTGGGAATAAGCCTGAATTAAGTGGACTGCTAAGCCCCGGTTTAGCAGGTGCCCCAAATCTACTCCCTAATATTTCTTATATCTTTGAGGTATTAAAGAAAGTAAAATAGTGAATTTTGGACAATGTGATTATGCTTCCATGGCCAGTGAAATTTTCTATGAGGCAGTGTGCTTTTCATGTGATTTTATATGACTAAATGATGAGTAAAAATTATAAAATTTTCCAGAATGAAAGTAGACATCCTAAGATTTAATTTGATAAGTCATATGAATCATTTGAAGCTTATAGACAAGGAGATATAAATTTTTGAAGTTAGCCCAGGAAAACTGCCCATTTTCTGGAACAGCTTCCAAATATTAAAACTCTAGAAATGATGTTCTTCTAATTGGCAAAAGTTTATATTTTTTCATGAAACTATACTCAATAAGGGTTCTATAGCCTTTATAGTCACTCCGACATAAGGTCTATAAATTTAGTTATGATTTTTCAAAGTTAGGGCAGAAAATCTGTCAGAATTTCTGATAAATCAGAAAATAAAAAAAATAATGTGATTGGCAAGTTTTGAAATTATGAGGTACATGGAAAATTCATTTGGGCTGATGGAAGGACTTCTAGATGTGTAAAAGGCTGACTACAGAGGAGGGAAATATTAGTTGTATGATACCTGGGCTTAATGTCATGGCTACATGAAGTTAAAGGTTATGTACACAAAAATGCAACTTTTGGAATTTTTGGAAAGTAAGTAAATGATTAAAATATAATATAAAACATTATAGAATCATTTTCTCCTTCATCTTCCACCTTCAAACCGTGTAGCCATGAGAGCTCAAGATAGAGAAAGTTTGAGAAATTCTAGAGAGAGAAAGAGGAGAAAACTCACTAGGTAGATCGATTTCTTTGGTGAATTCGTACATAATGCGTATAACTCTGCTCCTAAGTTCTCTTTCATGTATTTAAGCCATTGGAAGCTCAAAATCTTGGTTGTTGAAAGCTAAGGTTTCAGTCGCTTTAGGGAAACGTCAGAGGGAGCTTGGGGTAACTTTCAAAATTTCAATCTTTGATTGTTCTGGCTACTGTGGACAATTTAATCGGTGATTTCACCAGATTTTCTTTGGTTTTAAATTTGGAAATTGAGATGGTATAAGGGTTATGCTGGCAAAATTTGGTCTAAATGGTAGTTGTAACCTGATTAAACAGTTAATAAAGTGGTTAGGAGTTTAAAGAAACACGTCTACGGAATCGGAATCCAAAAACCTTAATTTTTTTTGAAATATTGTTCAATTCGGCCAAAGCTAGAAATGGGGCTTAGAGTTGGATTTTCAAAGATTTGTTGATTCCATTATGTTCAGGAGGAAAACTTAGGTGAGGTTATAGTTGATCACTTTTTTAGAAAAGCCTGAAAAAACATATTTACGAGAACGCCCCTGAAACCCTGAAATAGGGGATGCCAAGGTCAATTTTATCTTTTGGCAGTGAATTTGGTAATTCTGAGTCTAGAAATGGATTCATTGAGCGAAAATATGTCAAATTAGCCCATATCGAAATTTCAGGAAAAGTACAGTTAGACCAGGTACGGCTAGGTTAGGTTAGGTGCCTGGGGGCATTTTGGTAAATTTTCACCAGAAGCTAATATAACAACAATAAATGCTATAGAAGTGCCTAAAATGGTACATGAATGGGTTTTAACCTAATTCTTGTACATTTGATATTTTAGGACTGAGTTGGGAGCCTGAGGTTGGCACGCATTACGATGCCGAAGTTCGAGGAGCTTACTTAAGGATCAAGAATGGCTAAAGTAGGGGACTTAACTTATTTTCATGTATTTGATATCTCTGCTTATGTAGTGATGTATGTGATTGCTTTACTTGATTGTGTTGAGTATATTTGAATAATGAAGCTTTGTTTCTGTTTATACTGTGGCCATAGTTCTATTGCATGAAACATTGAGCATGTAAAAATGTCATTATGGGGCATGCATCTAGATAAAGATAACATGTCATGCATATAACATCTATCATGCATTAGTTACTTGAAGAATAGAAGTGATAATTCATGTGATATAATTTTGCTTCTATTTTATGTGTAACTAATGCTGTAATATACAATATGACATCAGTTACTTGAAGAACAGAAGTGATAATTCATGTGACATAAGTTTGCTTCTATTTGAAGTGTAACTGACACAGTAATGTTCAATATGGCATTAATTGTATAGTCAACTGATGCCGTAATTAAGATGCTATAACAATAATAATTATGGAATCTGTTTAGTAAGCACCAGAAGCCATAATTAATATAAATTTTTGGAATTTAATTATGAAATAAATAAATTTGAAATATAATATGTCATAACTGTAATGAAATACTGTAAATAAATTTTAAAAAATAACTTTTCCCAAAATATAATTATATTATAGTTATATTATAAATGCCTTTTTTTAAGTGGGTCATTTATAGCTCAGGACCATCTAGTAGAGATTAGTGAATTTTTTTTAACTACTAAACTAAACCTTGTTAATTATTAAAAAATATGGATGATCAATTTATGGGTGGAACTTGACCGATAATTTATAATTTATTTACCGAGCCTACTTATAGTGTTGGGTTCTATAGGAAACCAATACCGTAATTATAACCCACATGGCTCTAAGGAAGTCTTAGAAATATGTTAACTATTTTTTTTTCTAAAGAATAGGAAATTTTGTGTCGATTCCCACTCCACCCGACGCCTCAATGCCTTCAACAAAAACCTCCACTTCTCTGCTAACTTCGCGACTTCTCTATATGAATTTTGCTCCAACTCAGCTAACTTCGCAACTTCTCTTCATCGATGTTGATATAGCGGCTGCCAAATAGAGCACTACAAAAAAACACTCAATTTCCAACGGAATTTACCACGGAATGTTTTCTATAGCAAATTCTGTCAAAAACTCCATCAGAAATTTTCTCAATAGAATTTTTCTATGGCTAAATTTGTCATGGAATTACCCACGGAAAAATTCCGTGACTAAATTAGCCACAGAATTTCATTGCAAATTTTGTGATAAAATTTTTTGCCAAGAAAAAGCTCCGTGGCACATTGTTACATAAATTTTTGGTGGCAAATTCTATCTCAAAAATTAAAAATAAAAAATTAAAAATTAAAAATAATATTATAAAATTAATTATTAAATAATTTATTTAAAAATAAAATATTATTAGTAATGAATATTATATTATTATTTATTAATATTATATTTAAAATTTTCCACTAAAATAATATTTTTAATATTATGATATTATTTATTATTTAATTTTATTTAAAAATAAATTATTAGTTATTAATATTATATTTATCATATTATATTAAAAATAATATTTAATTATTTCTTATTAAGTAATTTTAATTAAAAATATAATTCAGATTTATAAAATTGATTAAAAATTAGTTATAAAAATATTTATTAAAGATTTAAAATTTATTGAATTTGAAATTAATTAATCATAAATATATAAATATTTTTTATATTTTTTATTTTATTTTTAATAATATTATATTTATATATATAATTAATTTTATATTATGGTAATACTATATATATATAACATTATGTAATAAAACAACGCAAGTTCATCTTGGTGCAATTGGCAAAGGTTCAAGCGTGAAGGCACCATGAGCATGAGGTCACGAGTTTAAATAGGAGGGGAGGTATTTTCAAGATTTAAGAGGCACAGACACATAGTAGCGCTCGAAGATGACACGTGGCAGTGCAAGGAGGAGACACTTGGCGCACTTTGAGGAGGGATGTGTGGTGCATTGCGAGGAGGGTGGACATATGACAGTGGTAGGAGGTGACACGTGCCTACGCAAGGAGGAGACACTTGGCGCACTTAGAGGGTGAACACGTGGTAGTGGTAGGAGGTGACACATGGTGCCCTGTGAGGAGGGTGGACATGTGGCAGCGTGAGGAGGAGACACGTGGCTGAAACTACAGTGAGATGGCCTCCTATGGATGTAACATGTGGCATTTGAAAATTTAAAAAAATAAAAAAAAAATTGCGAGGGAATTGGAAATTCATTTGTCACACATCTATTATGGCATCGGTTTAGTTATAATGTGATGCTGTAATACATTCATTTACGGCATTATATCTTGAGCAACTAACGCCATAATATATATTTTTCGCTATGGCTAATTCCGCTACATCCTAAAGGCTGTGGTGAAAATGCAATTTTAATTGATGTCAAATTAACTTTTTGCACTAGTGTCATTTAATGGAAATTAAAATTAATACAAAAGTAAGTAGATCCTAATTGATGAATAACACCGTTCTTGCCAAACTCTTTTTTTGTTTGCTCAAATATGGGCTTCCATCAATGTACATGTTAAAGAAAGCCCCGCCGGTAAGTTTAAACATATGCTAAAAAACCAAGTTTGGTTTAATAATTAACAAAAGAATGTTATATTAATAAGTACATGCTCTTAGATATCAACATTTGAGCATATAAGCTATAAAAATTATACGCATAGAAGAAATGCAAAGATATTTTAGCAACAATATTTCAATGAGGAGATAAAAAGTTTTAAGAATTCACACCTGTGCCCATCACTTCATATCCTCTTTAGTTGAATTGAGTAGCGGGTCAACAAAGGATTTCCCTTCTTGATCATATGTAGGTAGAGGGGGAGGATGTTGATCATTCCCAGGGAAAAATGATTCTATCTTTTATTTATAATTCAGATTGCATCCTAATATATACATCAAAGAGAGAGACAAGAGAATAAGTCGCATAAATGCTATTACTGTCAAATTAAACGACTACTGTCTAACTAACCTAATAAATGAGAATAAAAACATTGCATATAATAGGATATTTCCACACTCTCCCTTAATTTAGATTATAGATATTAATCATGTCCAACTTGCTTATGCATTCATCAAAACTATCTCTTGGAAGTCCCTTGGTAAGAACATCTACAACTTGCTTCTTTGATGGAACATAAATTTGGCATACTATTCCATTTGCAATTTTTTAATTTCCTTGATGAAGTTTTTGTCTATTTCAACATGTTTGGTTTTATCATGCTGAACTAGATTGTGAGATATACTTATGGCTGCCTTCCCATCTAAATAGAGCTTGATGGGCAATGCCACTTCAACCTATAAATCCTTGAGGAGCTTCTGCAACCTCAACCCCTCACAGATTCCATGCGCTATGGCTCTGAGCTCGCCTCTACTACACTTCTTGACACCACATTTTGTTTCTTGCTTCTCCAAGTTACTAGGTTACCCCAAACAAAGGTACAATACCCAAATATAGATCTTCCACCCTCAAATTTGCCTCCATGATCCGTGTCAAAAGATAACTCAATCTTGGGATGTTCACCTATTTTAAAGAATGAGCCCCTTCCTGGGGTACCCTTTAAGTACTTCAAAATTTTGTACACAGCTCATAAGTGAATTTCCTTTGGTGAGTGCATATGTTGGCTTACAAAACTCACAGCCAAGGCAATATCTAGTCTTGTATGAGATAAGTAAATTAGTTTTCCCAGCAAACTCTGATATCTCTCCTTGTCAACAATTGTGTCTTCTTCTTCCTCATCATCCTCCACTTCATCATCCTTACTTTCCTCTACCTTCTTCTTCTTCTTCTTCTTCTTCTTCTTCTTCTTCTTCTTCTTCTTCTTCTTCTTCTTCTTCTTCTTCTTCTTCTTCTTCTTCTTCTTCTTCTTCTTCTTCTTCTTCTTCTTCTTCTTTATTGTGATGGGAGTATCAATTGGCTTGCAACAAAGCATTCTGGTTTTTGTCAAAAGATCAAGGATATATTTCCTTTGTAAGATGCATATCCCCTTCCTTGACTTAACAACTTCCATGCCAAGGAAAGAGTGCATTTGGCCTAGATCATACTTCAAATTCAGAGGCTAAGATTTTCTTTAGTCTCTCCATTTCTTCAATGTCATCTCCAGTTAGGACCATATCATTCACATAGAAAATTAGTATGGCCCCATTTACTTCATGGTGTTTAACAAAGAGTGTGTGTGATGAAAGCCTTTTGTACGTTAGCCTTAGAGTCTATAATCAAGAATTAACAAATTAAGGATTGTGTATAGGTAAACCTAGTATCGTTTTCTCTTCTTGAGGAGCCTTTTATTGATTCTTAAATAATCTAAATGCTTTGCAAATGCAATAAAATAAGAGAAATTGATTTTGGTTTTTGTTTGAAAAAAGGTAAGTGCAAGCCTTAATTAAAAATCCTAAAGCTATTATTTTTGGTTTTTTCTTTATAAAATGGAATGGATATGAGGAAATGAGAATATGAATGATGAAATGAATCTTGATAGCAAAGTTAATAAATTTTCTAGCTTCTTAAACTACTTTGGAATTTAATTTATCATCAAGTCAAATTGAAAACCATAAGCAATCACTTTGAGTCCAATTTACCTAATTAATGACTAATCTACGATCGCATTCATCGTCATCTCTAAGATAAATTGTTGGACTAAGGTGCAAATTTATCAATGAAATTTTATCCAAGGGGCGTCTGCCACAAATATAGTTTAAAATGTGCAAAAATACCAATGAACAATTAAAAAGGGGGCATCCAACACAAAACCATTAAATTTGACCTAACGCCGTTAGGGGTTTTCTTCTCTTATAATTTAACGTCGTTAGGTCAAATTTAACGGTTTTGTGCTGGATGCCCCTTTTTTAATTGTTCATTGGTATTTTGGCCCTTTTAAAACATATTTGTGCCAAACGCCCCTCAGACAAAACTTCATTGGTAAATTTGCACCTTAACTCTAAATTGTTAAAAACCACTTATGTGTATTTGAAAATCATTGTAATACACTTGTTTCCTCTTAAATGAGAGTACAATCGCGACATTCAATATGAAATAATTCAACTACACACATAATAATCACATACAATGTATAATCTCATTAAAACATAAGAAAATAAGTTCAATACATAGTCAAAGAGCATCAAAACAACTTTCAATACAAAGGTTAATCAATAAGGATAAATGAACATTCATCCAAGTCTCGTCAATATGCACCAACTACCCAAATCAAACCAAACATATCACAATACATAAAATGAGCTAAAGAAAAACTAATAAACTCCTTTTTATAGCACATTGAAGCTCTAGCCACTTTCTCTACCACCAAGAATCAAAAGATTTAGCTACACATAGCCAAAACTTGCACACAACACCAGAAATCCATGAGACAGAGAATGACAGTGGAGAATCTCACCTGAAAATTACAGCTCTCACAGGAAAACATAGAACATCACTGTAAAGCTCAAAACCTCACCATAAATCGTATAGGAAGGACAAGAAGGTCCACGTTGTGTCTTCAATGAAGAAGGTTGAAGGTCTTCAATAAAGTTTAGAAAGAACAAGGTCACCAAAAAGTTCAGAAACTCGCTGAAAATAATGGAAGAAGGCTGACAGTGCTCTAGAAGAACAAGGTCGTCAGTGATTCTAGTCCCATAGCACTGTGTCTCTAAAAGGTTCCACTGCGTCTCTGTAAATTTGCGGCACCTATAGAGCTTTTGAGCTCTGTTTTGCCAGGAATGGAGGTTGAAGGACGGAGCTTGCCGGTGGGTGTAGCTTCTTCCCTTCCGATCATCTTTCTCTGGTCTCTGATTTGAGTGAAGTTTCGCAGTACTATTTCTCCATGCTGGAGCTTCTGGTTTTCAGTTTTGTGAAGTTCTCAACTCTGAAACTCTTTCAGAGCTCTCTATTTTAGGTCGTGGGCGACCAAGGAGGAATCCTGGAGGAAACAAAGGTTCAAGGTCTCCCGTGATTCTGAGCTCTCAACTTCATTCTCTCATGGCGCTAGCTCCCCTTTCTCTCTCTATTTTTCGTGAGGGAGAAGACCTAATGGTCTCTGATCAAAACGCAATTTTTGACCAGGGACCAATCTGAAAAATTCAAAAGTTTCTATAGGAATCTGAACTATTAAGTGATTTAGTGATAGCAAAAAAAATCGAACAACTAACTTATCAAAGCAAAGAAAAATCAGAGTGTAATGAGAAGGAAAACAAGAACATAGAAGGAGATCACTTTATGAACAGTAGAGAGGAGGATGAAAATGAAGATGAAATCTTTGTGAAACATCAAAACTTTAGTGGAAAGGCAAAGCCTGATGAAGACTGCTAGATTTGAACTGGAGTAAGTGGAGTGAGGTTAAATTAATTAATTACATGTGTATATTTTGGAAAAAAATAGGGAGAATTACACGGTGGTCCCATGGAAGCAAATATACGAAGAAATGGTCCCGGGAAAATCTGAAATTACCCTCAAGTCCCAAGGGACCATTTTGTAATAAAATAGAAATGAGAAAAGTCAGAATTACCCCCTGTTAGACAAACAGTAAAATGGATGATTAAATGGTGTGAAACACGGAAATGACGCACAAAAGAAGTTTGGAAATATCAGAAAAAACTGAGTGGAGATCAGCAGCCATGGTTGAAGATTAAGATAGGGAATTGATGCGATCCACTCTCTTGTCTTGATTATTCCATATGACTCACAAATTCTGTTGAGTAGCTAAACATAACTTTAGATTTTGTTGAGTCATGTTCGTTTTGATCATGAAAATGGAAAAAGTTATATACTTTTGATGGGTATTGTCCTCTGTATGGTTGCAAACTATAAAGGAAGACCTATTAAATGCAATAGATGTGCTTTGGCAAAGTTTTCATTATGTTTAGGTATGGATTTGTATGCTCTATTTTTTGTGTTATTATGCTCTGTTTTCTGGTCATGGTGCTGTATTTCTGCAATATAAGAGGTAAGGAATGAAGATGAGGGTCAAAAGTTTGGGGCTACATGACTTGATTTGCGTAGGAAAAAAAGAGTTGTTAATGCAAGCAGCGATAGTTGTCAATGGAGGCGCCTTAACTTGTTAATGACAACTAAATGTTATATTTAAATGTTTTATGTGACAACTAAAGGTTTTTTTAATTGATATTTGTTTTGGTCGCGATAAATTGAAAAAGATTGTCTGATTTTTGTGGGCATTGTCCTCCATATGCTTGCAAACTATAAAGGAAGGTCTTGTAAATGCAATGGATATGTTTTGGCTAAGGTTTCAATGTGGTTAGGTATGATTTTGTATGCTCTGTTTTTTGTGTTATTATGCTCTGTTTTCTGGTTCATGGTGTTGTGTTTCTACAATACAAGAGGTAAGGGATGAAGATGAGAGTCAAATGTTTGGGACTACATGACTTGATTTATGTTGGAAAAAAAGAGTTGTTAATGCAAGCAGCGATAGTTGTCAATGGAGGCGCCTTAACTTGTTAATGACAACTAGATGTCATATTTAAATATTTTTTGTGACAATTAAAGATTTTTTTGATTAATATTTGTTTTGGTCATAATAAATTGAAAAAAAAACAGTTTGATTTTAGTGGGCATTGTCCTCCATATGCTTGCAAACTATAAAGGAAGGTCTTATAAATGCAATGGATATGTTTTGGCTAAGGTTTCAATGTGTTTGGGTATGATTTTGTATATTCTATTTTTGGTGTTATTATGCTCTGTTTTCTGGTTCATGGTGCTGTGTTTCTGCAATATAAGAGGTAAGGAATGAAGATGAGAGTCAAATGTTTGGGGCTACATGACTTAATTTACGTTGGAAAAAAAGAGTTGTTAATGCAAGCAGTGATAGTTGTCAATGGAGGCGCCTTAACTTGTTAATAACAACTAGAGGTCATATTTAAATATTCTTTCCTTGTGGTGTAATGGTATTTGGAATGGGTTTGAAAATTTTGCAATGTTTTTTGGTATTTTGTGTTGTTTTCAGTTATTATAAGTGGGATTTAATGAACAAGGTTTGAAATATGTGTGGTTGAAGGTTCTGATTATTTAGTAAGAAAGTGTTGTTAATAAGGGCTGTGACATTTGTTAAGTAGACTCTACTAACAATGAGCCTCCACTGACAACTCCAGGGGCCTTTACTGACAGCTCAATTGCCTTATATTGACAAGTCAAGGAGCCTCTATTGACAACTCAATGTCCTTCCGTTGACAAGTTGACTCTACTAACAACTCTAGGGGCCTCCATTGACAAGTCAAGGAATTTCCACTGACAACTCCTGGGCCTTCTACTTACAACTCAATTGCCTTATATTAACAAGCCAAGGAGCCTCCAATGACAAGTCCAAGTGCCCGCATTGACAAGTCAGTGAGGCTTTATTGACAAGTTATAGGGCGTCTATTGACTAGTCGTAGGCCTTTCATTAACAAGTCAAGGAGCCTCCAATGACAACTCCAGGGGCCTCCATTGACAAGTCAAGGAGGCACTAGTGACAAGTCATATAATATGACCACCTAATTAATATTGAATATCAACAACATAGGTAAACTATAAATATATGCACATAAACTATTATTTTTCAATGTGGTCATAACTGCATATATATATATATTAACAACTTCATTTGTTTACATTGACAACTCCATGTGCCTCCACTAACAACTCTAGGTCCATACATCGACAACAAAATTTACATCAGATTACAAATTTTCATAATTCTCCCTTATGATTTTGGTGCAAAGAACAAGCCAGAACTTCATCACCTTCTTGCATAGCCGAATAAAAATGCCACCAGCTAGAATCCCAATCACAACCCAGTTTCCTGCTCCATGTTCCTGCCCTTCCTATACAAGATCAAAACTCACAGCCAACATGACACCTGCTGCCATTCTTTTGCATAATCCAGCCCATTATGGGTCAAGCTCTATAAAGAAGAAGGGTACAACACCTAAACCAGTTGCAGCTGCCATTGCAAAAGTGAATAATGCAACTGTTGAAATAGAAACTCTACTACTTCCACCTTTCCTATGTGGGGCAATTGCAGTTAAGATACAGAGATGCAATATAAACAATATATAAAATGCTAGGAAGCTTGCCTTTTTGATATTTTACATTCTTGCCAAAGCATATCCATTGCATTTACAAGACCTTCCTTTATAGTTTGCAAGAATATGGAGGACAATGCCCACTAAAATCAAACAGTTTTTTTTCAATTTATTATGACCAAAAAAATATTAATAAAAAAAATCTTTAGTTGTCACAAAAAATATTTAAATATGACATCTAGTTGTCATTAACAAGTTAAGGCGCCTCTATTGACAACTATCGCTGCTTGCATTAACAACTCTTTTTTTCCTACCCAAATCAAGTCATGTAACCACAAACCTTTGACCCTTATCTTCATTCCTTACCTCTTATATTGCAGAAACACAGCACCATGAACCAGAAAACAGAGCATAATAACACCAAAAATAGAGTATACAAAATCATACCCAAACACATTGAAACCTTAGCCAAAACATATCCATTGCATTTACAAGACCTTCCTTTATAGTTTGCAAGCATAAGGAGGACAATGCCCACTAAAATCAAACAGTTTTTTTTCAATTTATTATGACCAAAACAAATATTAATCAAAAAAATCTTTAGTTGTCACAAAAAATATTTAAATATGACATCTAGTTGTCATTAACAAGTTAAGGCGCTTCCATTGACAACTATCGCTGCTTGCATTAACAACTCTTTTTTTCCAACGTAAATCAAGTCATGTAGCCCCGAACATTTGACTCTCATCTTCATCCCTTACCTCTTATATTGCAGAAACACAGCACCATGAACCAAAAAACAGAGCATAATAACACCAAAAAAAGAGTATACAAAATCATACCCAAACACATTGAAACTTTAGCCAAAACATATACATTGCATTTACAAGACCTTCCTTTATAGTTTGCAAGCATATGGAGGATAATGCCCACTAAAATCAAACTGTTTTTTTTTCAAATTATTATGACCAAAACAAATATTAATCAAAAAAATCTTTAGTTGTCACAAAAAATATTTAAATATGACATATAGTTATCATTAACAAGTTAAGGCGCCTCCATTGACAACTATCACTGCTTGCATTAACAACTCTTTTTTTCCAACGTAAATCAAGTCATGTAGCCCCAAACATTTGACTCTCATCTTCATCCCTTACCTCTTGTATTGTAGAAACACAACACCATGAACCAGAAAGCAGAGCATAATAACACAAAAAACAGAGCATACAAAATCATACCCAACCACATTGAAACCTTAGCCAAAACATATCCATTGCATTTACAAGACCTTCCTTTATAGTTTGCAAGCATATGGAGGACAATGCCCACAAAAATCAGACAATCTTTTTCAATTTATCGCGACCAAAACAAATATCAATAAAAAAAACCTTTAGTTGTCACATAAAACATTTAAATATAATATTTAGTTGTCATTAACAAGTTAAGGCGCCTCCATTGACAACTATCGCTGCTTGCATTAACAACTCTTTTTTTCCTACGCAAATCAAGTCATGTAGCCCCAAACTTTTGACCATCATCTTCATTCCTTACCTCTTATGTTGCAGAAACACAGCACCATGACCAGAAAACAGAGCATACAAATCCATACCTAAACACAATGAAAACTTTACCAAAGCACATCTATTGCATTTAATAGGTCTTCCTTTATAGTTTGCAACCATACAGAGGACAATACCCATCAAAAGTATATAACTTTTTCCATTTTCATGATCAAAACGAACATGACTTAACAAAATCTAAAGTTATGTTTAGCTACTCAACAGAATTTGTGAGTCATATGGAATAATCAAGACAAGAGAGTGGATCGCATCAATTCCCTATCTTAATGTTCAACCATGGCTGCTGATCTCCACTCAGTTTTTTCTGATATTTCCAGACTTCTTTTGTGCGTCATTTCCGTGTTTCACACCATTTAATCATCCATTTTACTGTTTGTCTGACAGGGGGTAATTCTGACTTTTCTAATTTCTATTTTATTACAAAATGGTCCCTTGGGACTTGAGGGTAATTTCAGATTTTCCCGAGACCATTTCTTCGTATATTTGCTTCCATGGGACCACTGTGTAATTCTCCCAAAAAAATACTTGTTGGGCCAGGCGAAACCAAATGGTTTGAACTATCAATCTTGAACCTATCTTACTGGGTACTCCTTTAGTCCTTAATATAGGATTTAGGTTATAGTTCAATTTATTCAAGAAAGTAGATCTTATATTAAGGAATTTAGAGGGAGAAGTTTCGTATGACCCGATTGGTCCTCTCCTCTTTTGGGACTGGTTTTTCTATGTGAATCAGTTGGGTTCTGTTTTCTGTTTATTTTTTTCGCACAGCCCAATCCAATGGTGTATTTGGGGAACGTTGGTAAAGCCGAAACGTCTGTTTGGGGCACCAAAACATACGCCAAGTTGTGTGGGTATAAACTAACTTTCTTTGTTTTTAATTTTTGGAAGTCTTTTTCAAAAAGTATATAATCCCCCAATCCTTAATCTTTAATAAAAGTTAATGCTAATTTTTAGTTTTATTTTTACAATCTTCATTATATATGTGTGTGTATGTGTGTCTGTGTCTGTGTGGATATATATAATTTTCATCTTCATAGAGATGACTCAGATGAGAGAATTATTGTAAGTTTTATTTTTCATACGGAACTTTTTTACTTTGTTGTCCATGGTTGTTTTAGACCTCATACTCCATTCGTCTATTTTTTGTTCTTTCACTTCTCTCAATTTCTAATTATTCATTTTTAAGATTTGCTTATGTTTTTTTGCATCCCAAAACGTATACGTAACTCCATAACTTTGATTAAAAAATATATAACTTCAACAACCCCCTCGGGTGCTTCAAGCTAACCATGCATACACTAGTATAGAAAAAGGATTTTAGACCGGAACATTTAAATAGGTTATATCGGATAAAGTCTTAAAAATATGGCTAGTGGCATTTTTGTAATTATGATCAAATTCTAAAACTGGTTATCTTTAAAAAATAAATATATGTAATATATTTTCTAAACTGGTTCTAAATATAAAAAAACTGGTCTTAAAATATATACAATTAAAAATATAAATATATGTAATATATTTTCTAAACTGGTTCTAAATATAACCGGTTTAGAAAATATTATCTGAATTAAAGATAATTAAAAAAATAAAATTTTTATTATTTTTAAGATCGGTTGTAAATAAAAAACGGTCTTAAATATTAAAACTTTAAGACCGACTATTAAGAATAACCGGTCTTAAAAAGTTTGTTTTTTTAATACCGGTTATTTATTAATAACCGGTCTTAAATATTACTTTTAAGACCGGTTTTTAATTACAACTGGTCTTAAAACTGACCTAAATTTCATAACGCACCTAATTTTAACTCTAAAATCGGATACCCAAGCACATCAGCAAAACCCCTCTGTCGGTTCACAGCAGCTCCTCCTTTCCCCTTCTCTCCTCTGTCCTTAACCTTCACCGCCATTAACGCAGATCTACGATTGAATACATTGTCGTGGGCTATCGTCGTTCGTTCCCTCCGATTGGTTTCGTTCTCAACCTCATTTTTATTGTCAGGTTTGTGTTTTAATCGCCATGCTTTCAATTAAATTAATGGTTTCGTTTTTGGATATTTCATTGAAATTGTGAGATGACTTGGCCTCCATTTTCTTTGTTCGATTCTTACAGCAAATCGTCAACCCAATTTTCAAAAGCGTTCATTGCCTCCTAAGAGAGACCTTACTCGATTCGTAAAGTGGCTAAAGACTGTTCAAATCCAGAGGAAGAAGAGGATCCTCAAGCAAAGATTGAAGGTACCGTTAATTATTCTAAAGAGTTTTACTATATGCACGTGTCTGAGGTTAATGTCCTTATGCTTCTGTGGACCTGGGTTTATTTTGATTGTTTATGAGAAGGGTTCATTATTGTAAGTTATAGTTCCTTGGACTTTGGTGTTGCTTCTGAGTTTGCCTCCTAATACATTTAGGACTATCTACGTGTTCATGGTGCTTTATACTATATAAACTCTTGCAAGAACATTTTGATGAATGAAAATTTGCTTGTGTTCATATTGCCTAATTGGATGGCTTGGCTTCAATTCTAATTCTGTATTTTTGCATGTATGTTCAATATAGTAAAACTCTGGATTCATAGTGCTGATATTGTTTGATAATTGTTATCAACTTGTGCATTGCAATTAATTATTTGTTCATGTTTGCATAACTTAGGAATTGCTTTTGAACGTTGCCTTTGTAGATAGTGCCGTGTTATAACAATAAGCACCGTGTAGCAAAATTTCCATAAACAATCACTAGCTACCCTTAAACAGTGTCTTTAAAGTAAGGATAATGAGTCATCCTAGTGAGGGTACTCCGGATCCAACTAATGTTAATCAAAGAGAGCCTAGCAATGCTCTGAGCCAGGAACACAGTGAGCCACGTAACCGGCCTAGATGAAGGGGTAGGAGAGCCACCTGATTGAGAGACATTCCTCTCAATCGGAATACCAGGGAAAAGATTCCGATTGAGTTTGATAGATATTAGAAACCAATTGGGCCTAATGCCCAACAGTATAGGAGTTTTTTCAGCCTCCTAGCACACAACAAGCCAAGCATCTTGATAGAGTAGTGGAGAAATGTGGATAAAAATGTGAAGCGGCATATTTGGGAAACTATCCAGCTCACTTACGACATTCCTGAGAATGAAGCCCTGTATAACAAGACAATGATGTATTGTGATAAATGCTGGAGGAAGTTTAAGACAAGTCTAGCCAACAATTACATGCATATCGAGGTGGAAGAAGGTCAACCTCTTCCCAATCCGTGCGACCAGTATTCTTATATTGACGAACACACTTGGCAAGAATTTAGACAGCTTTGGACTATTTCAGAAGCATTGGTGAGTTGACTTATTTTGCATTTGATTTACTTATGAATTGTGAATTGTCTTTATTGATTGTACCTTAATTTTGATTTCTTATTTGCAGGAAAAAAGGCAAAAGGCCCAAGAGAGTGATAGAAAGAATGATTGCCCCCATACAATGTCTCGTGGGGCTTATGCGAAGGCCGAAAAAGACTTGTTGGTAGCCAAACAAAAGAGATTGGAAGAAGCAGCTCAATCTGATCCTTCTGTTTTTCTTTCTCCACCATCTCCTATACGTCGCGAAGAGAAGTGGTTGTTCACTCACCAAAAGAGGAGCGGTCTTATACGAGTAAACAATCTTGTATAGTTGGAGAGAAAATTGTAAGTATTGTTGTTGACTTGTTGTTATTAATTATTTATTAAACAAATTTTATTACTAACATTTATTATCTGTGTCTTATAGGAGGAACTTAAAAAAAACAAGCCAAGGGATAGTTTAGGTCGAATGGGAGGAATGACATCTTGACTGTAGCTATAGGAAAACATGAGCATCCTAGTTGTTTCAAGGGGGTTGAAGGAGGGGTAGGTATAAGCAATTATTTTGGAGCACCCCCACGCTGTTCCTCGAGTAGTATGGTGACTGAAAGGAGATAGAGCATATATTGGCCACTGTGAGGGCAGAAGCTAGGGCCAAGGCAGAAGCATCATTTGATACATAATTTGAAGAAAGGTTCAGCAAGATAAAGGAGGAATGGATGATCATAACAAGCACAAGACAAGCAGATACCAGATCTCCTCAGGCTCATTCCCTAAACCCTAAACAGAGCACTAAAGGGAGTTGTATTGTTCAGTCATAAAAGGATCCTGGAAAAGAAATTTGTGATCCTTATAGCTTGTTTATAGAGGATCCTTTGAGATTATTAGTTGCACAGGGGAGCGTGCACAACTTGGAATCAACTATCCACCACCAAGAAATAAAGGATGATCAAGTCAGAGTAGCAGTAGAAGAGGTGATCGTTGCAGATGCACCTCTCCCTATCCCTGTTGATGACTCCAAGGTTGTAGGTGATGTCCTCAACTCTTTCATCTTGTGGCCAAAGAACCTTATTTTTGATCGAGCTGAGGAATCCCCACCACCTCCACCTCCACCTCCACCTCCCTCCACTCAAGATGTTTCACGGCCTCCATTGAATATCATGCAACAAGTGATTCTGATAGCATATGATATGTCCTTTTGAATAAGAGATTGGCCTACTGAGTCAGCTGTTGGCAAGTCAGGGGCACAATGCTATCTTAAGAGGGATGATTTAATGTCCCTGGTAGCTCCTCTACAACAGCTTATGATTTTGATTGTCCAACTCTTTTTAATGTAAGTATCTTCTCAAATTGAAAGTTAATATTTTACAAATTATGCCATTAAACTTTGATTTGTGTGCTTGCATTATTGTAGGTAGATGAATCGTAGGTTGGTTGACTCTGGCAAAACCAATAAATTTGGACTTCTATGCCCATATCAACGACAAAGGGACCACTGCTGCTATCAGACACACATACTTATTGCATAGGCTTTGTGAAACCCCAATTGAGTGTTTCTTGGCTCCATATTTGCATGGCTAAGAAACAAATTTATATTTCATAATATACATAATGTTTTATATTTGCTTAAAAGTCTTCCCATTTTTCAGTGATAATTGGCAATTGGTTATTTTATGCAAGAGGAGTATTCTGTCATCCTCTTATGCTCCCTCCACCTCAGCAAGTCAACTAGTGAATTGAAGAAGAGCTTGAACTCATAAGTTTTCTTGCATTATTAATTACCTTTCGTGTGCAAAATTTATGGAATTTGTGTACAATAAGTAACTTTTGTGATTTTGATGATATAGGGTTATGCAGACATTCCAATACACTTCTTGTAGTAGCCTATTCGTGAAATAAAAGAGCCTACATGGATATTGCCAAAGGTACATATTAGTTTGTTTTAAGAATGTATTCAATAATAAGTCATGCTTTAATTTTATACTTATTTTAATGATATCAAATTATTTTTCATACCCGTTGGCAACCACTGGAGTCCAACTTGTGTGGGTTGTATGTTCTGAGTCACATTTATAATATTATTACCCTAGGCACGACAGAATTTACTGAAGAGGTAAATGTATATATATTTCAAAAATTTTGTATTACTTTTATTTTTTTAAGTGAAGTTAATGTTTTGCCTGGCTTTGGTGTTTCAGATGTTTGAACTTGCTAACCCGTTTCCAGAAGAAGATATTGATCACATATGCAATTATTGTGCTGAATTCATTTATGAACTTTTACAACAGTGAGTTCTTGTAAAGCTAAGGAATTTTTTGTATATATTGATGAATTGACATGTTGGTTGGTTGTATGATTTGACATGTTTGTTGTTTTTTTGATTATATGCAACCATGCATTTATACATGTGAATATGTTTGAGCCATGTCATTGGCCTGCATGAGTTTTAAACAATTATGCGTGTATATATATATATATATATATATTATGGTTTTAAACAACACATCACAATTAATAACTTTATGGCACTTAATAAGTATGGCATTGGGAGTAGCTAGCAATTCTAGGATGCGTTCTGGTAACTAACCTAATCACACACAATTAAAAAAAATTATAATACTTTTATGACCTGTTATAATTATAACCGGTCTTAAAATTTCTTTTAAGACCGGTTTCTCATATAACCGGTTTTAAAATTAAATTTTAAATACCAGTTTTATGTACAATTGGTCTTAAAATTAAAATTTTTAAGACCAGTTATATATGAAATCAATCTTAAAATAAATTTTAAGACTGGTTATAATTATAACGGGTCTTAAAAATGTTCTGTAATTGCCTTATAAAAGAGGTCTTTAAAGACCGGTGCTCATCACAACCGATCTTAAAATTGTTTACTTTAAGACCGGTTATCAATACAACCGGTCTTAAAAGTGACATACTTTTAAGACCGGCTGTATCAAGACCGGATCCAAAACCAGTCTAAAAATTCAATTTTAACTGGTCTAAAAAGTCATTTTTCCACTAGTGATATGGAAGTAGAACATAAAATATATGGAAAATATTAATTAAAACACCCTTTATAACAACCCAAAATAAAAAGCGTCAAATAAATTTTTTCTTGAGTGAAATATGCTTTCACACTGAGATGAACTTTTCAGGAAAAATGTAGAACTATATCAAGAAAAGTGCTCTTTTTTATATCCTTCCTTAAATTTTGCTTTTCGCAATTTGAAAACTTTTTTCTTTTGAACATAAGAATCTGCAACCAAGCTTTTGTAACACCTTATGTCCAATAGACCCAGATGAGTGCAAAAGAGTAGTGAAATCAATTATGGAATCAGAGTTCGACCCCGGATTAAAACTTACTTTAAAAACATGTTCACAAACTTCCGAACCTATCTCAGGAGGTGAGCCTGTGATTGATAGGGAATTTTGAGTGTAATAAAATTTTCAAAATAGTTTCATAAACATTCACTATCTCACTAAGTCTCATTGGTACTTAAATCCATTTTATCAGAGTCTGTGAGCATGTCTCTGCTTAAGTCTCATAATGTGTTCATTAGTTAATGTTTCTTCGTCAAACAGAAGCGTTATCAATATACAAAGTCACCATTCGCTTACTAAGCTACCGACACTATTGATTCTACTACTGTACTGTTGTTAGGTTTACATAGTTATGTACATCCTATACAATTCCAAAAATATCCAAAATTCTTAAAATAGATAACCAACAACAAATTAAAGTCCTTTAGCTTCATCCTCTAGCTATCCGTATTTACCTTCTTGCCTTGTGAGCTTCTAGCTTGTACTGTAGACTTATTTAGAGAAAAGAGTGAGATTCAAAAGAATCTCAGTAGTAACAGGTAATCAATCATACAAATATAACATCACAAAGCATACCATATAATCATCATATAGCATAATCATCACATGCAGTTCATATATCACCATAGCACTAGGTATATCATATGACTCCAAGTGTCACCCATGTAATAGGTCCCGGGCATCCACTCTTGCATCATAGAACATTAAATTGGCCTAAGCATCCACCCATGCAATAGGCCCCAGGCGACCACCCTGCAGAATCAAAATATGCCAAACAATTATTATGAATCCACATAATTGAACATGCAGTGTATCTTATAAACATATGAAAGACAAGTTACTACTTGGTCGTTTTCCTTGAGCAATATCCAAGTGTTTCCTGGAGCTCCGACAGGTCTTAGATTAAGGACAGCGGTCGGGCCATATAATTAGAATTTCGGACAAGAAATTATTATTGGTCCAATTCTCTTACAATCCAAGCACTTATGTTGGTTGTCATTAAAGTTAGAATACTAAGTCAAAAGTAAAGTCAAAGCAGCCCAACTACTCTATGTTGGTTAACTTCACCCTTAAGGTTCTACTTAATTACCTAGTGCCATTACATTTTTCATTTTCACCCTTATTCTCAATTCTGTCAGCTTTTATATCAACGTCAAAAATTCACCATTAATTCTAGGGAACTTCAAATTGATTGGTTCCAAATTATATGTAAAGCTCTTTCAGTATACTTTCACAAAAAAAAACTCAATTCTAGTCATTACAGCCACAGAATTCCTAGAATTACACCAAACCCAACCTGTTCCAGATTCCATTCCAGAAATAGGACCTAACTTTGAAAAATCATATGTAATTGTACAGATGTCGAATTGTCATGATTCCAAAGGCTATATGACCCCTAATAAGTCTAGTTTCAAGGAAAAATATAGTCATTACACTTTTGAATGCATGTCAATACAGTATCTCACTTAACTACTC